>CM061747.1:218817165-219417165 GCA_030979885.1 Lolium multiflorum
AAGACGATCAGGATGCGTATTGGAATCTCTGGGTCCTTGATGACCCACAGGGATCGCAATAGCTTCGAGGGAAGTAAAACCCAAATTTATTGATTCGACACAAGGAGGTAAAGAATACTTATAAGCCTTAACAACTGAGTTGTCAATTCAGCTGCACCTGGAAAAGCACTAGTAACAGGGGTGATGTGAAAAGCAGTAATATGAGAGCAGTAGTAACAGTAACACAACAGCAGTAATAGCAATATGAGAGCAATGGCACCAGAAAATAGTTGATACTACTTCCAATGACATGAAGAACGAGTATATGATGATGCGAGATGGACCGGGGTTCCCAGCTATCTACACTAGTGGCAACTCTCCAATAACAAGTGTTGGGTGAACAAATTACAGTTGGGCAATTGATAGGATTGATAAGGCATTAAGAAAGAACATCAATTCATTAATCATGTAGGCATGTTTTCCATATTTAGTCGTACGTGCTCGCAATGAGAAACTTGCACAACATCTATTGTCCTACCAGCCGGTGGCAGCCGGGCCTCAAGGGAATCTACTGGATATTAAGGTACTCCTTTTAATAGAGCACCGGAGCAAAGCATTAACACTCCGTGAAAACATGTGTCCCTCACATCACCGCCATCCCCTCCGTTGTCCCGATTTCTGTCACTTCGGGGCCTTTGGTTCCTACAGGACATGTGCATACAACTTTAGATACAATCTAAGCAATAATTATAGAGCTCAAATCTAAGATCATGCCACTTGGGCCCTAGTGACAAGCATTAAGCATAACAAGATTGCACAACAATAACTTCACAAACTTTATAGATAGACTAATCATAATGTATCATCCATCGGATCCCAACAAACACAACACCGATTACATCAGATGGATCTCAATCATGTAAGGCAGCTCATGAGATCATTGTATTGAAGTACATGGGAGAAGATACCAACTAGCTACGGCTAGAACCCGTAGTCCATGGGGGAACTACTCACGGAGCATGGTGGAGGCGGTGGCGTTGATGGAGATGGCTTCCGGGGCACTTCCCCGTCCGGCAGGGTGCCGGAACAGACTTCGTCCCCGAATGGAGTTTCGGGATGGCGGCGCCGTAGTCTTTCTGGAGTTTCGTCAAGTGGTACCGTGTTTTTAGGTCGAAAGGGCTTAAATAGGCGAAGAAGAGGCGGAGAGGGCCAGGGGGTGGCCTCCCCATAGGCCGGCGCGGCCGGGGCCTGCCCGCGCGGCCCTATGGTGTGGGCCCTGGCCTCCCCTCCCCCTTCGGTGTCCTGGTCCGTCCGGTGAATTATGATGTTTTGTCTTTGTTTCGTCGAATTCCGAGAATATTGCCCGAACAGCCTTTACGGAACCAAACAACAGACAGGAACTAGCACTGTGGCATCTTGTTAATAGGTTAGTTCCGGAAAATGCATAAAAACATTATAAAGTGCGAGCAAAACATGTAAGTATTGTCATAAAACAAGCATGGAACATCAGAAATTATAGGTACGTTGGAGACGTATCAGCATCCCCAAGCTTAGTTCCTGCTCGCCTCGAGTAGGTAAACGATAAAAAGAGTAATTTCTGTAGTGACATGCTACTTACATAACCTTGATCATACTATTACAAAGCATATGAAATGAATGAAGTGACTCAAGGCAATGATCTATAGTTGCTAACAAATAGATAACATATAGCAAAACTTTTCATGAAGAGTACTTTCAAGACAAGCATCAAGAGTCTTGCACAAGAGTTAACTCATAAAGCAATAGATTCAAAGTAAAGGCATCGAAGCAACACAAAGGAAGATATAAGTTTCAGCAGTTGCTTTCAACTTTCAACATGCATATCTCATGGATAATTGTCAACACAAAGTAATATGATGAATGCAAATAAGCAAGTATGTAAGAATCAATGCCAGTTGACACAAGTGTTTGCTTCTAAGATGGAAGGAAGTAGGTAAACTGACTCAACATAAAGTAAGAGTGGCCCTTCAAAGAGGGAAGCATTGATTGCTATATTTGTGCTAGAGCTTTGGTTTTGAAAACATAAAGAGAGCATAAAAGTAAAGTTTTGAGAGGTGTTTGTTGTTGTCAACGAATGGTAGTGGGCACTCTAACCCCTCGCCAGACAAACCTTCAAAGAGCGGCTCCCATTTTATTTTATTTTTTTGTGGCACTCCTTCCAACCTTTCTTTCACAAACCATGGCTAACCGAATCCTCGGGTGCCTGCCAACAATCTCATACCATGAAGGAGTGCCTTTTTATTTTAGTTTTATTATGATGACACTCCTCCCCACCTTTGCTTTCTCAGGCTAACCGAATCCTTCGGGTGCCGTCCAACAATCACATACCATGGAGGAGTGTCTATTTTTGTTAATTAATTTGGGACTGGGAATCCCATTGCCAGCTCTTTTTGCAAAATTATTGGATAAGCGGATGAAGCCACTAGTCCATTGGTGAAAGTTGCCCAACAAGATTGAAAGATAAACACCACATACTTCCTCATGAGCTATAAAACATTGACACAAATCAGAGGTGATAAATTTTGAATTGTTTAAAGGTAGCACTCAAGCAATTTACTTTGGAATGGCGGAAAAATACCAGGTAGGTATGGTGGACACAAATGGCATAGTGGTTGGCTCAAGGATTTTGGATGCATGAGAAGTATTCCCTCTCGATACAAGGCTTAGGCTAGCAAGGTTATTTGAAGCAAACACAAGTATGAACCGGTACAGCAAAAATTACATAAGAACATATTGCAAGCATTATAGTACTCTACACTGTCTTCCTTGTTGCTCAAACACTTTTACCAGAAAATATCTAGACCTTAAGAGAGACCAATCATGCAAACCAATTTTAACAAGCTCTACGTTTTTTTTGAAAACTTACAGCAGAGAGTCTCCTACTGCTGAAATATATTAAAAAGGATAAATTTTACATATTTACATTCAGCCACAAAGGCCTAGGACTCCATGAAGTCCTCAAAAAATCAAACCCTCAACGCGGGAAAAGGTTACAAGTTTATCTCGAAGCTCAGTTTTAATCTAGAACCTAGCAGATCTGGATCAGCAAGAAGTTGTTGCAGCCATGTTTGAGTCGTGGGGACGATTCCATCAAAATGTTTTCTGTTTGATCTTCCATATGTTCCATGCACCAAGAATAGCATATTCCAAGAAGAGAGGGCGTCTCCATTGTGTTGATGCAACAACGATCATATCATCGATCGCTAAGTTGGTGTCCCACGCATGTTCAACACATCCCAGCACTGTCTGCTGATTTGACACTCAAAGAACAGATGTTCTCTTGTTTCGTACAGTGTTACACAACACACACTTATTGTCGGGAATAGGACATTGTCTACGAACCAGCATGTCACGAGTGTTCAACCTATCCATGAATAGAAGCCAAGCAAAAATCTTGTGTTTCATGGTACACTTTGTCTCCAAATAGCCGGCAAGCAACTTAACGGAACCACTTCTTGAAAGTAAAACTTATAGAATTTTTGTACTTTATATTCTTCCTGGCCCCAAACATAAATCCATCGGTCTGGCATATATGGTTCCCTCTGAATATTTCGGATTGTGTCATTTAGCCAATCCAACTCGAACTTGCCTCCATGGAGAGCGGAAGAAAAAATCAGAGTGGGAGTATCATTTTCTAAAACTGGAGCATGGAACAATCTTCTTTCAGAGTGAATGAAAACAGATGAGGCAGTCTTTCTTTCATAAGCGCATCCTCAAACCAAAGGTATTTCCATAGCAAAACTGAATCCCCTGCATTTACAGTACATGTTGTGATTCCCCTGTATATCTGAGAGGCTAAAACGTCCCTCCACCAAAAGGAACCAATTTTTGTCGTTGCATGAGGGACCTTGTCACCATAATACTTGTACCAGATAAGCATCACCCACGGCACATCCATCTTGTGATAAAATTTGTGGAGGTATTTTAGCAGCAGCCATTCTGAACCTTTAAATCCATGATACCTAATCCTCCTTTTTTCTTAGGTCGGCACACTAAGTCCCAAGCAGCAAGGGAATAGGTTTTTTCCTCCCTATCTTCAGATTTTCTCCATAGACAATGTCTTCGTGCCCTATCAACAAATTCAATAATCTGTAGGGGTATTTTCAGTACACATAGAGCATAGATTAATAGGGGAGATAAAGCTGAATTAATAAAAGTCACCCTGCCCCCATAGGTTAACCAAATGGCGGTGCTAGTGAGTCTTCTTTCCACTCTATCCACTAGAGGCATTAGCTCAGCAACTGTTGGTCTGGTAGTACCTAATGGTAGCCCGAGATAGGTGAATGGCATGTGACCCACCTGGCAACCAAGAACCGAAGCAAGCTCCTGAGCTTTTTCATTTGTAATATTTATAGGAATCATTTGGGACTTGTGAAAGTTTATTTTCAGGCTAGTGGATTGAGAATATGCATCTAGTAAAGAGTGCAAGCTGGCAAGTTGATCTCTATCTGCTTGTAAAATGATAATGTTATCGTCGGCATATTGCACCACTGGGAAATCCTCTGAGGCTGGCTGGTCAATAGGTAGATGAAGCACTCCTTCAGAACATGCCACATTGATCACTACTTGTAGTAGTTCGGCCATGGATACGAAGAGAAGAGGTGACAAGGGATCTCCTTGTCTCACCCCTCTCTTACATTTGAAATCAGTACTGGAACTCCATTGACTAAAATAGAAGAAGACCCTGATTCAAGAATTAATTTAATCCAGTTGGTCCATCTCTCATCAAAACTCATATGGTGAAGAATTTCCAAAATTGTGGAGTGCTCAACAGTGTCAAATGCCTTTTCAAAGTCCAACTTTAAAACCACAATTTCTCTTCCAGAAGCTTTACATTGGTGAAGGTATTCAAAGGACCAAGCCAAACAATCTTGAATATTCCTTCCCTTGATAAACCCGTATTGGTTTCTGTACACCACTTTAAGAATCCACTTTTGTAATCTCTCGGCTAGTAACTTGGTGAGAACTTTCAGTACACAATTAAGAAGAGAGATAGGTCTGTAGTCATTCACAGTTTCAGGGGAGAGCTTCTTTGGAATAAGAGTGATTAGGGAATTGTTCAGGCACTGTAGGCTTATATTTCCCGCCTAGAAATCATCACAGAGCTTATAAAAATCATCAGCTATAATATCCCAACAAACTTTCAAGAACATGCCATTAAATCCATCGGGGCCTGGGGCCTTATCAGAAGGTATCATCTGAATTACCATATCAATCTCCTCTTTACTAAATGGAACAGACAAAGCTTCTAGGCCATCCACTCTAGGAATTATGTTGTCGAGCTGAAAACAGATGTTCGGTGTGTGGGATACACCCATTCTATTTTTGAATTCACATAAAAAAGCCGCAGCCTTCTCCTCATGACTATCCACTATTCGGCCATCTGACATAGTAACTGAAACGATGGAATTTTGTCTGTACCTTTCAGTTGCTCGTGCGTGGAAATACTTTGTATTTTCATCCCCCAGTTGAGCCCATCTATATGTGCACCTTTTCTTCCAATACTTGTTCTTGTAATCAAGCAATCTGTTTAGATGCTTCTTGAGTATAATTCTAAAGTTCCATTCCTGAATAAAGAGTGGTCTTTTCTCCTCTAAATTGTCCAGCTCCAAAAGAACTTTGTTGCAATTCTCAAGAATAAGATTGAGCTTAGAAATGGATTTACTCCATTTTTTTAAGCCTCTCCTTACATTTTTCAACTTAGCAGATATAGTAGTAGCACTATTACTAGCTCTGACAGGGGTGTCCCAACATCTTTTGACAGTTTCCTTAAAGCCAGGATGAAGGGGCCAATAGTTCTCAAATCGAAAAAGCTTACTTCTGGGGATCGTTGTCTCAATGGAAACTACACATGGAACATGGTCTGACACCGGTTTAGATAGAGGTTTTACCATTGTATTTGGAAACGCTGAGGTCCATTCGGCAGTAGTAAAAAACCAATCGAGTTGCTGTAGTAATGGCACTTCCTGCATATTACTCCACGTATACTGTCGTCCCTTTAGAGGTAGTTCCATAAGAGACTGTCCACTGATCATTTCATTGAATCTCATCATATCATTATAGTTTCCTCCTGGTAGGTTTCTATTCTCAGATGATCGCATGAAGTTGAAGTCGCCTAAAAATAACCAGAGGCTATCCAATGGAATCTCTAGTGACTCAAACCATTCAACAAAAAGCTGCCTTTCTGGTCCACTACATGGCCCGTATATATTTGTCAGTGTCCAGGTTTTATTAAGATGAGCTGATGAGAATTGTATACTGATGGCAAATTGCTCCTTATGCATTACTTGTCCCTTAAAAACTGAACTGTTCCAAATGATTAGCAGTCCTCCAGATGCACCAATAGATGGAACATATTCATATTTATCAAACCTCCTTGGACATGCTTTTCTAATAAAAGAGTGATCAAAATGCTCTTTCTTTGTTTCTTGTAAACAGATAATTGCACAGCCGGATTCTTCAATTTTGTTATTAAGAGCCAAAATTTTCTCCTCAGAATTAAAACCTCTTATGTTCCACGATAGAATAATCCACAGTCTAAAATCCATTCAGAGAACCACTTAATACCCATAGCTTTTACAAACCAGGACGTAACAGGCAGCAAAAGATAATAGTCTGACCCAAGATAAACACTGGCGACACTTTTATTTAAAAGAAGATGACAATCAGTCTTCAGAGATGCCTGCATTATCAGCTTGGTGTCTTTCTTCAGGTGCTTCATCGCTTCTAGGAGCCATCAGTAAAGCTGGTGACATTTCTTCAGGTGGTACTCCACACAGCTGTACGCCTACATGCTGAAGAAAAGGGATAGGAGTTGGTTCAAGAACTGCCTCGTCATCAGCCTGACCAGCAGCTGAAGAGGAGGCTACTTCAGTAACAGTAGATGCAGCTGCCCTTGGAACACGACGAGGCTTCACCTGCGATTTGCGTTTTGGTCTGTCAGTAACCAAGTTGTTCTTGAAGCCTTGAAAGCGCTTTGATCTTTCACTGCGTCTAACAGGAGCAACATTGACAGGCACATCGATTTTAGTAGTGTTGCGGCGTCGCTTGCGTGAAACAACTCCATCTGTATCTGCAGGTGCCACTGAAGACTGAGCTCCATCGAGTATCTCTATCCGGACAGCTGGTTCAGTTTGCACCACAGGTAACACCAATCTTTCCTCCACACTTGCAACAGCAATAGGCGTATCCTCTAGGACAGCAATAGGCGTATCCTCTAGGACAGCAATAGGTGTTGTCTCATCAGGCAACACTGAAAAGGTACCTGTAGCTCTAGACGGACCCAGATCAGGGGAAGTAGGAGGAATAGAATCGTGATTATTGGAGGACGAAATGTTAATCCCAACAGTCGATTGATTGATTGCAGAAACATTCTGTTTTGGCCTCCATAATTTCCTCACCAGGCAATTTCTAGTTGAATGTCCAGATCGACTGCAGCGTTTACACACAGCCAAAACCCATTGTTGCTTCGTCAAACAACCTCTAACCGTGTGACCAGAAATTCCACAACGAGAACATTTCATAGACTCTGTTTTCTGCTTAGCGGACCTACATTTATTGCAAATGGAACCCAACTGATGACATGGATAGCAAGTAATACCCGGACAGTTTTGGGCCAAGTGACCATTCAGGGAGCAACGCGAGCATAGGTCCAGCCGTTTGAAAATAAAAGCTGAGGGTGGGACAGATGGCAAACCAATAGCATGCGCAATTTCCGTATCAGAGTAACGAGCTTGCCTTACATCCAGGATATGCTTCAGTTTCTCGGACGAACTAATAGGTTTAAACTACATGAAAAAACTTAATCATGATCTACTTGAGAGCTCAAAACAATTGCCAAGTGTCAAATTATCCAAGACATTATGAGGCATTTTCTATTTCCAACCAAATACCAATAAGTATTGTAGCTTCCAACTTTTATCATTGAACATTAAAAGTAAAACGAAGAACAAGTGTTCATATGAAAAAGCGGAGCGTGTCTCTCTCCCACACAAGGATTGCTAGGATCCGAATTTATTCAAGTAAAGCACATATGATGTGACCGAATAAAAATATAGTTTCAATAGAAGAAACCTGATAAGTTGATAAAGAAGGGGATGCCTTGGGCATCCCCAAGCTTAGACGCTTGAGTCCTTGAAATATGCAGGGATGAACCACGGGGCATCCCCAAGCTTAGATTTTCACTCTTCTTGATCATATATCATCCTCCTCTCTTGACCCTTGAAAACTTTCTTCACACCAAACTTCTCATAAACTTCATTAGAGGGGTTAGTACTCAAAAAAACTTTAATCCACCTTGGTCCTGTAGTGACACATTGCAAGAACTCAATAAAACATTAGCTACAGCTCTCCACGTCTAGAAAGCCTCACATAAAGTCCACAAGAGACAATGCAAAAAACAGAGACAGAATCTGCCAAAACAGAACAGCCAGTAAACACGAATTTTAAAATGGTACTTCCGTTGCTCAAATCAGAAAACTCAAAACTAATGAAAGTTGAGTAAATATCTGAGGATCACGCACGTAAATTGGCAGATTTTTCTGAGTTACCTACAGAGAAAACAGCCCAGATTCGTGACAGATAGAAATCTGTTTCTGCGCAGAAATCCAAATCTAGTATCAACCTTCGATTAGAGGCTTCACTTGGCACAATAAAACACAAAACTAAGATAAGGAGAGGTTTCTACAGTAGTAAACAACTTCCAAAACACAAATATAAAACAAAGTACTGTAGAAAAATAACACATGGGTTATCTCCCAAGAAGTTCTTTCTTTATAGCCGTTAAGATGGGCTCAGCAGTTTTAATGATGCACTCGCAAGAAACAAGAGTAGAGGTAAAAGAGAGCATCAAAAAGCAAATCCAAAACACATTTAAGTCTAACATGCTTCCTATGTAAAGGAATCTTGTAAATAAACAAGTTCATGAAAAGCAAAGTAACAAGCATAGGAAGATAAAACAAGTGTAACTTCAAAATTTTAAGCACATAGAGAGGTGTTTTAGTACCATGCAAATTTCTACAACCATATTTTCCTCTCTCATAATAATTTTCAGTAGCTTCATGAATAAACTCAACAATATAACTATCACATGCAGCATACTTTTCATGATCCACAAACATATAATTTTTATCAAGCTCAAAAATAGTGGAATTAAAACTTTCGAACACACTTTTATCAATAATATAGCAAGATGAATGATCAATCTCAAGAGATATGGGACACATAGATAATGTCAAGAACTCTCCAATCCCATTTTCATTAGTAGTACAATTAATATTATCAAGTAACATAGGACCATCATCTAGAGCTTTATCATAAACATTTGCTAAGCAAAATTCTTTAGTACCATGCATTTCGACATCAGGCACAAACAAAGCATTATCATAAGATTTATCAAAGTAGCATGGATTATCATATATAACAGTAGCATAATTATTCTCACAAGTTTTACTTATAGGAAATATTTCAAGAGAATCCACAGGAACATAACATTCAACCTCTTTCGGTAAGCATGGAGGACAATCAAATAGTGTAAGAGATAAAGAGTTACTCTCATTAGAAGGTTGGCATGGGTAGCTAATCCATTCTTCCTCCTTTTTTTCATCACTCTCCTCTTCTTTTTCATCCAATGAGCTTTCAGGTTCATCAATTTCCTCCTCTTTTTCATCCAATGAGCTTTCAGGTTCATCAATTTCTTCTTCCACCGGTTCCTGCAAATTGTGAGTGCATTCTTGTGCATTAATGTGTCTCTCTTTATAATCAAGGATATACGGATTCCTACTGTAGCATTCTATACAAGAATTAAGGATAGTAGAGACATAATCTTTAAGGTCCTTACAAATAGCACAAGTTTCATAATTCTCAACCATGAAGGATTCTATCTCGGAGGCTCCCATAAATAAGACAAATTGCTCTACCTCTTCGAACCCATAATGAATATAGCAATTCCGATTATAGTTCTTAATTAAAAATTCCTCACTAAAGCCACATTGAAATTTAAGATGTTTAGTATCCTGTTGAGAGCAACAGTTTATATCATGGCGTCTAAGCAAGATTCTAGCCATTGTATTCAATTTTTCTATCATAGCACTCATTATTTTACCAGTTCTTGATTTTCTATAATTATTATAACATTCTATAAGCTCCAAATAGGTTGTTGGTTCTCCCATAACAGCAGTTTTTAATTTTTAGGTTTTTCAAATTTTTATGGATTTTTGGGTATATAGGAAAAGTAAAACAAGACAAAAAGAAACTAAGCAAAAGTAAACTACGCAAAATAATACTAGACAGAAATAAACTAAGCACAAATAAACTAGACAGAAATAAACTAGCAAGACAAAATAAAATAAAAGCAGAGAGAGAGAGTGTACTCCCCAGGTGAACTTATGAGTAGAGCTATGCCTCCCGGCAACGGCGCCGGAAAATAGTCTTGATGACCCACAAGTATAGGGGATCGCAACAGTCTTCGAGGAAGTAAAACCCAAATTTATTGATTCGACACAAGGGGAGGTAAAGAATACTTATAAGCCTTAACAACCGAGTTGTCAATTCAGCTGCACCTGGAAAAGCACTAGTAACAGGGGTGATGTGAAAGTAGCAGTAATATGAGAGCAGTAGTAATAGTAACACAGCAGCGTAATAGCAATATGAGAGCAATGGCACCGGAAAATAGTTGATACTACTTCCAATGACATGAAGAACGAGTATATAATGATGCGAGATGGACCGGGGTTCCCAGCTATCTACACTAGTGGCAACTCTCCAATAACAAGTGTTGGGTGAACAAATTACAGTTGGGCAATTGATAGGATTGATAAGGCATTAAGAAAGAACATCAATTCATTAATCATGTAGGCATGTTTTCCATATTTAGTCGTACGTGCTCGCAATGAGAAACTTGCACAACATCTATTGTCCTACCAGCCGGTGGCAGCCGGGCCTCAAGGGAATCTACTGGATATTAAGGTACTCCTTTTAATAGAGCACCGGAGCAAAGCATTAACACTCCGTGAAAACATGTGTCCCTCACATCACCGCCATCCCCTCCGGTTGTCCCGATTTCTGTCACTTCGGGGCCTTTGGTTCCGGACAGTGACATGTGCATACAACTTGTAGATACAATCTAAGCAATAATTATAGAGCTCAAATCTAAGATCATGCCACTCGGGCCCTAGTGACAAGCATTAAGCATAACAAGATTGCAGCAACAATAACTTCACAAACTTTATAGATAGACTAATCATAATGTATCATCCATCGGATCCCAACAAACACAACACCGATTACATCAGATGGATCTCAATCATGTAAGGCAGCTCATGAGATCATTGTATTGAAGTACATGGGGGAGAATATACCAACTAGCTACAGCTAGAACCCGTAGTCCATGGGGGAACTACTCACGGAGCATGGTGGAGGCGGTGGCGTTGATGGAGATGGCTTCCGGGGGCACTTCCCCGTCCCGGGTCGGAACGGAGACTTCTGGTCCCGAATGGAGTTTCGCGATGGCGGCGGCGCCCGGTAGTCTTTTGGAGTTTCGTCAAGTGGTACTGCGTTTTAGGTCGAAAGGGCTTAAATAGGCGAAGAGGCGGCGCAGGAGGGCTGACGGCCTCCCCATAGGCCGGCGCGCCAGGGGCCTGCCCGCGCGCCCTATGGTGTGGGGGCCCCAGGCCCCCTCCGACTCCCCTTCGGTGTCCTGTCCGTCCCGGTGAATTATGATGTTTTGTCTTTGTTTCGTCGAATTCCGAGAATATTGCCCGAACAGCCTCTGGAACCAAAAACAACAGAAAACAGGAACCCTTGTGGCATCTTGTTAATAGGTTAGTTCCGGAAAATGCATAAAAACATTATAAAGTGCGAGCAAAACATGTAAGTATTGTCATAAAACAAGCATGGAACATCGGAAATTATAGGTACGTTGGAGACGTATCAGCATCCCCAAGCTTAGTTCCTGCTCGTCCTCGAGTAGGTAAACGATAAAAAGAGTAATTTCTGTAGTGACATGCTACTTACATAACCTTGATCATACTATTACAAAGCATATGAAATGAATGAAGTGACTCAAGGCAATGATCTATAGTTGCTAACAAATAGATAACATATAGCAAAACTTTTCATGAAGAGTACTTTCAAGACAAGCATCAAGAGTCTTGCACAAGAGTTAACTCATAAAGCAATAGATTCAAAGTAAAGGCATCGAAGCAACACAAAGGAAGATATAAGTTTCAGCAGTTGCTTTCAACTTTCAACATGCATATCTCATGGATAATTGTCAACACAAAGTAATATGATGAATGCAAATAAGCAAGTATGTAAGAATCAATGCACAGTTGACACAAGTGTTTGCTTCTAAGATGGAAGTAGGTAAACTGACTCAACATAAAGTAAAAGAGTGGCCCTTCAAGAGGGAAGCATTGATTGCTATATTTGTGCTAGAGCTTTGGTTTTGAAAACATAAAGAGAGCATAAAAGTAAAGTTTTGAGAGGTGTTTGTTGTTGTCAACGAATGGTAGTGGGCACTCTAACCCCCTTGCCAGACAAACCTTCAAAGAGCGGCTCCCATTTTATTTTATTTTTTGGTGGCACTCCTTCCAACCTTTCTTTCACAAACCATGGCTAACCGAATCCTCCGGGTGCCTGCCAACAATCTCATACCATGAAGGAGTGCCTTTTTATTTTAGTTTTATTATGATGACACTCCTCCCCACCTTTGCTTTCTCAAGCCATGGCTAACCGAATCCTTCGGGTGCCGTCCAACAATCACATACCATGGAGGAGTGTCTATTTTTGTTAATTAATTTGGGACTGGGAATCCCATTGCCAGCTCTTTTTGCAAAATTATTGGATAAGCGGATGAAGCCACTAGTCCATTGGTGAAAGTTGCCCAACAAGATTGAAAGATAAACACCACATACTTCCTCATGAGCTATAAAACATTGACACAAATCAGAGGTGATAAATTTTTAATTGTTTAAAGGTAGCACTCAAGCAATTTACTTTGGAATGGCGGAAAAATACCATGTAGTAGGTAGGTATGGTGGACACAAATGGCATAGTGGTTGGCTCAAGGATTTTGGATGCATGAGAAGTATTCCCTCTCGATACAAGGCTTAGGCTAGCAAGGTTATTTGAAGCAAACACAAGTATGAACCGGTACAGCAAAACTTACATAAGAACATATTGCAAGCATTATAATACTCTACACTGTCTTTCTTGTTGCTCAAACACTTTTACCAGAAAATATCTAGACCTTAAGAGAGACCAATCATGCAAACCAATTTTAACAAGCTCTACGGTAGTTTTTTTTTTGAAAACTTACAGCAGGAGAGTCTCCTATGAAATATATTAAAAAGGATAAATTTTACATATTTACATTCAGCCACAAAAGGCCTAGGACTCCATGAAGTCCTCAAAAAATCAAACCCTCAACAAAGCAGAAAAGGTTACAAGTTTATCTCGAAGCTCAGGTTTTAATCTAGAACCTAGCAGATCTAGATCAGAAGTTGTTGCAGCCATGTTTGAGTCGTGGGGACGATTCCATCAAAATGTTTTCTGTTTCTGATCTTCCATATGTTCCATGCACCAAGAATAGCATATTCCAAGAAAGAGGGCGTCTCCATTGTGTTGATGCAACAGCGATCATATCATCGATCGCTAAGTTGGTGTCCCACTGCATGTTCAACACATCCCAAAGACTGCTGATTTGACACTCAAAGAACAGATGTTCTCTTGTTCCAGCATGTTACACAACACACACTTATTGTCGGGAATAGGACATTGTCTACGAACCAGCATGTCACGAGTGTTCAACCTATCCATGAATAGAAGCCAAGCAAAAATCTTGTGTTTCATGGTACACTTTGTCTTCCAAATAGCCGGCAAGCAACTTAACGGAACCACTTCTTGAAAGTAAAACTTATAGAATTTTTGTACTTTATATTCTTCCTGGCCCCAAACATAAATCCATCGGTCTGGCATATATGGTTCCCTCTGAATATTTCGGATTGTGTCATTTAGCCAATCCAACTCTGAACTTGCCTCCATGGAGAGCGGAAGAAAAAAATCAGAGCCGGGAGTATCATTTTCTAAAAATGGAGCATGGAACAATCTTCTTTCGAGTGAATGAAAACAGATGAGGCAGTCTTTCTTTCATAAGCGCATCCTCAAACCAAAGGTCTTTCCATAGCAAAACTGAATCCCCTGCATTTACAGTACATGTTGTGATTCCCCTGTATATATCTGAGAGGCTAAAAACGTCCCTCCACCAAAAGGAACCAATTTTTGTCGTTGCATTAGGGACCTTGTCACCATAATACTTGTACAGATAAGCATCACCCACGGCACATCCATCTTGTGATAAAATTTGTGGAGGTATTTTAGCAGCAGCCCCTGGTTCTGAACCTTTAAATCCATGATACCTAATCCTCCTTTTTTCTTAGGTCGGCACACTAAGTCCCAAGCAGCAAGGGAATAGGTTTTTCCTCCCTATCTTCAGATTTTCTCCATAGACAATGTCTTCGTGCCCTATCAACAAATTCAATAATCTGTAGGGGTATTTTCAGTACACATAGAGCATAGATTAATAGGGGAGATAAAGCTGAATTAATAAAAGTCACCCTGCCCCCATAGGTTAACCAAATGGCGGTGCTAGTGAGTCTTCTTTCCACTCTATCCACTAGAGGCATTAGCTCAGCAACTGTTGGTCTGGTAGTACCTAATGGTAGCCCGAGATAGGTGAATGGCATGTGACCCACCTGGCAACCAAGAACCGAAGCCATTTTCTTTGTCAAGAGAAGACGCATCAGGATGCGTATTGGAAGTCTCTGGGTCCTTGATGACCCACAAGTATAGGGGATCGCAACAGTCTTCGAGGGAAGTAAAACCCAAATTTATTGATTCGACACAAGGGGAGGTAAAGAATACTTATAAGCCTTAACAACTGAGTTGTCAATTCAGCTGCACCTGGAAAAGCACTAGTAACAGGGGTGATGTGAAAGTAGCAGTAATATGAGAGCAGTAGTAATAGTAACACAGCAGCAGTAATAGCAATATGAGAGCAATGGCACCAGAAAATAGTTGATACTACTTCCAATGACATGAAGAACGAGTATATAATGATGCGAGATGGACCGGGGTTCCCAGCTATCTACACTAGTGGCAACTCTCCAATAACAAGTGTTGGGTGAACAAATTACAGTTGGGCAATTGATAGGATTGATAAGGCATTAAGAAAGAACATCAATTCATTAATCATGTAGGCATGTTTTCCATATTTAGTCGTACGTGCTCGCAATGAGAAACTTGCACAACATCTATTGTCCTACCAGCTGGTGGCCCGGGCCTCACTGGATATTAAGGTACTCCTTTTAATAGAGCACCGGAGCAAAGCATTAACACTCCGTGAAAACATGTGTCCCTCACATCACCGCCATCCCCTCCGGTTGTCCCGATTTCTGTCACTTCGGGGCCTTTGGTTCCGGACAGTGACATGTGCATACAACTTGTAGATACAATCTAAGCAATAATTATAGAGCTCAAATCTAAGATCATGCCACTCGGGCCCTAGTGACAAGCATTAAGCATAACAAGATTGCAGCAACAATAACTTCACAAACTTTATAGATAGACTAATCATAATGTATCATCCATCGGATCCCAACAAACACAACACCGATTACATCAGATGGATCTCAATCATGTAAGGCAGCTCATGAGATCATTGTATTGAAGTACATGAGGGAGAGAATACCAACTAGCTACAGCTAGAACCCGTAGTCCATGGGGGAACTACTCACGGAGCATGGTGGAGGCGGTGGCGTTGATGGAGATGGCTTCCGGGGGCACTTCCCCGTCCCGGCAGGGTGCCGGAACAGAGACTTCTGTCCCCCGAATTGGAGTTTCGCGATGGCGGCGCGCCAGTAGTCTTTCTGGAGTTTCGTCAAGTGGTACTGTGTTTTTAGGTCGAAAGGGCTTAAATAGGCGAAGAGGCGGCGCAGGAGGGCTGACAGGGTGGCCTCCCCATAGGCCGGCGCGGCCAGGGGCCTGCCCGCGCGGCCCTATGGTGTGGGGGCCCCAGGCCTCCCCTCTGACTCCCCTTCGGTGTCCTGGTCCGTCCCGGTGAATTATGATGATGTTTTGTCTTTGTTTCGTCGAATTCCGAGAATATTGCCCGAACAGCCTTTCTGGAACCAAAAACAACAGAAAAGGAACTGGCACTGTGGCATCTTGTTAATAGGTTAGTTCCGGAAAATGCATAAAAACATTATAAAGTGCGAGCAAAACATGTAAGTATTGTCATAAAACAAGCATGGAACATTAGAAATTATAGGTACGTTGGAGACGTATCAGTCCTTCAGGATCCTTCGGTTGTCCCTCTCACCAAAAAAAACAAATCTCTCTCATTCTCGGCCTCGCTCGACTCGCTCGCTCGCACCTCCTGCTCACTGACAAACCCTGCACAAAAGTCAACATCATCACCCGAAAAAGGGGAGACACCATAATGCTCTCCCTTCTTCTCTCCTTCCGAGTGATCCCTCTTCCTCCGAGTTTCACTCGACGGGCAAACACACATGTGCTGCATAGTAATAATAAAAATGTAGAAAAATCAACCTACGAATCTATAATTAAATAGGTTAAACTAGGGTTTTGCCCAGTACTACAGATCAAGTTCAAAAAATCCAACTACGGGGTTCGAACAACCCCATTTCTAATCCAAGAATTTTTCGACCTCATCCAAATGGCCTCAAACTATAGGGTTAATTAGCATCTAGTGCAATATGTGTGAACATGTATGCACTATGTGTGCTATAACTTGTATGTCTTTCAAATTTGAACCAAATTTGAATAAGTTTGAAATATTTGAAATGGGGCTTTTGGCTTAAACGTTTGAAACCCAAAACGACTTCTCTTCATGCTAGACTTCATAAGACCGAGTTTAGGGTTAGGGGTAGATATATGATTTGTCTGGTTTGAATATGTCTAAACCTTGTTTATCAACTTGAATGCTTACTATATGACATAAGAAGACTATGTGCTTTTGTTTTTCATTTTTCTAATTTTTTGAATTTTATGCCCATTTGAATCTTGGTCAAATCCTAGGTTTGACCAAGATTTAAACAAGTTTCAAACATGAAAATGAAAACGTAAGCCTGGATCCTTCTTAGTCACTCTAAAATGAAGCTTCTGGGAGGTTTTTGAAATTTCCATGTTTGAAACTCAAAACCACTTCTCTTGATGCTTGACTTCATAAGACATAGTTTAGGGGTTAGGGGTAGATACATGATTTTCCTGGTTTGAATATGTCTAGACCTTGTTTATCAACTTAATTGAATGCTTACTATATGACATAAGAAGACATTGGTTTTTCAAATTTTTTGATTTTTTTGAATTTTTATGCCCATTTGAATCTTGGTCAAATCCTAGGGTTGACCAAGATTTGAACAAGTTTAAATCATGAATATGAAAAATTAAGCATCTATCCTTCTTAGTCACTCCAAAATGTAGCACTTGGGAGGGTTTTTGAAATTTCCATGTTTGAAACCCAAAACCACTTCTCTTCATGATTGACTTCATAAGACATAGTTTAGGGTTAGGGGTAGATACATGATTTGTATGGTTTGAATATGTCTAGACCTTGTTTATCAACTTGAATATGCTTACTATATGACGTACATAAGAAGACTATGTACTTTGGTTTTTCAGTTTTCTATTTTTTTAAATTTTCTGCCCACTTGAATCTTGGTCAAATTAATCCTAGGGTTGACCATGATTTAAACAAGTCTATTACATGAAATGAAAAGGTAAGCATGGATCCTTCTTACTCACTCTAAAATGAAGCTTTTGGGATGTGTTCTTGAAATTTCCATGTTTGAAACCCAAAACGACACTTCTTTTCATGCTTTGGTTTTTCATTCTTTTGATTTTTTTCTGAATTTTTATGCCCATTTGAATCTTGGTCAAATATATCCTAGGTTTGACCAAGATTTAAACAAGTTTAAAACATGACAATGAAAAGGTAATTAATCATGGATCCTTCTTAATTAATCAGTCAGTCTAATTAAAATGAAGCTTTTGGGAGGTTTTTCAAATTTCCATGTTTGAAACCCAAAACCACACTTCTTTTCATGCTTGACTTCATTTATAAGACACAGTGTAGGGTTAGGGGTAGATGACTTGTTTGATTTGAATGTGTCTAGACCTTCTTCATGAACTTTTGAATGCTTACTATATGACATAAGAAGATTATGTGCTTTCGTTTTTTTATTTTTTTATTTCTTATTTTATGCTCATTTGAATATTGGTCAAATCCTAGGTTTGACCAAGCTAGATTTAAACAAGATTAAAACATCAAAATGAAAGGGTAAGCCTGGATCCTTCTTATGCACTCTAAAATGAAGCTTTTGGGGTTTTTTAAAATGATCCTTCTTAGTCCATGTTTGAAACCCGAAACCACTTCTCTTCATGCTTGACTTCATAAGACAGAGTTTAATTAGGGTTAGGGTATAGATACATTTTCTCTGGTTTGTATATGTCTAGATCGACCTTGTTTAACAACTTGAATGCTTACTATATGACATAAGAAGACTATGTACTTTTGTTTTTCATTTTTTTTCACTTTTTTAATTTTCTACCCATTTGAATCTTGGTCAAATCCTAGGTCTGAACAAGATTTAAACAAGTTTAAAACATGAAAATAAAATGGTAAGCATGGATCCTTCTTAGTCTCCCTAAAATGAAGTTTTTTTTTTGAAATTTCCATGTTTCAAACCCAAAACCGCCACTTCTCTTTCATGCTTGACTTCATAAGACAGAGTTTAGGGTTAGGGGTAGATATATATACACGATTTTTCTGGTTTGAATATGTCTAGACCTTGTTTATCATCTTGAATGCTAGCTTACTATATGGCATAAGAATGCTATGTGCTTTGGTTTTTCATTCTTTTGATTTTTTCTGAAGAATCTTGGTCAAATCCTAGGTTTGACCAAGATTTAAACAAGTTTAAAACATGAAAATGAGAAGGGAAGCCTGTATCATCCTTCTTATTAATTAGTCACTCTAAAATGAAGCTTTTGGGAGGTTTTTGAAATTTCCATGTTTGAAACCCAAAACCACCTCTCTTCATGCTTGACTACATAAGACAAAGTTTAGGGGTTAATTAGGGGGTAGATACATGATTTGCATAGGTTGAATATGTCTAGACCTTGTTTCTCAACTTTAATGCTTAGTACTATATGACATAAGAAGCTTTTGAGATGTTCTTGAAATTTCCATGTTTGAAACCCAAAACGACTTCTCTTCATGCTAGACTTCATAAGATCGACCAAGTTTAGGGTTAGGGGGTAGAGATACATTATTTGTCTGGTTTGAATATGTCCAAACCTTGTTTATCAACTTGAATGCTTACTATATGACATAAGAAGACTATATGCTTTTGTTTTTCCTTTTTCTGAGTTTTTTTTGAATTTAATGCCGATTTGAATCTCTTTGTCAGATCCTAGGTTTGACAAATTAAGATTTAAACAAGTTTAAAATATGAAAATGAAAAGGTAAGCATGGATCCTTCTTAGTCACTCTAAAATGAAGCTTTTGGGAGGTTTTTGAAATTTCCATGTTTCAAACCGAAAACCACTTCTCTTCATGCTTGACTTCATAAGACAGAGTTTAGGGTTAGGGGTAGATACATGATTTGTCTGGTTTGGATATATCTAGACCTTGTTTATCAACTTGAATGCTTACGATATGACATAAGAAGACTATGTGATTTGGTTTTTCATTTTTCTGATTTTTTTGAATTTTGTGCCCACCCATTTGTATCTTGGTCAAATCCTAGGTTTGACCAAGATTTAAACAAGTTTAAATCATGAAAATGAAAAGGTAAGCATGGATCCTTCTTACTCACTCTAAAATGAAACTTTTGGGAGGTTTTTGAAATTTCCATGTTTGAATCTTTTGGTCAAATCCTAGGTTTGACCAAGATTTAAACAAGTTTAAAACATGAAAATGAAAAGCGAAGCGTGTATCCTTCTTAGTCACTCTAAAATGAAGCTTCTGGGAGGTTTTTGAAATTTCCATGTTTGAAACCCAAAACCACTTCTCTTCATGCTTGACTTCATAAGACATAGTTTAGGGGTTAGGGGTATAGATACATGATTTGTCTGGTTTGAATATGTCTAGACCTTGTTTATCAACTTTAATGCTTACTATATGACATAAGAAGACTATGTGCTTTGGTTTTTCATTTTTCTGTTTTTTTTGAATTTTCCGCCCATTTGAATCTCTGTCAAATCCTAGGTTTGACCAAGATTTAGACAAGTTTAACACGTGAAAACGAATAAGTAAGCCTGGATCCTTCTTAGTCACTCCAAAATGTACCAATTGATAGATGTGTTAACTTTGCTTAATGGAAAAAATAATGTCATGTAAATGAGTTAACTTGGATTTCCTACCCTTGAATCCATAGGAAACTTTGCTCTAATGCACTATACTAATCAACCGAGTTTTTACACCAACAGGTCTGTCACTTACGTGTGGTGCCCATGCGTGGGTCCCACACTTCAGTGAGCACAGGTCACGTGCAATAGGTACGCAAACTCCCAGCCATTTTCTTTGTCAAGAGAAGACGCATCAGGATGCGTATTGGAAGTCTCTGGGTCCTTCAGGATCCTTCGGTTGTCCCTCTCACAAAAAACAAATCTCTCTCATTCTCGGCCTCGCTCGACTCGCTCGCTCGCACCTCCCGCTCACTGACAAACCCTGCACAACAGTCAACATCATCACCCGAAAAGGGGAGACACCATAATGCTCTCCCTTCTTCTCTCCTTCCGAGTGATCCCTCTTCCTCCGAGTTTCACTCGACGGGCAAACACACATGTGTGCTGATACGTCTCCAACGTATCGATAATTTCTTATGTTCCATGCTACTTTATTGATGATACCTACATGTTTTATGCACATTATATGTCATATTTATGCATTTTCTGGAACTAACCTATTAACAAGATGCCGAAGAGCCGCCAGTTTTCTGCTGTTTTTGGTTTCAGAAATCCTAGTAAAGAAATATTCTCGGAATTGACGAAACTTTCCCAGGGTCCTATTTTTGCACGAAGCTTCCGGAAGACCGAAGACCTAACGAAGTGGGGCCACGAGGCAGCCGGGTGGCGGCGCGGCCCAGCCCTTGGCCGCGCGGCCCTGCCCCTGGGCCCCTCGTGTGGCCCCTCGCGTTGACCTTCCGCCTACTTAAAGCTCCGAAAACCCTAGTACCGAGAGCCACGATACGGAAAACCTGGCGAGACGCCGCGAATCCCATCTCTGGGGATTCAGGATCGCTCCGGCACCCTGCCGGAGAGGGGATTCATCTCCCGGAGGACTCTTCATCGCCATGATCGCCTCCGGAGTGATGAGTGAGTAGTTCACCCCTGGACCATAGCGGTAGCTAGATGGTCGTCTTCTCCTTGTTGTGCTTCATTGTTGGATCTTGTGAGCTGCCTAACATGATCAAGATCATCTATATGTAATACTATATGTTGTGTTTGTCGGGATCCGATGGATAGAGAGTACTATGATTATGGTGATTATCAATCTATTGTTTATGTGTTGTTTATGATCTTGCATGCTCTCCGTTATTAGTAGAGGCTCTGGCCAAGTTTTTGCTCTTAACTCCAAGAGGGGGTATTTATGCTCGATAGTGGGTTCATGCCTTCATTGACACCTGGGATCGTGACAGTAGGTTCTAAGGTTGTGATGTGTTGTTGCCACTAGGGATAAAACATTGATGCTATGTCTAAGGATGTAGTTGTTGATTACATTACGCACCATACTTAATGCAATTGTCTGTTGCTTTGCAACTTAATACTGGAGGGGGTTCGGACGATAACCTGAAGGTGGACTTTTTAGGCATAGATGCAGTTGGATGGCGGTCTATGTTCTTTGTCGTAATGCCCGGATTAAATCTCACTATATTTACCATGTCATGTATATGCATTGTTATGCCTTTCTCTATTTGTCAATTGCCCGACTGTAATTTGTTCACCCAACATGCTTTATCTTATGGGAGAGACACCTCTAGTGAACTGTGGACCCCGGTCCTATTCTTTACATAGCATACAATCTACTTGTTTTACTGTTTTCTTCGCAAACATCTTCCACTCGATACGTTTAATCCTTTGTTACAACAAGGTGAGATTGACAACCTCACTTTCGTTGGGGCAAAGTACTTTGGTTGTGTTGTGCAGGTTCCTAGTTGGCGCCGGAATCCCTGGTGTTGCGCCGCATCACATTTCGCGACCATCAACCTTCAACGTGCTTCTTGGCTCCTCCTGGTTCGATTAAACCTTGGTTTCTTTCTGAGGGAAAACTTGCTACTGTGCGCATCATACCTTCCTCTTGGGGTTCCCAACGAACGTGTGAGTTACACGCCATCAAGCTCTTTTCTGGCGCCGTTGCCGGGGAACGAAAGAAAATTTACACCACAGAGAATTGCCTCCCACGGCAACAGCTCTTTTTCTGGCGCCGTTGCCGGGGAGATCAAGACACGCTGCAAGGGAGTCTCCACTTCTCAATCTCTTTACTTTGTTTTTGTCTTGCTTTATTTTATTTACTACTTTGTTTGCTGCACTAAATCAAAATACAAAAAAATTAGTTGCTAGTTTTACTTTATTTATTGTCTTGCTCTCTATATCGAAAACACAAAAAAATTAGTTACTTGCATTTACTTTATCTAGTTTGCTTTATTTACTGTTGCTAAAATGGCCAACCCTGAAAATACTAAGTTGTGTGACTTCACAAATGCAAATAATAATGATTTCCTATGCACACCTATTGCTCCACCTGCTACTACAGCAGAATTCTTTGAAATTAAACCTGCTTTACTAAATCTAGTCATGAGAGAACAATTTTCTGGTGCTAGTTCTGATGATGCTGCTGCCCATCTCAATAATTTTGTTGAACTTTGTGAAATGCAAAAGTATAAAGATGTAGATGGTGATATTATTAAATTGAAAGTGTTTCCTTTCTCATTAAGAGGAAGAGCTAAAGATTGGTTGCTATCTTTGCCTAAGAATAGTATTGATTCATGGACTAAATGCAAGGATGCTTTTATTGGTAGATATTATCCTCCCGCTAAAATTATATCTTTGAGAAGTAGCATAATGAATTTTAAACAATTAGATACTGAACATGTTGCTCAAGCTTGGGAGAGAATGAAAACTTTGGTAAAGAATTGCCCAACCCATGGACTGACTACTTGGATGATCATCCAAACCTTCTATGCAGGACTAAATTTTTCTTCGCGGAATTTATTGGATTCAGCTGCTGGAGGTACCTTTATGTCCATCACATTGGGGGCGGCTACAAAACTTCTCGATGATATGATGATAAATTACTCTGAATGGCACACGGAAAGAGCTCCACAAGGTAAGAAGGTAAATTCTGTTGAAAAAACCTCTTCCTTGAGTGATAAGATTGATGTGATTATGTCTATGCTTGTGAATGGTAGATCTAATGTTGATCCAAATAATGTTCCTTTAGCTTCATTGGTTGCTCAAGAAGAAAATGTTGATGTGAATTTCATTAAAAATAATAATTTCAACAACAATGCTTATAGGAACAACTCTGGTAATAACTATAGGCCATATCCTTCTGCTAATGGTAATGGTTATGGTAATTCTTATGGGAATTCTTACAACAATAATAGAAGTGTACCCTCTGGTCTTGAAGCCATGCTTAAAGAATTTATTAGTACACAAACTGCTTTTAACAAATCTGTTGAGGAAAAGCTTGATAAAATTGATACTATCGCTTCTAGAGTTGATAGGCTTGCCTCCGATGTTAATCTTTTAAAGTTGAAAGTTATGCCTAATAATGATCTTGATAATAAGATTACTACTACAGCAAATGCCATCCAAGTTAGAATTAATGAGAATATAAGATTAATGGCTGAGTTGCGTGCTAGGTGGGATAGAGAAGAAAATGAAAAACTAGCTAAAGAGAATAATGTAGCTAAAGTTTGGACTATTACCACCACTAGTAATGCTAATTCTTCACATGTTGCTGCACCTCCTACTATCAATGGTAAAATAATTGGTGTTGGCAATGTTTCTACTCCTAGTGCAAAGCGTACAAAACTGCCTGAAATTGCTAAAACTGCTGAAACTGCTTGTGATAAAACTGCTGAAATTTTTTCCAACCTTGGGAATAATGATCCCATTGCTGTAGCTCATAATGATTTAGATTTTGATGATTGCCACATCTCTGAAGTTATAAAGTTCTTGCAAAAACTTGCTAAAAGTCCTAATGCTAGTGCTATAAATTTAGCCTTTACAAAACATATTACAAATGCTCTCATAAAAGCTAGAGAAGAGAAACTAAAACTTGAAACTTCTATTCCTAGAAAGTTAGAAGATGGTTGGGAGCCCATCATTAAAATGAAATTCAATGACTTTGAATGTAATGCCTTATGTGATCTTGGTGCAAGTATTTCTGTTATGCCTAAAAAGATTTATGATATGCTTGACTTGCCACCATTGAAGAATTGTTATTTGGATGTTAATCTTGCCGATAATGTTAAAAAGAAACCTTTGGGGAGGATTGATAATGTGCATATTACGGTTAACAATAACCTTGTCCCCGTTGATTTTGTTGTCTTGGATATCGAATGCAATGCATCTTGTCCAATTGTGTTGGGAAGACCTTTTCTTCGAACTGTTGGTGCTGTTATTGATATGAAGGAAGGTAATATTAAATATCAATTTCCTCTCAAGAAAGGTATGGAACACTTCCCTAGAAAGAGAATGAAGTTGCCTTTTGATTCTATTATTAGAACAAGCTATGATGTTGATGCTTCTACTCTCGATGTTACTTGATTTGCACTTTCTGCGCCTAGCTGAAAGGCGTTAAAGAAAAGCGCTTATGGGAGACAACCCATGTTTTTACCTACAGCAATTTTTTGTTTTATTGAGTCTTGGAAGTTGTTTACTACTGTAGCAACCTCTCCTTATCATGTTTTTGTGCCAAGTAAAGTTTCTATGTCAAAGTTGATGCTATATTTGGGATCGCTGCACAGAAACAGCATTGCTGTCTGTCACGAATCTGGGCATAATTCTCTGTAGAAAATTCGAAAAAATCTGCCAATTTACGAGCGTGATCCTCAGATATGTACGCAACTTTCATTAGTTTTGAGTTTTTCCATTTGAGCAAGTCTGGTGCCATTTATAAATTCGTCTTTACGGACTGTTCTGTTTTTGACAGATTCTGCCTTTTATTTCGCATTGCCTCTTTTGCTATGTTGGATTTATTTCTTTGATCCATTAATGTCCAGTAGCATTATGCAATGTCCAGAAGTGAAAATAATGATTGTGTCACCTCTGAATGAGTGAATTATTAATGATGCACTAACCCTCTAATGAGTTTGCTTGAAGTTTGGTGTGAAGGAAGTTTTCAAGGGTCAAGAGAGGAGAATGATATACTAAGATCAAGAAGAGTGAAAGCTCTAAGCTTGGGGATGCCCCGTGGTTCATCCCTGCATATTTTAAGAAGACTCAAGCGTCTAAGCTTGGGGATGCCCAAGGCATCCCCTTCTTCATCGACAACATCATCAGGTTCCTCCCCTGAAACTATATTTTTATTCAGTCACATCTGGTGTTCTTTACTTGGAGCGTCGGTTTGTTTTCGTTTTTGTTTTTGTTTGAATAAGATGGATCCTAGCATTCACTTTGTGGGAGAGAGACACGCTCCGCTGTTGCATATGGACACATGTGTCCTTAGGCTTTACTCATAATGTTCAAGGCGAAGTTTCTTCTTCGTTAATTTGTTATATGGTTGGAATTGGAAAATGCTACATGTAGTAATTCTAAAAAATGTCTTGGATAATGTGATACTTGGCAATTGTTGTGCTCATGTTTAAGCTCTTGCATCATATGCTTTGCACCCATTAATGAAGAAATACATAGAGCTTGCTAAAATTTGATTTGCATATTTGGTTTCTCTAAGGTCTAGATAATATCTAGTATTGAGTTTTGAACAACAAGGAAGACAATGTAGAGTCTTATATATGTCTTTTATGTGAGTCTTGCTGCACTTGTTCATCCTTGAGTTTGCTTCAAATAACCTTGCTAGCCTAAACCTTGTATCGAGAGGGAATACTTCTCATGCATCCAAAATCCTTGAGCCAACTACTATGCCATTTGTGTCCACCATACCTACCTACTACATGGTATTTACCCGCCATTCCAAAGTAAATTGCTTGAGTGCTACCTTTAAAATTCCATCATTCACCTTTGCAATATATAGCTCATGGGACAAAATAGCCTTAAAAACTATCGTAGTATTGAATATGTACTTATGCACTTTATATTTTATTAAGTTGCTTGTTGTGCGGGAACGCCATCAACTATTGTTGAATATCATGTGAGTTGCTATGCATGTCCGTCTTGTCTGAAGGTCTATCATTTTAGTGGTTGGAGCATGCAAAATTGTTAGAGAAGAACATTGGGCCGCTAACTAAAGCCATGAACCATGGTGGAAGTTTCAGTTTTGGACATATATCCTCAATCTCATATGAGAATAATAACTTTGCTACATGCTTATGCATTTAAGAGGAGTCCATTATCTGTTGTCCATGTTGTCCCGGTATGGATGTCTAAGTTGAGAATAATCAAAAGCGAGAAATCCGAAATGCGAGCATTCTCCTTGGACCTTTGTACAGGCGGCATGGAGGTACCCCTTTGTGACACTTGGTTGAAACATGGCATGCGAAGACCCGGTAGTCCAAGTTAAGTAGGACGAGGTGCGGGCACTATTAGTATACTATGCGTGAGGCTTGCAACTTGTAAGATATAATTTTCATAACTCATATGCTTTATTACTACCGTTGACAAAATTGTTTCATGTTTTCAAAATAAAAGCTCTAGCACAAATACAGCAATCGATGCTTTCCTCTGCGAAGGACCATTCTTTTACTTTTATTGTTGAGTCAGTTTACCTATCTCCTTCCACCTTAAGAAGCAAACACTTGTGTGAACTGTGCATTGATTCCTACATACTTGCATATTGCACTTGTTATATTACTTTATGTTGACAATATCCATGAGATATACATGTTATAAGTTGAAAGCAACCGCTGAAACTTAATCTTCTTATGTGTTGCTTCAACACCTTTACTTTGATTTATTGCTTTACGAGTTAACTCTTATGCAAGACTTATTGATGCTTGTCTTGAAGTACTATTCATGAAAAGTCTTTGCTATATGATTCAGTTGTTTACTCATGTCATTACCTTTGCTTTGATCGCTGCATTCATTACATATGTTTACAAATAGTATGATCAAGATTATGATGGCATGTCACTTCAGAAATTATCTTTGTTATCGTTTTACCTGCTCGGGACGAGCAGAACTAAGCTTGGGGATGCTGATACGTCTCCAACGTATCGATAATTTCTTATGTTCCATGCTACTTTATTGATGATACCTACATGTTTTATGCACATTATATGTCATATTTATGCATTTTCTGGAACTAACCTATTAACAAGATGCCGAAGAGCCAGCTGCTGCTTTTTTGGTTTCAGAAATCCTAGTAAAGAAATATTCTCGGAATTGGACGAAACTTTCGCCCAGGGTCCTATTTTGCACGAAGCTCCGTAAGACCGAAGACCTAACGAAGTGGGGCCACGAGGCAGCCAGGGGTGGCGGCGCGCCCAGCCCTTGGCGCGCCCCCGCCCCGGGCCCCTCGTGGCCCTCGCGTTGACCTTCCGCCTACTTAAAGCTCCCGTCGCGAAACCCCTAGTACCGAGAGCCACGATACGGAAAACCTTCCAGAGACGCGCCGCCGCGAATCCCATCTCGGGGGATTCAGGAGATCGCCTCCGGCACCTGCCGGAGAGGGGATTCATCTCCGAGGACTCTTCATCGCCATGATCGCCTCCGGAGTGATGAGTGAGTAGTTCACCCCTGGACCATGGGTCCATAGCAGTAGCTAGATGGTCGTCTTCTCCTTGTTGTGCTTCATTGTTGGATCTTGTGAGCTGCCTAACATGATCAAGATCATCTATATGTAATACTATATGTTGTGTTTGTCGGGATCCGATGGATAGAGAGTACTATGATTATGGTGATTATCAATCTATTGTTTATGTGTTGTTTATGATCTTGCATGCTCTCCGTTATTAGTAGAGGCTCTGGCCAAGTTTTTGCTCTTAACTCCAAGAGGGGGTATTTATGCTCGATAGTGGGTTCATGCCTTCATTGACACTGGGATCGTGACAGAAGGTTCTAAGGTTGTGATGTGCTGTTGCCACTAGGGATAAAACATTGATGCTATGTCTAAGGATGTAGTTGTTGATTACATTACGCACCATACTTAATGCAATTGTCTGTTGCTTTGCAACTTAATACTGGAGGGGGTTCGGACGATAACCTGAAGGTGGACTTTTTAGGCATAGATGCAGTTGGATGGCGGTCTATGTTCTTTGTCGTAATGCCCGGATTAAATCTCACTATATTTACCATGTCATGTATATGCATTGTTATGCCTTTCTCTATTTGTCAATTGCCCGACTGTAATTTGTTCACCCAACATGCTTTATCTTATGGGAGAGACACCTCTAGTGAACTGTGGACCCCGGTCCTATTTTACATAGCATTCAATCTACTTGTTTTACTGTTTTCTTCGCAAACATCTTCCACTCGATACGTTTAATCCTTTGTTCGGTGAGATTGACAACCTCATCGTTTGGGGCAAAGTACTTTGGTTGTGTTGTGCAGGTTCCTAGTTGGCGCCGGAATCCCCGGTGTTGCGCCGCATCACATTTCGCGACCATCAACCTTCAACGTGCTTCTTGGCTCCTCCTGGTTCGATTAAACCTTGGTTTCTTTCTGAGGGAAAACTTGCTACTGCGCATCATACCTTCCTCTTGGGGTTCCCAACGAACGTGTGAGTTACACGCCATCAAGCATAGTAATAATAAAAATGTAGAAAAATCAACCTACGAATCTATAATTAAATAGGTTAAACTAGGGTTTTGCCCAGTACTACAGATCAAGTTCAAAAAATCCAACTACGGGGTTCGAACAACCCCATTTCTAATCCAAGAATTTTTTCGACCTCATCCAAATGGCCTCAAACTATAGGGTTAATTAGCATCTAGTGCAATATGTGTGAACATGTATGCACTATGTGTGCTATAACTTGTATGTCTTTCAAATTTGAACCAAATTTGAATAAGTTTGAAATATTTGAAATGGGGCTTTTGGCTTAAACGTTTGAAACCCAAAACGACTTCTCTTCATGCTAGACTTCATAAGACCGAGTTTAGGGTTAGGGGGTAGATATATGATTTGTCTGGTTTGAATATGTCTAAACCTTGTTTATCAACTTGAATGCTTACTATATGACATAAGAAGACTATGTGCTTTTGTTTTTCATTTTTCTAATTTTTTTGAATTTTATGCCCATTTGAATCTTGGTCAAATCCTAGGTTTGACCAAGATTTAAACAAGTTTCAAACATGAAAATGAAAACGTAAGCCTGGATCCTTCTTAGTCACTCTAAATGAAGCTTTTGAGGTTTTTGAAATTTCCATGTTTGAAACCCAAAACCACTTCTCTTGATGCTTGACTTTAAGACATAGTTTAGGGTTAGGGGTAGATACATGATTTTCCTGGTTTGAATATGTCTAGACCTTGTTTATCAACTTAATTGAATGCTTACTATATGACATAAGAAGACATTGGTTTTTCAATTTTTTTTGATTTTTTTGAATTTTTATGCCCATTTGAATCTTGGTCAAATCCTAGGGTTGACCAAGATTTGAACAAGTTTAAATCATGAATATGAAAAATTAAGCATCTATCCTTCTTAGTCACTCCAAAATGTAGCACTTGGGAGGGTTTTTGAAATTTCCATGTTTGAAACCCAAAACCACTTCTCTTCATGATTGACTTCATAAGACATAGTTTAGGGTTAGGGGTAGATACATGATTTGTATGGTTTGGATATGTCTAGACCTTGTTTATCAACTTGAATATGCTTACTATATGACGTACATAAGAAGACTATGTACTTTGGTTTTTCAGTTTTCTATTTTTTAAATTTTCTGCCCACTTGAATCTTGGTCAAATTAATCCTAGGGTTGACCATGATTTAAACAAGTCTATTACATGAAATGAAAAGGTAAGCATGGATCCTTCTTACTCACTCTAAAATGAAGCTTTTGGGATGTGTTCTTGAAATTTCCATGTTTGAAACCCAAAACGACACTTCTTTTCATGCTTTGGTTTTTCATTCTTTTGATTTTTTTCTGAACTAGCACAGTGGCCCTCGCGTATGCGAGGGCGTCATCTAGATGTGGATTTTGTATGAAAACAACATTAGTAGTTCATACCATCATATTTAGCATGTATAATTTGTTTGAGAATTTCCAAAGAAAACAATAAAAATGTGTATTTTATGATGCAAACAGAAAATATTTTACTTTCTTGATGTTGGACCGGCTAAACAATGAGAAGTTTTGTATAACTTTGTCTACAATTTCTTCGTTTTATTTTCTTGGTCGGTTAAAAATGCATCACCTTGTTCTATAATATATTTGATTCCTAATATGGACACGTACGCCAAACACAAATTGGTGCATTTTTAAATAAATACGTTTCTTAAAATAAAAACGAAATTACGAATTGAGAATTAAAAATTAAAAATTAAAAATTAATTTGAATTTGCATTTCTTCTAGCCATTGTTAAATGCTAGAAAATTTGGACTGGAAGCTTTCAATGGCACATTGTATTGGGGATTGAAGGTTGTAATAATTTTGCTATTTCTTCCCTCACTCTTGTGTTTAGACGCCCTATACTCTCAATCGTCATCGATTATTACAAATTGAATCAGATCAGCTCATACAAAAGATACATCAACCAATGCATAAATTCTAATTCCTCATACGCATAAATACATTTTATCCCCAATTACAACTTAATTTGCTCTATTTTAAAAGGTCCTTACACTTGATATTAATATGATGTGTTGTCCGCGCCATGATAAATTAATTTTTCTTGTTGCTTGAAACTGTGAAGTCATCGGCTAACTCCATATGAAAACAATGATCCTGTAGAAATTATAATTCCTCATACCCATACCTACATTTTATTCCCAATTACAACTTAATTTTATGTATTTTTAAAAGGTCCTTACACCTGAGATTAATATGATGTCTTGTCCGCGCCATGACAAATTAATTTTTCTTGTTGCTTGAAACTGTGAAGTCATCGGCTCCTAGGTCTGATGCCATGTTCAAGTACTATTAGACCGTGATTGCTTGATCGTGTGTCTAAGTAGTGCTTTGATCTTGGACCCAAATTTGGTGCACCTCGCACCAGTGTATAGTTTTTATAAAATTATAATTTGTATTTTTAAATTTAAAATTTCCAAAATTTATTTTTAAAATACATATAGATGGTCCGTGTACCCATGTAAAATTTCGTAGAGAATTCCTAATATTTTGTCTATGGAAAAAACAAATTTCTGACAGTATATAGCGATTACATATACTAATTATTTATGTCATACATTTTCCTTTTTTGTAATTCCACATATACAACGTATTTTAAACAAAATTTCTGGCATACAACCTCTATGTACATATGTAGCTACGTATTTTTTCCGCAGATTTTTCAGAGACTGCAAAGTGCGATTTTCAAAATTTCAAAAAATAGTGCTCACCAGCAATGATGAGCTTTCCTTTGTTCTAGAACTCCAGCTAAATTTACTTTCGTTGGATGAAAGGCGAATCGCTTTCTCTAGAAGTCTAGATGAAAGAATGAGATGGGTATTTTTTTTCCTAAAGGAAAATCAGGCGGTGTAGGTAAGCTACCCATCTTACGTGGAGCACATATAGAGGAGGAAAGCCACACGTTCAATTTTCTAGGCCTTGTATCAAAACCCGATGTATATCTTCCCTTTCATTAGTTAGACGTAATCCATGCAAACTCTCTGCTTTCCATTTTTATTCTACCCGGTCTCTTCTTATATACGGTTTCACATGTATCTCTTGAAGTTGTTTTTTTCCTGATCGTGTACAACAAAAGACATGATATTGAACGTGTCATTGTTTACTTTTGAACATATATTGTTCTACGTAACACTCCTTATTTTTTAATCTCAGACGTTAAGATTTAGATCATCGGTTTATATTTTTTTAGCATATGTGGATTAACCAGATGCCTCGAAAAACAACCTTATTTTGCTTTTAGTATATAATAGATTTTTATGCCCATTTGAATCTTGGTCAAATATATCCTAGGTTTGACCAAGATTTAAACAAGTTTAAAACATGACAATGAAAAGGTAATTAATCATGGATCCTTCTTAATTAATCAGTCAGTCTAATTAAAATGAAGCTTTTGGGAGGTTTTTCAAATTTCCATGTTTGAAACCCAAAACCACACTTCTTTTCATGCTTGACTTCATTTATAAGACACAGTGTAGGGTTAGGGGTAGATGACTTGTTTGATTTGAATGTGTCTAGACCTTCTTCATGAACTTTTGAATGCTTACTATATGACATAAGAAGATTATGTGCTTTCGTTTTTTTATTTTTTTATTTCTTATTTTATGCTCATTTGAATATTGGTCAAATCCTAGGTTTGACCAAGCTAGATTTAAACAAGATTAAAACATCAAAATGAAAGGGTAAGCCTGGATCCTTCTTATGCACTCTAAAATGAAGCTTTTGGGGTTTTTAAAAATGATCCTTCTTAGTCCATGTTTGAAACCCGAAACCACTTCTCTTCATGCTTGACTTCATAAGACAGAGTTTAATTAGGGGTTAGGGGTATAGATACATGATTTGTCTGGTTTGAATATGTCTAGATCGACCTTGTTTAACAACTTGAATGCTTACTATATGACATAAGAAGACTATGTACTTTGGTTTTTCATTTTTTTCACTTTTTTAATTTTCTACCCATTTGAATCTTGGTCAAATCCTAGGTTTGAACAAGATTTAAACAAGTTTAAAACATGAAAATAAAATGGTAAGCATGGATCCTTCTTAGTCTCCCTAAAATGAAGTTTTTTTTTTTGAAATTTCCATGTTTCAAACCCAAAACCGCCACTTCTCTTTCATGCTTGACTTCATAAGACAGAGTTTAGGGTTAGGGGTAGATATATATACACGATTTTTCTGGTTTGAATATGTCTAGACCTTGTTTATCATCTTGAATGCTAGCTTACTATATGGCATAAGAATGCTATGTGCTTTGGTTTTTCATTCTTTTGATTTTTTCTGAAGAATCTTGGTCAAATCCTAGGTTTGACCAAGATTTAAACAAGTTTAAAACATGAAAATGAGAAGGGAAGCCTGTATCATCCTTCTTATTAATTAATCACTCTAAAATGAAGCTTTTGGGAGGTTTTTGAAATTTCCATGTTTGAAACCCAAAACCACCTCTCTTCATGCTTGACTACATAAGACAAAGTTTAGGGGTTAATTAGGGGGTAGATACATGATTTGCATAGGTTGAATATGTCTAGACCTTGTTTCTCAACTTTAATGCTTAGTACTATATGACATAAGAAGCTTTTGAGATGTTCTTGAAATTTCCATGTTTGAAACCCAAAACGACTTCTCTTCATGCTAGACTTCATAAGATCGACCAAGTTTAGGGTTAGGGGGTAGAGATACATTATTTGTCTGGTTTGAATATGTCCAAACCTTGTTTATCAACTTGAATGCTTACTATATGACATAAGAAGACTATATGCTTTTGTTTTTCCTTTTTCTGAGTTTTTTTTGAATTTAATGCCGATTTGAATCTCTTTGTCAGATCCTAGGTTTGACAAATTAAGATTTAAACAAGTTTAAAATATGAAAATGAAAAGGTAAGCATGGATCCTTCTTAGTCACTCTAAAATGAAGCTTTTGGGAGGTTTTTGAAATTTCCATGTTTCAAACCGAAAACCACTTCTCTTCATGCTTGACTTCATAAGACAGTTTAGGGTTAGGGGTAGATACATGATTTGTCTGGTTTGGATATATCTAGACCTTGTTTATCAACTTGAATGCTTACGATATGACATAAGAAGACTATGTGATTTGGTTTTTCATTTTTCTGATTTTTTGAATTTTGTGCCCACCCATTTGTATCTTGGTCAAATCCTAGGTTTGACCAAGATTTAAACAAGTTTAAATCATGAAAATGAAAAGGTAAGCATGGATCCTTCTTACTCACTCTAAAATGAAACTTTTGGGAGGTTTTTGAAATTTCCATGTTTGAATCTTTTGGTCAAATCCTAGGTTTGACCAAGATTTAAACAAGTTTAAAACATGAAAATGAAAAGCGAAGCGTGTATCCTTCTTAGTCACTCTAAAATGAAGCTTCGGGAGGTTTTTGAAATTTCCATGTTTGAAACCCAAAACCACTTCTCTTCATGCTTGACTTCATAAGACATAGTTAGGGGTTAGGGGTATAGATACATGATTTGTCTGGTTTGAATATGTCTAGACCTTGTTTATCAACTTTAATGCTTACTATATGACATAAGAAGACTATGTGCTTTGGTTTTTCATTTTTCTGTTTTTTTTTTGAATTTTCCGCCCATTTGAATCTCTGTCAAATCCTAGGTTTGACCAAGATTTAGACAAGTTTAACACGTGAAAACGAATAAGTAAGCCTGGATCCTTCTTAGTCACTCCAAAATGTACCAATTGATAGATGTGTTAACTTTGCTTAATGGAAAAAATAATGTCATGTAAATGAGTTAACTTGGATTTCCTACCCTTGAATCCATAGGAAACTTTGCTCTAATGCACTATACTAATCAACCGAGTTTTTACACCAACAGGTCTGTCACTTACGTGTGGTGCCCATGCGTGGGGTCCCACACTTCAGTGAGCACAGGTCACGTGCAATAGGTACGCCAACTCCCAGCCATTTTCTTTGTCAAGAGAAGACGCATCAGGATGCGTATTGGAAGTCTGGGTCCTTCTGGATCCTTCGGTTGTCCCTCTCACAAAAAAAAACAAATCTCTCTCATTCTCGGCCTCGCTCGACTCGCTCGCTCGCTCGCTCGCACCTCCTGCTCACTGACAAACCCTGCACAAAAGTCAACATCATCACCCGAAAAAGGGGAGACACCATAATGCTCTCCTTCTTCTCTCCTTCCGAGTGATCCCTCTTCCTCCGAGTTTCACTCGACGGGCAAACACACATGTGCTGCATAGTAATAATAAAATTGTAGAAAAATCAACCTACGAATCTATAATTAAATAGGTTAAACTAGGGTTTTGCCCAGTACTACAGATCAAGTTCAAAAAATCCAACTACGGGGTTCGAACAACCCCATTTCTAATCCAAGAATTTTTTCGACCTCATCCAAATGGCCTCAAACTATAGGGTTAATTAGCATCTAGTGCAATATGTGTGAACATGTATGCACTATGTGTGCTATAACTTGTATGTCTTTCAAATTTGAACCAAATTTGAATAAGTTTGAAATATTTGAAATGGGGCTTTTGGCTTAAACGTTTGAAACCCAAAACCACTTCTCTTCATGCTAGACTTCATAAGACCGAGTTTAGGGTTAGGGGGTAGATATATGATTTGTCTGGTTTGAATATGTCTAAACCTTGTTTATCAACTTGAATGCTTACTATATGACATAAGAAGACTATGTGCTTTTGTTTTTCATTTTTCTATTTTTTTGAATTTTATGCCCATTTGAATCTTGGTCAAATCCTAGGTTTGACCAAGATTTAAACAAGTTTCAAACATGAAAATGAAAACGTAAGCCTGGATCCTTCTTAGTCACTCTAAAATGAAGCTTGGGAGTTTTTGAAATTTCCATGTTTGAAACCCAAAACCACTTCTCTTGATGCTTGACTTCATAAGACATAGTTTAGGGGTTAGGGTAGATACATGATTTTCCTGGTTTGAATATGTCTAGACCTTGTTTATCAACTTAATTGAATGCTTACTATATGACATAAGAAGACATTGGTTTTTCAATTTTTTTTGATTTTTTTGAATTTTTATGCCCATTTGAATCTTGGTCAAATCCTAGGGTTGACCAAGATTTGAACAAGTTTAAATCATGAATATGAAAAATTAAGCATCTATCCTTCTTAGTCACTCCAAAATGTAGCACTTGGGAGGGTTTTTGAAATTTCCATGTTTGAAACCCAAAACCACTTCTCTTCATGATTGACTTCATAAGACATAGTTTAGGGTTAGGGGTAGATACATGATTTGTATGGTTTGGATATATCTAGACCTTGTTTATCAACTTGAATGCTTACGATATGACATAAGAAGACTATGTGATTTGGTTTTTCATTTTTTCTGATTTTTTTGAATTTTGTGCCCACCCATTTGTATCTTGGTCAAATCCTAGGTTTGACCAAGATTTAAACAAGTTTAAATCATGAAAATGAAAAGGTAAGCATGGATCCTTCTTACTCACTCTAAAATGAAACTTTTGGGAGGTTTTTGAAATTTCCATGTTTGAATCTTTTGGTCAAATCCTAGGTTTGACCAAGATTTAAACAAGTTTAAAACATGAAAATGAAAAGCGAAGCGTGTATCCTTCTTAGTCACTCTAAAATGAAGCTTCGGGAGGTTTTTGAAATTTCCATGTTTGAAACCCAAAACCACTTCTCTTCATGCTTGACTTCATAAGACATAGTTTAGGGGTTAGGGGTATAGATACATGATTTGTCTGGTTTGAATATGTCTAGACCTTGTTTATCAACTTTAATGCTTACTATATGACATAAGAAGACTATGTGCTTTGGTTTTTCATTTTTCTGTTTTTTTAATTTTCTGCCCATTTGAATCTTCTGTCAAATCCTAGGTTTGACCAAGATTTAGACAAGTTTAACACGTGAAAACGAATAAGTAAGCCTGGATCCTTCTTAGTCACTCCAAAATGTACCAATTGATAGATGTGTTAACTTTGCTTAATGGAAAAAATAATGTCATGTAAATGAGTTAACTTGGATTTCCTACCCTTGAATCCATAGGAAACTTTGCTCTAATGCACTATACTAATCAACCGAGTTTTTACACCAACAGGTATGTCACTTACGTGTGGTGCCCATGCGTGGGGTCCCACACTTCAGTGAGCACAGGTCACGTGCAATAGGTACGCAAACTCCCAGCCATTTTCTTTGTCAAGAGAAGACGCATCAGGATGCGTATTGGAAGTCTCTGGGTCCTTCAGGATCCTTCGGTTGTCCCTCTCACAAAAAAAACAAATCTCTCTCATTCTCGGCCTCGCTCGACTCGCTCGCTCGCTCGCACCTCCTGCTCACTGACAAACCCTGCACAAAAGTCAACATCATCACCCGAAAAAGGGGAGACACCATAATGCTCTCCCTTCTTCTCTCCTTCCGAGTGATCCCTCTTCCTCCGAGTGTCACTCGACGGGCAAACACACATGTGCTGCATAGTAATAATAAAAATGTAGAAAAATCAACCTACGAATCTATAATTAAATAGGTTAAACTAGGGTTTTGCCCGGTACTACAGATCAAGGTTCAAAAAATCCAACTACGGGGTTCGAACAACCCCATTTCTAATCCAAGAATTTTTTCGACCTCATCCAAATGGCCTCAAACTATAGGGTTAATTAGCATCTAGTGCAATATGTGTGAACATGTATGCACTATGTGTGCTATAACTTGTATGTCTTTCAAATTTGAACCAAATTTGAATAAGTTTGAAATATTTGAAATGGGGCTTTTGGCTTAAACGTTTGAAACCCAAAACGACTTCTCTTCATGCTAGACTTCATAAGACCGAGTTTAGGGTTAGGGGGTAGATATATGATTTGTCTGGTTTGAATATGTCTAAACCTTGTTTATCAACTTGAATGCTTACTATATGACATAAGAAGACTATGTGCTTTTGTTTTTCATTTTTCTAATTTTTTTGAATTTTATGCCCATTTGAATCTTGGTCAAATCCTAGGTTTGACCAAGATTTAAACAAGTTTCAAACATGAAAATGAAAAGGTAAGCCTGGATCCTTCTTAGTCACTCTAAAATGAAGCTTCTGGGAGGTTTTTGAAATTTCCATGTTTGAAACCCAAAACCACTTCTCTTGATGCTTGACTTCATAAGACATAGTTTAGGGGTTAGGGGTAGATACATGATTTTCCTAGTTTGAATATGTCTAGACCTTGTTTATCAACTTAATTGAATGCTTACTATATGACATAAGAAGACATTGGTTTTTCAATTTTTTTTGATTTTTTTGAATTTTTATGCCCATTTGAATCTTGGTCAAATCCTAGGGTTGACCAAGATTTGAACAAGTTTAAATCATGAATATGAAAAATTAAGCATCTATCCTTCTTAGTCACTCCAAAATGTAGCACTTGGGAGGGTTTTTGAAATTTCCATGTTTGAAACCCAAAACCACTTCTCTTCATGATTGACTTCATAAGACATAGTTTAGGGTTAGGGGTAGATACATGATTTGTATGGTTTGAATATGTCTAGACCTTGTTTATCAACTTGAATATGCTTACTATATGACGTACATAAGAAGACTATGTACTTTGGTTTTTCAGTTTTCTATTTTTTTAAATTTTCTGCCCACTTGAATCTTGGTCAAATTAATCCTAGGGTTGACCATGATTTAAACAAGTCTATTACATGAAATGAAAAGGTAAGCATGGATCCTTCTTACTCACTCTAAAATGAAGCTTTTGGGATGTGTTCTTGAAATTTCCATGTTTGAAACCCAAAACGACACTTCTTTTCATGCTTTGGTTTTTCATTCTTTTGATTTTTTCTGAATTTTTATGCCCATTTGAATCTTGGTCAAATATATCCTAGGGACCAAGATTTAAACAAGTTTAAAACATGAAAATGAAAAGGTAATTAATCATGGATCCTTCTTAATTAATCAGTCAGTCTAATTAAAATGAAGCTTTTGGGAGGTTTTTCAAATTTCCATGTTTGAAACCCAAAACCACACTTCTTTTCATGCTTGACTTCATTTATAAGACACAGTGTAGGGTTAGGGGTAGATGACTTGTTTGATTTGAATGTGTCTAGACCTTCTTCATGAACTTTTGAATGCTTACTATATGACATAAGAAGATTATGTGCTTTCGTTTTTTTATTTTTTTATTTCTTATTTTATGCTCATTTGAATATTGGTCAAATCCTAGGTTTGACCAAGCTAGATTTAAACAAGATTAAAACATCAAAATGAAAGGGTAAGCCTGGATCCTTCTTATGCACTCTAAAATGAAGCTTTTGGGGTTTTTAAAAATGATCCTTCTTAGTCCATGTTTGAAACCCGAAACCACTTCTCTTCATGCTTGACTTCATAAGACAGAGTTTAATTAGGGGTTAGGGGTATAGATACATGATTTGTCTGGTTTGTATGTCTAGATCGACCTTGTTTAACAACTTGAATGCTTACTATATGACATAAGAAGACTATGTACTTTGGTTTTTCATTTTTTTTCACTTTTTTAATTTTCTACCCATTTGAATCTTGGTCAAATCCTAGGTTTGAACAAGATTTAAACAAGTTTAAAACATGAAAATAAAATGGTAAGCATGGATCCTTCTTAGTCTCCCTAAAATGAAGCTTTTTTTTGAAATTTCCATGTTTCAAACCCAAAACCGCCACTTCTCTTTCATGCTTGACTTCATAAGACAGAGTTTAGGGTTAGGGGTAGATATATATACATGATTTTTCTGGTTTGAATATGTCTAGACCTTGTTTATCATCTTGAATGCTAGCTTACTATATGGCATAAGAATGCTATGTGCTTTGGTTTTTCATTCTTTTGATTTTTTCTGAAGAATCTTGGTCAAATCCTAGGTTTGACCAAGATTTAAACAAGTTTAAAACATGAAAATGAGAAGGGAAGCCTGTATCATCCTTCTTATTAATTAGTCACTCTAAAATGAAGCTTTTGAGAGGTTTTTGAAATTTCCATGTTTGAAACCCAAAACCACCTCTCTTCATGCTTGACTACATAAGACAAAGTTTAGGGGTTAATTAGGGGGTAGATACATGATTTGCATAGGTTGAATATGTCTAGACCTTGTTTCTCAACTTTAATGCTTAGTACTATATGACATAAGAAGCTTTTGAGATGTTCTTGAAATTTCCATGTTTGAAACCCAAAACGACTTCTCTTCATGCTAGACTTCATAAGATCGACCAAGTTTAGGGTTAGGGGGTAGAGATACATTATTTGTCTGGTTTGAATATGTCCAAACCTTTTTATCAACTTGAATGCTTACTATATGACATAAGAAGACTATATGCTTTTGTTTTTCCTTTTTCTGAGTTTTTTTTTGAATTTAATGCCGATTTGAATCTCTTTGTCAGATCCTAGGTTTGACAAATTAAGATTTAAACAAGTTTAAAATATGAAAATGAAAAGGTAAGCATGGATCCTTCTTAGTCACTCTAAAATGAAGCTTTTGGGAGGTTTTTGAAATTTCCATGTTTCAAACCGAAAACCACTTCTCTTCATGCTTGACTTCATAAGACAGAGTTTAGGGTTAGGGGTAGATACATGATTTGTCTGGTTTGGATATATCTAGACCTTGTTTATCAACTTGAATGCTTACGATATGACATAAGAAGACTATGTGATTTGGTTTTTCATTTTTTGATTTTTTTGAATTTTGTGCCCACCCATTTGTATCTTGGTCAAATCCTAGGTTTGACCAAGATTTAAACAAGTTTAAATCATGAAAATGAAAAGGTAAGCATGGATCCTTCTTACTCACTCTAAAATGAAACTTTTGGGAGGTTTTTGAAATTTCCATGTTTGAATCTTTTGGTCAAATCCTAGGTTTGACCAAGATTTAAACAAGTTTAAAACATGAAAATGAAAAGCGAAGCGTGTATCCTTCTTAGTCACTCTAAAATGAAGTTTTTGAAATTTCCATGTTTGAAACCCAAAACCACTTCTCTTCATGCTTGACTTCATAAGACATAGTTTAGGGGTTAGGGGTATAGATACATGATTTGTCTGGTTTGAATATGTCTAGACCTTGTTTATCAACTTTAATGCTTACTATATGACATAAGAAGACTATGTGCTTTGGTTTTTCATTTTTCTGTTTTTTTTGAATTTTCCGCCCATTTGAATCTCTGTCAAATCCTAGGTTTGACCAAGATTTAGACAAGTTTAACACGTGAAAACGAATAAGTAAGCCTGGATCCTTCTTAGTCACTCCAAAATGTACCAATTGATAGATGTGTTAACTTTGCTTAATGGAAAAAATAATGTCATGTAAATGAGTTAACTTGGATTTCCTACCCTTGAATCCATAGGAAACTTTGCTCTAATGCACTATACTAATCAACCGAGTTTTTACACCAACAGGTCTGTCACTTACGTGTGGTGCCCATGCGGGTCCCACACAGTGAGCACAGGTCACGTGCAATAGGTACGCAAACTCCCAGCCATTTTCTTTGTCAAGAGAAGACGCATCAGGATGCGTATTGGAAGTCTCTGGGTCCTTCTGGATCCTTCGGTTGTCCCTCTCACAAAAAACAAATCTCTCTCATTCTCGGCCTCGCTCGACTCGCTCGCTCGCACCTCCTGCTCACTGACAAACCCTGCACAAAAGTCAACATCATCACCCGAAAAAGGGGAGACACCATAATGCTCTCCCTTCTTCTCTCCTTCCGAGTGATCCCTCTTCCTCCGAGTTTCACTCGACGGGCAAACACACATGTGCTGCATAGTAATAATAAAAATGTAGAAAAATCAACCTACGAATCTATAATTAAATAGGTTAAACTAGGGTTTTGCCCAGTACTACAGATCAAGTTCAAAAAATCCAACTACGGGGTTCGAACAACCCCATTTCTAATCCAAGAATTTTTTCGACCTCATCCAAATGGCCTCAAACTATAGGGTTAATTAGCATCTAGTGCAATATGTGTGAACATGTATGCACTATGTGTGCTATAACTTGTATGTCTTTCAAATTTGAACCAAATTTGAATAAGTTTGAAATATTTGAAATGGGGCTTTTGGCTTAAACGTTTGAAACCCAAAACGACTTCTCTTCATGCTAGACTTCATAAGACCGAGTTTAGGGTTAGGGGGTAGATATATGATTTGTCTGGTTTGAATATGTCTAAACCTTGTTTATCAACTTGAATGCTTACTATATGACATAAGAAGACTATGTGCTTTTGTTTTTCATTTTTCTAATTTTTTTGAATTTTATGCCCATTTGAATCTTGGTCAAATCCTAGGTTTGACCAAGATTTAAACAAGTTTCAAACATGAAAATGAAAACGTAAGCCTGGATCCTTCTTAGTCACTCTAAAATGAAGCTTTTGGGAGGTTTTGAAATTTCCATGTTTGAAACCCAAACCACTTCTCTTTGATGCTTGACTTCATAAGACATAGTTTAGTTAGGGGTAGATACATGATTTTCCTGGTTTGAATATGTCTAGACCTTGTTTATCAACTTAATTGAATGCTTACTATATGACATAAGAAGACATTGGTTTTTCAAAAAATGATTTTTTTGAATTTTTATGCCCATTTGAATCTTGGTCAAATCCTAGGGTTGACAAAGATTTGAACAAGTTTAAATCATGAATATGAAAAATTAAGCATCTATCCTTCTTAGTCACTCCAAAATGTAGCACTTGGGAGGGTTTTTGAAATTTCCATGTTTGAAACCCAAAACCACTTCTCTTCATGATTGACTTCATAATACATAGTTTAGGGTTAGGGATAGATACATGATTTGTATGGTTTGAATATGTCTAGACCTTGTTTATCAACTTGAATATGCTTACTATATGACGTACATAAGAAGACTATGTACTTTGGTTTTTCAGTTTTCTATTTTTTTAAATTTTCTGCCCACTTGAATCTTGGTCAAATTAATCCTAGGGTTGACCATGATTTAAACAAGTCTATTACATGAAATGAAAAGGTAAGCATGGATCCTTCTTACTCACTCTAAAATGAAGCTTTTGGGATGTGTTCTTGAAATTTCCATGTTTGAAACCCAAAACGACACTTCTTTTCATGCTTTGGTTTTTCATTCTTTTGATTTTTTTCTGAATTTTTATGCCCATTTGAATCTTGGTCAAATATATCCTAGGTTTGACCAAGATTTAAACAAGTTTAAAACATGACAATGAAAAGGTAATTAATCATGGATCCTTCTTAATTAATCAGTCAGTCTAATTAAAATGAAGCTTTTGGGAGGTTTTTCAAATTTCCATGTTTGAAACCCAAAACCACACTTCTTTTCATGCTTGACTTCATTTATAAGACACAGTGTAGGGTTAGGGGTAGATGACTTGTTTGATTTGAATGTGTCTAGACCTTCTTCATGAACTTTTGAATGCTTACTATATGACATAAGAAGATTATGTGCTTTCGTTTTTTTATTTTTTTATTTCTTATTTTATGCTCATTTGAATATTGGTCAAATCCTAGGTTTGACCAAGATTTAAACAAGATTAAAACATCAAAATGAAAGGGTAAGCCTGGATCCTTCTTATGCACTCTAAAATGAAGCTTTTGGGGTTTTTAAAAATGATCCTTCTTAGTCCATGTTTGAAACCCGAAACCACTTCTCTTCATGCTTGACTTCATAAGATAGAGTTTAATTAGGGGTTAGGGGTATAGATACATGATTTGTCTGGTTTGTATATGTCTAGATCGACCTTGTTTAACAACTTGAATGCTTACTATATGACATAAGAAGACTATGTACTTTGGTTTTTCATTTTTTTCACTTTTTTAATTTTCTACCCATTTGAATCTTGGTCAAATCCTAGGTTTGAACAAGATTTAAACAAGTTTAAAACATGAAAATAAAATGGTAAGCATGGATCCTTCTTAGTCTCCCTAAAATGAAGTTTTTTTTGAAATTTCCATGTTTCAAACCCAAAACCGCCACTTCTCTTTCATGCTTGACTTCATAAGACAGAGTTTAGGGTTAGGGGTAGATATATATACACGATTTTTCTGGTTTGAATATGTCTAGACCTTGTTTATCATCTTGAATGCTAGCTTACTATATGGCATAAGAATGCTATGTGCTTTGGTTTTTCATTCTTTTGATTTTTTCTGAAGAATCTTGGTCAAATCCTAGGTTTGACCAAGATTTAAACAAGTTTAAAACATGAAAATGAGAAGGGAAGCCTGTATCATCCTTCTTATTAATTAGTCACTCTAAAATGAAGCTTTTGGGAGGTTTTTGAAATTTCCATGTTTGAAACCCAAAACCACCTCTCTTCATGCTTGACTACATAAGACAAAGTTTAGGGGTTAATTAGGGGGTAGATACATGATTTGCATAGGTTGAATATGTCTAGACCTTGTTTCTCAACTTTAATGCTTAGTACTATATGACATAAGAAGCTTTTGAGATGTTCTTGAAATTTCCATGTTTGAAACCCAAAACGACTTCTCTTCATGCTAGACTTCATAAGATCGACCAAGTTTAGGGTTAGGGGGTAGAGATACATTATTTGTCTGGTTTGAATATGTCCAAACCTTGTTTATCAACTTGAATGCTTACTATATGACATAAGAAGACTATATGCTTTTGTTTTTCCTTTTTCTGAGTTTTTTTTTGAATTTAATGCCGATTTGAATCTCTTTGTCAGATCCTAGGTTTGACAAATTAAGATTTAAACAAGTTTAAAATATGAAAATGAAAAGGTAAGCATGGATCCTTCTTAGTCACTCTAAAATGAAGCTTTTGGGAGGTTTTTGAAATTTCCATGTTTCAAACCGAAAACCACTTCTCTTCATGCTTGACTTCATAAGACAGAGTTTAGGGTTAGGGGGTAGATACATGATTTGTCTGGTTTGGATATATCTAGACCTTGTTTATCAACTTGAATGCTTACTATATGACATAAGAAGACTATGTGCTTTTGTTTTTCATTTTTCTGATTTTTTTGAATTTTATGCCCATTTGAATCTTGGTCAAATCCTAGGTTTGACCAAGATTTAAACAAGTTTAAAACATGAAAATGAAAAGGGAAGCATGTATCCTTCTTAGTCACTCTAAAATGAAGCTTTTGGGAGGTTTTTGAAATTTCCATGTTTGAAACCCAAAATCACTTCTCTTTCTTGACACTTCATAGGACAGAGTTTAGGGGTTAGGGGGTATATAGATACATGATTTGTCTGGTTTGAATATGTCTAGACCTTTTTTGTCAACTTTAATGCTTACTATATGACATAAGAAAACTATGTGCCTTGGTTTTTCATTTTTCTGATTTTTTATATTTTGATGTCCATTTGAATCTTGTCAAATCCTAGATTTGACCAAGATAATTTAAACTAGTTTAAAACATGAAAATGAAAAGGGAAGCATGTATCGTTCTTAGTCACTCTAAAATGAAGTTTTTGGGAGGTTTTTGAAATTTCCATGTAGGAAACCCAAAACCACTTCTCTTCATGCATGATTGACTTCATAAGACAGAGTTTAGGGTTAGGGGTAGATATATACATGATTTTTATGGTTTGAATATGTCTAGACCTTGTTTATCAACTTGAATGCTTACTATATGACATAAGAATGCTATGTGCTTTGGTTTTTATTTTTCTATTTTTTTGAATTTTATACCCATATATTTGAATCTTTGTGAAATCCTAGGTTTGACCAGGATTTAAACAAGTTTAGAACATGAAAATGAAAAGGTAAGCCTGGATCCTTCTTAGTCACACTCTAAAATGAAGCTTTTGGGAGGTTCTTGAAATTTCCATGTTTGAAACCCAAATCCACTTCTCTTCATGATTGACTTAATAAGACAGAGTTTAGGGTTAGGGGTAGATACATGATTTTCCTTGTTTGAATATGTCTAGACCTTGTTTATCAACTTAATTAATTGAATGCTTACTATATGACATAAGAAGACCTTGATTTTTCAATTTTTTTGAATTTTTTGATTTTTGATGCCCATTTGAATCTTGGTCAAATCATAGGTTTGACCAAGATTTGAACAAGTTTAAATCATGAATATGAAAAATTAACCATCTATCCTTCTTAGTCACTCCAAAATGTAGCTCTTGGGAGGGTTTTGAAATTTCCATGTTTGAAACAAAAACCACTTCTCTTCATGCATGCTTGACTTCATAAAGATAGAGTTTAGGGTTATGGGTAGATATATACATGATTTTCTGGTTTGAATATGTCTAGACCTTGTTTATCAACTTGAATGCTTACTATATGACATGCAAAGACTTGCTTTGGTTTTTGATTTTGTTTAATTTTGAATTTTTATGCCCATTTAAATCTTGGTCAAATCCTAGGTTTGACCATGACTTAAACAAGTTTAAAACATGAATATGTAAAAGTAAGCATGTATCCTTCTTAGTCACTCCAAAATGAAGCTCTTAATTAAGAGGGTTTTTGAAATTTCCATGTTTGAAACCAAAAACCACTTATCTTCACATGCATGCTTGACTTTATAAGACAGAGTTTAGGGTTAGGGGTAGATACATGATTTTTCAGGTTTAATATGTCTAGACCTTGTTTATCAACTTAATTGAATGCATACTATATGACATAAGAAGACCTTGGTATTCATTTTATTTGAATTTTTATGCCCATTTGAATCTTGGTCAAATCCTAGGTTTGACCAAGATTTGAACAAGTTTAAAACATGAATATGAAAAGGTAAGCATGCATGTATGCTTCTCAGTCACTCCAAAATGAAGCTCTTGGAAGGGTTTTTGAAATTTCCATGTTTGAAACCAAAAACCACATCTCTTCATGCTTGACTTCATAAGACAGAGTTTAGGGTTAGGGGTAGCCACATACATGATTTTTCTGGTTTGAATATGTCTAGACCTTGTTTATCAACTTAATTGTATGCTTATTATATGACATAAGAAGACTATGTGCATTGGGTTTTCATTTTTTTATCCCCATTTGTTGAATCTTGGTCAAATCCTAGGTTTGACCAAGATTTAAACAAGTTTAAAACATGAATAATATGAAAAGTAACCTGCATCGATCCTTCTTAGCCACTCCAAAATGAAGCTCGTGGGAGGTTTTTGAAATTTCCATGATTTTTCTGGTTTGAATATGTCTAGACCTTGTTTATCAACTTGAATGCTTACTATATGACATACACAGACTATGTGCTTTGATTTTTTTTGAATTCTTATGCCCATTTGAATCTTCGTCAAATCCTAGGTTTGACCATGACTTAAACAAGTTTAAGACATGAATATGACAAAGTAATCATGTATCCTTCTTAGTCACCCCAAAATGAAGCTCTTGGGAGGGTTTTTAAAATTTCCATGTTTGAAACGAAAAACCACTTCTCTTCACCATGCATGCTTGACTTCATAAGACAGAGTTTAGGGTTAGGGGGTAGATACATGATTTTTCAGGTTTAATACGTCTAGACCTTGTTTATCAACTTAATTGAATGCTTACTATATGACATAAGAAGACCTTGGTTTTTCATTTTTTTTATTTTTATGCCCATTTGAATCTTGGTCAAATCCTAGGTTTGACCAAGATTTGAACAAGTTTAAAACATGAATATAAAAAAGTAAGCATGTATGCTTCTTAGTCACTCCAAAATGAAGCTCTTGGGAGGGTTTTCGAAATTTCCATGTTTGAAACCAAAAACCACATCTCTTCATGCTTGACTTCATAAGACAGAGTTTAGGGTTAGGGGGTAGATACATGATTTTTCTGGTTTGAGTATGTCTAGACCTTGTTTATCAACTTAATTGAATGCTTACTATATGACATAAGAAGACTATGTGCCTTGGTTTTTCATTTATTTTGATTTATTTTGAATTTTTATGCCCATTTAAACAAGTTTAAATCATGAATATGAAAAATTAGTCACTCCAAAATGTAGCTCTTGAGAGGGTTTTTGAAATTTCCATGTTTGAAACCAAAAACCACTTCTCTTCATGCATGCTTTGACTTCATAAGACAGAGTTTAGGGTTTGGGGTAGACAGCACGCGCCGACGCGTGGACGAAATTTATTCTCTGTCCCCCTGACATGCACTTGCCAGTGTCTTCAACAGTCTGACACGAGCAGTGAAGCTTTTATGGAGCCCAGCGGAGAGGGGCTCCATTTCTAGCGAGACATGGTGACATGCACCATGTCACCGTGTGACATGCGGCCTAAATCCAAATTTAAACATTGCGAAAAAATCTGAAAAAAATCATGCACGTTCACAGCTCATATTAAGATAACCCCTAAAAATTTCAGATCAAAATTCGAAACATACATCGAGAAACAAAAAAGAGAAACTCAGATGTGAATAGTCTACAGAGAAACTCAGATTTGAATTCGGGAACTATTCATGACAGATTTCTCTTTTTTGTTTCTCGATGTATGTTTCGAATTTTGATCTGAAATTTTTAGGGGTTATCTTAATATCTATGAACATGCATGATTTTTTTCAGATTTGTTCGCAGTGTTCAAATTTGAATTTAAACCGCATGTCACACGGTGACATGCAATAGGTGCATGTCACCTGATCTGCGGTGACGCTGGGGCTAAAAAGAAGACCTTTCCACCTCATTTCCTCCACTGTTTCACATATTTTAGCTTCTATTTATGCGGTGCCGTGGAGGTGGGGGTCTGGTCGTCACCCTCCTCCTCCCCACCTCATTTCCTCCACTGTCTCGCAACTCCTTGATCTACTACTCCTATCCATATACATGCCACTCAAATGGATGTATTTGTAGATACATCCATTTTAGTGGCAGTTAATATGGACCGGAGGAAGTACTAATAATATGAGGCATGTTTTTGAGCTGGCCCTGTTTAGTAGAGTTTACATTTGAGAGTTACATCTTTCTACCACCATTATTTTTGATTTAGCTTGTCTTTTGTGCCCACCATTTTATCGAGCAGGGTTAATGCAAGATCCATAGCAAACTAGCTTCTCATGACATTTTTTTGGCGGAGTGCATCTTCTCATGGCGAGCTAGCGACTTTGCCACTAGAGTTTTTTTTGTTGAACTACATTTTTTGGATTTTCCCATTTTATTTGTGCACAAGCTATGAGCCGCCCGCAATTCAGCACCATATATTGGCGGGATTTTCTAGTTCAATTGTTTTGTACTAGGATATTAGCAGGATGCTATCTTCTAGGGCTTTCATTTCCCCTATATCCAGCCCCACCCACGGACAAGCAAGGGCCTCTCTCCCTACCTCGCACCTAGTCCGTCTCGCTCCCTCTCAGTCCTCCATCCGTAGCCGACATCCACCGCGCCGGAGCCAGCTCAGCGACGCCGTCAACCACACTCCGTCCGCTTCGTCGGATCTGCTTCCCCGACTCACTGGTTCATCTTACCGGCTGGCGAGATCGGTACACAAAGCGCCACCATGATCCACCGAACCAAAACGAACGGCCAACGCGCCACCTCCCCAGTCGACCAAGGTTGAACACTTTGTCCGGCAGCTTTTGTTATGTATTTGATTTCCGAGACTAGTTTATTGCTTGCTTCCACTGCTTGTTATTAGCATCTGTTTTTTTTGTAATGCCTGCTAGATATTCCCCTCGAGAATGCCTACGAAGAATCTCGGAGGCAAAATATCTTGCAGAATAAGATAATTGCAGCCAAGCTCGGCATACTGTGGAATGGGACAAAATCACCGCACCCCAAGTCGTTGCCGAGATTTTTCACCCGTGTGATGTGCCGCCAAAAGGACGATTCCGTGGGGCAGCTGCTGAAGAAGGTATTTAGCCGCACTGCTCAAATTTCATATGTGTTGTTTGCTGATTGATTTGATGAACTTTGATTTGCAGCAGCTAGCCACTGCTCATGTTCCTAACAAAGACAGTGAGCGCGCCAGTGATGCAGACATTGGTAGAAAGGAGGCGGGATTTGGTCCTATTGTTCTAGCAAGCAATCATTTGAGGGGCCGCCTAGGATCAGCACATCTGGATCCTCCTGAGCTCAACATTAAGGAGGTAATTTTATAATAGTGTTTTAAACATGACATAATCTAATGTACTGAAAGAGATCAAACTGTCAACTGGAGTGGAGTGGTATAGATGGTAGAGATATAGATATAGATTTCAGATTTCCTAATTTTTTCTTGAAAATAGGGTCGCCCCGGCCTCTGCATCCAAATGATGCACCCACCCTTTTATTGCAATGTTTTAGACTCCATTTAAGGTTTAGAAACTCATGGGTTGCTCAAAGTGGTGACATGAATCAACCAACATATTTCCTTTTAATCTGCTGATTGATTTTATGCATGGCAAATCGCAGAAGCAAGTGACTGCTCATGTCCCTGCCAAGCAGCATTGTAGCACAGATGTCCAGAGTTCCAGTGATGCAAACGTTTGTAGGAACAAAACAGAAGGATGTGGCAATGGGGAAGCTAAGATTAGGCGTCTTCAAAAGGACTTGGATGTGGCCACTTGGCGGAACAAAGAAATGAACCGAGGATGGAATTCTACAATTCAAGATGGCCTACATGCTGTTGCTGATCTGCAGAAGCTAGTGGCTGGCAACTTGGTTACCGCTTTGGCTGATGCAGATGTCCATGAGATCAACTGGACGATCTTGGAACAGGTGAAAGCACGAGCAGAAACTCTGCACTCATCTTTGCAGGTAGATGATTTTCAAAGGGTGATGCAAGAGCCGCTATATGAATAGATTGTTGTTTTCAGTTGATGATGTCCCTGGTTCTTTTGTTTACTTATGTGCTGGTAGTACTTAGGGGAACTAGCTTGTACAAGTAATTTTTTTCCGATAAAGTTGTACAAGTAAATGGCACATGCTTCGCATGTTTGACCAATTAAGTTAAAAAGCTTCACAAAATCCTGCGTCGAAGTTGTTTCACTAAAAAAAAGAGCTCTCACGTGCAAGGCACGTGTAATTTACTAGTATATACTAGTACTAGTAGAGATGGTACACCTAGACATTAGAGATTTGTTTGTTTTAAAGATATTTTTAATTGTGTACAAGATGGAAAATATAACTTTAGGGCATCCACAATGTTGCTATTGCCAAATCTGATACGATGGTGAATTTGGCTTTGGTGTGAAATATAGCAATAGCTCCACAATGTAGTGGTTCCAAATATTTATAACGTGGGTCCCGCCATCAAGCTAAAACAACACATAAAGCCAATATGGAACTACTCTCACAATGTAGGGAACTAGTTCCAAATGCCAAAAGTGAAATTTGGCATCGGAGCACCTACTTGCTCCGGTTCCCTGTTTTTCTGGTTTTGGAACTACCTCTACAATGTATGGAACTAGTTCCAAAAGCCAAAAATCAAATATGGAACCACTTTTGGCTACACGTTGTGGATGCTCTTAGCAAATTCCTAGTATTTTTCATGGTCGATGTAAAAAAAGTATTTTTCATGGTTGATGTAAAAAAACAAGTTTTTTTCATGGTCGATGTAAAAAAAGAGAGAAAACATGTCTCATAAAAAGCCTTATGGTTAGCACATTTTTTTTACGGAGTAACTCTTTTTTACATAGCCCAAATTACTATTCGATTTTCCATTGAAATATTTTATGTGTATAAAGCAAGCGAAGAAGTACACATGCATTTTTCGTTTTATTCTTTTTTGACATTTCAAAATGTATAGAAGATGAATTTCGAAATAAAGAGATCATATGCACCCAAGAACCAACAAGCATATCCCCTTGACCCCGAACATACTCAGGGCCCTTTTTTTTTGCCTTTTTGGCTTTTGGATTTTGGAAGCCAAAAACAAATATTATATTCTTTTGGCTTCCAAAATCCAAAAGCCAAAAAGCCACAGCAAAAGGGCCCTCAGCTTCAGACTTGGGATTTCGTAGGCTAGGGTTCCACAGTTTTCCACCAACCAGTAATAATTTCAACTCTGCCCCAAAATTCCCGCCAAATCCCCCTCCCGCTTCCAAAATTCAAAGCGATGTGAAATAAGTACAGTGTCGATCTTATCCCCCCGGACCGCTCAATTCAGACCTATCACCGGCGGCGCCGAACCCCGCATCTCTCTCTCACGCTTCCACCCTGCATGACCCACCGGATCATCTCACACGCCGGCGCCGGCCCACTGTCCCACTCCCACACCAGCACTACTGCCTTCTCATCGGCCACCGTAGTGACCGACGACGTTCCGCCGTCTCCCTTGCTTTTTAGCAAGCCGGAGTAGCTTCCACCTCCCCCACCCCCACCGACGACCACTGTACCATACGAGCTCCTCCGTAGCCGACTTCCACCGCCGCCTTGTCAGCGACAGTCACCATCGCCGGGTTCTCGTATCTTAATCCCCGACTCCTTCCGTCCACCGGACTGGAGAGATGGGCGCTTCCATGGTCGACGGCAGGAAACCAAAGCGTACACGCGCCCACTTCCAAGAAGGTTGATATGGCCGCATTCGTTATGCATGTGATTTCGAAAAGTATTTTTTTGCTTACTTGCACCGCCATCTCATTAGCATTTTTTTTGTAATGCATGCTAGATATTATTGCAATACAGAAGAATGAATTAAAAGAGAAACGGATACGGAATATATGTAGAAGATATGCAAGCCGTGTGGGCACAAGCATTTGTAACGCTATTGCCTCTAGTGCAAACCTGAACAAAATCGGAGAAGAACCCTTTCCCCTCCCCAAAGATAAAGAACAATGTTATGATTCACAATTTGATCCTGCTGAGCCTCTTGGAGAGCTGACTCAGGAAGATGCCTTGCCTGACCATTCTCCTCAACCCCACCAGGTGATTTCTGTGTTTTTACTTTGAGATATCTGTTGCAACTTCCATGTGTTGTATACTTGTATCCTGAATCCCACCAAACATGTTCACATGCCACCTCTAGGTCTCCTTAATGCATCATATATATGTTTCAGCATGCACTACAAGAAAAGTTCTGATAGACAACGTCCCAAAATCGTCAACTAAGGGGCATTTTTCGTCGCCTATGGGCCTAACCCGACGATATGGGTTCTGTTGTCGAAACTGCGTCAGGCAAAGTCCAACGACGATTTTTTCGGTCCGTCGCGCTTGGGCGCCCTTCCGCCACGGAAAATCGGACCGTTGCGGAAGTGTTTCCGGGAGCCCGTTGACTGCTGACGTCATGCAAACTGACACGTGGCAGACGCCGTTAACTGGCAGTTAACGGCGTTAACCGGCTGAAACCCCGTGGTAGATGGTAGGCCCACACGAGGCCTGCCACGTCTTAAGCGGGCCGGGCCAGATGACATAGTTTGACCGGTCAACTATATAGCTGGGCTGGTCCATTAGTTACGTGGGCCGGGCCTAACCTCTAATGTTGACTGGTCAAAAGTTAAATGGGCCGGCCCATTTAACATGTGGGGTCCCCTTACAGCAACTGGGCCGGCCCAAGAAGCAACGGGCCAAAAACACAGGTGGGTCCCACTATCCTGTTAAAAGGCCGGCCCATTTAGTGTGTGGGGTCCACCATATAGCAAGTGGGCCGGCCCAACAAGCTAGTGGGCCGGGCCAAAAACACATGGTGGGTCCCACTATCCTGTTAAAGGGCCGGCCCATTTAGTATGTGGGGTCTGATGACCCACAAGTATAGGGGATCGCAACAGTCTTCGAGGGAAGTATTACCCAATTTATTGATTCGACACAAGGGGAGACAAAGAATACTTGTAAGCCTTAACAACGGAGTTGTCAATTCAGCTGCACCTGGAAACAGACTTGCTCGCAAGAGTTTATCGTAGTAACAGTTTTATGGCAGTGGAAATAGCGAAATAACAGCAGCGGTGAAATAAAGACAGCAGTAGTGATTATAGTAAACAGCAGGATTAAAATACTGTAGGCACAGGGACGGATTTAACGGGCGTTGCATGGATGAGAGAAACTCATGTAACAATCAAAGCATGGGCATTTGCAGATAATAATAAAACGGTATCCAAGTACTAATCAATCAATAGGCATGTGTTCCATATTTAGTCGTACGTGCTCGCAATGAGAAACTTGCACAACATCTTCTGTCCTACCAGCCGGTGGCAGCCGGGCCTCTAGGGAAACTACTGGATATTAAGGTACTCCTTTTAATAGAGTACCGGAGCAAAGCATTAACACTCCGTGAACACATGTGATCCTCACATCGCTACCATCCCCTCCGGTTGTCCCGATTTCTGTCACTTCGGGGCCATTGGTTCCGGACAGCGACATGTGTATACAACTTGCAGGTAAGATCATAAACAACGAATATCTTCATGAATAAATAACATGTTCAGATCTGAGATCATGGCACTCGGGCCCTAGTGACAAGCATTAAGCATAACAAGTTGCAACAATATCATAAAAGTGACATCTACGGATACTAGGCACTATGCCCTAACAATCTTATGACTATTACATGACCAATCTCATCCAATCCCTACCATCCCCTTCAGCCTACAGCGGGGAATTACTCACACATGGATGGGGGAAACATTGCTGGTTGATGGAGAGGCGTTGGCGGTGATGGCGGTGAAGATCTCCTCCAATTCCCCGTCCCGGCGGAGTGCCAGAACGGAGACTTCTGGCTCCCGCGACGGAGTTTCGCGATGTGGCGGCTCTCTGGAGGGTTTCTGGCGATGTCGACTTCTCCCCGTGCGTTTTCAGGTCGAAACCAATAAGTAGTCCGAAGGGGGGCGTCGGAGGCCGGCCGAGGGGGCCACACCATAGGGCCGCGCGGGCCCCCCTGGGCCGCGCCGCCTTATGGTGTGGGGCCCTCGGGCCTCCACCTCCTTCGCCCTTCTGGCTCCGTCAATATTTTGGTAAAATAGGGCCATCTGAAGAAATTCCGAGGATTTTCCCGAAAGTTGGATTTCTGCACAAAAACGAGACACCAGAGCAATTCTGCTGAAAACAGCGTTAGTCCGTGTTAGTTGTATCCAAAATACACAAATTAGAGGCAAAACAATAGCAAAAGTGTTCGGGAAAGTAGATACGTTTTGGACGTATCAACTCCCCCAAGCTTAGCTTATTGCTTGTCCTCAAGCAATTCAGTTAACAACTGAGCGATAAAAGAACTTTCACGAACACATTTGCTCATATGATGTATATATTCTCATGCTATGGCTAATACTTAAGCAGTTCATAATAAGATACATGCAAATAAGATCATCCAACAGCTATGTCAATCATGGAGAGGTACCAACAATTAATAATAAGCACCATGAATCATGTATATAAGCAGGATTGCAATGTTCATAAGAGAATATGATAAAGTGGTATCTCGCTTGCCTGTATTTGATCGGCAAAACATAAATGCCGAGGCACCTCTTGAGTTCATAGAAGGACTAGAAGTAGTGATTGTCAAAGATAAAAGCATCAAAGTTATACCACAATTAATCATATTTTGAGACAAGCATATTATACTAAGAATGACAGTTGTGCTCTCAAGATAGTGCTCAAAGAAAGAATGGAGACACAACATAAAAGTAAAAGATTGACCCTTCGCAGAGGGAAGCAGGGATTAACATGCGCTAGAGCTTTTCATTTGTAAAGCAGGAGTAAAATTATTTTGAGAGGTGTTTGTTGTTGTCAACGAATGGTAATGGGTACACTAACTACCTCATCAACCGGACTCACAAGAGCGGCTCCCATTTATTTATTTTTGGGTGGCACTCCTTCCAACCTTTCTTTCACAAACCATGGCTAACCGAATCCTCGGGTGCCTGCCAACAATCACATACCATGAAGGAGTGCCTTTTTATTTAAGTTTTATTATGATGATGACACTCCCCCAACCTTTGCTTACACAAGCCATGGCTAACCGAATCCTTCGGGTGCCGTCCAACAATCACAAACCATGGAGGAGTGTCTATTTAAGTTAATTAATTTGGGACTGGGAATCCCATTGCCAGCTCTTTTTGCAAAATTATTGGATAAGCGGATGTGCCACTAGTCCATATGAGAGTCCGTCAAAAGTAAATGACAAGGTTGAAAGCTAAACACCACATACTTCTTCATGAGCTATGAAACATTAACACAAATTGAGAAGCATTTTGAAAGTTTTAAAGGTAGCGCATGAGAATTTACTTGGAATGGTTTGAAATGCCATGCATAGGTATTTATGGTGGACACTTTGGAACAACTTGGTTTTCAGGTGTTTGGAAGCACGAGCGGCGTTCCCGCTCAGTACAAGTGAAGGCTAGCAAAAGACTAGGGAGCGACAAATCAAGAGAGCAATAACTGTCATAATCATGCTTGCGGCAAAATAAATTAACGGAGGCATAAAAGTGATACAATAACTCTGAAGCAATATAAATCATCGAGGCTTAATTGACTTTTTGTTCAGTCATATGCATGCGTGAGCATGTGCCAAGTCGATATAAATGAATTATTCAGAGGAGGATACCACAATGCCATACTTACTTATGAATAAAACAATGCAAGCAAACATCCATGACATGCTACTCATATTAATAAATTGGAACTAAACATGAGAGATCATGAACTACTAGACTTTCTCAAATAACATATACCTCACATGAACCAACTAAGCATGCTCATATGGATGAGTATATGTACAAAAATGAAAGCAAATAGAGTTCATACCAGCCTCTCACCACAATCAGATTGTCGTAGATCGTCATTATTGCTTTTTCACTTGTGTAGCTTGGATAATATGAAATGAAAACCACGCTCCAGCCACCGAAGACCATTGAACTCATGATGAACTTTACAAACCAAAGAAGAACAGCAAATATTTTTGGTGTTTTCGAATTAGAAACAAGCACGAAAGAAAACAAGCAAACAAAGCAAAATCTTTTTGGGTTTTCTTATAGCAAACCAACGATAGCAAATAAAGCAAACTAAGAGCAAGGAACCAAATAAACAAATGGTGAAGAGAAACAACAGAAATATTTTTGGTCTTTTTGTGTTTTAGGAAAGAAACAAAGCGAAAACAAAAGAATGCAAACTAACAGAAACACAGAAAAGCAGGATGACAGAAATCTGCCAAATCCTGACAGCAGTACAGAAATCGAATTTAACAAAAATCTTCCATTGCTCAGACCAAAAAGTGTTCAACTAATGAAAGTTAGATAACAACCTGGGGAACATGCTCAAAAATTGGCAACTCAAAATAACGTTCTGGCTGTGCGTACGAATTTTTTTGGTAACAGCACAGAATCTGTTTTTGGACAGCACTTCCCCAAATATCATCTCCCTCTCATTAGAAAACCACTCTAGAGACTAAACAAATATGTACAAGTATCCAGCAACCATAATATGCAAAGAATGAGTGATGCCGGTATACCTCCCCCAAGCTTAGGCTTTTGGCCTAAGTGGAGTTCATTCCCAACGAGGGTCGGGGTTCCACGCCGGTGGATCATACATGGAGTGGTAATAAGGCCCCTGTGCAGAAGAATATCGTGGAGGCTCCACGTGACCATGATGTTGATATGAGGAGCTTGCTGCATCGGATGAAGAGTCGGGATGCTCCTCGGTCTCCTCCACATTTTCCCTCGCACGACGGCTTTCTCTTTCTATGTATGCATTTAGCTCATTTTCTGTGATCGACCACCCGTTCCTGGCATCAAGGTTAAACAAAGCAGGTGCAGGCAATCGTACTAGTTTTTCAATTTTCTTAGTTACACTCCAACTTTTCTTATACAAAGTTATCCTATAATGCAGGTTGTTCAAACTAGATGCATCTGAAATAAACTCATGTCTAATCATGGAAACCACATCAAGCTTCTCTATAGAAAGCGGAATATCTAAATGGTGAGGTTCTACACCATGCATAGCTAATAAGCGAGAGGCGATAAGACCTCCACAAATTCCTCCTTTCTCACGGTTAGTAGCAAGTCTACAAGCTATTAAAGCACCCAAATTATAAGTCCTATCCTGTTGCAAAGCAGCAGCTAAGAAAGCCAAGTCTGGGACAGATAATTTACCTCCGGTCCTTCTTGCAAGGACGCACTTTGTAATGAAATAGGCAAAGTAGCGGATGGCTGGATGTTGAATGCTACTAATCTTACCATCATCCTTGGAGAGACTCCTCCCATTACAAATCCTTGTATAAAGATCTGAGAGCTCCCGCGGTGTTCCCCTGATCTTCTCGCAGGATCCCCATTGCGGTACTCCAATTGCTGCACAAAAAACACTAAATGGCAAGTTGACAGCTTTATTGTAAATTTTATACTGGACCATGGGGTCAGACCGCGACCAATTGAACTTGAAGTCCTGCACAAAAGACATAGTTAATTTTACATATTGTCTTGGCTCTCCTTCAACAAAACCACTCAGCCCTGCACGAGAGATTAGAGTTTGCACATCTTGTAAAATCCCCGCACTTCTCATAAAGTCCACGCATGGGTAGTAAGAGGGGTATACTCCCTCCTCACGATTGACTCTTGAAACTTGCTGGACTTCCAATTCTTCTTGGTTCAATTGGGGCACACCTTCTTCCATTTTCTGAAATTTTCAACAATCATTATAAAATTTGATTTCAAGGTGTGTAATTGAAGGGAACCACTATAGGAACTTGCTAGAGTGCTAAACATGCATCAAAACTAATTTCTACCACTTAGAACAAGCATGCAAGCTCACTAAACATGTTATCTACAGCAGCAAAATATTCAAGATATACTCAACCAAATGAAATTCTAATTGGACAATCAAAGGAGTCACATACCAAGGAGTAAATGTGCCAAATTTCAGACAGAAATCTGGGCTGAGCAAGGAGATCGAAAAATCGCGAGTTCTTGAGCAGAAACACGAGTGAGAGAAACTTGGTACGAGTTTTTTCGGGAGAGAGAAGGTGCTGGGAGGAAGAGATGGTGTAGTGGGGCAAGGGGTGGCCCACACCACATGGTGGCGCGGCCCCCTTGCTGGCCGCGCCGCCCTATGGTGTGGCACCCCCTGGTGCCCCACAGGTCATCCTCTGGTGCTCCCAGGTGCCTCGTCGAAAAATAGGACCAACGGTATAATTTTTGTAATTTTTAGAGAACTTTGAAAAATGCACATTTCTGGGTATTAAATTAATGATTACTGCGCAGGAAAATGATTTCTAAAATCTTAAATGACTAAAGCATATTGCAAAACAAAAGTGCTACAGCAAGTAAAATAGGTGAAGGGAGAAAGAAAGAAAGAAATGTTGTTTAGCTCCTTTATGCAATAAAATATACTTGTTAACAAGGTTGATCAAGTCTTGCTACCAAATAAATTTTATATGACATAAGAAGAAATAAACCTCAAATCAATCATGTTACCTTATATTGAATTGATATGGATCCAATCACAAGAGTTTGATATTCTTCTTTAGGCTCATATATAGGACAATCAATGGATCCCACTTTGATAGTTTTCACATTAAAAATTGTATTGACTCCACATACTTTATCAATCCTCTTGGGAAAATAGACAGTGTGTTCCTTATTATCAACATTGAAAGTAACCATGCCTTTATTGCAATCAATAACAGCCCCTGCAGTATTAAGAAAGGGTCTTCCAAGAATAATGGACATATTATCATCTTCAGGCATTTCCAACACAACGAAATCAGTTAATATCAAGCAATGCTGAGTAACTTGAACAGGAACATTTTCACATAAACCAACAGGAATAGCAGTAGATTTATCAGCCATTTGCAAAGATATATCAGTAGGTATCAATTTATCTAAATCAAGTCTCTTATAAAGAGAAAAAGGCATCACACTCACACCTGCTCCCAAATCACATAGAGCAGTTCTAACATAATTATTCTTGATGGAACAAGGAATAGTCGGTATACCTGGGTCGCCCAACTTCTTTGGAATCTTACCATTGAAGGAGTAATTAGCAAGCATAGTTGAAATTTCCTCATTGGGGACTTTCCTTTTGTTAGTAACAATATCTTTCATATACTTTGAATAAGGAGGCAATTTAATAGCATCAGTCAAAGGAATTTGCAAAAATAAAGGTTTCATCCAATCACAAAATTTATTATAATGTTCCTCCTCCTTTGATTTTAGTTTCTTAGCAGGAAAAGGCATTTGCTTTTGAACCCAAGGTTCTCTTTCATTACCATGCTTCTCAGTAATAAAGTCTTCTTTAGTGTACTTTTTATTTTTAGCAGGCTTTTCAGGTTCTTTTTCAATTTCTTCTTTATCAGGAGTATCATTCTTATCATTATCTTCCTCATGTTCATTACCACTTTCAGTTTCAGCATCAGAAATAGAAATACTATTAGGATCATTAACAGGTTCAGAGGATTCTACAACATTCTTATGTTTCTTTTTCTTTTTCTTAGATGGAGCACTAGTTTTAATTAGTTGAGAATCTTGTTCAACTCTTTTGGGATGCCCTTCAGGATATAGAGGATCCTGGGTAGAAGCACCACCTCTAGTTGTTACTTCACAAGCATGTTTTTCTTTAGAATTATTTCCCAACAAGTCATTTTGCACTTTAGTAAGTTGATCAATTTGAGTTTGAACCATTTGAAAATGTTTAACAAGTATTTTAACATCATTGGAGGTTCTCTCCACAATACCATGCAATTCACTAATAGCTCGGGAATTTTCCATTAAATGATTCTCTACTCGCATATTAAAGTTTTCTTGCTTAACAATATAATTATCAAATTCATCTAAGCATTGAGCAGGAGATTTTGAATACGGAATATCTTCCCTAGTAAAGCGTTGAAGCGAGTGTACCTCAATCATGGATGAAGGGGGAATTGTCTCACATATATCTTCTATAGGAGGTAAATTCTTCACATCTTCAGGTTTAATACCTTTCTCCTTAAGAGACTTCTTGGCTTCCCTCATATCTTCATCATTCAATTTAATCATACCCCTCTTCTTCACTATCGGTGTCGGGGTTGGTTCAGGTGTAGACCAATCATCATGATTCCGGCCTATTTTAGCCAATAATTCTTCAGCGTCTTCTGGGGTTCTTTTCCTGAAAACACAACCAGCACAACTATCCAGGTATGCCCTAGACTCAATAGTTAGTCCACTATAAAATATATCAAGTAAATCATGCTTTTCCAAATCATGGTCAGGCTGAGCTCTAATAAGAGAACAAAATCTAGCCCAAGCCTCAGGCAATTTCTCTCCATCTTCCTGGTCAAAATTATAAATTCTCTGCAAAGCAGCATGTTGAGCACTAGCAGGAAAGTATTTGCGGAAGAAAACATCAAGCAATTCTTTTGGACTTTTAATAGAACCAGGAGGCAAATTATTATACCAAGTTTTAGCATCATCCTTTAATGAGAAAGGAAAAATTTTAGCGACAAAATAAGTACGCATCTTAATATCATCGGAAAACAAGCCACTAAGAGTAGATAACTCAGTCATGTGTTCAACAACACTTTCTTTTTCAGTACCACAAAAGGGTGTTTTCTCAACAATAGCTATATGAGATAGATCAAGAGAAAAATCATAATCTTTATCCCTAATGTTTATAGGAGATGTGGCAAACTTAGGATCAGGAGATAGTTTATATCTAACAGCATGTTCTGCAAGCAACTTTTTAATTTTTCTTGCATCAGTAGTAGCATTGCATTTTTCAATAAAATCATCATCAAGCTCTACATAATCTTCATCAAGATCATCACTAGAATATTCAACAGACTCAGGTGAATTAACAGGTGTAGCAGCATTTTCATTAGGAGTTTCAGTATTTTCAATTTGTCTAGACTTAGCAATTGTAGCATCTAGAAAAGATCCTAACGAACCATCATTATCAAGCACAGCAGAAGCATCATCACAATTATGAGAGGAATTTTCAGATTCAGCAGAAGTACCAGCATTTGAAGCTTGTGGTGGTGAAACAAGTTTACTTATCACAGATGGTGAATCAAGAGCAGCAGAGGTACTAAGAGTTGTACCTTTTCTTGTAGTGGATGGTAATATGGCGATCTTAGTATCGCGAGGTTTACCCATAATGGAGAATTTGCAGCGAACAATATCAATCCAAGTGAACTTCCAAATAAAGCTATGTTCCCCGGCAACGGCGCCAGAAAATAGTCTTGATGACCCACAAGTATAGGGGATCGCAACAGTCTTCGAGGGAAGTATTACCCAATTTATTGATTCGACACAAGGGAGACAAAGAATACTTGTAAGCCTTAACAGCGGAGTTGTCAATTCAGCTGCACCTGGAAACAGACTTGCTCGCAAGAGTTTATCGTAGTAACAGTTTTATGGCAGTGGAAATAGCGAAATAACGCGGTGAAATAAAGACAGCAGTAGTGATTATAGTAAACAGCAGGATTAAAATACTGTAGGCACAGGGACGGATTTAACGGGCGTTGCATGGATGAGAGAAACTCATGTAACAATCAAAGCATGGGCATTTGCAGATAATAATAAAACGGTATCCAAGTACTAATCAATCAATAGGCATGTGTTCCATATTTAGTCGTACGTGCTCGCAATGAGAAACTTGCACAACATCTTCTGTCCTACCAGCCGGTGGCAGCCGGGCCTCTAGGGAAACTACTGGATATTAAGGTACTCCTTTTAATAGAGTACCGGAGCAAAGCATTAACACTCCGTGAACACATGTGATCCTCACATCGCTACCATCCCCTCCGGTTGTCCCGTCTGTCACTTCGGGGCCATTGGTTCCGGACAGCGACATGTGTATACAACTTGCAGGTAAGATCATAAACAACGAATATCTTCATGAATAAATAACATGTTCAGATCTGAGATCATGGCACTCGGGCCCTAGTGACAAGCATTAAGCATAACAAGTTGCAACAATATCATAAAAGTGACATCTACGGATACTAGGCACTATGCCCTAACAATCTTATGACTATTACATGACCAATCTCATCCAATCCCTACCATCCCCTTCAGCCTACAGCGGGGGAATTACTCACACATGGATGGGGGAAACATTGCTGGTTGATGGAGAGGCGTTGGCGGTGATGGCGGTGAAGATCTCCTCCAATTCCCCGTCCCGGCGGAGTGCCAGAACGGAGACTTCTGGCTCCCGCGACGGAGTTTCGCGATGTGGCGGCTCTCTGGAGGGTTTCTGGCGATGTCGACTTCTCCCCGTGCGTTTTCAGGTCGAAACCAATAAGTAGTCCGAAGGGGGGCGTCGGAGGCCGGCCGAGCGCGGGCCCCCCCTGGGCCGCGCCGCCTTATGGTGTGGGGCCCTCGGGCCTCCACCTCCTTCGCCCTTCTGGCTCCGTCAATATTTTGGTAAAATAGGGCCATCTGAAGAAATTCCGAGGATTTTCCCGAAAGTTGGATTTCTGCACAAAAACGAGACACCAGAGCAGTTCTGCTGAAAACAGCGTTAGTCCGTGTTAGTTGTATCCAAAATACACAAATTAGAGGCAAAACAATAGCAAAAGTGTTCGGGAAAGTAGATACGTTTTGGACGTATCAGGGTCCACCATATAGCAAGTGGGCCGGACCAACAAGATAGTGGGCCGGGCCAAAAACACAGGTGGGACCCACCTTCCTGTTAAAGGGCCGGCCCATTTAGTATGTGGGGTCCACAATATAGCAAGTGGGCTGGCCCACCAAGATAGTGGGCCGGGCCAAAAACACATGTGGGTCCCACATTCCTGTTAATGGGCCGGGCCATTTGTTATGTGGGGTCCACCATATAGAAAGTGGGCCGGCCCAACAAGATAGTGGGCCGGGCCAAAAACACAGGTGGGTCCCACCTTCCTATTAAAGGGCCGGCCCATTTACCATGTGGGACCACCATATAGCAAGTGGGCTGGCCCAACAAGATAGTGGGGCCAAAAGCAGGTGGGCCCCACTTTCCTGTTAAAAGGCCGGCCCAATTAGTATGTGGGGTCCACCATACTGCAAGTGGGCCGGCCCAATTGGTCAAACCTAGGATTTTACCAAGATTCAAATGTGCATCAAAATTCCAAAAAAAAATGAAAGCACATAGTTTTCTTATGTCATATAGTAAGCATTAAAGTTGATAAACAAGGTCTAGACATATTCAAACAAGAAAAATCATGTGTCTACCCCCTAACCCTAAACTCTGTCTTAGTCAAGCATGAAGAGAAGTGCTTTTGGGTTTCAAACATGGAAATTTCAAACCACCCAAAAGCTTCATTTTAGTGTGACTAAGAAGGATCAAGGCTTACCTTTTCATTTTCATGTTTTAAACTTGTTTAAATCCTGGTCAAATATAGGTTTGACCAAGATTCAAATGGGCATAAAATAAAAATATAGAAAAATGAAAAACCAAAGCACATAGTCTTCTTATGTCATATAGTAAGCATTAAAGTTGATAAACAAGGTCTAGAAACTTGTCTAAATATTGGTCAAACCAAGGATTTGACCAAGATTCAAATGGGCAGAAAATTAAAAAAAATCAGAAAAATGAAAAACCAAAGCACATAGTCTTCTTATGTCATATAGTAAGCATTAAAGGTGATAAACAAGGTCTACACATATTCAAACCATACAAATCATGTATCTACTCCTAACCCTAAACTCTGTCTTATGAAGTCAAGCATGAAGAGAAGTGGTTTTGGGTTTCAAACATGGAAATTTCAAAAACCTCCCAAAAACTTCATTTTAGAGTGACTAAGAAGGATACATGCTTCCCTTTTCATTTTCATGTTTTAAACTTGTTTAAATCTTGGTCAAACCTAGGATTTGACCAAGATTCAAATGGGCATTAAAATTTAAAAATCAGAAAAATGAAAAACCAAAGCACATAGTGTTCTTATGTCATATAGTAAGCATTAAAGTTGATAAACAAGGTCTAGACATATTCAAACCATACAAATTATGTATCTACCCCCTAACCCCTAAACTCTGTCTTATGAAGTCAAGCATGAAGAGAACTGGTTTTGGGTTTCAAACATGGAAATTTCAAAAACCTCCCAAAAATTCATTTTAGAGTGACTAAGAAGGATACATGCTTCCCTGGTCATTTTCATGTTTTAAACTTGTTTAAATCTTGGTCAAACCTAGGATTTGACCAAGATTCGATGGGCATCAAAATTTAAAAAAATCAGAAAAATGAAAAACCAAAGCACATAGTTTTCTTATGCCATATAGTAAGCATTCAAGTTGATAAACAAGGTCTATACATATTTAAACCAGACAAATCATGTATCTATAACCCTAAACCTTAAACTCTGTCTTATGAAGTCTAGCATGAAGAGAAGTCGTTTTGGGTTTCAAACATGGAAATTTCAAGAACATCCCAAAAGCTTCATTTTAGTGTGACTAAGAAGGATCAAGGCTTACCTTTTCATTTTCATGTTTTAAACTTGTTTAAATCCTGGTCAAATATAGGTTTGACCAAGATTCAAATGGGCATAAAATAAAAATATAGAAAAATGAAAAACCAAAGCACATAGTCTTCTTATGTCATATAGTAAGCATTAAAGTTGATAAACAAGGTCTAGTCTTATTCAAACTAGACAAGTCATGTATCTACCCGCTAACCCCTAAACTCTGTCTTATGAAGTCTAGCATGAAGAGAAGTCGTTTTGGGTTCAAACATGGAAATTTCAAGAACATCCCAAAAGCTTCATTTTAGTGTGACTAAGAAGGATCAAGGCTTACCTTTTCATTTTCATGTTTTAAACTTGTTTAAATCCTGGTTAAATCTAGGATTTGACCAAGATTCAAATGGGCATAAAATAAAAAAAATAGAAAAATGAAAAACGAAAGCACATAGTCTTCTTATGTCATATAGTAAGCATTAAAGTTGATAAACAAGGTCTAGACTTATTCAAACTAGACAAATCATGTATCTATCCGCAAACCCCTAAACTCTATCTTATGAAGTCAAGCATGAAGAGAAGTGCATGGTTTTGGGTTTCAAACATGGAAATTTCAAAAAACTCCCAAAAAATTCATTTTAGAGTGACTAAGAAGGATACATGCTTCCCTTTTCATTTTCATGTTATATACTTGTTCAAATCTTGGTCAAACCTAGGATTTTACCAAGATTCAAATGTGCATCAAAATTCCAAAAAAATAAAAAAATGAAAAAACAAAGCACATAGTTTTCTTATGTCATATAGTAAGCATTAAAGTTGATAAACAAGGTCTAGACATATTCAAACAAGAAAAATCATGTGTCTACCCCCTAACCCTAAACTCTGTCTTATGTAGTCAAGCATGAAGAGAAGTGCTTTTGGGTTTCAAACATGGAAATTTCAAAAACCACCCAAAAGCTTTATTTTAGAGTGACTAAGAAGGATCCATGCTTATCTTTTCATTTTCATATTTTAAACTTGTTTAAATCATTGTCAAACCTAGGATTTGACCAAGATTCAAATGGGCATAAAATTAAAAAATCAGAAAATTGAAAAACTAAAGCACATAGTCTTCTTATGTCATATATATAGTAAGCATTTAAAAGATGATAAATAAGGTCAAGACAATTCAAATAATACAAATCATGTATCTACCCCTAACCCTAAACTCTATCTTATGAAGTCAAGCATGAAGAGAAGTGGTTTTTGGTTTCAAACACAAAAATTTCAAAAACCTCCCAAAAGCTTCATTTTAATTAGACTAACTTATTAATTATGAAGGATCCAGGATTGATTACCTTTTCATTGTCATGTTTTAAACTTGTTTAAATCTTGGTCAAACCTGGGATTTGACCAAGATTCGAATGGGCATAAAAATTAAGAAAAAAATCGTAAGAATGAAAAACCAAAGCACATAGCCTTCTTATGTCATATAGTAAGCATTCAAATTGATAAACAAGGTCTAGACATGTTCAAACCAGAAAAATCATGTATCTACCCCTAACCCTAAACTATGTCTTATGAAGTCAAGCATGCATGAAGAGAAGTGGTTTTGGGTTTCAAACATGAAAATTTCAAAAACCTCCCAAAAGCTTCATTTTAGAGCGACTAATAAGGATCGATGCTTACCTTTTCATTTTCATGTTTTTACTTATTTGAATCTTGGTCAAATCCTAGGTTTGACCAAGATTTAAACAAGTTTAAAACATGAAAATGAAATGGGAAGTGTGTATCCTTCTTAGTCAGTCTAAAATGAAGCTTTTGGGATGTTCTTGAAATTTCCATGTTTGAAACCCAAAACCACTTAAGACAGAGTTTTTGGTTAGGCGTAGATACATGATTTTTCTTGTTTGAATATGTCTAGACCTTGTTTATCAACTTGAATGTTTATGACATAAGAAGGCTATATATGTGCTTTGGTTTTCCATTTTTTTCATTTTTTCGAATTTTTTATGCCCATTTAAATATTGGTCAAATCCTAGGTTTGACCAAGGTTTAATCAAGTTTAAAACATGACAATGAAAAGGTAAGCATGAATCCTTTCTCAGTCACTCTAAAATGAAGGTACTTGAAATTTTTATGTTTGAAACACAAAACCCCAGTTCTCTTCATATGTTTGACTTCATAAGACAAAGTTTAGGGTTAGGGGTAGATATGATACATGATATTTCTGGTTTGAATATGTCTAGACCTTGTTTATCAACTTGAATGCTTACTATATGACATAAGAAGGCTATATATGTGCTTTGGTTTTTCATTTTTTTTATTTTTTTTGAATTTTTACGCCCGTTTGAATCTTGGTCAAATCCTAGGTTTGACCAAGGTTAAAACAAGTTTAAAAAATGGCAATGAAAAGGTAAGCATGGATCCTTCTTAGTCACTCTAAAATGAAGCTTTTGGGAGGTTTGTGAAATTTCCATGTTTGAAACCCAAAATCACTTCTCCTCATACTTAACTTCATAAGACAGAGTTTAGGGTTAGGGGGTAGATACATGTTTTGTGTGTTTTGAATATGTCTAGACCTTGTTTATCAACTTGAATGCTTACTATATGACATAAGAATACTATGTGCTTTGGTTTTTCATTTTTCTGATTTTTTTAATTGTTAAACCCATTTGAATCTTGGTCAAATCCTAGGTTTGAGCAAGATTTAAACAAGTTTAAAACATGAAAATGGAAAGCTAAGCATGAATCATTCTTAGTCACTCTAAAAATCTTTCGGTCTGCAGAAGAGTCGAATCTGCAATCAGTAGTTACAAAAGCGACCCACCTTAGGGATGGATAATAAGACTTGGGCAATATAAACGTTGATACTACTTACTTTGTGATACTAAAATATATGTATCTAGACATATTTCAGTTGTAGATACATCCATTTTAACATCAAGTAATATGGATCGGAGGACTAGCTAAAGAACAATGAGAGGCAGTGTTTCTCTCCCCCAGCCTACTTGGCGGAGTGGCCCTCCATCAGGACAGGTGGTGATTCCGCTTCTCTCGTTGGAATTCCTTATCCCCCAGCCTACTCGGCGACGTGCGCTCCTCAGTGACCTGCGCGAGGGCGCCTCGGCGACCTACGCAAAGGTGGCTGGACTCGGAGCGCATCGACTTCCTTCTGCGGTGCCTGGATTGGATCGACCATCCCGCGCGTGTCCTCCACCATATTGTTTTTCTTCAAGATGCTGTTATCCATCATCTTCTTCACCGCATCATGTTGGGTGTTGAGGCTCCCGTTGAGAGCTTGAACGCACCTGTTTGATAGCTCGACGTTTTCTTCGCGAAGAAAGCCGCACTCGATCTTAAGCATCAAATTCTCGCCCTTGAGCTTCTTGATGACAGAGTTCGTTTCCTCACTTGATGGAACCCTCACATCATGCAGCTTGCCCCGGCCGGTGACCTCGTCCTTCAAAGTATCGACATCATCGCGAAAGTTGGAGGCGAGTTCCACGAGAGTTTTAAGCTCATCTCTGAAACACGCCGATGCTTCCTGCATGGCAATATCATCAGTACCGAAACAAAGTGACGAGAGGAAGACGAAAATGTCCAATCAGTGGTAACCTCTAAGCGCAGGAGACAGGGGTTGAAGTCGTCATGAGAAGATGTCAGGGTGCGTCGTGGGGCACTGAGATATGTATAAAAAGGATTAATACGGAATAAAGAGTTGGGACCTCCGGGCCAGGAAGAATCAAGAAACATGGCGATGGAAACCAACCAGGAATCTTCGACCGCACGACTGACGCCGTTCCGAGACGAGCGCGAAGCAGGGCCTTCGTTTTCTGGCGGGCCCTTTCTCGCGGCCAGCATCTGGATAGACCGCCGGCGGGAACTCTCCGCGTCCTTGGTCAACACTAGATGGTGCTTCTTCAAGCGAGATGGTGGCCTTGACTTCGGAGGCATCGCTGGAAGTGGAAGGAGACTGGAAGTGAAGCAAGAAGGGGATGGAAGAAGTACTCCCCCCTATTAAAACCAGACAACCGTCTCCTGCCCTCGCTTCGAGCAACCTGGTCCGCCCATCCTAAATCAACGGCCGAGAGGGGGCTCAAGGGTCAGGACGCGGGAGCAGAAGCAAATGAATCGAGAGCGGTCCGGAGTATCCTGTCCGTCCACCGTAAATCAACGGGACAGAGCGGCTACCTTCTCTTCGAAGGCTCTGGCGCGCAACCCGAGGAATGGACATCTGTCGGCTAGTATAGAATTTTATAGCACGCCATTAATCGAGCTAGCAGTACTGTACTACTGACTACAACTCTGATGGACGTCCAAAGCTCTGAATAGTCAGGGGAAACAATGAATGCGAGCCAGGGTAGTACTACTGTAGTAGTGAAGCAATGGGGATTATCTGGAGCAAGTACGGAGTACCGAGTACAGTACTACAAAAGTGTTGTTCGTTGTTTTCGCAGTTCATTTTAGCGTAACGTCCAGGTTGTTGTCGAACCAGCTGTTAGATTTTGGGTAATTATTGTTAAGTTGCTGCTTCTTAATTAAAATTTATCAAAGTCATGTAGACTAGATCGATTTGTGAGAACATCCCAAAAGCTTCATTCATTTTAGAATGACTAAGAAGGATCCATTCTTACCTTTTCTTTTCATGTTTTAAACTTGTTTAAACCTTGGTCAAACCTAGGATTTGACCAAGATTTAAATGGGCATAAAAATTCGGAAAAAAATCAACAAATGAAAAACCAAAGCACATATATAGCCTTCTTATGTCATATAGTAAGCACTCGAGTTGATAAAAACTCTGTCTTATGAAGTCAAACATATGAAGAGAACTGGTTTTGGGTTTCAAACATGGAAATTTCACAAACCTCCCAAAAGCTTCATTCTACAGTGACTAAGAAGGATCCAGGATTACCTTTTTCATTTTCAATTTCTTAACTTGTTTAAATCTTGGTCAAACCTAGGATTTGACCAAGATTCAAATGGGTATAACAATTCAAAAAAAACGGAAAAAAACCAAAGAACATAGTCTTTGATGTCATATAGTAAGCATTCAAGTTGATAAACAAGGTCTAGACATATTCAAACCAAACAAATCATGTATCTACCCCCTAACCCTAAACTCTGCCTTATGAAGTCAAGCATGAAGAGAAGTGATTTTGGGTTTCAAACATGGAAATTTCAAAAACCTCCCAAAAGCTTCATTTTAGAGTGACTAAGAAGGATCCATGCTTACCTTTTCATTGCCATGTTTTAAACTTGTTTTAACCTTGGTCAAACCTAGGAATTGACCAAGATTCAAATGGGAGTAAAAATTCAGAAAAATTCAAAAAAAATGGAAAACCAAAACACATATATAGCCTTCTTATGTCATATAGTAAGCATTCAAGTTGATAAACAAGGTCTAGACATATTCAAAGCAGAAATATCATGTATCATATCTACCCCTAACCCTAAACTCTGTCTTATGAAGTCAAACATATGAAGAGAACTGGGGTTTTGGGTTTCAAACATAAAATTTTCAAGTACCTTCATTTTAGAGTGAGTAAGGAAGGATTCATGCTTACCGTTTCATTTTCATGTATTAAACTTGTTTAAACCTAGGATTTGACCAAGATTTAAATAGGCATAAAAAATTCGAAAGAAAAAAATGAAAAACCAAAGCACATATATAGCCTTCTTATATCATATAGTAAAAAATTCAAGTTGATAAACAAGGTCTAGACATATTCAAACAAGAAAAATCATGTATCTACACCTAACCATAAACTCTGTCTTAAGTGGTTTTGAGTTTCAAACATGGAAATTTCACAAACCTCCCAAAAGCTTCATTTTACAGTGACTGAGGAGGATCCATGCTTACCTTTTGGCTTAAACGTTTGAAACCAAAAACCACTTCTCTTCATGCATGCTTGACTTCATAACACAGAGTTTAGCTAGGGTTAGGGGGTAGATACATGATTTTCCTGGTTTGAATATGTCTAGACCTTGTTTATCAACTTAATTGATTGCTTACTATATGACATAAGAAGACTACGTGCCTTGGTTTTCATTTTTTGTTTTTTTTGAATTTTATGCTCATATATTTGAATCTTGGTCAAATCTTAGGTTTGACCAAGATTTAAACAAGTTTAAAACATGAAAATGAAAAGGGAAGCATGTATCCTTCTTAGTCACTCTAAAATGAAGCTTTTGGGATGTTCTTGAAATTTCCATGTTTGAAACCCAAAACGACTTCTCTTCATGCTAGACTTCATAAGATCAACAGGGGTAGATACATGATTTTTCTGGTTTGGATATACCTAGACCTCGTTTAACTTGAATGCATACGATATGACATAAGAAGACTACGTGCTTTTGTTTTTCATTATTCTGTTTTTTTTGAATTTTGTGCCCACCCATTTGTATCTTGGTCAAATCCTAGGTCTGATAATGATTTAAACAAGATTAAAATATGAAAATGCAAAGGTAAGCATGGATCCTTCTTAGTCACTCTAAAATGAAGCTTTTGGGAGCAAAACCACTTCTCTTCATATGCTTGACTTCATAAGACGGAGTTTAGGGGTTAGGGGGTATAGATACATGATTTGTCTAGTTTGAATATGTCTAGACCTTGTTTATCAACTTAATTGGCTTACTATATGACATAAGAAAACTATTTGCTTTGGTTTTTCTTTTTCCTGATTTTTTTCAATTTTGATGCCCATTTGAATCTTGTCAAATCCTAGGTTTGACCGAGATAATTTAAACAAGCTTAAAACATGAATATGAAAAGGGAAGCATGTATCCTTCTTTGTCACTCTAAAATGAAGTTTTTGGGAGGTTTTTCAAATTTCCACGTTTGAAACCCAAAACCACTTCTCTTCATATGCTTGACTTCATAAGACAGAGGGCAGGGGTTAGGGGGTATAGATACATGATTTGTCTAGTTTGAATATGTCTAGACCTTGTTTATCAACTTTAATGCTTACTATATGACATAAGAAAACTATGACTTTTTTTCAATTTTGATGCCCATTTGAATCTTGTCAAATCCTAGGTTTGACCAAGATAATTTAAACAAGCTTAAAACATGAATATGAAAAGAGGAGCATGTATCCTTCTTAGTCACTCTAAAATGTAGTTTTTGGGAGTTTTTTGAAATTTCCATGTTTGAAACCCAAAACCACTTCTCTTCACATGCTTGACTTCATAAGACAGAGTTAATTAATTTAGGGGTTAATTAGGGGGTATAGATACATGATTTGTGTGGTTTGAATATGTATGGACCTTATTTATCAACAACTTTAATGCTTACTATATGACATAAGAAAACTATTTGCTTTGGTTTTTCTTTTTTCAATTTTTTTTTCAATTTTGATGCCCATTTGAATCTTGTCAAATCCTAGGTTTGACCAAGATAATTTAAACAAGTTTAAAACATGAATATGAAAAGGGAAGCATGGATCCTTCTTAGTCACTCTAAAATGAAGCTTTTGGGAGGTTTTTGAAATTTCCATGTTTGAAATCCAAAACCACTTCTCTTCACATGCTTGACTTCATAAGACAGAGTTTAGGGGTTAGGGGTATAGATACATGATTTGTCTGGTTTAATATGTCTAGACCTTGTTTATCAACTTTAATGCTTACGATATGACATAAGAAGACTATGTGATTTGGTTTTTCATTTTTCTGTTTTTATTTTTCTGCCCATTTGAATCTTGGTCAAATCCTAGGTTTGACCAAGATATAGACAAGTTTAACACGTAAATGAGTTAACTTGGATTTCCTACCCTTGAATCCATAGGAAACTTTGTTCTAATGCACTATTATAATCAACCGAGTTTTTACACCAACAGGTCTGTCACTTACGTGTGGTGCCCACGCTTGAGGTCCCACACTTCAGTGAGCACAAGTCACGTGCAATAGGTACGCAAACTCCCAGCCATTTTCTTTGTCAAGACAAGACGCATCAGGATGCGTATTGGAAGTCTGTGGGTCCTTCTGGTTCCTTCGGTCGTCCCTCTCACAAAAAAAACAAATGTCTCTCATTCTCGGCCTCGCTCGACTCGCTGCTCGCTCGCTCGCACCTCCTGCTCACTGACAAACCCTGCACAAAAGTCAACATCATCACCCGAAAAAGGGAGACACCATAATTCTCTCCCTTCTTCTCTCCTTCCGAGTGATCCCTCTTCCTCCGAGTTTCACTCGACGGGCAAACACCCATGTGCTGCATAGTAATAATAAAAAGGTAGTACTCGTAGAAAAATCGATATACGAATCTGTAATTAAATAGGTTAAACTAGGGTTTTGCCCAGTTCTACAGATCAAGGGTTCAAAAAAATCCAACTACGGGGTTCGAACAACACGATTCTAATCCAAGAATTTTTTCGACCTAGGTCACCCAAATGGCCTCAAACTATAGGGTTAGCATCTAGTGCAGTATGTGTGAAAATGTATGCACTATGTGTGCTATAACTTGTATGTCTTTCATATTTGAACCAAATTTGAATAAGTTTGAAATATTTGAAAAGGGGCTTTTGGCTTAAACGTTTGAAACCAAAAACCACTTCTCTTCATGCATGCTTGACTTCATAAGACAGAGTTTAGCTAGGGTTAGGGGATAGATGCATGATTTTCCTGGTTTGAATATGTCTAGACCTACTTTATCAACTTAATTGAATGCTTACTATATGACATAATAATACTATGTGCATTGTTTTTTATTTTTTTGATTTTTTTAAAATTGTATGCCCATTTGAATCTTGGTCAAATCCTAGGTTTGAACATGGTTTAAACAAGTTTAAATCATGAATATGAAAAATTAAGCATCTATATATCCTTCTTAGTCACTCCAAAATGTAGCTCTTGGGAGGTTTTTTCGAAATTTCCATGTTTGAAACCAAAACCACTTCTCTTCATGCATGCTTGACTTCATAAGACAGAGTTTAGCTAGGGCGTTAGGGGGTAGATACATGATTTTCCTGGTTTGAATATGTCTAGACCTGGTTTATCAACTTAATTAATTGATTGTTTACTATATGACATAAGAAGACTATGTGCCTTGGTTTTAAATTTTTCTGTTTTTTTTTGAATTTTACGCCCATATATTTGAATCTTGGACAAATCCTAGGTTTGACCAAGATTTAAACAAGTTTAAACATAAAAATAAAAAGGGAAGCATGTATCCTTCTTAGTCACTCTAAAATGAAGCTTTTTGGATGTTCTTGAAATTTCCATTTTTGAAACCAAAAACGACTTCTCTCTTCATGCTAGACTTCATAAGATCGACAGGGGGCAGATACATGATTTGTCTGGTTTGGATATGTCCAAACCTTGCTTGTTTATCAACTTGAATGCTTACTATATGACATAAGAATGCTTACCATATGTTTGAATTTTAAAAGCATATAGTCTTCTTATGTCATATAGTAAGCATTCAAAAGTTTTTCTTTGAGAGAGTAGCATGCATTCAAAAGTTGATAAATAAGATTTGTACATATTCAAACCAGACAAATCATGTATCTACCCATATGCATATATATATAACCCTATACTTTTGTCTTATGAAGACGTCAAGGATGAAGAGAAGTGGATTTGGGTTTCAAACATGGAAATTTCAAAAACCTCCCAAAACATGTATATATCTACCCCTAAACCCTAATCTTTGTCTTATGAAGCCAAGCATATGAAGAGAAGTGATTTTGGGTTTCAAACATGGAAACTTCAAAAACCTCCCAAAAGCTTCATTTTAGAGAGACTAAGAATGATCCATATGCTTACCTTTTCATTGCCATGTTTTAAACTTGTTTTAACCTTGGTCAAACCTAGGATTTGACCAAGATTCAAATGGGAGTAAAAATTCAGAAAAATTCAAAAAAAATGAAAAACCAAAGCACATATATATATATAGCCTTGATCTTATGTCATATAGTAAGCATTCAAGTTGATAAACAAGGTCGATCTCTAGACATATTCAAAGCAGAAATATCATGTATATATCATATCTACCCCTAACCCTAGCTAAACTCTGTCTTATGAAGTCAAACATATGAAGAGAACTGGGGTTTTGGGTTTCAAACATAAAATTTTCAAGTACCTTCATTTTAGAGTGAGTAAGGAAGGATTCATGCTTACCGTTTCATTTTCATGTTTTAAACTTGTTTAAACCTAGGATTTGACCAAGATTTAAATAGGCATAAAAAAATCGAAAGAAATCAAAAATTGAAAAACCAAAGCACATATATATAGCCTTCTTATATCATATAGTAAAAAATTCAAGTTGATAAACAAGGTCTAGACATATTCAAACAAGAAAAATCATGTATCTACACACCTAACCATAAACTCTGTCTTAAGTGGTTTTGGGTTTCAAACATGGAAATTTCACAAACCTCCCAAAAGCTTCATTTTACAGTGACTATATAAGGAGGATCCATGCTTACCTTTTGGCTTAAACGTTTGAAACCAAAAACCACTTCTCTTCATGCATGCTTGACTTCATAAGACAGAGTTTAGCTAGGGTACGTTAGGGGGTGTAGATACATGATTTCCTGGTTTGAATATGTCTAGACCTTGTTTATCAACTTAATTGATTGCTTACTATATGACATAAGACGACTACGTGCCTTGGTTTTCATTTTTGGTTTTTTTTTGAATTTTATGCTCATATATTTGAATCTTGGTCAAATCCTAGGTTTGACCAAGATTTAAACAAGTTTAAAACATGAAAATGAAAAGGGAAGCATGTATCCTTCTTAGTCACTCTAAAATGAAGCTTTTGGGATGTTCTTGAAATTTCCATGTTTGAAACCCAAAACGACTTCTCTTCATGCTAGACTTCATAAGATCAACATGGGGTAGATACATGATTTGTCTGGTTTGGATATACCTAGACCTCGTTTAACTTGAATGCATACGATATGACATAAAAAGACTACATGCTTTTGTTTTTCATTATTCTGATTTTTTTGAATTTTGTGCCCACCCATCTGTATCTTGGTCAAATCCTAGGCTTGATAATGATTTAACAAGATTAAAATATGAAAATGCAAAGGTAAGCATGGATCCTTCTTATTAGTCACTCTAAAATGAAGCTTTTGGGAGCAAAACCACTTCTCTTCATATGCTTGACTTCATAAGACGGAGTTTAGGGGTTAGGGGGTATAGATGCATGCATGATTTGTCTAGTTTGAATATGTCTAGACCTTGTTTATCAACTTAATTGGCTTACTATATGACATAAGAAAACTATTTGCTTTGGTTTTTCTTTTTCCTGATTTTTTTCAATTTTGATGCCCATTTGAATCTTGTCAAATCCTAGGTTTGACTGAGATAATTTAAACAAGCTTAAAACCTGAATATGAAAAGGGAAGCATGTATCCTTCTTTGTCACTCTAAAATGAAGTTTTTGGGAGGTTTTTGAAATTTCCATGTTTGAAACCCAAAACCACATCTCTTCATGCTTGACTTAATTTATAAGACATAGTTTAGGGGTTAGGGGTAGATACATGATTTGTATGGTTTGATATTTCTAGTCCTTGTTTATCAACTTTAATGCTTACTATATGACATAAGATGACTATGTGATTTGGTTTTTCATTTTTCTGTTTTTTATTTTATTTTTCTGCCCATTTGAATCTTGGTCAAATCCTAGGTTTGACCAAGATTTAGACAAGTTTAACACGTGAAAACGAATAAGTAAGCCTGGATCCTTCTTAGTCACTCAAAAATGTACCAATCGATAGATGTGTTAACTTTGCTTCATGGAAATAATAATGTCATGTAAATGAGTTAACTTGGATTTCCTACCCTTGAATCCATAGGAAACTTTGTTCTAATGCACTATTATAATCAACCGAGTTTTTACACCAACAGGTCTGTCACTTACATGTGGTGCCCACGCTTGAGGTCCCACACTTCAGTGAGCACAAGTCACGTGCAATAGGTACGCAAACTCCCAGCCATCTTCTTTGTCAAGAGAAGACGCATCAGGATGCGTTTGGAAGTCTGTGGGTCCTTCTGGATCCTTCGTCCCTCTCACAAAAAAACAAATCTCTCTCATTCTCGGCCTCGCTCGACTCGCTCGCTCGCTCGCTCGCACCTCCTGCTCACTGACAAACCCTGCACAAAAGTCAACATCATCACCCGAAAAAGGGGAGACCATTCTCTCCCTTCTTCTCTCCTTCCGAGTGATCCCTCTTCCTCCGAGTTTCACTCGACGGGCAAACACCCATGTGTTGCATAGTAATAATAAAAAGGTAGTACTCGTAGAAAAATCGATATACGAATCTGTAATTAAATAGGTTAAACTAGGGTTTTGCCCAGTTCTACAGATCAAGGGTTCAAAAAAATCCAACTACGGGGTTCGAACAACACGATTCTAATCCAAGAATTTTTTCGACCTAGGTCACCCAAATGGCCTCAAACTATAGGGTTAGCATCTAGTGCAGTATGTGTGAAAATGTATGCACTATGTGTGCTATAACTTGTATGTCTTTCAAATTTGAACCAAATTTGAATAAGTTTGAAATATTTGAAAATGGGCTTTTGGCTTAAACGTTGGAAACCAAAAACCACTTCTCTTCGTGCATGCTTGACTTCATAAGACAGAGTTTAGCTAGGGTTAGGGGGTAGATGCATGATTTTCCTGGTTTGATTATGTCTAGACCTTGTTTATCAACTTAATTGAATGCTTACTATATGACATAAGAATACTATGTGCCTTGTTTTTTTATTTTTTTATTTTTTTAAAATTTTATGCCCATTTGAATCTTGGTCAAATCCTAGGTTTGAACATGGTTTAAACAAGTTTAAATCATGAATATGAAAAATTAAGCATCTATATATCCTTCTTAGTCACTCCAAAATGTAGCTCGGTCTTGGGAGGGTTTTCGAAATTTCCATGTTTGAAACCAAAAACCACTTCTCTTCATGCATGCTTGACTTCATAAGACGGAGTTTAGGGTTAGGGGTAGATATATACATTATTTTCTGGTTTGAATATGTCTAGACCTTGTTTATCAACTTGAATGCTTAATTACTATATATATATGACATAAGAATGTTATGTCCTTTGGTTTTTCATTCTTTTGATTTTTTATGAATTTCTATGCCCATTTGAATCTTTTGGTCAAATCCTAGAGGTTTGACCAAGATTTAAACAAGTTTAAAACATGAAAATGAAAAGGGAAGCTTGTATATCCTTCTTAGTCACTCTAAAATGAAGTTTTTGGAGGTTTTTGAAATTTCCATGTTTGAAACCCAAAACCACTTCTCTTCATGCTAGACTGCTTCATAAGACAATTTAATTAGGGGTTAGGGGGTAGATACATGATTTGTCTGGTTTGAATAAGTCCAAACACCTTGCTTGTGTATCAACTTGAATGCTTACTATATGACATAAGAATGCTTACCATATGTTTGAATTTTAAAAGCATATAGTCTTCTTATGTCATATATATAGTAAGCATTCAAAAGTTTTTCTTTGAGAGAGTAGCATGCATTCAAAAGTTGATAAATAAGATTTGGACATATTCAAACCAGACAAATCATGTATCGATCTACACCCCCTAACCCTAAACTCTGTCTTATGAAGTCAAGCATGAAGAGAAGTGCTTTTAGGTTTCAAACATGGAAATTTCACAAACCTCCCAAAAGCTTCATTTTACAGTGACTAATTAAGGAGGATCCATGCTTACCTTTTGGCTTAAACGTTTGAAACCAAAAACCACTTCTCTTCATGCATGCTTGACTTCATAAGACAGAGTTTAGCTAGGGCGTTAGGGGGTAGATACATGATTTTCCTGGTTTGAATATGTCTAGAACTGGTTTATCAACTTAATTAATTGATTGTTTACTATATGACATAAGAAGACTATGTGCCTTGGTTTTAAATTTTTCTGTTTTTTTTTTGAATTTTATGCCCATATATTTGAATCTTGGTCAAATCCTAGGTTTGACCAAGATTTAAACAAGTTTAAACATAAAAATGAAAAGGGAAGCATGTATCCTTCTTAGTCACTCTAAAATGAAGCTTTTGGGATGTTCTTGAAATTTCCATTTTTGAAACCAAAAACGACTTCTCTCTTCATGCTAGACTTCATAAGATCGACAGGGGGTATAGATACATGATTTGTCTGGTTTGGATATACCTAGACCTCGTTTATCAACTTGAATTCATACGATATGACATATGAAGACTATGTGCTTTAATTTGTTTTCATTTTTCTGATTTTTTTGAATTTTGTGCCCACCCATTTGTATATTGGTCAAATGCTAGGCTTGATAATGATTTAAACAAGTTTAAAATATGAATATGCAAAGTTAAGCATGGATCCTTCTTAGAAACTCTAAAATGAAGTTTTTCGGAGGTTTTTGAAATTTCCATGTTTGCAACCCAAAACAACTTCCTCTTCACATGCTTGACTTCATAAGACAGAGTTTAGGGGTTAGGGGGTATATATAGATACATGATTTGTCTAGTTTGAATATGTCTAGACCTTGTTTATCAACTTTAATGCTTACTATAAGACATAAGAAAACTATTTCCTTTGTTTTTTCTTTTTTTTTGATTTTTTTCAATATTGATGCCCATTTGAATCTTGTCAAATCCTAGGTTTGACCAAGATAATTTAAACAAGCTTAGAACATGAATATGAAAAGGGAAGCGTGTATCCTTCTTAGTCACACTAAAATGAAGTTTTTGGGAGGTTTTTGATATTTCCATGTTTGAAACCCAAAACCACATCTCTTCATGCTTGACTTAATTTATAAGACATAGTTTAGGGGTTAAGGGGTAGATACATGATTTGTATGGTTTGATATTTCTAGACCTTGTTTATTATCAACTTTAATGCTTACTATATGACATAAGATGACTATGTGATTTGGTTTTTCATTTTTCTGTTTTTTATTTTATTTTTCTGCCCATTTGAATCTTGGTCAAATCCTAGGTTTGACCAAGATTTAGACAAGTTTAACACGTGAAAACGAATAAGTAAGCATGGATCCTTCTTAGTCACTCAAAAATGTACCAATCGATAGATGTGTTAACTTTGCTTCATGGAAATAATAATGTCACGTAAATGAGTTAACTTGGATTTCCTACCCTTGAATCCATAGGAAACTTTGTTCTAATGCAGTATAATAATCAATCGAGTTTTTACACCAACATGTCTGTCACTTACGTGTGGTGCCCACGCGTGAGGTCCCACACTTCAGTGAGCACAAGTCACGTGCAATAGGTACGCAAACTCCCAGCCATCTTCTTTGTCAAGAGAAGACGCATCAGGATGCGTATTGGAAGTCTGTGGGTCCTTCTGGATCCTTCTTAGTCACTCTAAAATGAAGCTTTTGGGAGGTTCTTGAAATTTCCATGTTTGAAACCCAAAACCACTTCTCTTCATGATTTACTTCATAAAACATAGTTTAATTAGAGTTTTAGGGGTAGATATATACATGATTTTTCTGGTTTGAATATATATGTCTCTAGACCTTTGTTTATCAACTTGAATGCTTAATATACATATGACATAAGAATGCTATGTGCTTTGGTTTTTCATTCTTTTGATTTTTTTCTGAATTTTTAGGGCCATTTGAATCTTGGTCAAATCCTTGGTTTGACCAAGATTTAAACAAGTTTAAAACATAAAAATGAAAAGGGAAGTCTGTATCCTTCTTAGTCACTCTAAAATGAAGCTTTTGGGAGGTTTTTAAAATTTCAATGTTTGAAACCCAAAACCACTTCTCTTCACATGCTTGACTTCATAAGACAGAGTTAATTAATTTAGGGGTTAATTAGGGGGTATAGATACATGATTTGTGTGGTTTGAATATGTATGGACCTTATTTATCAACAACTTTAATGCTTACTATATGACATAAGAAAACTATTTGCTTTGGTTTTTCTTTTTTCAATTTTTTTTCAATTTTGATGCCCATTTGAATCTTGTCAAATCCTAGGTTTGACCAAGATAATTTAAACAAGTTTAAAACATGAATATGAAAAGGGAAGCATGGATCCTTCTTAGTCACTCTAAAATGAAGCTTTTGGGAGGTTTTTGAAATTTCCATGTTTGAAACCCAAAACCACTTCTCTTCACATGCTTGACTTCATAAGACAGAGTTTAGGGGTTAGGGGTATAGATACATGATTTGTCTGGTTTAATATGTCTAGACCTTGTTTATCAACTTTAATGCTTACTATATGACATAAGAAGACTATGTGATTTGGTTTTTCATTTTTCTGTTTTTATTTTTCTGCCCATTTGAATCTTGGTCAAATCCTAGGTTTGACCAAGATATAGACAAGTTTAACACGTAAATGAGTTAACTTGGATTTCCTACCCTTGAATCCATAGGAAACTTTGTTCTAATGCACTATTATAATCAACCGAGTTTTTACACCAACAGGTCTGTCACTTACGTGTGGTGCCCACGCTTGAGGTCCCACACTTCAGTGAGCACAAGTCACGTGCAATAGGTACGCAAACTCCCAGCCATTTTCTTTGTCAAGAGAAGACGCATCAGGATGCGTATTGGAAGTCTGTGGGTCCTTCTGGTTCCTTCGGTTGTCCCTCTCACAAAAAAAACAAATCTCTCTCATTCTCGGCCTCGCTCGACTCGCTCGCTCGCTCGCTCGCACCTCCTGCTCACTGACAAACCCTGCACAAAAGTCAACATCATCACCCGAAAAGGGGAGACACCATAATTCTCTCCCTTCTTCTCTCCTTCCGAGTGATCCCTCTTCCTCCGAGTTTCACTCGACGGGCAAACACCCATGTGCTGCATAGTATTAATAAAAAGGTAGTACTCGTAGAAAAATCGATATACGAATCTGTAATTAAATAGGTTAAACTAGGGTTTTGCCCAGTTCTACAGATCAAGGGTTCAAAAAAATCCAACTACGGGGTTCGAACAACACGATTCTAATCCAAGAATTTTTTCGACCTAGGTCACCCAAATGGCCTCAAACTATAGGGTTAGCATCTAGTGCAGTATGTGTCAACACCCGGATTTTTAAGTCCAGATGCCTATTATGCCATTCCTCGCAATCCCAGGAATATTGTTTTTGCGAGACATAATAGCTTGATATCACAACACATCATTTATTACAACACATAATCGTCTTACAACAAAGGATCACATGATCCAGTCTTAATACATCATAGTGGATCTAGAGATCCTATTACAAAACACATAGCGGAAGCGAAGTAACGGTCGTGGTCCATCTGTTCCACAGGCAACTGTTGACGTCAGGAGCGGTCCTAGTTGTCATAGACGTTCTGCTGTCCATCTTCCTCGTACAGCTGTTCACCTTCATAATCTGGCCATTTGAATAGCCAGGGACAAAGCCATGAGTACTTTTAAAGTACTCGCAAACTAATACTAGTGTAAGCACTATCAATTGTGGTAAGGGGATACTAAGCTCTAAGTTTATTTGCATAAAGCCAAGTTTATTTCATAAACATTTAGTAAAGATGCTTGAATCAAATAGACTATCTCAAGTGGGAACATTAGTGTCATTCCCACAACTCAGTTGTGATTCAATCCCAAATCACCATTCAACTTGCCACAGCAAGTCACCAGTCATATGTCACATTTTTGAAAATGGTCTGATGACGGAACAGTATGGCCTTTCCAATCGTCCGTAACCGTGGACACGGCTATTCGAATAGTTCTACACTCTGCAGAGGTCGTACACTTGTGCCACAATATTTGCAATAATCCGTCAGGGTTAACTGGCCCTGATTTATCATACTCCGTATGCGGACTACCAACCATAACCTTTCACTTATATACTCTAGTACAGGCACCTCTCCCCATGAGCTTGGCCTCCCGGTGAAAACCAACCTGTTAACCCGGGAACTGCACAGGGCTTGGGCCGGACAATTCACCTCATTCACGTCATTTCGCAATATCTCATATTGCTTCGGAGGCAGCCCTTGGCATAACCCCTATGACGCTTGTTTAGAGGGAACCCATACTAAAGCACATAAATTTCTAGTTAAGCCCGTACCCATTTTGGGTATTGTGGGGGTACTTTCAAAATTGGAATGGTATCGCATCCGAACCCAACCATCAGTTTTATATCAAAAATCACCATCTTCTCTTGGTCATATTCACCTTCAAAGTCATTCAATGGAATGAACCATCATTCCAAGGTTTCAACTTCATTTCAAAGTCACATGTTCCCATCTAGAGTAATCAATTTTATTTGTTTAGCACTAGCAACTATTCATGAGGGGTGCTAACCAGCTTGTCTTGCTCTAGGCTAACTTTGATGCTCTTGTTCTACTCTATATCTACACCAAGTGAATCATGAATCAAAAAGTAAGCTTTGATAAACCAAAGTCAAAAACTTGTAAGGTAAAAACTTGGGATAGGATCATTAAGCATAAATAAAAGGGGGATGAGGCCTTGCTCTTGTAGAGCTTTGCCTTATGGTATCTTGCAAGAATATTAGCTTGCTTGTAGGGGTATATTAATATCAGCTTGCAAGAATACTAGCTTGCTTGTAGGGGTAATAGTAATATCAGCTTGCAAGAATACTAGCTTGCCTTGATTGGTGAAGTGATCAAAGTATTCTTCTTCTTCCTCTTGGTAGAATACTTCCTCCTCTTGATAGTCTCCGGTACTAGCGTCTATAAACGAATACGAGGATACAATCACCAAACAATACTTAAGTACTCTTAATTAGCCTTAGTGGCTCACACAATGATCTAGCATTACTACTTAGCATTTATCACAAGATTATGCTAGGGTTTCCTTATTCAGTAATAGGAAAATAATTTCCTCTCATTGAGTCTTCTTAAGATTTAATTTCTCTTATGAATAATATATGACCTAGGTTGACTAGAGTCAACCTCTTCATACTTATTATTTGAGAAAATGATTTAAATGAGGTTCCATACCTCATGCAACTTAATACTAACATGGTAATGATTTAATGTCACCCAATAATTCAATATGAGGTTACCTAGACTATGATCACTACCTCATATTAAATTACTTGAGGACAAGATTTAAATGAGAGGAGTATCTCTCATATGATTTAACACATATTTGTAACTCATTTAAAGAACTATTATTGAGGTGATTTAATATTCTCAAAATAACCAGGGATGATCCCTTGTTGACCAAGGTCAACACTTCACACTTAGTATTTGAGAAAGTGAGTTAAATGAGATTCATCATCTCATGTGATTTAATTAATCTAAATATTATTTAGGTTTAGGATTTATAAGAGAGCAAGTATGAGCTTAGGAAAATAAAGGTCAACACATTACTTCCTATTATTTGAGAAGATAATTTAAAATGAGGTGAGCACCTCATACTATTTTAGTAACACCTTTTACTGTTTTAATATTCTTAATTAATTGAAAGTGAATTTTAATTGTCCATGGGATCTACTTCATATTAATATGTTGGGGACAAGATTTAAATGAGACCAAAGTCTATCATATGATTTAATCAATAGGCTTGAAATATTTAAATACTACTTATGAGAAAGATTAAGTATTTTCAAATATAAACCTATGGGTTATTTATTATGTTTTATTAATTCTTATTGAATTATTTGGACTAATGGTTTATGTGAGAAACTATACCTCATATAAGTTAAACTATCCTCTAAATGATTAACCTTTCTAATTAACCAAGCATGAGACTTATTTGATCTAGGTCAGTACCTCTATTTGAATTACTTAAGATCACAATTTAAATGAGAGAGAAGCCCTCATACTATTTAAATAATTCTATGTGTATGTATTAAATGTTCTAGAAATGGTTCCATAGCCATTATTTAACTCTAGTTTATGATCATGCAAAACAACCATGCTATATTTTTGCATAAACAATTATATTATGTCAAATGTGATTTATTAGAGTTGGAATCAACTTAAAATCATTTCTAGATAATTTCTAATATTTATTTGAAGTCAGAAAAGTCCCTGCCTTGTTATTTTTATCATTTAAATTTAATTTCGAATTTGGACATGAGGCCAGTGCCATTATTTAGACAATTTCATGAGCTTTCTAAATATATAAAATTTGTTAAATTTGGTGCAGTAGATTTCAAACTATTTAAATTTGAAGTAGACATCAGTATTGGATTTTAACTAAATAGATTAAATAGTTTTTGAATCAATGGGCCACGCGGGAAAATAAACGGGCTAACCAATTTAAACGAAACTGGGCCGGCCCAACTAACGCTCACCACGCAGCGGGCCAGCTGACAGCGGGTCCCACTCGTCGTGGCCTTTAAACAGCGAATCGGTACTGGATGGGGCGTTGGATCGACGAAGATCGGACGGTCGAGCGTCGTCGTCGTCGACGGGGAGAAGGGGGTGCTGCTCCGGCGAGGTAGGGGGTCGGTGGCGTGACGGAGGTTCCCGCGGGGCTGGCGCGGAGGCTAGGCGACGTTGTCGATGACGAGACGTCGACTGGTACCGGCGGCGAGGCTTGAGGTGGTCTAATTGGACGGCGGTGCGGAGCTACTGTGGCGGGGATCGGTGATGAAATTGGAGCTCTCTGTGGGGTAATCCGCGGGGAGAAGAGGTGGAGGAGGTCGAGGAGAGGTAGGGGAGCAAGTTTGTTGTGGAGAGTGAAGGCGGAGATGGCCTCTATTTATAGATGGCGAGGTGACCGGCGGGTGCTGTGAGAGGGTGTCCATGGCGCGGCGTCTCCAGCGATCGAAGGGGCAAGCTAGGGGGCGCGCGAGGTAGGCGGTGACTAGGAGGTGCTAGAGCGCTTGAAGGGACGACAGAGGAAGGACGGGAGCGTGCTGGCCATCGTCGAGGGCTCTCAGTACGGGTGCGGCAGGGAGTTGATCATGGCGAGGGCTAGGGTGTACGTGCGGGCTAGCGAGTTTGTCTAGCGGGTTGCGGGCGCAGAGGGCCGTGCGAGTGCAAAGTGAGAGAGGGATAGGTGGACGAGGGCAACGGGTCGACGGTGTGCTCGGGCGCGTCCAGGGACAGGCCAGGGCGCGCTCACCGCGTGCCTGGCACGCTTCTGGGCGCGTCTGGGCTTGCCTCGTTCAGCCAGTGCTGAGCAAGAGTGAGGCTCGGCCGTGCACAGGCAGCGTCCTGGTGTACCAGAGATGCTCATTGACATGGTGTAGTAGAGAGTAGGGGCTCAGATCGAAAGGGAGTGAGGGTGGCCGGCATGGTACATGACATGGACAAACTTGATCATGCCAATGCTTTAATCGACCAAACCAGTACATGTCTTGATGCAGGGGAGGTACAAGAGGGTGATGATCACCAATGGAAAGTGGTGGAGGCTTTGGACCAGGGGTTTATAGCATGTCTCATATTCCCAGATTTGTGCACACAAGGTGTATGATGAAATGGCCGCATGAAATTTTATTTGGATTTTTGCAATTCTTTTTGGTGGAGCTCACTTATATAATTAGAGAGAAAGAATGGTGGTGGTGGTGTCCATTTTGGTGAAGATTTGCAAAGTTTCAAAAAGTGAGTCATCTTCACATAGATTCAAAGTCTCCACTTGTCAATCTTATTCTGGTCAACCTAGTCAATATTATCCATGATGGTCAACATGAAAGTTGTTGACCTTCATGTGGTCTTGGATGACATGGTCATAGTTGACCAAGTTTGGTTGAAGAAAAGTCAAAGCCAGAGGGGTAAAGAGGGGAACATTTTATAAAGTGACAAAATGACCATTATCACATGTATGTTGAAATTTGAGTTTTGCTTGATTTAATTCTTGATCCAATGATGCAATTGTGTTAGTTTATCATATTGAAGTATTTTAGAAGCCATGGGGCAAGCAAATTTGGCCTTGGTGAAGGATTTGCATTTTGGCATATGTGTATGTGAGTGAATTTTGGGAATTCTCTCCCTATTTGATTTCTATCCATTTGATTTGACTTTGGTTGACTCTAATGTGGTTCTTATGAGTTTAGAAACATTTTAAGAGCATTGAAACTAAATCAAATGGCCTTGTTCAAAGATTTGCAAAATTGGCTTTAACACATAAGAGATGAGGTGTAAATTTTAATAAACTTGTCAAGGGTTGTATCTTGCTTCACTTGGGCATGGGTTAGGGTCCATTTAGTGTTATATTAGGTTTAGAGAGGGTTTCACACCATTTGGTCAAGGTTTGAAGACATAGGTCAATGTTTGGTGAAATGCCCATGTGTCACATATGCTTTTATGCATATGTGGTATTTTATTTTTACTTTGACTTGGTTTGGCCCAATTGGTTTTGTTGAATGTTGAAATGATATATGGAGGTGATCCAACCATTCACAACAAGTCCTAGGGTTAATTTTCTTAAATTCCCTTATTTACTATTTTACTCTCATATGCCTCTATGGCATTTTTAGTTTTCTTTTTATTCTTTTTGGTTTCAACCTAGAGATGATTTAAGAAATACTATATAAGGTTTATAAAGCTTTTCCAATCCTTTAAGTAAAGTGAAAAGGTCTAGGGTAAATATTTATAATTGTAGCCATAGGCACATATGCCTTTTTCCTATTTAATTTCCTTTTATTTTATTTTCACTAGAATGATGAGAAGAGGGGTGAGGTTTAGGGTTTAAGGTTATTTCAAATACTAGGAACAAGCAATCATGGCAATAGCACAAGCATTATGCAAGATCATTATGTACCAATCTTAATTTAATAAAAGTTTTTGTTGGTTCCAAAAATTTGGAACTAGGGAACTTCATTTGTTTTGTTTTGAAATTTTTGGGATGTTACAAACCCTTCCCCCTTAAACAAATCTCGTCCCGAGATTTTAAGAGGAGTTAGGTTCCTAAGAGAGATTGAGCATTTTGATTAACAGGAAGGCATACTTGTCAGGGTCTGGGGTGCTTCCTGGGCTTCAGTGGCAGTCATGTGGTAGAAACGGCTGTTATTGTTGTTCTGGTTCCTTCTACCTACGAAGCGGCGTTGTTGCTGGGCAGGTGCAGCGGTGTTGGCAGCGATCTTGGCAAGCTTCTTGGGGCATTCTTTGGAAAAGTGGCCTACAACTCCACATTCGTAGCAGTTTACCGTTGATTTGTCCTTCGGGGTGACGGGAATGGCATTGCTTCCAGTTCTCGGGCCAGTGTTGGTGTTGGTGTTGTTCCCATTGTTGTTGTGGCTGTTGGGGTTGCGGTTGTTATTGTTGTTGCCTCCGGGCTTCGGGGGTCCTCCGTTGTTGTTGCTGTAGTTGGGGCGATAAGTCTGAGCAGGTGGCCTGTTGTTTCTGGGGGTGAATCCTCCAGAGGAGTTATTGCGGTGCTTCTGGGTATGGTGGGGTCCATTCTGGTTCATCATTCTGCGCTTGCGGTTCTCATTGGCCTGATGCAGCTTTCCTTCCATCTGTATGGCTGAGTCTACGAGGGCTTCGAGGTCAGCGAACGGAATATTCACTAACACCGTTTGCATCTCGTCATGCAGTCCGTTCAGAAATCTTTCCTTTCTCTTCTCATTGGTGTCGGTCTCATCCGGGGCGTACCTTGACAGAGTGAGAAACCTGTCGCGGTATTCCACCACGGACATTCTTCCTTGCTTGAGTTCGCGGAACTCGTCTCTCATTTTCTTGATTAATCCTTGGGGCACATGGTACTTGCTGAACTTCAGCTTGAAGTCTTCCCATGTCATCATCTGTCCCGCATTCATTGCACGGGCACTAGTCCACCAGGCTCTTGCAGGTCCTGACAGGTAGTGGGTGGCAAACAGTACTTTTTCTGCGGCTTCAACTCCCGCAACTTCAAGGTTGTTCTCTATTGTCTGGAGCCAGTCATCAGCATCGAGGGGTTCTTCGGTTTTGCTGAACATTGGAGGGTTAGTGTTCTGGAAATTCTTCAGTTTTGACCCAGGGTGATCGTGGTTTCCATGGCCTTGATTATTCTGAGCTATTTGTTGCAGAGCAGCAAGGTTTGCCTGGCGGCTCTTTCGGCTTCCCGGTCTGCCATCATTGTCTGCAGTAGTTGCATCATGGCATCCTGATTTGCGTTGCGGTTTGGGGGTGCCATCTAAACATGTAGGTAGATCATGAGATAAGAGGGAATTTTCTATGGCTTATTTTGAGTTAAGTTTAAACTTAAACTTAAGATATTTTCAGGATGAACATAACACATATTTTATTTATTCACAACAAACATCACACATTACAAGCTAAAGCACTAAGGGTTTTAAGAACCCTTCTTCCACAATCTACGATACATGGTGCGGGATACAACTCACACCTACGTAAGTGAAGCTAGTGAAACTATTCCTCAGGGTCTTCATCCACATCGATGGGAATGATCCCATCCTCTGCAGCCTCCAGAAACTCGTAGTCTTCCTCATCAGTGAACTCGTCATCCTCAAAGTCGTTGTCGTCACTCAGGAAGTCATCGCCTCCTTGGATGTCTTCTCCATCCTCCTCCATCTCCTGGATCTGGTCCTGCTGTGTCCGGACAGTCACCTCTAAGGTGCGAATCTTCTCGCGAAGACGGGTGATAGTAGCGACATTCTTGGCGCGCTGCAGGCGAAGTGACCGGCGGTCCTTGGCGAGTAGCCTGATGGCGTCAGCATGATGAGCCAAAGCCATCTGGGCACGGTGGGAGTGAACACGTGTCAGCTCCAGGTCCTTCCGGGTCTCATGAAGCATAAAGTCCAAATGCTGCACATGGATCTTGAGCACCGGGTGCGAAGAGAGTGCCATGGGTTCCCCCATGGTGTCGTGCCTCGCGAAGTGGGCGAAGCGGCTTCCCCGGAGTGCGGCGATGTTCTGTCCACACACCCGAGCAAGTCCCTCCTGAAGGGCGTGAGCAAGACCGTCCACCCAGCTGTAGGCCTTGAAGGAGAAAAGGATCCTCTCCGAGATGGGAGGTTCCGAGCTTCCCTTCAAGTCAGCGGTGATCATCCACTGCTGTTCCCCAGCGGGGGTGTTGTGGATCCGGACTCCGTGGAACTTGGGAGGTGGGCGTTCGAGCCTCTCGGACACTAGGTACAAGTCGCGCTCAAACACCAGACTTCCTCCGTTTTCCAGATCGTAGGTCTCCGTCTGGACGTAAGGCTCCATCTGAAAGTGAAATGGATGAGTAAGTTAGAGATGTGAACAAGTGTTGCAAAATTTTACTGGATTTATAAGGAGATGCATAGCTTATTTTTAAGAAGATCTGGTAGAGAAGAAAATGAATAAGTTTTCATAAATACTCACTTTATTTGTTTTTGAAACTAACATTTTTCTGAACGTCCATTCTAACTAGGGTCTCCTAAGGTCAAACAATGGCTCTGATACCAACTTGTCAACACCCGGATTTTTAAGTCCAGATGCCTATTATGCCATTCCTCGCAATCCCAGGAATATTGTTTTTGCGAGACATAATAGCTTGATATCACAACACATCATTTATTACAACACATAATCGTCTTACAACAAAGGATCACATGATCCAGTCTTAATACATCATAGTGGATCTAGAGATCCTATTACAAAACACATAGCGGAAGCGAAGTAACGGTCGTGGTCCATCTGTTCCACAGGCAACTGTTGACGTCAGGAGCGGTCCTAGTTGTCATAGACGTTCTGCTGTCCATCTTCGTACAACTGTTCACCTTCATAATCTGGCCATTTGAATAGCCAGGGACAAAGCCATGAGTACTTTTAAAGTACTCGCAAACTAATACTAGTGTAAGCACTATCAATTGTGGTAAGGGGATACTAAGCTCTAAGTTTATTTGCATAAAGCCAAGTTTATTTCATAAACATTTAGTAAAGATGCTTGAATCAAATAGACTATCTCAAGTGGGAACATTAGTGTCATTCCCACAACTCAGTTGTGATTCAATCCCAAATCACCATTCAACTTGCCACAGCAAGTCACCAGTCATATGTCACATTTTTGAAAATGGTCTGATGACGGAACAGTATGGCCTTTCCAATCGTCCGTAACCGTGGACACGGCTATTCGAATAGTTCTACACTCTGCAGAGGTCGTACACTTGTGCCACAATATTTGCAATAATCCGTCAGGGTTAACTGGCCCTGATTTATCATACTCCGTATGCGGACTACCAACCATAACCTTTCACTTATATACTCTAGTACAGGCACCTCTCCCCATGAGCTTGGCCTCCCGGTGAAAACCAACCTGTTAACCCGGGAACTGCACAGGGCTTGGGCCGGACAATTCACCTCATTCACGTCATTTCGCAATATCTCATATTGCTTCGGAGGCAGCCCTTGGCATAACCCCTATGACGCTTGTTTAGAGGGAACCCATACTAAAGCACATAAATTTCTAGTTAAGCCCGTACCCATTTTGGGTATTGTGGGGGTACTTTCAAAATTGGAATGGTATCGCATCCGAACCCAACCATCAGTTTTATATCAAAAATCACCATCTTCTCTTGGTCATATTCACCTTCAAAGTCATTCAATGGAATGAACCATCATTCCAAGGTTTCGATCTTCATTTCAAAGTCACATGTTCCCATCTAGAGTAATCAATTTTATTTGTTTAGCACTAGCAACTATTCATGAGGGGAGCTAACCAGCTTGTCTTGCTCTAGGCTAACTTTGATGCTTTTGTTCTGCTCTATATCTACACCAAGTGAAACATGAATCAAAAAGTAAGCTTTGCTAAACCAAAGTCAAAAACTTGTAAGGTAAAAACTTGGGATAGGATCATTAAGCATAAATAAAAGGGGGATGAGGCCTTGCTCTTGTAGAGCTTTGCCTTATGGTATCTTGCAAGAATATTAGCTTGCTTGTAGGGGTAATATTAATATCAGCTTGCAAGAATACTAGCTTGCTTGTAGGGGTAATATTAATATCAGCTTGCAAGAATACTAGCTTGCCTTGATTGGTGAAGTGATCAAAGTATTCTTCTTCTTCCTCTTGGTAGAATACTTCCTCCTCTTGATAGTCTCCGGTACTAGCGTCTATAAACGAATACGAGGATACAATCACCAAACAATACTTAAGTACTCTTAATTAGCCTTAGTGGCTCACACAATGATCTAGCATTACTACTTAGCATTTATCACAAGATTATGCTAGGGTTTCCTTATTCAGTAATAGGAAAATAATTTCCTCTCATTGAGTCTTCTTAAGATTTAATTTCTCTTATGAATAATATATGACCTAGGTTGACTAGAGTCAACCTCTTCATACTTATTATTTGAGAAAATGATTTAAATGAGGTTCCATACCTCATGCAACTTAATACTAACATGGTAATGATTTAATGTCACCCAATAATTCAATATGAGGTTACCTAGACTATGATCACTACCTCATATTAAATTACTTGAGGACAAGATTTAAATGAGAGGAGTATCTCTCATATGATTTAACACATATTTGTAACTCATTTAAAGAACTATTATTGAGGTGATTTAATATTCTCAAAATAACCAGGGATGATCCCTTGTTGACCAAGGTCAACACTTCACACTTAGTATTTGAGAAAGTGAGTTAAATGAGATTCATCATCTCATGTGATTTAATTAATCTAAATATTATTTAGGTTTAGGATTTATAAGAGAGCAAGTATGAGCTTAGGAAAATAAAGGTCAACACATTACTTCCTATTATTTGAGAAGATAATTTAAAATGAGGTGAGCACCTCATACTATTTTAGTAACACCTTTTACTGTTTTAATATTCTTAATTAATTGAAAGTGAATTTTAATTGTCCATGGGATCTACTTCATATTAATATGTTGGGGACAAGATTTAAATGAGACCAAAGTCTATCATATGATTTAATCAATAGGCTTGAAATATTTAAATACTACTTATGAGAAAGATTAAGTATTTTCAAATATAAACCTATGGGTCATTAATTATGTGTTATTAATTCTTATTGAATTATTTGGACTAATGGTTTATGTGAGAAACTATACCTCATATAAGTTAAACTATCCTCTAAATGATTAACCTTTCTAATTAACCAAGCATGAGACTTATTTGATCTAGGTCAGTACCTCTATTTGAATTACTTAAGATCACAATTTAAATGAGAGAGAAGCCCTCATACTATTTAAATAATTCTATGTGTATGTATTAAATGTTCTAGAAATGGTTCCATAGCCATTATTTAACTCTAGTTTATGATCATGCAAAACAACCATGCTATATTTTTGCATAAACAATTATATTATGTCAAATGTGATTTATTAGAGTTGGAATCAACTTAAAATCATTTCTAGATAATTTCTAATATTTATTTGAAGTCAGAAAAGTCCCTGCCTTGTTATTTTTATCATTTAAATTTAATTTCGAATTTGGACATGAGGCCAGTGCCATTATTTAGACAATTTCATGAGCTTTCTAAATATATAAAATTTGTTAAATTTGGTGCAGTAGATTTCAAACTATTTAAATTTGAAGTAGACATCAGTATTGGATTTTAACTAAATAGATTAAATAGTTTTTGAATCAATGGGCCACGCGGGAAAATAAACGGGCTAACCAATTTAAACGAACTGGGCCGGCCCAACTAACGTTCACCACGCAGCGGGCCAGCTGACAGCGGGTCCCACTCGTCAGTGGCCTTTAAACAGCGAATCGGTACCATCAGGCGTTGGATCAGACGAAGATCGGACGGTCGAGCGTCGTCGTCGTCGACGGGGGAGAAGGGGGTGCTGCTCCGGCGAGGTAGGGGGTCGGTGGCGTGACGGAGGTTCCCGCGGGGCTGGCGCGGAGGCTAGGCGACGTTGTCGATGACGAGACGTCGACTGGTACCGGCGGCGAGGCTTGAGGTGGTCTAATTGGACGGCGGTGCGGAGCTACTGTGGCGGGGATCGGTGATGAAATTGGAGCTCTCTGTGGGGTAATCCGCGGGGAGAAGAGGTGGAGGAGGTCGAGGAGAGGTAGGGGAGCAAGTTTGTTGTGGAGAGTGAAGGCGGAGATGGCCTCTATTTATAGATGGCGAGGTGACCGCGGGTGCTGTGAGAGGGTGTCCATGGCGCGGCGTCTCCAGCGATCGAAGGGGCAAGCTAGGGGGCGCGCGAGGTAGGCGGTGACTAGGAGGTGCTAGAGCGCTTGAAGGGACGACAGAGGAAGGACGGGAGCGTGCTGGCCATCGTCGAGGGCTCTCAGTACGGGTGCGGCAGGGAGTTGATCATGGCGAGGGCTAGGGTGTACGTGCGGGCTAGCGAGTTTGTCTAGCGGGTTGCGGGCGCAGAGGGCCGTGCGAGTGCAAAGTGAGAGAGGGATAGGTGGACGAGGGCAACGGGTCGACGGTGTGCTCGGGCGCGTCAGGACAGGCCAGGGCGCGCTCACCGCGTGCCTGGCACGCTTCGGGCGCGTCTGGGCTTGCCTCGTTCAGCCAGTGCTGAGCAAGAGTGAGGCTCGGCCGTGCACAGGCAGCGTCCTGGTGTACCAGAGATGCTCATTGACATGGTGTAGTAGAGAGTAGGGGCTCAGATCGAAAGGGAGTGAGGGTGGCCGGCATGGTACATGACATGGACAAACTTGATCATGCCAATGCTTTAATCGACCAAACCAGTACATGTCTTGATGCAGGGGAGGTACAAGAGGGTGATGATCACCAATGGAAAGTGGTGGAGGCTTTGGACCAGGGTTTATAGCATGTCTCATATTCCCAGATTTGTGCACACAAGGTGTATGATGAAATGGCCGCATGAAATTTTATTTGGATTTTTGCAATTCTTTTTGGTGGAGCTCACTTATATAATTAGAGAGAAAGAATGGTGGTGGTGGTGTCCATTTTGGTGAAGATTTGCAAAGTTTCAAAAAGTGGGTCATCTTCACATAGATTCAAAGTCTCCACTTGTCAATCTTATTCTGGTCAACCTAGTCAATATTATCCATGATGGTCAACATGAAAGTTGTTGACCTTCATGTGGTCTTGGATGACATGGTCATAGTTGACCAAGTTTGGTTGAAGAAAAGTCAAAGCCAGAGGGGTAAAGAGGGGAACATTTTATAAAGTGACAAAATGACCATTATCACATGTATGTTGAATTTGAGTTTTGCTTTGATTTAATTCTTGATCCAATGATGCAATTGTGTTAGTTTATCATATTGAAGTATTTTAGAAGCAATGGGGCAAGCAAATTTGGCCTTGGTGAAGGATTTGCATTTTGGCATATGTGTATGTGAGTGAATTTTGGGAATTCTCTCCCTATTTGATTTCTATCCATTTGATTTGACTTTGGTTGACTCTAATGTGGTTCTTATGAGTTTAGAAACATTTTAAGATCATTGAAACTAAATCAAATGGCCTTGTTCAAAGATTTGCAAAATTGGCTTTAACACATAAGAGATGAGGTGTAAATTTTAATAAACTTGTCAAGGGTTGTATCTTGCTTCACTTGGGCATGGGTTAGGGTCCATTTAGTGTTATATTAGGTTTAGAGAGGGTTTCACACCATTTGGTCAAGGTTTGAAGACATAGGTCAATGTTTGGTGAAATGCCCATGTGTCACATATGCTTTTATGCATATGTGGTATTTTATTTTTACTTTGACTTGGTTTGGCCCAATTGGTTTTGTTGAATGTTGAAATGATATATGGAGGTGATCCAACCATTCACAACAAGTCCTAGGGTTAATTTTCTTAAATTCCCTTATTTACTATTTTACTCTCATATGCCTCTATGGCATTTTTAGTTTTCTTTTTATTCTTTTTGGTTTCAACCTAGAGATGATTTAAGAAGTACTATATAAGGTTTATAAAGCTTTTCCAATCCTTTAAGTAAAGTGAAAAGGTCTAGGGTAAATATTTATAATTGTAGCCATAGGCACATATGCCTTTTTCCTATTTAATTTCCTTTTATTTTATTTTCACTAGAATGATGAGAAGAGGGGTGAGGTTTAGGGTTTAAGGTTATTTCAAATACTAGGAACAAGCAATCATGGCAATAGCACAGGCATTAAGCAAGATCATTATGTACCAATCTTAATTTAATAAAAGTTTTTTTGGGTTCCAAATTTGGAACTCAAACTTTTGGGTTAGAAATCTAGTGCAGTATGTGTGAAAATGTATGCACTATGTGTGCTATAACTTGTATGTCTTTCATATTTGAACCAAATTTGAATAAGTTTGAAATATTTGAAAAGGGGCTTTTGGCTTAAACGTTTGAAACCAAAAACCACTTCTCTTCATGCATGCTTGACTTCATAAGACAGAGTTTAGCTAGGGTTAGGGGATAGATGCATGATTTTCCTGGTTTGAATATGTCTAGACCTACTTTATCAACTTAATTGAATGCTTACTATATGACATAATAATACTATGTGCATTGTTTTTTATTTTTTTGATTTTTTTAAAATTGTATGCCCATTTGAATCTTGGTCAAATCCTAGGTTTGAACATGGTTTAAACAAGTTTAAATCATGAATATGAAAAATTAAGCATCTATATATCCTTCTTAGTCACTCCAAAATGTAGCTCTTGGGAGGTTTTTTCGAAATTTCCATGTTTGAAACCAAAACCACTTCTCTTCATGCATGCTTGACTTCATAAGACAGAGTTTAGCTAGGGCGTTAGGGGGTAGATACATGATTTTCCTGGTTTGAATATGTCTAGACCTGGTTTATCAACTTAATTAATTGATTGTTTACTATATGACATAAGAAGACTATGTGCCTTGGTTTTAAATTTTTCTGTTTTTTTTGAATTTTACGCCCATATATTTGAATCTTGGACAAATCCTAGGTTTGACCAAGATTTAAACAAGTTTAAACATAAAAATAAAAAGGGAAGCATGTATCCTTCTTAGTCACTCTAAAATGAAGCTTTTTGGATGTTCTTGAAATTTCCATTTTTGAAACCAAAAACGACTTCTCTCTTCATGCTAGACTTCATAAGATCGACAGGGGGCAGATACATGATTTGTCTGGTTTGGATATGTCCAAACCTTGCTTGTTTATCAACTTGAATGCTTACTATATGACATAAGAATGCTTACCATATGTTTGAATTTTAAAAGCATATAGTCTTCTTATGTCATATAGTAAGCATTCAAAAGTTTTTCTTTGAGAGAGTAGCATGCATTCAAAAGTTGATAAATAAGATTTGTACATATTCAAACCAGACAAATCATGTATCTACCCATATGCATATATATATAACCCTATACTTTTGTCTTATGAAGACGTCAAGGATGAAGAGAAGTGGATTTGGGTTTCAAACATGGAAATTTCAAAAACCTCCCAAAACATGTATATATCTACCCCTAAACCCTAATCTTTGTCTTATGAAGCCAAGCATATGAAGAGAAGTGATTTTGGGTTTCAAACATGGAAACTTCAAAAACCTCCCAAAAGCTTCATTTTAGAGAGACTAAGAATGATCCATATGCTTACCTTTTCATTGCCATGTTTTAAACTTGTTTTAACCTTGGTCAAACCTAGGATTTGACCAAGATTCAAATGGGAGTAAAAATTCAGAAAAATTCAAAAAAAATGAAAAACCAAAGCACATATATATATATAGCCTTGATCTTATGTCATATAGTAAGCATTCAAGTTGATAAACAAGGTCGATCTCTAGACATATTCAAAGCAGAAATATCATGTATCATATCTACCCCTAACCCTAGCTAAACTCTGTCTTATGAAGTCAAACATATGAAGAGAACTGGGGTTTTGGGTTTCAAACATAAAATTTTCAAGTACCTTCATTTTAGAGTGAGTAAGGAAGGATTCATGCTTACCGTTTCATTTTCATGTTTTAAACTTGTTTAAACCTAGGATTTGACCAAGATTTAAATAGGCATAAAAAATCGAAAGAAATCAAAAATTGAAAAACCAAAGCACATATATATAGCCTTCTTATATCATATAGTAAAAAATTCAAGTTGATAAACAAGGTCTAGACATATTCAAACAAGAAAAATCATGTATCTACACACCTAACCATAAACTCTGTCTTAAGTGGTTTTGGGTTTCAAACATGGAAATTTCACAAACCTCCCAAAAGCTTCATTTTACAGTGACTATATAAGGAGGATCCATGCTTACCTTTTGGCTTAAACGTTTGAAACCAAAAACCACTTCTCTTCATGCATGCTTGACTTCATAAGACAGAGTTTAGCTAGGGTACGTTAGGGGGTGTAGATACATGATTTCCTGGTTTGAATATGTCTAGACCTTGTTTATCAACTTAATTGATTGCTTACTATATGACATAAGACGACTACGTGCCTTGGTTTTCATTTTTGGTTTTTTTTTGAATTTTATGCTCATATATTTGAATCTTGGTCAAATCCTAGGTTTGACCAAGATTTAAACAAGTTTAAAACATGAAAATGAAAAGGGAAGCATGTATCCTTCTTAGTCACTCTAAAATGAAGCTTTTGGGATGTTCTTGAAATTTCCATGTTTGAAACCCAAAACGACTTCTCTTCATGCTAGACTTCATAAGATCAACATGGGGTAGATACATGATTTGTCTGGTTTGGATATACCTAGACCTCGTTTAACTTGAATGCATACGATATGACATAAAAAGACTACATGCTTTTGTTTTTCATTATTCTGATTTTTTTGAATTTTGTGCCCACCCATTTGTATCTTGGTCAAATCCTAGGCTTGATAATGATTTAACAAGATTAAAATATGAAAATGCAAAGGTAAGCATGGATCCTTCTTATTAGTCACTCTAAAATGAAGCTTTTGGGAGCAAAACCACTTCTCTTCATATGCTTGACTTCATAAGACGGAGTTTAGGGGTTAGGGGGTATAGATACATGATTTGTCTAGTTTGAATATGTCTAGACCTTGTTTATCAACTTAATTGGCTTACTATATGACATAAGAAAACTATTTGCTTTGGTTTTTCTTTTTCCTGATTTTTTTCAATTTTGATGCCCATTTGAATCTTGTCAAATCCTAGGTTTGACTGAGATAATTTAAACAAGCTTAAAACCTGAATATGAAAAGGGAAGCATGTATCCTTCTTTGTCACTCTAAAATGAAGTTTTTGGGAGGTTTTTCAAATTTCCATGTTTGAAACGACCCAAAACCACTTCTCTTCATATGCTTGACTTCATAAGACAGAGTTCAGGGGTTAGGGGGTATAGATACATGATTTGTCTAGTTTGAATATGTCTAGACCTTGTTTATCAACTTAATTAATTGGCTTACTATATGACATAAGAAAACTATTTGCTTTGGTTTTTCTTTTTCCTGATTTTTTCGATGCCCATTTGAATCTTTGTCAAATCCTAGGTTTGACTGAGATAATTTAAACAAGCTTAAAACATGAATATGAAAAGGGAAGCATGCATCCTTCTTAGTCACTCTAAAATGTAGTTTTTGGGAGGTTTTTGAAATTTCCATGTTTGAAACCCAAAACCACATCTCTTCATGCTTGACTTAATTTATAAGACATAGTTTAGGGGTTAGGGGTAGATACATGATTTGTATGGTTTGATATTTCTAGTCCTTGTTTATCAACTTTAATGCTTACTATATGACATAAGATGACTATGTGATTTGGTTTTTCATTTTTCTGTTTTTTATTTTATTTTTCTGCCCATTTGAATCTTGGTCAAATCCTAGGTTTGACCAAGATTTAGACAAGTTTAACACGTGAAAACGAATAAGTAAGCCTGGATCCTTCTTAGTCACTCAAAAATGTACCAATCGATAGATGTGTTAACTTTGCTTCATGGAAATAATAATGTCATGTAAATGAGTTAACTTGGATTTCCTACCCTTGAATCCATAGGAAACTTTGTTCTAATGCACTATTATAATCAACCGAGTTTTTACACCAACAGGTCTGTCACTTACGTGTGGTGCCCACGCTTGAGGTCCCACACTTCAGTGAGCACAAGTCACGTGCAATAGGTACGCAAACTCCCACCATCTTCTTTGTCAAGAGAAGACGCATCAGGATGCGTTTTGGAAGTCTGGGTCCTTCTAGATCCTTCGGTTGTCCCTCTCACAAAAACAAATCTCTCTCATTCTCGGCCTCGCTCGACTCGCTCGCTCGCTCGCTCCTCCTCCTGCTCACTGACAAACCCTGCACAAAAGTCAACATCATCACCCGAAAAAGGGGAGACACCATAATTCTCTCCCTTCTTCTCTCCTTCCGAGTGATCCCTCTTCCTCCGAGTTTCACTCGACGGGCAAACACCCATGTGCTGCATAGTAATAATAAAAAGGTAGTACTCGTAGAAAAATCGATATACGAATCTGTAATTAAATAGGTTAAACTAGGGTTTTGCCCAGTTCTACAGATCAAGGGTTCAAAAAAATCCAACTACGGGGTTCGAACAACACGATTCTAATCCAAGAATTTTTTCGACCTAGGTCACCCAAATGGCCTCAAACTATAGGGTTAGCATCTAGTGTAGTATGTGTGAAAATGTATGCACTATGTGTGCTATAACTTGTATGTCTTTCAAATTTGAACCAAATTTGAATAAGTTTGAAATATTTGAAAATGGGCTTTTGGCTTAAACGTTGGAAACCCAAAACCACTTCTCTTCGTGCATGCTTGACTTCATAAGACAGAGTTTAGCTAGGGTTAGGGGGTAGATGCATGATTTTCCTGGTTTGATTATGTCTAGACCTTGTTTATCAACTTAATTGAATGCTTACTATATGACATAAGAATACTATGTGCCTTGTTTTTTATTTTTTTATTTTTTTAAAATTTTATGCCCATTTGAATCTTGGTCAAATCCTAGGTTTGAACATGGTTTAAACAAGTTTAAATCATGAATATGAAAAATTAAGCATCTATATATCCTTCTTAGTCACTCCAAAATGTAGCTCGGTCTTGGGAGGGTTTTCGAAATTTCCATGTTTGAAACCAAAAACCACTTCTCTTCATGCATGCTTGACTTCATAAGACGGAGTTTAGGGTTAGGGGTAGATATATACATTATTTTCTGGTTTGAATATGTCTAGACCTTGTTTATCAACTTGAATGCTTAATTACTATATATATATGACATAAGAATGTTATGTCCTTTGGTTTTTCATTCTTTTGATTTTTTATGAATTTCTATGCCCATTTGAATCTTTTGGTCAAATCCTAGAGGTTTGACCAAGATTTAAACAAGTTTAAAACATGAAAATGAAAAGGGAAGCTTGTATATCCTTCTTAGTCACTCTAAAATGAAGTTTTTTGGAGGTTTTTGAAATTTCCATGTTTGAAACCCAAAACCACTTCTCTTCATGCTAGACTTCATAAGACAATTTAATTAGGGGTTAGGGGGTAGATACATGATTTGTCTGGTTTGAATATGTCCAAACCTTGCTTGTGTATCAACTTGAATGCTTACTATATGACATAAGAATGCTTACCATATGTTTGAATTTTAAAAGCATATAGTCTTCTTATGTCATATATATAGTAAGCATTCAAAAGTTTTTCTTTGAGAGAGTAGCATGCATTCAAAAGTTGATAAATAAGATTTGGACATATTCAAACCAGACAAATCATGTATCGATCTACACCCCCTAACCCTAAACTCTGTCTTATGAAGTCAAGCATGAAGAGAAGTGCTTTTAGGTTTCAAACATGGAAATTTCACAAACCTCCCAAAAGCTTCATTTTACAGTGACTAATTAAGGAGGATCCATGCTTACCTTTTGGCTTAAACGTTTGAAACCAAAAACCACTTCTCTTCATGCATGCTTGACTTCATAAGACAGAGTTTAGCTAGGGCGTTAGGGGGTAGATACATGATTTTCCTGGTTTGAATATGTCTAGAACTGGTTTATCAACTTAATTAATTGATTGTTTACTATATGACATAAGAAGACTATGTGCCTTGGTTTTAAATTTTTCTGTTTTTTTTGAATTTTATGCCCATATATTTGAATCTTGGTCAAATCCTAGGTTTGACCAAGATTTAAACAAGTTTAAACATAAAAATGAAAAGGGAAGCATGTATCCTTCTTAGTCACTCTAAAATGAAGCTTTTGGGATGTTCTTGAAATTTCCATTTTTGAAACCAAAAACGACTTCTCTCTTCATGCTAGACTTCATAAGATCGACAGGGGGTATAGATACATGATTTGTCTGGTTTGGATATACCTAGACCTCGTTTATCAACTTGAATTCATACGATATGACATATGAAGACTATGTGCTTTAATTTGTTTTCATTTTTCTGATTTTTTTGAATTTTGTGCCCACCCATTTGTATATTGGTCAAATGCTAGGCTTGATAATGATTTAAACAAGTTTAAAATATGAATATGCAAAGTTAAGCATGGATCCTTCTTAGAAACTCTAAAATGAAGTTTTTCGGAGGTTTTTGAAATTTCCATGTTTGCAACCCAAAACAACTTCCTCTTCACATGCTTGACTTCATAAGACAGAGTTTAGGGGTTAGGGGGTATATATAGATACATGATTTGTCTAGTTTGAATATGTCTAGACCTTGTTTATCAACTTTAATGCTTACTATAAGACATAAGAAAACTATTTCCTTTGTTTTTTCTTTTTTTTTGATTTTTTTCAATATTGATGCCCATTTGAATCTTGTCAAATCCTAGGTTTGACCAAGATAATTTAAACAAGCTTAGAACATGAATATGAAAAGGGAAGCGTGTATCCTTCTTAGTCACACTAAAATGAAGTTTTTGGGAGGTTTTTGATATTTCCATGTTTGAAACCCAAAACCACATCTCTTCATGCTTGACTTAATTTATAAGACATAGTTTAGGGGTTAAGGGGTAGATACATGATTTGTATGGTTTGATATTTCTAGACCTTGTTTATTATCAACTTTAATGCTTACTATATGACATAAGATGACTATGTGATTTGGTTTTTCATTTTTCTGTTTTTTATTTTATTTTTCTGCCCATTTGAATCTTGGTCAAATCCTAGGTTTGACCAAGATTTAGACAAGTTTAACACGTGAAAACGAATAAGTAAGCATGGATCCTTCTTAGTCACTCAAAAATGTACCAATCGATAGATGTGTTAACTTTGCTTCATGGAAATAATAATGTCACGTAAATGAGTTAACTTGGATTTCCTACCCTTGAATCCATAGGAAACTTTGTTCTAATGCAGTATAATAATCAATCGAGTTTTTACACCAACATGTCTGTCACTTACGTGTGGTGCCCACGCGTGAGGTCCCACACTTCAGTGAGCACAAGTCACGTGCAATAGGTACGCAAACTCCCAGCCATCTTCTTTGTCAAGAGAAGACGCATCAGGATGCGTATTGGAAGTCTGTGGGTCCTTCTGGATCCTTCTTAGTCACTCTAAAATGAAGCTTTTGGGAGGTTCTTGAAATTTCCATGTTTGAAACCCAAAACCACTTCTCTTCATGATTTACTTCATAAAACATAGTTTAATTAGAGTTTTAGGGGTAGATATATACATGATTTTTCTGGTTTGAATATATATGTCTCTAGACCTTTGTTTATCAACTTGAATGCTTAATATACATATGACATAAGAATGCTATGTGCTTTGGTTTTTCATTCTTTTGATTTTTTTTCTGAATTTTTAGGGCCATTTGAATCTTGGTCAAATCCTTGGTTTGACCAAGATTTAAACAAGTTTAAAACATAAAAATGAAAAGGGAAGTCTGTATCCTTCTTAGTCACTCTAAAATGAAGCTTTTGGGAGGTTTTTAAAATTTCAATGTTTGAAACCCAAAACCACTTCTCTTCACATGCTTGACTTCATAAGACAGAGTTAATTAATTTAGGGGTTAATTAGGGGGTATAGATACATGATTTGTGTGGTTTGAATATGTATGGACCTTATTTATCAACAACTTTAATGCTTACTATATGACATAAGAAAACTATTTGCTTTGGTTTTTCTTTTTTCAATTTTTTTCAATTTTGATGCCCATTTGAATCTTGTCAAATCCTAGGTTTGACCAAGATAATTTAAACAAGTTTAAAACATGAAAATGAAAAGGGAAGCATGGATCCTTCTTAGTCACTCTAAAATGAAGCTTTTGGGAGGTTTTTGAAATTTCCATGTTTGAAACCCAAAACCACTTCTCTTCACATGCTTGACTTCATAAGACAGAGTTTAGGGGTTAGGGGTATAGATACATGATTTGTCTGGTTTAATATGTCTAGACCTTGTTTATCAACTTTAATGCTTACTATATGACATAAGAAGACTATGTGATTTGGTTTTTCATTTTTTGTTTTTATTTTTCTGCCCATTTGAATCTTGGTCAAATCCTAGGTTTGACCAAGATATAGACAAGTTTAACACGTAAATGAGTTAACTTGGATTTCCTACCCTTGAATCCATAGAAAACTTTGTTCTAATGCACTATTATAATCAACCGAGTTTTTACACCAACAGGTCTGTCACTTACGTGTGGTGCCCACGCTTGAGGTCCCACACTTCAGTGAGCACAAGTCACGTGCAATAGGTACGCAAACTCCCAGCCATTTTCTTTGTCAAGAGAAGACGCATCAGGATGCGTATTGGAAGTCTGTGGGTCCTTCTGGTTCCTTCGGTCGTCCCTCTCACAAAAAACAAATCTCTCTCATTCTTCTCTGCTCGCTCGCCGCTCGCTCGCACCTCCTGCTCACTGACAAACCCTGCACAAAAGTCAACATCATCACCCGAAAAAGGGGAGACACCATAATTCTCTCCCTTCTTCTCTCCTTCCGAGTGATCCCTCTTCCTCCGAGTTTCACTCGACGGGCAAACACCCATGTGCTGCATAGTAATAATAAAAAGGTAGTACTCGTAGAAAAATCGATATACGAATCTGTAATTAAATAGGTTAAACTAGGGTTTTGCCCAGTTCTACAGATCAAGGGTTCAAAAAAATCCAACTACGGGGTTCGAACAACACGATTCTAATCCAAGAATTTTTTCGACCTAGGTCACCCAAATGGCCTCAAACTATAGGGTTAGCATCTAGTGCAGTATGTGTGAAAATGTATGCACTATGTGTGCTATAACTTGTATGTCTTTCATATTTGAACCAAATTTGAATAAGTTTGAAATATTTGAAAAGGGGCTTTTGGCTTAAACGTTTGAAACCAAAAACCACTTCTCTTCATGCATGCTTGACTTCATAAGACAGAGTTTAGCTAGGGTTAGGGGATATATGCATGATTTTCCTGGTTTGAATATGTCTAGACCTTGTTTATCAACTTAATTGAATGCTTACTATATGACATAAGAATACTATGTGACTTGTTTTTTATTTTTTGATTTTTTTAAAATTTTATGCCCATTTTAATCTTGGTCAAATCCTAGGTTTGAACATGGTTTAAACAAGTTTAAATCATGAATATGAAAAATTAAGCATCTATATATCCTTCTTACTCACTCCAAAATGTAGCTCTTGGGAGGTTTTTTCGAAATTTCCATGTTTGAAACCAAAACCACTTCTCTTCATGCATGCTTGACTTCATAAGACAGAGTTTAGGGTTAGGGGTAGATATATACATGATTTTCTGGTTTGAATATGTCTAGACCTTGTTTATCAACTTGAATGCTTACTATATATATATGACATAATAATGTTATGTCCTTTGGTTTTTCATTCTTTTGTTTTTTTATGAATTTCCATGCCCATTTGAATCTTTTGGTCAAATCCTAGAGGTTTGACCAAGATTTAAACAAGTTTAAAACATGAAAATGAAAAGGGAAGCTTGTATATCCTTCTTAGTCACTCTAAAATGAAGTTTTTGGGAGGTTTTTGAAATTTCCATGTTTGAAACCCAAAACCACTTCATTCTGACTTCATAAGACAATTTAATTAGGGGTTAGGGGTAGATACATGATTTGTCTGGTTTGAATATGTCCAAACCTTGCTTGTTTATCAACTTGAATGCTTACTATATGACATAAGAATGCTTACCATATGTTTGAATTTTAAAAGCATATAGTCTTCTTATGTCATATAGTAAGCATTCAAAAGGTTTTCTTTGAGAGAGTAGCATGCATTCAGAAGTTGATAAATAAGATTTGGACATATTCAAACCAGACAAATCATGTATCTACACCCCCTAACCCTAAACTCTGTCTTATGAAGTCAAGCATGAAGAGAAGTGCTTTTGGGTTTCAAACATGGAAATTTCACAAACCTCCCAAAAGCTTCATTTTACAGTGACTAAGAAGGATCCAGGCTTACCTTTTCATTTTCATGTTTTAAACTTGTTTAACTCTTGGTCAAACCCAGGATTTTACCTATTTAATCATAGATTCATAGGTCGATTTTTTACTTTTTTATTTTTACTATGCAGCACATGTGTGTTTGCCCGTCCAGTGAAACTCGGAGGAAGAGGGATCACACGGAAGGAGAAGAAGGGATAGCAGTCACGGGGCCCCTCTTATTATTTATGGTGTATATCTTTTTTCTGGTGATGTTGACTGTTGTGCAGCGTTTGTCAGTGCGCAGGAGGTGCGAGGCTGCGAGCGAGCGAGTCGAGCGAGGCCGAGAATGAGAGAGATGTTTTTTTCTTTTTCTTTTCCGTGAGAGGGACAACAGAAGGATCCAGAGACGACTTCCACTACGCATCCTGGTGCGCGTCTTCTCTTGACAAAGAAGATGGATGGGAGTTTGCGTACCTACTAATCTACTATAGTACTACTACTACACAAGAACCATATACATGTCAAACTTTTCAATCATGACCCACATGCATTTTATGTATATATTCACAACTTTTAATGCATGCATGAAAACTCAGCAAAATATGTGCATTTTGGGTTGTCGCACATAAATGTGCTTTTACTTGTCTGCCACCAATCCAATTTTCATGTGAGGGGGAAACACGACACACGATGGACATTTCCAATGTTTCACGAATTAATTATCTCAATTTGCATCCATATATATATGCGCCTGGTTACTGAAAGATCGAACCAAAGGTGAACTTGAAACGTTTTAATTTTCATGTTTTAAACTTGTTTAAATCTTGGTCAACCCTTGGATTTGACCAAGATTCATAAAAAATTCAAAAACATAGTCTTCTTATGTCATACAGTCAACATTCAACTTGATAAAACAAGATCTAAACATATTAAAAGAAGAATCATGTATCTACCCCCTAACCCTAAACTCTGTCTTTTGAAGTCAAACATGAAGATACGTGGTTTTGGGTTTACAAAATGGAAATTTCAAAAACCTCCGAAAAGCTTAATTTTGGAGTGACTAAGAAGGATACATGCTTACTTTTTCATTTTCATGTTTTAAACTTGTTTAAAGCTTGGTCAAACCTAGCTAGCTTGGATTTGACCAAGATTCAAGTGCGCATAAAAAATTCGAAAAAACCCCCAAAAATGAAAAACCATAACACATAGTCTTCTTGCGTCACATATATTGTAAGCATTCAAGTGTTGATAAACAATATCTAGACATATCAAACAAGAAAAATCATGTATCTATACCCCTAACCCTAAATTTGTCTTATGAAGTCAAGCATGAAGAGAAGTGGTTTGGGTTTTCAAACATGGAAATTTCGAAAACCGCCCAAAAGCTTCATTTCGGACTGACTAAGAAGGATCCATGCTTACCTTTTCATTTTCATGTTTTAAACTTGTTTAAATTCTTGTTCAAACCTAGGATTTGGCCAAGATTCAAATGGGCATAAAAACAATCGAAAAAATCAAAAATGAAAAACCAAAGCACATAGTCTTCTTATGTCACATAGTAAGCCATTCAACTTGATAACAAGGTCTAGACCTATTCAAACCAGAAAAATCATGTATCTACCCCTAACCCTAAACTCATCTGTCTTATGAAGTCAAGCATGAAGAGAAGTGGTTTTGGGTTTCAAACATAGACATTTCAAAAGCCTCCCAAAAGCTTCATTTTGGAGTGATTGAGAAGGATCCATGCTTAATTTTTCATTTTAATGTTTTAAACTTGTTTAAATCTTGGTTAAACCTATGATTTGACCAAAATTTGATTCGGCATGAAAATTCAAAACAAATCAAATAAATAAAAAACCAATGCACATAGTACATCTTCTTATGTCATATACTAAGCATTCAAGTTGATAAGCCAGGTCTAGACATATTCAAACTAGAAAAATCATGTATCTACCCCTAACCCTAAACTCGATTTGTCTTATGAAGTCAATCATGAAGAGGTGTTTTGGGTTTCAGACATGGAAATTTCAAAAACCTTCCAAAAGCTTCATTTTGAAGTTACTAATTAAGAAGGATCACTACAAGAAAAGTTTGGCAACTTTTCTTGTAGTGGATCCAGGCTTAATTTTTCATCTTCATGTTTTAAATTTTGGTCAAACCTAGGATTTGTCCAAGATACAAATGGGCATAAAAATTCAGGGTAGCATCATACCCCCCTCCTTCCCGCGTAGAAAAAGTGTTAGGCGAGTAGTAGAATGGCATGACCAACAAGTTTCAAGTAAAATTTTGAATATGACCAAAATATACCAATTGATAGATGTGTGTGACCCAAGATTGAGCCATGGTACATTTTGCCAACAAAGTAGCAATTGAGTTGGCTTTCTACCTTAGTAGGCGTGCATTGGAAGGATGCATTATGCCGGCAAAGTTTTCAAACGTTCAAACTTTTCCGGTTTCTCATACAGTATTTGGCTCCTTGAGAAGCATTGATGTGATCATATAAGGTTATCCAAAACTTCGCCTTTCCCGTATTTGCCCGAGCACTCGACACCCCTCGTCCCATGGCGACTCCTCCAGCCATAGCCCCGTGCACCCAGGCTCCACGACTCAGCCTCGGAGGGGTGTGCGCTAAAAGCTCGCAAATGTCTGTGTGCCATTGGTGTGCGATGAAGCAGGCGGCTCTGTGTCTTGCTGTGGCTAGACTCCTGGCGCCCTTTGATCTAGGAGAGGGAGAGGAGGGAGGGGGTCCCATGAAGCGGCGGTGGCCCAGGTATCGGCGGCAGCCCAGGCAGCAGCGGCAAAGTGGGCTGGTCGGAGCATAGGCATGCGCCGGGGGCGAACCTCGCCGGGTGAGGATGCTTCCATTGTGAAGAAGCACTTGCCATCCAGGGCTTCGGGTTCGCCAACAAACTCAGCGCCTCGGTCCATGGCGTTGCCGTCGTGGGGACGTCGGGGGCGGCGGCGACGTGCTGCAGCCCCAGCCTTTAGTGGGGACCAAAGTGCGACCGACCACATCACGGCGTCGGCAGCATTGGGGATGCCGATGGGCATCCACTGCCACACACAGATTTGGGAGGTTCTGGCCGGGCCGAGTTCCAAACTTCCATCATCGGAGCCGAGGGCTTGGTACTTCAAATTCCGAATCAGGCAATCCTTCGACCCCAATCAGCTTCTGCCTGTGGTCCAAATCCGAGATATCTTGGCGGCAGCTATGCTGGTTAAGCTTAGCCGGACAGCGGCAATCGACGATCTGCAAAACCTAGATGCCTTCCGAGGATTTGCAGCAGCCGTCAATGCACTCGTGGAGGCATCGCATGCTGGTAGCAGCGGCGAATGCGGGTATGTTGTTTTACTCCCTTTGTATGCTTTTGTCATAAAAATCAATTTGCTAATTCTCATTCGATTGAAAATCAGACCCATTCACCATCAACTCTCAAACAGTGGACACTAGTAATATGTAGAACTAGAAATTACACAAGATTTCTGTACTGCTAGTACTATTACTTCGACGCTACATGTTGTTTACACGAGGAAATTGCACAAACTACCGCTTATTGCTGCCTTCGTTGCTTAAAACACTTTTTAAAACTGTAATTTTTTTCCGCACAAACCACCAACTATCGTGTTCTGTTGCAGGGAATTTCAAATTTAGGATTGAGCTGTTTAAGAGCAAATCAGATGATCGGGGACCACCAACTACTATAGTTTTAATTGCAAATAGAATAGATTTTGCAAAATTATGAAACGCACATAACGTTTGAATTACTACAATTTTTTTGAAGGTTTGATATTTTCATCATTTTTGTGTGAATCTTACACCAAGTAACACAACTTTCAGACGGAATACAAAATATTTTCAAACTTCCTAGATTTGATAGCTCAAATATTTTTAATTACTAGTTTTTCAGTATTTTAAAAAGTCGAAACACTATATTTTGGCTGAATGTTAGAAAATATATTTCATGATTATCCCATATTAGTTAAGAAGTACATAAACTAGTAGTAGTAATAAAGAACAGAGGGAGTTTATGGAGATACATCCATTAAGGGCATGTTAGTGTGTGTTGGTGTATTACTTATGCCTTCTTTGGTTAATACACTTCTCAAGTGATCCCCGCAAACCCTCTATTCTTGCCTAGAATACAAAAACTCCCCATCAAAGTATTAGTGCATTTTTTGGATGAGTATTCGAGAGGATTGGGTGAACACCAAGGATTTGCATAGGGAATTGGTACAATTGAATCCTTGGCTGTTTGATTTGTAGGATTGTTTCCGATAGGAATTTTTCCTAAGGATTTCTTTGCACAGATTCCATAGAAAATTAAACATCTACTCATACCTCTTTTTAAGAATGCTTTACTTTTCCTATGGTGGAATCAAACAAAGTTTGGATTCTATGAATTCCTATAGGATTGGAGTGGACATGACATTGCAATCCTACATTTCCCTATTCCTACATCTTTCGGTAGGCATTTGCCTAGAATAAATAACCATGTGTATTACGGAGTAGCAATAAAATATAGGTTTATTTCTCTAAAGCATCTTGCACTGTACTAGTACATGGCTTAAGAGACAATATTTTTACCATTTTTTTGCGAGAAGACAATATTATTACCATAGTTACTAAGTACATTTTATTGGATGATGAAGTGATAGCCCTCATCAATGCATTGTGAATTATTAGGGCATGGGTCACACGTGATTTACGAGTACACCGCACGATCGAGAGCCGCCGTCCCTCTTTGCTTTTTACCGATGCGGCGGAGCTCCTCCCCACACCCACGAATAACTGAAAGCCACAACTGCTGGGGAAAAGTCTTGCGCCGAGAAAATCTACAACCGTGGTTGAGTACATGTGTTTCTTAAGATACGAGTGCTCCAATGCATTTTTTCTTTCCTTTTACTAATTTACCTTGAAAATCCTGCACGTCCACTTATTTGTGGACGGAGGGAGTATCACGCCAAGAGGAAGTAGGACAATAGTGGGCGCTTATAGCCCGCCTACGTGGTACTTTTGCCAGCTGTTGGCTCTTCTATTGTTCTTGCTCTAAAGAAACCCCGATTGTGAAAGGCCAAGGCGTACTTCTTTTGGTCACGCAAAATTCAAAATACTGCCATGGACATTGAATTGACATGACAACACATAGCTTGGGATGTCCAAATTTGCACGTTAGACCAGTGACTTGTTCTTCACCTTTTCAGAGGGAACAGTGACTTTTTATTATGGGTCTATACACTTTCCAAGAAACAGGAGGAGATGCTGTAGAGTGTAGAGGAGCGAAGTCAAGCGCCCCGCCCCCACCTGCCCTATTTCTGTTCACCTCCATCGTCTACCTCCGCCCCCGCCCGCACCAATCGACCACCTTCCATAGCACACGCCAGTGCCGCCGCCATGCAGCTTTAGAATCAATTCCACCGCCCAGTTTGAGAGCCTCCGTTCTTCATCTTCCCCGCCACCTGCCGCCATCGAACCCAAATTAAACTCCAATCAGTTGAACCCAAACCTCATAGACCCACCCCCTGCCCTGCGATGGCGGCATCGAACAAGGAAAATGATGACTCTGAACTGTTTCAGAAGGTCTTTTCCGAAGGTCCCCTTGAAGAACTCGTAACAAGATGCGACGTCATCACCGCCGCGAGCCTCGTCGGTTCGTCCAAACTATTTTTCGACTCTGCAAATGATAGTGCAACTCTATCTTTTTCTCTCCCGTTTGGCCTCCCATGTGTTCTTCATTCTCACCCGACGAAGGTAGCACGGGATTGCAAGCTGACGCCGCTGGACAGGTTCTCCTCCGACGCTGTGATGCCAGACGGTACGGGTAAGCAGTGGGTAGGTGCCAATGGAGATTGGGTTGCCATGGTTGACACTGGCTTTCCTGCTTGCAAATGGAAACTTGTCAACGTCTACACTCGCCGTGAAATTCCTCTCCCTGTGCCGTTTGAAACCACCCACATTCCAAATATATACCACCACAACCTTCGTGCTATTATATTTCACAAGATATATATTTGCCAAGTTCCCACAGCTGCTGGGGGGTACAAAAATTTCTCTCTTGTTGCTGTTTTTGACATCAGAGTTGCCCTCCTTTGCGGCGAAGATTCTGGATGGACAGTTCTTACAGAGCCCAAGTCCCACATCTTTTACAATTACAGCGATGCAATTCTCCACAATGGGCTTGTGTTTGCCACAACTCATACTGGCACTGTTCACGCATGGAATCCTCAGCAAGCTGGTAATTTTCCTCCGGACGTAAGTAGTGTATGATGAGCTTCATTATTCATGGCTGTAAAGATAATTTTAATGCACAAACTTATTAATTTTCGAACCTGACTGATCTGACTTGGAGGCTTGGGGCATATTTGCTTCGGATGAAATTTCATTGGTATTTAGACTTTTTATTCGAGATGATTACCATAGAAAAATTTGAGGATTGTATAATTAGGAGTTTTATTCTCAGATTGAATTATGTTGGATTTTGACCTCTACTTGAACTTCTTGAAATGAATCCTTTGGTTTCCCATGTGATGTACTGAAATACACCAATATGCTGTATTATTGAATGGAAATGCCATTATATCATCCCATCTGAATCCTAATGCGTTTTCCCAATTCTTACGTTTTCAGATTTGTGCAAACCAAACATACCCTTCTTAACAGTAATTTCGTTTTCAAGCAGGTCCTCCGCTGATCGTAGAGCCACCGCCCATTGTGTTTGAATGGCGGTGTGCACTTGATGATGCTCTTGGCCATGATCACGAGGTCGATTATGGCATGTGGTGGTTAGCAAGATCTATAGATGGTTCTAGACTTCTTCTGATCCATACACTGGGCATTGCTGATGAAAGGGAATATTCCTGTAAAGTTTGCCATACTGCTTCTGATCGTCGTGTTCATCATGGTCGCACTGTTGGCAACTATGCTTCTGGGTTTGGTTGCCTGGTGTTCACGAAGGACACTAGTAAGTTAAATGAAGGTATTCCATGGGAAAAGATTGATGACCTTGGAGAATATTCTCTTTTCCTTGGAGTGAACTATCCGATTATGCTGCCATTAGGCGGTGCAGATGTTGTCCCAGGATGTCTGACGAGAAGAAATTGTGTGTACACCTTGCCGAATGAAGCATGGCTTCGCAATTCGCAGCTGCCTGAAATATGCCGATTCAGTCTGAATCGTGAAGATTGCGCCGTTGGTTTCCAAACCAACGCCTTGGAGAAAACATGCAAAACAAAAAAAGATAGGTACCTGGTAAAGACACCGCTTTGGTTCATCCCAAACTTCGCCAACGCCCCGGATTGGAACAAGTGTGATGTTTAATTCTGAAACAGGGCCTGCAGCCATTGTAGCTACTGATAGTATGTAATTTCATAGCTAATGAACGAGGCAATTGTGGTCTACTAGTTACAACTGTTTTGTAAAGAGGTGGTCTATAAGTATACCCCTCTCTTCATTGATGCATTTGTGGTCTACATGATGGTACTCTTAAATATATGGGTGTGGCTCCTCAACACATAATGTGGGGGTATTATTGTGTTAAAGTTGAAGGCTTGATCAACTATAGGTTCACTTCTCTAGTTACATTACTAGGTACTCCGGTTGGCTATGTTGTGATGAAATTGTGTTCTGTTGTTCGGTGAAGACAAAAGTAGAACTATGGTATGCTTATGTTTAAGAGCAAGCGAGGGTTTAGCTTGAGATGTTAAAATTCAGATTTGAACTATTTTTTGATATGGAAATTTGAAATATATATGGTACTGTATATGATTATGTGTAACAACAAGCGACGAAAGGGCTGATGCTCCTATTCCTTGTCGGCGGGAGGACTATGTGTGCGGCGACTTGAGCCAAATTAGAAGGCCATAGCTATGTTGATTGGTCCTTGAAGTTGGAGGGGCTAGGATTTCGGATGAGCGGAGTGGGGGAAGTTGTTGCTCATGGAACATAAGTCCTTAAAATAGTAATGTTAGTATATAGGAGTACAAGGTATATACTTGTACTATTTTAGTACTATAATAAGTATATCGGGTTCATCAAAAAGAATTATCTCGGGTTCACAACCACGTGGGGTCAAGGTGAGGGAAAGTTGGTCAATACCTCTTACCGCTATATCCCCGCCCCAAGTTCTAATGCGCAAGTGCTGTTATTTTTTTAAGGGAAATAGTGGTTCCTCTCCCGGAAACATGCCCCGCATCTCCACCTCCTAGTATCGTAGTACTACTACTGCATCTTCTCCAAAAAAAACCCTCTTCTGTCTCTTTCTCCCGTTCACCCCTCTCTCCCTTGCATTGGATTACCGACTCCAATGAAGCAGAAGCGTAAGATTGAGGAGATTCCTGATTGCTACCACCAGTCCATGGGGTGGGGCAACCTCCACTACCCACTGGTGGAGAACATAGCCGAGCGGGCGGATATCCTCAGCACTGGTCGCCTCGCTCGAGGCATGATCGGCATGCGGCATGCCATCCGCGGAGCGCATAAGGTTCCGTTCGGTTTACCGAGCCTGCTCCACTGCGACCCCGAGACATGGCCAGACGACCGCGACAATACTGTAAGAGTATTTATTTATTTACTCATCTCGTTTCAGCTTGTGTTTTTTCAATCAACTTTTCTTATTGCATTCTCTCCGATCTCTCCCTACCTCTCCCATGGCGACGGCGACAACTAAACCCTAGTGACGGCGATCTCCCAGGCTGGAAATGATTGAGTCCATTGACTCCGATCATTCTCTCCGGCATCCGATCCTCTCTCAAGGTAACCCTAATCATTCCCCACCCCTCAACCTCATGACGTCCCCATCATGGAAGTGGATAGTGAAATACTCGAGGACGTCTGATCCGGGTTCTTCGGATCCTGAAGTCTTGGATGGAGAACTACATCTCTGGATGTTGAAGGAATGGATCTCCCTTATAGCGGCATCTGGGACACCAATCATTGGCAAATTCCTGACGGACAATGAACTCATTGAGATTGGATCCATTCTGCAATTCTCTTCTTATCAGGCCAAGGTGGTGAGGTGTATCTTGTCGCCTGATTCGGAAAGGAGAACTTCACCAGATCTACAAAGGGTGGAGGTTTATGATTCTTTCGCAACTCCACATCTGGTTAAAACGTGGAAGGTCACCTACTCTACGTTTCGTGACTTAGATCGTGGCAGAATGAAAGCATATGATGGTACGTTAAGTCTATATGAAGATATTTTGTTGCTGAAGAATGCGAAGGGGGATAGAATTGGATTCAGATCCAGGGAGAAACATGATTCGTTCAATATTGGATCCAAATTTAAATTCCCCTTGCAGGTGGTTAGGATGGGTTTACCATTGGGTTACCCTCTCCAACCTTCTGTTGAACAGCCACCATGCAAAGCATCTATGGAGACCTCCAGCACGCTTCTTGAAACCACTACATCTCTGAAGAAGGATCTCAACAGTGGCTCTAGTGATCAGCAGATTCAGAATCTCAGTAAGGAGAATTGTGAGGAGGTGGAAGATCATCACTTGCATTTTGCGGAAGGTCATGGACATCTGAACCTAGGGTTCAGTTTTTCTCATGGAAGAAATTTTGCTAGAGATGTGCTTGCCAAGTTTCAGACCTCAGTGGCCCCATCAGAGGTTTCTGGCCACTTTCAGATGGTGGTGTCATTTGGTAGAGCTAATTTCAAGATGGAAGAAGCCTTGGTGAGCATTGCTTTGGAAGCAGTAGTTGGAGGGCAATGTGATCAGCTTAAAGTATCCTGGCTGAATGACAGGGTTTTTTCTTTCTCTGTGGCTAGTAAGGAAGTGGGATTTCATATCTTAAAGCTAAGGAAATTTGCTTGCTCACACTTTAAATGTTACTTTCATCTTTGGGGCAGAGGAGGTCCTAATTGGAATTGGGAATTTACTCAATGGAAGAAGGAGGGGCTGGAAGAATGGACTATGGTTAGTCCATCTCGGAAAAGGGTGAATAAAGTGAAGCCTGCAATCAGACTGAAACATAATGAGACAGCAACTACAGGTTTACAGGAAAATAGAAAGTTATCCTTTGCTGATAAAATTCAATACTCGGCCTGTTTGGGTTATGTGGATCCTTCTGCCAGGGTGCCTATGCAGGAGCCAACAGAAATGTTTGTTACAAACGCTTCGCCCCCAATCATATTTGGCACGATGAAGGAATTTGACTTTGTGCAGCAGAAAGTCTCTGGTCACAACGCTGGAGCAGATGGGCGGGAGAGCCAGTCTGAGTTAAATTCAGGTGAGTTTCAATCTCAGCCCAGTGGGGTGGCCCAAGTTACTGAAGAAGAGGCCCAAGCTGATTTTGAGAAAATGATCGACGAGATGGCTTATAAGGTATGGGCCTGTAGGCGTTGTCTGCATATGGGCCATGAAACCAAGGATTGCGAAAATGATATCAGGTGTAGGGCCTGTTTTTCCTATGGACATATTAAACGCAACTGTCTTGGACAGAAAAAACGGAAAAAACAGTGGATTCCCAAATCGGTCGTTTCTCCTTCCGATAAAGGAACAGAGTCCCTGTCGCCCTCGGCCGACTCGGCTTCTCCGCAGATACAAATAGAATCTACTGCGCACGCAAACTTTAACCCTAATCAGCCGCCTCTGCTGCCACCAACTGAGTCAATGGCGGTCTTTGAAGTTGACCCGCTGCCATGGTTGCCGTGGGGACATCAAGTCATCGACGGTGGTCCGACGAGGCTGCCGCGGACTTACTACTTCCCGGCGCAAGACCCGCCGTCAGAGCACCAGGACTACTGCATTGCGGTGGTTGATCCGCCACCGCCGCATCAAGCTGATGCTCTCTGGAGAGAACAGGTGCATGATTTTCTTGTTGGACCTCTGCAGCGTAATGTAGTTTCGATTCAGGCAAGTCTGTATGGAGTGGGGCTTTTCCAGTTGAACGGGCCAAATTCTGTGAATGCAATAGTTCAGCATGGGCAGTATCAGTTACAGAATAGGGGTTTACGTTTCTTGCATGTGGGGGAGGCGCCTCAGAGCCATCGTGCTGCTGTAGGATTTCGTCGAGGTTGGCTCATGTTCCTGGGTATGCATCCAGACTACCGCAACAATCTGGACATCGCTAATGCTGTATCGACTTTTGGACAATTTCATACCTGGAACAGTAATGATCCCATCAAGGAGCGGCCTTTGGTATACGCATCCTTTCCCTCTCCCCAATTGGTACCGCGTGATGTGGTATTTGGTAAATTTGGTACAGTGGGAGGTGTACGGGAATCTTGGACAGCACCGGTTTATATCTTGACGGCTGATTTTGCGGATGTGTTGCCGGCGGATGAAGACCAAATGCCGATGGATGGCAACCCGCACCCCTTACCTGGAGGATTGTTGCCAAATAATAACCTCTTTGTCAATCCCCAATTTCCAGAAGTGGGATGGGATGCTGCTCAAGGAGACGATATTGGTCAACAGGAAGGGCAACAGGACAACGAAAATTTTCAGCAGGAGCAAGGGGAAGAAGAGATAGAGGAGTTGCCTGAGTCTATGGTGTTGAGCATGTCTGAGGGTTCTACCTCGTCAGTGAATATGCAGGAGGTGGTGCCACATCATCAGCACCAGAACCACTTTAATGTTATCAATTTAGGTGTGGTGATCACCAGGTTTGGACCAGCTCTTCCTCCTGACATGCAATGGGAAAAGGTGATATCAAGAATGCTGCCCTCTCTATATTTTTGCACGGTTCCGAGGGTCTGCAAGCAGTCAATATTTGATGTGTTGGACATGACCAAGCTGCCAACCAATTGGGTGCAGTCTGGAGTTCATGGTAAGAAACTGATAAGGACCAAGGGGGGAGTGGGAGTACTGCAATGGAAGGTGGATCATGATCATAGTCTTCTGGGAGTAAACAAGGAGTACAAGGAGAATTCAGAGGAGAATATTTCTGTGTTTTCTACTCCCATTATCATGAATAAGAGGAGAGTGAAAAAGAATAAGCCACAGCTAGTTCAGTCTGTGGAGAGGAGGTTCACCAGAAGTTGCCTTAAAGAAGGGTATAAGCCCAAGCCTGTGCTTTCTGTGCAACCTAAAATAAAGAAGAAATCCAGAGCCAAGCTTTTGATTCAGGGTGCAGAGGAGGAGGAAGAAGACATCTGTCCAGATACTGAAGATAATGAGGTTCCAGAAGAGGTGTATCCGATTACTCCAGTGCATGTGCTGCAGAAGGTGGGTTTATCCTTGGGAATTGCACCGAGCAAGTTAACAAAGGAGCAGCTTGAAGCTGAGGCCAAGAAAGGGGAGAAATCTACTATGAAGAATGTATAAGCCAAAGCAATCTATATGGGGTACTGAAGGTGGGGGTACTGATATTTTGTGGGGCTTATTTCAGGGTTGTTATGTGGGTCAGTGTGTTGCTTTTGTTGAGAGTACTGAGACATCTTCCCTGGTGGTATTAAGAGTTCTGTATTTGGCTGTGCGTTGTGTGGATTCAGTTATGGATGCTTGTGAACTTGTGTCTGTTTATTTTCAGTGGTTTATATTCTTGACGTGGCTGAGGGCTGATATTATGTGTCAGTTGTTACATATTTACTGTATTATGAGGTTTATTAATGAGTAAATTATCGAAACGAAAGTGGAGAATCCTATGCTGGAATGTGAGAGGCCTCAATGCTGAAAATAGGCAGCGACAAGTGAGAGCAAAAATAGAGGAAAGTGAATGTGACATTATTTGCTTGCAAGAAACAAAATGTGAGAGTTTTGATTGGAGAGCTATTCGAAAATTCTGTCCCAAGCGTTTTGATTGCTTTGCTTATGCTCCTTCCGTGGGTGCCTCAGGGGGAATTTTGGTGCTTTGGAACTCTGCAATTTTTGCAGGAAATTTGGTGCAAACAGAAAAATATGGCATTATTATCAAATTCACCTCTATGCATAACAATGAAGTATGGACTATGGGGTGTGTTTATGGGCCTTGTCAAGGGGTGGACAGAGATAACTTTGTCTCCTGGCTTTATAACTTACAAATACCTACTGAAGCAAATTGGCTGATGTTAGGTGATTTTAATTTCATGCGCTCACAAGAGAATAGGAATAAGCCTGGAGGGGACATTCATGATATGTTTTTGTTCAATGAAATTATTGGTCATCTAGGGTTGTTGGAGATCCCTATAAAAGGAAGGGCATATACATGGTCAAATATGCAAAAGGATCCATTATTGGAACAATTGGATTGGTTCTTTACTAGTGCAAATTGGATTTCCTCTTTTCCTAATACTATGGTGATCCCTTTAGCTAAGAATGGGTCTGATCATGTCCCTTGTGTTGTCAACATAGACACAGACATTCCAAAAGCTAAAAATTTTCGATTTGATAATTACTGGGTGGATATGCCTGGTTTCTTGGAATGTGTTAAATCTTCTTGGGCAATTGAATCGAAGAAAAAATATAGTTCAGCCAGAATGGCTGATAAGTTGAAGATGCTGAGGTATGAGCTAAAAAAGTGGCATGTGAGTCTGTCCAAATTAAAAGCTCTGATACAAAAATGCAATGAAGTGATCTTGGCTTTGGACACTCTAGAAGAAATGAGGCCTCTGTATAGAGTGGAATTTAATTTTAGGAATATTGTCAAGTTGCACTTGGATGAGTTGTTGTTAGCTGAATGCAATTACTGGAGAAAGAGGTGTACTATCAGGTGGATTAAGCAAGGAGAGGATAACACTAAGTTCTTTCATGCAATGGCAACTGAAAGGTACAGGAGAAACACCATTGCTATGTTGATTAATGAAGAGGGAAATGAAATAACTGATCATGACACAATGGCTGGATTGCTATGGACTGAGTACAAAAATAGAATGGGATGCTCTCAAGGTATTTCTATGCAGTTTGATCTTGGGAGAATTTTGAAGAAGGGAGAAGATTTAGATGACCTTACCAAGCCATTTGAGCAAAAGGAGATGGATGAGGTCATAAAGGAAATGCCAGCAGATAGAGCTCCTGGGCCAGATGGCTTTAATGGATTGTTTTTAAAGAAGTGTTGGCACATAGTGAAAGAGGATTTCTATAAATTGGCAGCAGACTTCCATGATGAATCAATTCAATTGAGAAACATTAATGGTTCATATATTACTCTAGTACCAAAGAAACAAGTGCCTGTCAGGGTTACTGATTTTCGACCCATTTCTCTGACCAATGTGTGTGTCAAATTCTTGACAAAATTGGCGGCAAATCGTTTGCAAGGCAAGATTTTGGGTTGTATTCACAAGAACCAGTATGGCTTTTTAAGGGGCAGATCTATACAGGATTGTTTAGCATGGTCATTTGAATATCTTTATCTTTGTCAGATCTCAAAAAAGCCTATTGTTATCTTGAAGCTTGATTTTGCAAAAGCTTTTGATACAGTAGAGCATGAGGCTATTTTGGAAGTGATGAAATTCAAAGGCTTCAATATGAAATGGGTAAACTGGGCCAAAGCCATCATGTCATCGGGTACCTCTTCCATCTTGTTGAATGGAATACCAGGGAAGCAATTTGAATGTAAACGTGGGGTTAGACAAGGGGATCCAATATCACCTTTGTTTTACATTTTTGGATCAGATTTGCTTCAGTCAGCAGTTAATGATATGGTGCTGCAAGGAACTTTGTTTAGGCCAATTGAAACAAATGATGAGGACTTCCCAATAGTGCAATATGCGGATGATACATTGCTAATCTTGCCCGCTGATGAGGTGCAGTTGTTGGCACTCAAAGAAACTTTGCAGAAATTTTCAACCTCCACTGGGTTAAAGATAAATTATGAAAAATCCTATATGGTGCCCATTAATGTGTCTGATGATAGGATTAAGCACTTATCCAGTGCTTTTGGATGTCAGGTAGGCAAAATGCCTTTCACATATCTGGGTTTACCCTTGGGAACGACAAAACCGACAATCACAGAGTTATCACCACTTGTATGTCGGCTTGAAAGAAAGTTGACAGCCAGTTCGAGTTTCCTTTCCCAGGGTGCTCGATTGCAGTTGATAAATTCTGCCCTTGCATCTATGCCTCTGCACTTCCTCTGTTCTTTGCAATTGCCTGTAGGATTAACTAAACAACTAGACAGAATTCTGAGACAATGTTTGTGGAGAGATAAGGAAGGGGAGCCTAAGCAGTCCTTGGCAGCCTGGGATATGATCTGCAAGCCTAAACTAAAAGGAGGACTGGGAATAGTGAATTTCCAAAAGCAGAATGCAGCTCTACTCATCAAATTTCTTGACAAATTCTATAATAGGCAAGACCTACCTTGGGTTAATTTGGTATGGGATGCCTATTACCAGGGTAAAGTGCCACATGCAGAGAACATTTGTGGATCTTTTTGGTGGAAAGATGTAATAAAACAGGTTGATAATTTTAGAGGTGTGGCTAAAGTGCAGCATGGGAGAGGTGATACCCTGTTGTTTTGGTCTGACAATTGGGAAATACAACATTCTTCACTGCCAATGTGTTCAAGATTTCCCAGATTATTTTCTTTTGTGATCAATGAGAATTGTTCAGTGGCTCAGGTTTATCAGTCACATGAGATGGGGGATTTGTTCCACATGCCACTTTCAATTCAAGCCTATCAGGAATTGTTGGAACTCCAGGACATTATGCAGAGTAATCCATTATCTGAAAGTGCTGATGTTTGGAAATATTGTTGGGGTGAGAAATATACAGCTAGAAGCTTCTATGCACACATTCATTCACACATACAGGTGCCCAGGATTTATAAATGGCTATGGAATTCATGTTGCATCATGAAGACAAAGGTGTTTGCATGGTTATTACTTTCGGATAGATTGAATACAAGGGATTTATTACAGCGTAGACACTGGAATGTGACTGAGGATAAGCACTGTGTATTATGCCCAGGGAGGGTGTATGAGGATCGGATACACTTATTTTTTGAGTGTAACTTCAGTGTGCGAATTTGGAATTATTTGCAGATACAGTGGCAGCCACATGACTATATGCAGAAAGTATTGGATCGGGCCAAAAGAAGTTTTGGACATCCTTTCTTTATGGAAGTAATGATGACTGCCTGCTGGAACATCTGGATAATAAGAAATGGGAAAATATTCAGGAATGAGAAGAGCTCTTTCACTAAGTGGAGAAGCAAATTCATCCAAGATATCACTCTGTTGCAATATAGAACTAAAGCTAAGCATAGGGATAGTCTTCTAGCCTGGATCAAGTCTCTACCTTAGAGGCTTTGGCTTCCTTCCTTCTTTTTTAGCTTTCCTTTGTTTGCTTTTTGTTTTGTATATATTGTACACTTCTCTTTCTTTACATAAATAAAAAATTTGCTGTGGGGCTTTGCCTCACAGTCCAGGGTCAAAAAAACTTTTCTTATTGCCAAACATCATGCATGAATTTAGACTCAACATAATCACCTGATTTGGGAGTACTGTAAGGTTTGCTGCCTTCACTATGCACATGTACTCTTCGGAATTGCTTTATTTATCCATTACATCTGTGCTTCAGTTCTGCACAATCCGCTCTTCATTCTGTCGAATACCTTGCATGCATAGACAATTTTGAAACAAATCCTATTTGCAGGGCATTCACGCGTTGCTGATGCCATTAGACAAGCCGACAGTTCCAGCATTTATCCATACCAAGGAGGAACTGGATGGACATGGACCCATGCACTGGGTGGGTTGTAACGGCGACTGGGTGGCATTTGTCCAGCAGGACGGGCACTTGACGATCCGCAACATATACATATCAGATACTATTATACCTCTTCCATCTCTGCAAGATGCAGGAATTTCTTTGGGCCCTACTAGTGAATGGTGGCATGGCAGCCCACCATTCCTGTTCAAATACAAAATAGATAAAAGTTTGGAACTGCTCAAAGTACGGATCGTCAAGAGGCCGTACAAAGATGATCTAGCAGGGCCATGGCATTACGAGGTAATCGTTGTATTTGACGAATTGATCGCTATCCTACAAGCGCCCCTAGAAAAGGAGTGGAATATCCTGAGAAACCCTGAATTCTTTGATAGAAACAGCTATGTCGATGCCATGGGCATTCCTGGATATGGTACAAGTTCACACCTACATCGTGTATACGCAGTTACATATCCGTATGGAGATGTTCTGGTTTGGGAACCATATACCTGTGGTGAGTCTTTGTTTTATGTCTTAACTAGTAAATGGCATGCTGCACATGTTGGACCAATTACGATTCGCAATACTGATGTATAAAAGTTGCGTTCTAAATGTTGTTCAAACTTTCAATACAACTAATAATTTGGTTATACCATCAAAATAAGTGTGAGCATACAGTTTATAAATATGAACAAAAATTTGGAACCTTTCTTAATCACTATCAAGTGGGACGTGTGATATCGGTGTGAGACTGCTCTGATTTTTCTTCATAATGGAAACATGACGGTTCTAGAAACACGTGGACACTGGTGTGGTATTTTTTTCACGCGAATACCTCTAATCCCAACCGTTAGATTTTGGACACCAACAGTTGGAATTGCTGCGACATGTCTTGTTAAAAACTGGTGCCTTATAGTAGTAGAAAATAGAAGATAGAAGAGAAGAGATAATTTTCAGTGTAGTTCCTACTTGCTGCATTGTGGTTGATCTTTGTGCATTGCAGGGACACATGCAGCCCCGCGTCTCATTGACGCCCCTGTCATTGAAGATGAAGAAGCAGAAGTGGCTGCAATTTTCGCTCAAATCGAGGGAGATGCTGTCATGGAAGATGATGAAGCAAATGTGGCTCAAGGCGATGGAGGTGCCGATGAAGATAATGATGCTGATGAAGAAGAATTAGAAGAAGAAGAATTAGAAGAAGACGAATTTGATGATGAAGAATTAGATGATGAAGAATTAGATGATGATGGTGATAATCATAATTATGAAGATGAAGATGTATTTCTTGGATTTTCTGACCAGCGCACTTGGTTCCTGGCACCAATGAGAGCAGAGTCCATTACTGGTGAATCTGATCTCGCGTGGATTCAGGTTAAAGGTTATCGGCCCATCCTCGGTCCTCCAATATTACATATGGGTAACAAGCTGAGGTCTTATCCTTTGGTACGGTGCTACGTTTTCTTGAGATCTGCCCATACCTTGGACCCTGTAGAAGAGGCAAGGTGGGAAAGATTGAACAATTTGAAGGGGCGTTCTTTATTTCTTGGACTCAATCACCCAATTTTCATGCTACCCCCGCCAGTCGACGCAGAGGCTGCAGAACCAGATTTCCAATTGTTCAAACCTGACTGTGTCTTTGCTACCCACAATCGCGCCCGTGATACATGGATACGTCCAAGGCCAAATTGGTGCAGAATGCACGTCAATGGAGGTCCTGCCATAGGCTCAAGATTGCAGTACAAAAAAGAGAAGACTGAACATAGAGCCGAAGCACCCATGTGGTTCGTCCCAACACTTCCACCTGTTTTTCCTTGAGAAATAAGAGACAGATGGTGACCTTATTTTATAGAGAAAACATAGTGTTCGTGAACTTAACCTCATGAACATTCGCTGTTCGGTTTTTGCTGAAATCAAAATTTTGCAGAGATGAAGATCTTTGTTTGAATCCCGTGCTGAACATATTTTTCACAAATTAGCTACCCGTATTGTGATGAATACATGCTGGTTTGTTGTTTGGTGCAGTAGCAGACATGAAGATCTTTGTCCTGAATACCACAATGGACATCTTTTTTTTCTTCAAAAATTAGCTAAGCTCACGCTATTAGGCGCAAATGCCTATTAAGAGATTTGGTGCTCTTGGGCACCATTGCTCCTGCTATTTTAGAAAAAAATAAAAAATATATTTATTTGTTCAAAAAATTAGAAAACAAATCATGGAGTAGCTAATGAATTGTCCCATAAACGTGCAAAATTTCAGTTTCAAAAACAAAAAATTCTGGGCTACACAAAAGTAACAAACGTGTGGATCTGGGTATGCATATTTCAAATCTCCAAATTTCAACAGATTTTGTCTTTTTTGTGTAGTCTACAATATAAAGAATATCATATTAAAATTTTACACGCTTGTAGGTTACTTTATTTATTATGTCTACATTCATTTTCAGATTTTTTTGAAACAAATATGTATGCTATTTGATTTTTTTTTAAACAGCAGAGCACTGGTGCCCATTAGCCAAAGACACTTTTCGCAAATGCCTACAATAAAGGAACGGATGGTGACCTTATTTTATAGAGAAACCATAGTGTTTGTGAAGTTAAAGTCATGAACACACGCTGTTCGGTTTTTGGTGAAATCAAAATTTAGCAGAGATGAAGATCTTTGTTTGAATCCCGTGATGAACACATTTTTCCTAAATTAGCTACCAGTATTGTGATGAATACATGCCGGTCTGTTTTTCGGTGGAGTAGCAGACATGCAGGGGATCGAAAGAAACGGCAAAGTAGCCGAAATCAGGGGTCAAATATAAATTCGAGAAAGGAAACGTTTATTCAACAGTCAGGCTGACATGTGGGACGTATCTTGCAGCCGCGGCCCCAACATTTATCATTCAGAGAGGATGACATGTGGGACCCACGAACCAGCATCGTTCCTCGGCGTTTCTCAAAGGGGGCAGGAGATCGAAAGAAAAAGGCAAGTAGCTCGAAATCAGGTGTCCAAAAAATCCAAGAAAGGAAAGGTTTATCGCACAAAGAGGCTGACATATTGTACCCAGTTTGCAGCAGCGTCATCAACGTTTCAAAGGCGGTGGAGTTCGAAAGAAAAAGGCAAATAGCCAGAAATTAGGGGTCAAAAATAAATCCAGCAAAGGAAACTTTTATCGTACAAAGAGGCTGACATGTGGGACCCAGCCAGCAGCGTCCTCAACGTTTCTAAGGTGGCAGGCAATGGAAAAAAGGCAAATAGCCAGAAATTAGGGGTCAAAAATAAATGCAACAATAGAAACTCTTATTGTTCATAGAGGCTGACATGTTGGACCCATGAGCCAGCAGGGCCCTCAACGTTTCAAAGGCGTCACGGGATCAAAAGAAAAGAACCAAGTAGTCATTAATTAGGTGTCAAAAATAAATCCAAGAAAGTAAATGTTTTACTTTTCATAGATGTCATATGGGACCCATGAGCCAGCAGCGTCCTCAACGTTTCTAAAGGGGATCGAAAAAAAAAGCGAAGTAGCCATTAATTAGGGGTCAACTATAAATCCAAGAAAAGAAATGTTTATTGTTCTTAGAGGCTGACATGTGGGAGCTATGCGCCAGCAGCGTCCTCATCGTTTCAAAGGCGGTCGGGGATCCAAAGAAAAAGGCAAATAGCCAGAAATCAGGGGTAAAAAAAAATCCAAGAAAAGAAATATTATTGTTCATAGAGGCTGGCATGTGGGACCCATGAGCCAGCAGCGTCCACAATTTCAAAGGCGGCACAGGATCGAAAGAAAAAGGCAAGTGACCAAAAATCAGGGGGTAAAAAATCCAAGAAAAAAACTTTATTGTACATAGAGGATGACATGCGGGTCCCATGAGCCAACAACTTACTCGTCGTTTCAGAGGGCGGAGGCGGCATGAGATCGAAAGAAAAAGGAAAGTGACCAAATATCAGGAGCAAAAAATAATCCATGAAAAGAAACTTTCATTGTACATAGAGGATGACATAGGGTCCCATCTTGTAGCAGCGGTCTGAACGTTTCAAGGACGGCATGAGATCGAAAGAAAAAGGCAAGTGACCAAATATCAGGAGCCAAAAATAATCCAAGAAAAGAAACTTTTATTGTACCTTTGAGAGTCGGCATGAGATTGAAAGAAAAAGGCAAGTGACCAAATATCAGGAGCCAAAAACCTAGAAAAGAAACTTTTATTGTACATAGAGTATGACATGCGGGTCCCATGACGCTGCAGCATCCTCAACGTTTCCAAGGCGGCAGGGGATCAAATGAAAAGGAAATAGCCAAAAAGCAGAGGGTGAAAAAAATCGAAGAAAAGAAACTTTTATTGTTCATAGTGGATGACATGTGGGACCCATGAGGCAGCAGCATCCTCAACGTTTCCAAGCAGCAGGGGATCGAAAGAAAAAGGAAATAGCCAAAAATCAGAGCGTGAAAAATAATCCAAGAAAAGAAACTTTTATTTTACATAGAGGATGACATGTGGGTCCCATTTTGCAGCAGCGGTCTCAATGTTTCATATGCGGCTTGAGATCAAAAGAAAACGAAAGTAGCCCGAAATTAGGGGGAATAAAACTCCAAGAAAAGAAAGTTTTTTGTACATAGAGGATGACATACGGGTCCCAAGGCGGCAGGGGAACAAAAGAAAAAGGAAATAGCCAAAAATCAGAGGGGTGAAAAAAAATCCAAGAAAAAAGAAACTTTTAGAGTTCATAGTTCATAGAGGATGACATGCGGGTCCCATGAGGCAGCAGCGTCCACAACGTTTCCAAGGCGGCACACAGGACCAAAAGAAAAAGGATGTACCCCTGCTGGGCCTTTTGATCAAAAAATAATCCAAGATAAGGAAGATATAAATTGGGGCTGCCTGGCCATCTGGGCCTTCTAACCTGCTGGACGTCTTTTGACTCGTACAATTTCAGCCCACTCCAAAACAAGAAAGTCCTATGCTTCGCAAAAACAAAACAAAAACAAGGAGATTCATATTAGTTCGTTTATGTAAAAATAAAGATTTAATTTATCCGTTTGCAATAGCTCAGAGCGAAATACACTTTTTATTGTCTGCAAAATAATCAAGATATCACATGTTTCTTGTACGGGGAGGCTGACATCGGGACCCATGAGCCAGCAGCGTCGTCAAAGTTTTAAAGGCGGCAGGGGATCGAAAGAAAAAATAAATCAAAAATCAGTGGGTAAAAAAATCAAGAAAAGAAACATTTATCGTTCTGAGAGGATGACATGCGGGACCCATGTGGCAGCAGCATCCTCAACGTTTCCAAGGCAGCACGGGATCCAAAAAAAGGCAAAATAGCCAGAAATTAGGGGTCAAAATAACTCCAAGAAAAGAAAGGTTTATCGTCCATAGAGTCTGACATGTGGGACCCATTAGCGAGCAGATTCTTCAACGTTCAAAGGCGGCAGGGGATCAAAAGAAAAAGGAAGTAGCCAGAAATTAGGGGTAAAAAATAACTCCAACAATGGAAACTTTTATTGTTCATAGAGGATGACATGCGGGACCCATGAGCCAGCAGCTTCCTCAACGTTTCAAAGGCGGCATGGGATCGAAAGAAAAAGGCAAGTGACCAAATATCAGGAGCCAAAAATAATCCAAGAAAAGAAACTTTATTGTACATAGAGGATGACATGCGGGTCCCATTTAGCAGCAGCGGTATCACCGTTTGAGATGCGGCAGGAGGTCTCGAAAGAAAAAGGCAAGTGACCAAATCAGGAGCCAAAAAATCCAAGAAAGTTTTATAGTACATAGAGGATGACATGCGGGTCCCATTTAGCATCAGCGGTATCACCGTTTGAGGCGGCAGGGGATCGAAAGAAAAAGGCAAGTGACCAAATATGAGGTGCCAAAAATAATCAAAGAAAAGAAAGTTTTCAACGTTTCAAAGGCGGGGGATCAAAAGAAAAAGGAAGTAGCCAGAAATTAGGGGGCAAAAATAACTCCAAGAAAGGAAACTTTTATTGTTCGTAGAGGATGACATGGGGGACCCATGAGCCAGCAGCTTACTCAACGTTTCAAAGGTGGCATGAGATCGAAAGAAAAAAACGCAAGTGACCAAATATGAGGTGCCAAAAATAATCAAAGATTTATTGTACATAGAGGATGACATGCGGGTCCCATTTTGCAGCAGCGGTCTCAATGTTTGAAATGCGGCTTGAGATCAAAAGAAAAAGAAAGTAGCTAGAAAGTAGGGGGTCAAAAAAAAATCCAAGAAAAGAAAGTTGATGGACATAGAGGTTGACATGCGGGTCCCATGTGCCAGCAGCTTACTCAACGTTTCAAAGGGGCCAGGGATGAAAAGTAAAAGGCAAGTGACGAAATATCAGGAGCCAAAAATCAGAGGGTGAAAAAAATCCAAGAAAACAAACTTTATAGCACATAGAGGATGACATGCGGGTCCCATGAGCAGCAGGTTCCTCAACGTTTCAAACGTGGCATGAGATCGAAAGAAAAAGGCAAGTGACGAAATATCAGGAGCCAAAAATAATTCAAGAAAAGAAACTTGATTGTACATAGAGGATGACATGCGGGTCCCATGTGTAAGCAGCTTACTCAACGTTTCCAAGGCGGCAGGGCATCAAAAGAAAAAAGGAAATAGACAAAAATCAGAGAGTGAAAAAAAACCATAGAAAATAAACTTTTATAGCACATAGAGGATGACATGCGGGTCCCACGAGCCAGCAGGTTCCTCAAAGTTTCAAACGTGGCATGAGATCGAAAGAAAAAAAGGCAAGTGACCAAATATCAGGAGCCAAAAATAATCCAAGAAAAGAAAGTTTATTGTAGAGGATGACATGCGGGTCCCATTTTGCAGCAGCGGTATCACCGTTTGAGAGGCTGCAGGGGATCGAAAGAAAAAGGCAAGTGACCAAATATCAGGAGCCAAAAATAATCCAAGAAAAGAAATTTTATTGTACATAGAGGATGACATGCGGGTCCCATTTTGCAGCAGCGGTCTCAACGTTTCCAAGGCGGCACAGGACCAAAAGATGAAGTAGAGAAATCAGTGAAAAAATCCAAGAAGAAAGATTTCAATTGGGCTGCATCTGGGGCTTTCGAACTATCCTGCTTGGCCTTTTGACTCGTACAATTTCAGCCCACTCCAAAACAGGAAAGTTCCGAATTTTCTAAAAAAACAGGAAAGTCCTATGCTTCGCAAAGACAAAAAAAACAAGGAGATTCAACATATAAGTTTGTTTATGTAAAAATAAAGATTTAATTATCCGTTTGAAATAGCTCAGAGCGCAATACATTGTTTATTGTCTGCAAAATAATCAAGATATCATATGTTTCTTGTACGGGGAGGCTGACATCGGGGACCCATGAGCCAACAGCGTCGTCAACGTTTTAAAGGCGGCAGGGGATGGAAAGAAAAATAAACCAAAAATTGGTAAAAAATCCAAGAAAAGAAACATTTTCGTTCTGAGAGGATGACATGCGGGACCCATGAGGCAGCAGCATCCTCAGCGTTTATTGTTCATAGAGGTTGACATGTGGGACCCGTGAGCCAGCGGCGTCCTCAACGTTTTAAAGGCTGCAGGTGATCGAAAGAAAAAATAAGCCAAAAATCGTTTGGTCAACAAAATCCAAGAAAATAAACATTTACCGTTCTGAGAGGATGACACGGGACCCATGAGGCAGCAGCATCCTCAACGATTCCAAGGCGGCAGGGGAAATATCCAGAAATTAATGAGGGGTTCAAAATAAATCCATCAAAGGAAACTTTTATTGTTCATAGAGGATGACATGTGGGACCGACCTGCCAACAGCGTCCTCATCGTTTCAAGGGGGCAGGAGATCAAAAGAAAAAGGCAAATAGCCAGAAATTAGGGGTAAAAATAACTCCAAGAAAGGAAACTTTATTGTTCGTAGAGGATGACATGCGGGACCCATGAGCCAGCAGCTTACTCAACGTTTCAAAGGCGGCATGAGATCGAAAGAAAAAGGCAAGTGACAAAATATCAGGAGCCAAAGATAATCCAAGAAAAGAAACTTTATTGTACGTAGAGGATGACATGCGGGTCCCATTTAGCAGCAGCGGTCTCAACGTTTCAAATGCGGCTTGAGATCAAAAAAAAGAAAGTTGATTGTACATAGAGGATGACATGCGGGTCCCATGAGTCAGCAGCTTACCATACGTTTCCAAGGCGGCAGGGGATCAAAAGAAAAAGGAAATAGCCAAAAATCAGAGGGTGAAAAAAATAAAGAAAATAAACTTTTATAGTACATAGAGGATGACATGCGGGTCCCATGAGCCAGCAGGTTCCTCAACGTTTCAAACTTGGCATGAGATCGAAAGAAAAAGGCAAGTGACCAAATATGAGGAGCCAAAAATAATTCAAGAAAAGAAAGTTTTATAGTACATAGAGGATGACATGCGGGTCCCATTTAGTATCAGCGTTTGAGAGGCGGCAGGGGATCAAAAGAAAAAAAGAAATTGCCAAAAATCAGATGGTGAAAAAAACCAAGAAAATGAACTTTTATAGTACATAGAGGATGACATGCGGGTCCCATGAGCCAGCAGGTTCCTCAACGTTTCAAACGTGGCATGAGATCGAAAGAAAAAGGCAAGTGAAAAAATATCGTGAGCCAAAAATAATTCAAGAAAAGAAAGTTTTATAGTACATAGAGGATGACATGGGTCCCATTTAGCAGCAGCGGTATCACCGTTTGAGAGGCGGCAGGATCGAAAGAAAAAGGCAAGTGAAAAAATATGAGGAGCCAAAAATAATTCAAGAAAAGAAAGTTTTATAGTACATAGAGGATGACATGCGGGTCCCATTTAGCAGCAGCGGTATCACCGTTTGAGAGGCAGCAGGTATCGAAAGAAAAAGTCAAGTGACCAAATATGAGGTGCCAAAAATAATCCAAGAAAAGAAAGTTTTATAGTACATAGAGGATGACATGCGGGTCCCATTTAGCAGCAGTGTATCATTTGAGAGGCAGTAGGGATCGAAAGAAAAGTCAAGTGACCAAATATGAGGTGCCAAAAAATCCAAGAAAAGAAAGTTTTATAGTACATAGAGGATGACATGCGGGTCCCATTTAGCAGCAGCGGTATCACCGTTTGAGAGGCGCAGGATCGAAAGAAAAAGTCAAGTGACCAAATATGAGGTGCCAAAAATCCAAGAAAAGAAAGTTTTATAGTACATAGAGGATGACATGCGGTCCCATTTAGCAGCAGCTGTATCAACGTTTGAGAGGCGGCAGGGGATCAAAAGAAAAAGTCAAGTGACCAAATATGAGGTGCCAAAAAATCCAAGAAAAGAAAGTTTTATAGTACATAGAGGATGACATGCGGGTCCCATTTAGCAGCAGCGGTATCACCGTTTGAGAGGCAGCAGGTGATCGAAAGAAAAAGTCAAGTGACCAAATATGAGGTGCCAAAAAATCCAAGAAAAGAAAGTTTTATAGTACATAGAGGATGACATGCGGGTCCCATTTAGCAGCAGCGGTATCACCGTTTGAGAGGCGGCAGGGGATCGAAAGAAAAAGGTAAGTGACCAAATATGAGGTGCCAAAAATAATTCAAGAAAAGAAAGTTTTATAGTACATAGAGGATGACATGCGGGACCCAGTAGCAGCGGTATCACCGTTTGAGAGGCGGCAGGATCGAAAGAAAAAGGCAAGTGACCAAATTTGAGGTGCCAAAAAACTCCAAGAAAAGAAAGTTGATTACGTAGAGGATGACATGCGGGTCCCATTTAGCAGCAGCGGTCTCAACGTTTCCAAGGCGGCAAGGGATCAAAAGAAAAAGGAAGTAGCCAGAAATCAGGGGGTCAAAAAATCCAAGAATAGAAAGAATTTTGGTTCATAGAGGATGACATGCGGGACCCATGATCCTGCATCGTAAACGGCTCGATCGGAGAACGTTGAACGAGATGGCGCGATCTAGAAAAAAAAACAATGCCAGAGAGGCTGCCATCTGGGCCCTACATCCCTCGGCGGTGCGGATTTGCGTTGACTCGGCCGGCGAACCCGAGATTTCGAGATGCACCACGTCCCGGGCCACCATACGCGACGTTTTGGCCGCTTTCGTCGGGCTAGGTGGCCTCAAAAACGAGAAAAAAAAGTTTTGACATGCACCACGGAGGGACCAAAATCGTCGGCCATGGTACACCAGCAACCACGGCGCGACTTCAACTTCGTCGGCCATGGCAACTTTTCTTGTAGTGATGCACGTCATCCTTTACTGTTCTTCATTCTATCCCATTTGCATATCATCATATATGGGACTTCTGTAGACTGAAATATCGTTTATGTGTGCTAGGAATCTGCAGCTTCAAGTAAGAATTTCGCAGGAACCACCAATGAGAGGAAGACCATTCAACAGGCACCTGAATCGGTGATAGAACAGCTGCAACCAAAAAAGAAACCTGCTTCTGCTACTAGACAGTCTCAGCGATTCATGGCACTAGTTGAAGAAAATAACGAAAATGCTAAGAGTACTGAAATAAAAAAACGTGGTGAACACCCCAAGCGGTTGAATCAGCCAATTGCTACTAATCCAACCAACGATAATCGGCAGCAGAACCAGTTTCACACAGCAACTTCTCAGCCACAATTGGCAGCAGAACCAGTTTCCACAGCAACTTCTCAACAACAATTGGCAGCAGAACCAGTTTCCACGGCAACTTCTCAGCCACAATTGGGATCAGCAGTAGCTGTGGTAGGAAATACTGCCCAAGGACACACTGTACCAGTCCCAGCTGACACAACCACAACTGGCCAAACACTGCTAGCACAACATCAACAAACTGTTGATGATCTCCCACTGACCCATATTAGTCCTGCCATAGACAACTCCCCTGAGGATGAGCCCCACACCGAAGAAGGTACATTTTCCAATGCTTATAGTTTCATTCCCTTATAAAGTTATACTTTATAGATAAATAAATATATATATATATATATATATATATATCTACCTTGATAGCTTGATGTAATGCTTAACTTTGTAGTTGCACCACGATCAAGAAAAACGAGGGGCCCAACAGTAGGGAAAATGTTCGTAGCTAAGCTTGCTGGGATGGAATCAAGATTTCGCCTTTCATCTATCGTAGGTGGCAGAAGGCCACTGGACCCAGAAGAATCTTGTAAATTAGCATCGGATGTAGGAATTTTCGTCAGGAATGAAATTCCTATCTTCCCAACATGGAAAGAGCACGTAGACACCTCTGCGCATTTTGAAAAATTAGTGCACAGGTTACACGTAAGTCATCTTTCTCTTGGTAATGTTACTCATACTAGTATACCACATTGGCACGTCCCGTTCCTTCTAGCTTGTTGTTGGCTCTATGTATATCGCACCAACGGTTTATATTGTTGTGAACAGTTAAGGTTCGAGTTCGATGAGGACCAAGAGGAAGTAAAGCATGTTCTCAACAGTCTATTCTCAGACTGTCTGCGCCAGTATCGCAGCAGGCTAAAGAAGAAATACTTCACTGGAAAGATTACTGGGAGTGTTCCAACTATATCTCCTTTTAAGCAAATGACTGACAAACAGTGGGGAGATCTTGTGAAGCACTGGTCTGATCCAAAGAATATGGTATGATTTGTAAGACTGAGACCAGATCACATCTTGGATTCTTATTTATAGCAGTGTCTCACTAGTCTCCTTTTTGCAGAATTTGGCTAAACAGAATCAGAAAAACCGCGGTAAACTACTTTTACCTAGCCGTACGGGATCTCGTAACCTTATAGTGCACATTCGGCAAAAAGTAAGGACATGTTGTTTTATACTGCTATTTAGAAATATTTTAGTAAAAGATCATGCAGAGTATATACACCAGTGTGCAGCTTATATTATGATCCTCCATTTCAACCACGTTATTCGATTTATAAATGGTAGTACTAAAATGCAGATGTTACATAATGCAAGTAAAAGGGAACCAAACAAAGAGATGACTCTGCCAGAGATTTTTGAAGCATGCCAGAAGAACAAACTTGAAGTGATTGGAGAAGTCGCACAGAGTGTTCTTGTAAGTCTTCTCAAAGATTGAAATTTTGTGACGACTCACATCCCAACTTGTAGGAGTAGTAAAGTACATGTCAATATGATATTATATATGTTTATTAAAATTCATGTGATGTGAATCAGACATGCCAAACTGTAGGAATAAAAGTAGGTCATACACATGATAAATCTACTATCAGCAAGTTTCTCTGTAGTAACTATCATGTTTACACATGTGTACGAACTGAATTTTTTGCAGGAAGATATGAAATTAGAGATGGCAAAACCCGGTAAAAACGGTCTGGAAAAAACCGATGAAGAATGTGTGAAGGCATTTTCTATGGCAATAAAAAAGAAAGGCATTGCCAAAAACACTTTCTTACGGAATGCTGGACTGCTGAAGTGCAAGTCCATGTCCAAGTCAAAGTATTTGCATGCTCAAGTTCTAGAGGAGCAACTCCAAGTAGAACGAGCTGCATCAGCTGCGCTAAGACTAGAAGTCGACAATTTTAGAACGATAGCAGCACAGAAGGAGGCCCTACTGGAGCAGGTTAGGAATGCTAGTAAGTAGTAAGAAGAGTATCTGCTAGATAATTGGAGATGAACGGGGACAGTGACAGGTCATTACCTTCGTCTTGTAAAATGGTTCCTTAGTCTGAGCATATTTCGTAGGTGCATTTATCTGCAATTGCTATGATCTTGGTGGTCGTTTCCTTGTTGTGATGTGGATTTTTTTGAACCGGAACCCTGCTGATTGTTAATATTATAAGTGGATTGCCTAGCCCTTTCCATCAGTTCTGACTTGTGGTTCCGTTGGCTCGTGGATGAAGCTTGACATGGTATCAGAGCCCATAGTCTCAAGTTCGGACTTTTGGTCGCGTTGGCTAGTGCATTAAAGCTTGACACTGATGATTTTCTGTGATCCATTGATTTCCAGCTTTCTACATATAGCCCAGGTCTAGAAGCTTGTCAACTGGTCTGGTTCATTCATCGCTGTATTGAGTGCAATGAACGGAACAGTGGCTTCTCCTTTGTGTTGTGCTGCAACACAACAGCTGTTCCTGCTTCTGTACAGGCGAGTTGTGAACAAAGATACTTATGTATGCTACCAAATTTCGACTCCATATAATCAATAGCTTAACAACCGTCTAATTCAAAATCTCAACACTGTAGCATATACCTCCTGCCTATCGAATACAATTATTTCACACACTGAAATATTTTGTACGCGTTTTGAATTGGAGAACATGGGAACCGACTTTGGTTTCTGATTATGACTTGATGTGACCCTAGGCCCTGGATTCCTGAGCAGAAGGTATGTGTAAAAACAAAGAGATTACGAAGTGCTAATTCCCTTTTTTTGTAAGTCCTGGTGGCATTGACACTCCTTTCTTACTTGCTATATTTTTTTGGTGTTTATATATAATAGAGAATTACCAGCTTATTGTCGAACCCGTTAGATTTTGGGCAATAATTGTTACGTGGCTGCTTCTTAATTAAAGTTTATCATGTCATGTAGATGGATTTGTGAAAGATGCAGCGGGTCGTTCTTCAGATCGTCTACATGGGATTCCCATCTACATGTATGTTCATGGTTTCATGGAGTACTTCAGCTCATAGCAGCCACATACGATCCTGCAAGATTTGCATTTTTTTTGACCTTGCAAGATTTGCATTCAATGTATCGCCAAGGCGCGTCCGTGAGAACTCTAGAAACATCTTCGTCTGACTCGTTTTGGCGCGCAGTTGACCGTTCTCTTAAAAAAAGGAACTTTGACCGTTGGATCAAGCGTTGGAGAACTCATGTGCCAACGCCAATAATTCTATACTCCTATATAGTGTGCGAGTTTTGAAATTTTGAATCGTGAACGTGAGAAGGAATATTGACCGTTGATGAGGGTCCATCGTATGGTCCAGAGGAGAGGGATTCGTTGCTACAGTACCCAGCGAGTGACTTGAGTATTCTGGAGAAACCGAGACGCATGAAAAACGACACGCCAGGCCGGGTAGCACCTTCAGGATGCGAAGTTTTCAGAAATTAGAGGAGGCATCCAGAAGACGTGAGATTGTGAGATAGTGTGGGTTGCTGCAGTCGGCCAATCATGAATGCTTAACAGGATCTTCTGTGGCCAAAGTTTGTATAAGGATGGATCAATATTGGACAGACTTCTACATTACATTAGCTATGTCTACTTGTAATTAGAGTATAATACTAGCCATCCCCATATATGTAATGATAATCTGATGTAAGATCGTTTGGTCTATATGTTATAATGTTTTCTTCCATGAATACATGTGACTAGAAGAGAATTCTATTGTGGTACATAACTGCATATTGATAAATATATCTTACGATGCACACTGAAACGACCCATTGCATAATACGTCCAAGCAGCTTTACATACAAACAAAGAGCTTCATAAGAGAACAGTTTATTAATTTGATTTCTCAAGGAATCTTGTGTTTTCTTCAGCGTAAATGTTTTCACAAGTTGAATTTTGAACGTGTGTATTTATGATCGTGTAACCGATTTTCAACGTGATGATGAATTGATGTGACATTTGGCCGTACTAGTACGGTCTCATATTTTTGTATTACTTAGTACTTGGACTGTGGCCAAATTCAAATCTCATTCCAGCGGCAAAACTTCCCGCCCGAAAAATACAAATATTTCACACGCTTCTAACTTCCCATTCTACCCTCGTAAAGATGACAACAATGTCCATGTATAAGTCGGTTGGTGGGGGGTCTACCCGTCATTTTTTTCGATCACCACCTCCCTAGCTCCGGAAACTCCCCGAAAAAAAATTCATTTCCCTCACTCTCTCCTCTGAGACCACCCACCGGAACTTCCCAAGTCCCTCTCTCTCCCACCTCCACGGCCACCGCACCGGAACATCCCCGCCGGACTTCCCTGGCCTACCCGAGGCCTCGCGATCCTCGTCATCCGGCTGTCCCGAGCCGCTTCATCGACGCCGTCATCAACCGGACCGGATCATCCCCGCCGAACCTCGAAACCATATACTCATCCAGCAGTCTACCGCAGTCGCTTCAGCTGCGGTATCGTCCACCCCACCGGAGCCGCTTCGCCGGATCCGTCCACCGCATCGGATCTAGCTCACCGACACCACTGTGCATTAACCGGATCTGCTTCACCGGCGCCGTGCATGATCTAAACTCTTCTACTGTCGCTTTTCTATTGCTTGCCTGCAAGTTCTTGTTTAATCTTGGGGGAACCTATTTGTGCTAACGACGCGCCGTTACGTTTTTGCAGATGAGATGAGTAACCATGAAGTGTAATGGCCGTCTCTCCAACCCCAAGTAGCACATGTAGCGTACTTCATCACCGGATCTATCAACCCCAGGAAGATCTGCTGACTCCCACAGAGTGCTTCTCCTAATGTAAGTCCCTTGTTTTAGCGCCATGTTCTGGGTTCAGATGCTTGTTTGTCTGAAGCTCTTTTAGTTCATTCCTAGCTATGACCGTAACACCTTGCTATTTTCTACTTCATTGCTAACTTTAAGCGATTGAACATTTTGGTTTGCATTCCCTGCTCTGTAGATGTAGCCATCATAACTTCTATCTTGCTCAGTCGTTGTTACAAAAATTATAGGTATTATAGTAACATCCTGCTATTATTTAGTTCATGGCCAATTTTAAGTAATTGCACATGTTGGTTCGCATTCCCTGCTCTATAGCTTTTGGCATCGTAACTTCTATATTTGGTTTACATTCCCTGCTCTGTAGATCTAGCCATCATAACTTTATCTTGCTCAGTCGTTGTTACAAAAATTATGGCCTGCTACTATGTTGTTTGTGCCAATTTTTTACTCCATGAACATGTTGGCTTGCATTCCCTGTACTACAGGTGATGCCATTGTTTTGTATCTAGTTCATTGTAAGCTAACAAAGTAAGGACTTAGTTTGGCATGCTATCACTCTGCTATCTAGCCTGTAGTACAAATAAACTTGTCATACTACTAGATAATAATTTTGCGTGCCATCTTGTTCTTCAAAAGCTGCATTATTGACTTGTTTCTCTGACTTGGCATGACGCTCACATATGGAAAGCCGAACATATTGGTTTGCATTCCTCTTATACAAGTTCACAGTGATCCCACTATATTCTGTATCTGGTCCATCCTAAGCTCCAACATTAACTATCCTCTATGTGTTGCTCATTACAAGTTTATATCCCGAAACATCTTGATTTGCATCCCCTTCACTATAAGTTCAGGAGTATTATTTAGTTCACGGCCAAAATGAAGTAATTGCACTTGGCACATGTTGGTTCACATTCCCTCCTCTTTAGCTTTTGCCATCGTAACTTCTATTTTGGTTTACATTCCCTGCTCTGTAGATGTAGCCATCATAACTTCATCTTGCCATCGTTGTTACAAAATTTATAGCCTGCTACTATGTTGTTCATGCCAATTTTGTACTCCCTGAACATGTTGGTTTGCATGGGACTCGACAGTAGTAAGTCTGCTGTTTCATTCTAACATGCTCTGTTATATTGGATGTTGGTATGCGGCATGCACTCTTTGTTTGCTTATTATGCGCATTACAATGATCTTGTTATAACGACGAAATGATGAGTTCCAAATTCTTTGGCAAACAATATTGTAGTGTCTTTGCCTTTCCATTGTTGTTGTCTTAACTTGTAATGTCTTTGTTTCATATATAGGTGCTGCATGGACAACTTAAAAGATTGCCGGATCGCTTCATTGTATTGCTATGTTTAATTACCATTCAATTTCTCTGGGTTCTGTAATATTTTTTCAATGCCTTGCAGCTGATGTAATATTTAGTTAGTTTCTATAGTTCTTTCGCGCATTTTTTCTTTGGTGCTTGTGGTAAGTGAGGCTATCCGACATAAATCAATGTGCGTAAATATTCTCAGATCTAAATCACGAATTCCCATCCCTTAAACGGCCCAATTAAGCGAAATCACATATGTGCCGGCCCCGCAAAATCCTAAAGCGCCTATTACGCCGGCATATAAACAGCAACTTAAACGGGTGGCCCACTTACTTATTGGGCCACCCCACTTGATTTACTGTGGACCCCACACTTTTATTGGGCCGGCCCACTTGCTTTAAGGTGGACCCCACTCACTAACTGGGCCGGCCCACTAACTAGTTGGGCCAGCCCAATTGCTTTTGTTGTGGACCCCACATATAAATGGGCCGTCCCTTTAAGACGAAAGTGGGGCCCACTGTTTGGCCGGCCCACTAGCGTGTTGGGCCGGCCCACTTGCTATATGGTGGACCCCACATACTAAATGGGCCGCCCTTTAATGAAAGTGGGACCCACCCGTGTTTTGGCCCTACACCAGCATGTTGGGCCGCCCACTTGCTATATGGTGGATCCCACATACTAAATGGGCCGGCCCTTTAACAGAAAGTGGGACCCACCGGTTTTTGGCCCGCCCACTATCTTGTTGGGCCGCCCACTTGCTATATTGTGGACCCCACATACTAAATGGGCCAGCCCTTTAACGGAAAGTGACCCCTGTGTTTGGACGACCCACTATCTTGTTGGGCCGTCACTTCTATATGGTGGACCCCACATACTAAATGGGCCGCCTAACGCAGCGGACCCACCCTTTTGCCCGCCATCGGCTTGTTGGGCTGCACCATTTGATCTAATGTGGACCCACGTGCATTAAATGGGTATACGAAAAGTGGGACCACATAGCACTGGGCTACCACCAACTTCGGCGGCCCATTGCTTTAATGTGGACCCCACTTTGTAAATGGGCCCGATACCAGAAAGTGGGTCCCACATGTCTTGTGGGCGCCTCTTTTGGTTGTTGACCGGTCAAACGAGTGCATTCGGCCGGCACATGCTTAGTGGGTCGGCCCATTAAAGTTTTGACCATTAACCTTAGAGGTTAGGCCCGCCCACGTAACTAATGGACCACCCGCTATATTGACCTCAAACTAAGTCACTGCCCGGCCGAACTTAATGGGCCTACCCGCTTAAGAGGTGGCAGACTCGTGTGGGCCTACCATCTACCACTTGCGTTAACGCCGGGCCATTAACGCGTCGCCACGTGTCGCTGGCATGACGTCAACACTGCTCCGAAACACTTGGGCAACGGTCTGATTTTCCGTGCGCCCAAGCGCGACGGAAAAAAATCGTCGTAGGACTTTGCTCGACGCAGCTTTGACAATGAACCCATATCGTCGGAATGCATACGAAAAATGCCCCTTAGTTGACGATTTTGGGACGTTGTCTATCAGAACTTTTCTTGTATTGAGATCTTGGCTTCGCGATGGCGGCGGCTCTGGAACTTTTCTCGTATCGTGGCTTATGCCTTTAGGGTTTTCACGTCAGGGACTTTATATAGGCGAAAGGGCAGCGTCGGAGGGGACTGGGCCACAGGACCATAGGGGGCGCCCCCCCCTTGGCCGCGCCTGTGGTGTGGGGCCCCTGGGCCTCCCCTCTGGTGCTCCGGTTCTGGAAGCTTCGTCCAATTATAAGATGTCGGGCGTTGATTTCGTCGATTCCGAGAATATTTCCTTACTAGGATTTCTGAAACCAAAACAGCAGAAAACATGAACTGGCACTTGCATCTCGTCAATAGGTTAGTTCCGAAACGCATCAAAACGATATAAAGTGTGAACAAAACATGTAGGTATTGTCATAAAACAAGCATGGAACATCGAAATTATAGATATGTTTGAGACGTATCAAGCATCCCCAAGCTTAGTTCCTACCCTCGAGTAGGTAAACGATAACAACAAATAATTTCTGAAGTGACATGCTACCATCATAATCTTGATCAACATTATTGTAAAGCATATGACATGAATGGAGTGATTCAAAGCAATATCTATAGTTTGCTAACAAATAGATAACATATAGCAAAACTTTTCATGAATAGTACTTTCAAGACAAGCATCAAAAAGTCTTGCATAAGAGTTAACTCATAAAGCAATAAATTCAAAGTAAAGGCATCAAGCACAAAGGAAGATATAAGTTTCAGCAGTTGCTTTCAACTTTCAACATGCATATCTCATGGATAATTGTCAACACGAGTAATATGATGAATGCAAATAAGCAAGTATGTAAGAATCAATGCACATTGACACAAGTGTTTGCTTCTAAGATGGAAGGAAATAGGTAAACCTCAACATAAAGTAAAAGATAGGCCCTTCACAGAGGGAGCAGGGATTAAATCATGTGCTAGAGCTTTTCAAGTTTTGAAATCATATAGAGAGCATAAAAGTAAAGTTTTGAGAGGTGTTTGTTGTTGTCAACTAATGGTAATGGGTACTCTAACTACCTTATCAACCAGACTTTCAAGAGCGGCTCCCATGAAGGACGTTACCTCTACCAGGGTAGATCATCCCTCTTCTCTTTTGTTTACACATGTACTTTAGTTTTATTTATTAGATGACACTCCCCAACCTTTGCTTACACAAGCCATGGCTAACCGAATCTCGGGTGCCGACCAACAATCACATACCATGGAGGAGTGTCTATTTGCAAATTTAAGTTGCTTACCGATAGATCGAGAGCAAAACATGTGAAGATAATTATTAATGCAAGTTAATTAATTTGGGGCTGGGAACCCCATTGCCACTTTTTGCAAAATTATTGGATAAGCGGATGAGCCACTAGTCCATTGTGAAAGTCTTCAAGCAAATGACAAGATCGAAAGATAAAACACCACATACTTCCTCATGAGCTATAAAACATTGACACAAATAAGAGATAATAGCTTTTGAATTGTTTAAAGGTAGCACATGTATTTACTTGGAATGGCAGAAATACCACATAGTAGGTAGATATGGTGGACACAAATGGCATAGGTTTTGGCTCAAGGTGTTTGGATGCACGAGAAGCATTTCCTCTCAGTACAAGGCTTTGGCTAGCAAGGTTGTTTGAAGCAAACAGAATATGAACAGTGCAAAAATTACATAAGAACTTATTGCAAGCATTATAAGACTCTGTCTTCCTTGTTGCTCAAACACTTTTACGAGAAAATATCTAGACCTTAGAGAGACCAATCATGTAAACCAAATTTCAACAAGCTCTGTAGTTCTCCACTACTAGATTTAAACTACATGATGCAAGAGCTTAAACATGATTTATGAGAGCTCAAAACAATTGCCAAGTATCAAATTATTCAAGACCATATGAAGCATTTTCTGATTCCAACCAAATAACAACAAGTGAAGCGATCAACTTTCGCCCTTGAACATTAAAAAGTAAAGCTAAGAACACATGTGTTCATAAGAAAAAGCGGAGCGTGTCTCTCTCCCACATGAGCATGAATTTATTCAGAGAATGAAAATAACAAAACAAAAATAAAAGCACACAGACGCTCCAAGTAAAGTACATAGGATGTGACGGAATAAAAATATAGTTTTAATAGAAGAAACCTGATATGTTGATGAAGAAGGGGATGCCTTGGGCATCCCAAGCTTAGACGCTTGAGTCTTCTTAAAATATGCAGGGATGAACCACGGGGCATCCCCAAGCTTAGACTTTTCACTCTTCTTGATCATATATCATCCTCCTCTCTTGACCCTTGAAAACTTCCGCACACCAAACTTCAAGCAATACTCATTAGAGGGTTAGTGCATAATAAAAATTCACATGTTCAGAGGTGACACAATCATTCTTAACACTTCTGGACATTGCACAAGCTCAAAGCTAATGGAACAAAGAAACTCATTCAACATAGCAAAAGCAATGCGAAATAAAAGGCAGAATCTGTCAAAAACACAACAGTCCAAAGACGAATTTTGCAGGCACTTAACTTGCTCAGATGGAAAAACTCAAAACTAATGAAAGTTGTGTACATATCTGAGGATCACACACATAAATTTTCAGGTTTTTTCCTACGAAACTTCTACGCAAATTAATGATTACAGACTGCTTCTCAGCAGCAATCAAATCTAGCATCAACTTTACCATAGAGACTTTACTGGCAAAAAACATGATAAGAGAGGTTGCTACAGTAGTAACAACTTCCAAGACACAATAAAACAAGTAGCAAAATAAACACATGGGTTATCTCCAAGAAGTGCTTTCTTTATATCCATTAAGATGGGCTCTCAAATTTCAATGATACTCTCGAAGAAATAAGAGTTGAAGCAAAAGAGAGCATCAAGAAGCAAATTCAAAACACATTTAAGCCTAACCCACTTCCTATGAAAAGGAATCTTGTACACAAATAAATTCATGAAGAACAAAGTGACAATCATAGAAAAGCAACACAAGCGCAATTTCAAGATTCTCAACATAAAGAGGGAAACTTAATACTATTAAGATGCATATAACCATGTTTCCCTCTCTCATAATAACTTTCAGTAGCATCATGAACAGACTCAACAATATAAGCATCACATAAAGCATTCTTGTCATGGGCCACATGCATAAAATTATTGCTCTCCACATAAGCATAATCAATTTTATTAGTTGTAGTGGGAGCAAATTCAACAAAGTAGCTATCACTATTATTCTTATCAAGTGTAGGAGGCATAGTATAATCATAATAAAATTTACTCTCCATAGTAGGCGGCACCAAAAGACCACTATCATTATAATCATCATAAATAGGAGGCAAAGTATCATCAAAGAAAATTTTCTCCTCAATGCTTGGGGGACTAAAAATATCATGCCCATCAAAACCAGCTTCCCCAAGCTTAGAATTTTCAATATCATTAGCAACAATGGTGTTCAAAGCGTTCATACTAATATCATTGCTACTAGCATGCAAATAGGATTCCATAGGTTTTTTAATTTTCGCAGCAAACAATCCATGTTTTAACTCAGGAAATAGAATAAGAAGCTCACAGTTGCTTTCCATTATGCCTAACTAGTGTAAACAAGAAACCAAAAGATGCAATTGCAGGATCTAAAGGAAATAGCTTCGAGCACTTACAACAACAGAAAATAACTTAGTTACCGGGACCGAGTATGAGTGCCTTTTACCTTCCGGCAACGCCAGAAAATAGCTTGTTGTCCACAACTGGCGCGTGGTTGACGTGGGAGGTTTGATGGCGGTTGACGGGCTTGATGGAGTGTCTTGATTCGTCCCCAACGGCGCCAGAAAATAGCTTGATGTCTACGGTGCTTCTATTCTTGTAGCAGTGTTGGGCCTCCAAGAGCAGGTTTGTAGAACAGCAGCAAGTTTTCCCTTAAGTGGATCACCCAAGGTTTATCGAACTCGGGAGGAAGAGGTCAAAGATATCCCTCTCAAGCAACCCTGCAATCACAATACAAGAAGTCTCTTGTGTCCCCAACACACCTAATACACTTGTCGATGTATAGGTGCACTAGTTCGGCGAAGAGATAGTAAAACACAGGTGGTATAGATGGTAGTAAACAATTGCGATATGAAGTAAATATTGCAGCAAGCGAACATGTAGCAGAACTTGTTGGAAACGGTGTTTCAATGCTTAGAAACAAGGCCTAGGGATCATACTTTCACTAGTGGACACTCTCAACATTGCAATCAAAATTGAATATAAATATAAGCACTTCACTATGCTACTCTGAATTACTCTCTGGCAAGATAACGAACACTAATTCATCATGTAGGCAAACCTTAAAGATGTATTCCTAAGTACTAATAAACACCCCACGCTGTCACTTTGAGTATTCATAGGAGGTACTAACACACCACAATTTCATAGAGACATCCAACTCAAATCATAACTCAGTGAATAAGTATTCGTGAAATATAGCCTAAGAGACCCACAGGTGCACACACTGTCACCTTTACACACGTGGTACAAGGAGTCTCCGGAGATCACATAAGTAAAATCCACTTGAATAGCATAACGACATCTAGATTACAAGCTCATCATATGGATCTCAATCATGTAAGGAAGCTCATGAGATCATTGTATTGAAGTACATAGGAGAGAGATGAACCACATAGCTACCGGTACAGCCCTTAGCCTCGATGGAGAACTACTCCTCCTCATGGGAGACAGCAGCGGTGATGAAGATGGCGGTGGTGTTGATGGAGAAGCCTTCCAGGGCACTTCCCCGTCCCGGCGGCGTGCCGGAACAGAGACTCCTGTCCCCCAGATCTTGGCTTCGCGATGGCGGCAGCTCTGGAAAATTTCTTGTATCGTGGCTTATGCCTTTAGGGTTTTCACGTCAGGGACTTTATATAGGCGAAAGGGCAGCGTCGGAGGGGACCTGGGGCCACCAGACCATAGGGGGGCCCCCTTGGCCGCGCCCAGGTGTGGTGTGGGGCCCCTGGGCCTCCCCTCTGGCGGCTCTCGGGTGTTCTGGAGCTTCCCAATTATAAGATGTTGGGCGTTGATTTCGTCCGATTCCGAGAATATTTCCTTACTAGATTTCTGAAACCAAAAACAATAGAAAACAGGAGCACGGCATCTCGTCAATAGGTTAGTTCGGAAAACGCATCAAAACGATATAAAGTGTGAACAAAACATGTAGGTATTGTCATAAAACAAGCATGGAACATCAGAAATTATAGATACGTTTGAGACGTATCAGTCGTCACCAAACTTCACCGTGCCGCTGACGCGCTAATCCAGGTTGGTGAAGCAGTCCTCGATACCGCTCATGTGGTTGCTAGCGCCCGTGTCAAGGAACCAGAGTGAGTCGTGGTCACCGTCGACACGGTTCAGGTGCGCCTCGGCCCGTTCCTCCACGAGCTCGACGTGGACGTATCCGTTGTCGATCGGTGCGGTGACCTCACACACACGCGCCATGAGCATGTGTGGGTCATCATCGGCACCGACGTCTGCCTGCGCAAGGTTCGCACGGCCTTCCTCATCCCGCTTCTTCTTACGGCAATCTCGGGCCCAATGGCCCTTTTTGCTGCAGTACCAACAGCGCTCGCGGTCGGTCTCGTCCGCGCCACGTCCACCGTTCACCTTCTGCTAGCCGCCGCCCATGTCAGGCCGTGGCGAGCCCTTTGCGTTGGACGCGCCGCTCACAGACGCGTCACCGCCACCGGAGCGCGGCTGCTTCCGACGCTCCTCCCATTCTTCCTCGGTGAGGAGGAGCTTATTGATGCCGCCCACGGCGTCGTCGAGGTCGTAGCCTTCCTCAGCAATCATGAGGCATTCGCAGAGGTACTCGATCGACAGCTGTTTCAGGTTAACAGTTTGTTCGATAGCCATGACCATTGGTCTGTACTTACGAGGAACGATGCGCAGAAACTTCAGAACCGCCTTGTATCGTCCACAGGATCACCGAGGAGCTCGAGGTCGCTGAGGATGTTCGTGAGGCGGATGGAGAAGTCCTCGATCGACTCACCGGAGCAGAACGCAAGGTTCTCGTACTCGTTGTGCTGATTCTGCGCCTTCGCCTCGCGGATCCGTTCGCACCCTAGCCGCATGGTCTTGAGGGTCTCCCACGCCGCTCGGGAGCTGTCCTTCGCCGCCAGAGTTCGCACTAACTCCGGTGGGACGGCGCGGACAAGTGCAGCGAGTGCGGATCGATCGTCGCTCCCCTCGTCCGGGATGCGCATCACAGTTGCCCACTCCGCGTAGTTGGATCGCGTGAGAGTCGGGTATTGGGCAGAGCCTGTGCTCTCCCTCACGATGCTCTCACGGATCACCATCTCGCCGCCGCCGCGCCTCACAAGGCTGCGGCCACGCTGGCGAACAGGGGACACCGAGGTTCGCTTGGGCAGCGATTCATCGCCTGCCGCCGCGGCAGCCTGCGTGATGTCCGCCTTTTCCTTCCCAGGTGCCTTTGACATCGCTCTGATACCACGTGTTGCCTCTCAATCTCACTCGCAGCTTGTACTCACAAGTTCAAGATGAAACAATGGAGGATGATCACAAAGAGAAGACGCTAGGATTTTGGTGCGGGTGCAACTTACCGCTTTTCTGTTTCTTCTTCTCCTTTTATTCAGCTCGCTAGGGAGTGATCGTGGTGACCAAGCCCACTTACCAGGTCGTGCCATCCCACGTCCAGGAACTGGTCCACGATGAGCTACAATCTAGGATCAATCCGTCTACTTACGGAATCAATCCGTTTACAGAAAACTGAGTGAGAAAAAACTGCCAAGTGTCTAAGTGACGAAACTGAAAGAAGAACACCTAACAGCTAGATGCAGGGTTTATTCCAACAACCACGAAATCCCTTTCTTCTCCATCTCTTTACTCCCATTCCCCATTGGAGATCGAGCAGGCTCCATGGCTACGGCGCCCCGGCCAGCTTAGTCCAACACGCCACCTCCCAGCTACATCCTTGCTCGCACGCAGCTCGAAGCCTCGCTTCTCTGCCTCAATCTGTGCGCCGCCAGGTTCGAGCTCGACGCCGTTCAACGACTCGTTCTTGTGCCGCCCGAGCGCGCTTGGTCCATGACGCTGCCGCCTCCTGCCTAGAGGAAGCAGGGGTTCCATTTGCATCAAGCAGCAAGACCCTCTCCGTTCAAGCTACAGGATGTATGCGTGGAACATCTGCATCTAGGGTTTCTTATTTCAGTTCGTACTGGAGACTACGAACGAGGTAAGTTTATTTTTCTGCCATTCCTTTCAAATTAAGTTATATAAAAGTGTATTGGCGTGTACCTTGTGTAGATCTAGTGCAATAAAAAATTCTAACTACATGAGTTTTTAGTTTATTAGCTACATGCTGCGGCGGGATATCAGCTCTCTCGCAGTATTCAAAATATGTATATACTATCTAGAACGTATGTATATTAGTTAATATTTCTAGAAGACTAGAACTAATCTGAATGCAAGTACATACCGCAAGGGGATAGCAGCTCTCTTGCAGTATTCAAAATACGTATATCTTACTATTATATTGGAGTTAGGGATGGTGTGTCACTTTGACACCAAACATTCGGAAGATCCCAGCCCTTCATCATCTCAAAAACGCCAATCAAACATCTGAAACCATTCCCACGTCCCTGCTCATTAAAGAAAAGTTCACAATTTATTGCCTACCAATCAAATCGCCACAACTAAGGAAACAATCACCTCCTGTACCAAGTAATTACGTTTCAGCCATCTAGGGCAAACAATCGCGTTCTAACTTGGAAAGCAATCATAGTTGATTCTTTTTATTTTACTATTAAAGCTGATCGTGAGCTTTGAGCCCGATCTCTTCAATCCTGCGATCGTTTGATTCGACACGCTGCTAGTTTCCTTCGATCAACGGCAAGGATCCCTCGTTGATGCTTAAAAAGAGAAACTAGGAAGCATAGGCGCGGCGACACGCCGCTCCCGTGGTGGTAATCTATTCGCATATACAGTTAGGCCTAGTTGTTTTAGAGTGCACACTTGATAGTCTATATGGTATGTGATTTTAGATTCGCAGTAGCTTAGTTTTCCGTTGGAGATGATCTTTGCTTGAAGTTAATTGAAGTAGACGATATATGAGTGACAACAGAGAGAAAGTTGCAGTATGTTATACACTGGATTACAGTGGCGTGTGTACATTGGATTACATGGTGGAGGCCACCCGATAGAGACACAATTTTCTACTGCATAAAGCTAGAGGAGACGGTACATCTTCATGTTGGAGGAGGTGAGACGGTGTTGATCGATCTTTCTACTGGACTGGACATAGCCAGATGGTAGGTTCCACTTTTTATGCGGCCCATTTGCAGTGATATCATGGCCGAGTACATTAACAAATTGGTGGCCCACCTAACAGGCTACCACCGAAAAAGTTGGCCCATATTCTTTGGTTTGTAAGCAAGACAAAGTTTTTTTTATTCTGCTCATATGTGGTTGGCCAGCTTCATCGGCTTCGTCTTGTCCTGTTCTCCTTATTATTGCTCGCTATCCCGAATGCTCTAGATATCAAAATAGCAAGAAGAGAAGATAGGTCAGGAAGGCTGGGAAGGAGCAGATCATGGAGCAATTGCAGATCTTGCATGTGGGAGCTGCGGAGGAGGAGAGACTGGGGTAGCAAGGAGATGGGGGAGGGCCAAGCTACTGCCGGAGTTGCATGCAGGAGCTGCGAGAGGCTGAGAGATTGGGGCAGCAAGGAGATTGGGGCAACGCCAAGCTGGACTGCTGGAGCGGGGCAACGGGAAGGCGGCATGGATTGTGTGCCGTGGCCAGATCATGGAGCTAATGTGGATCTTGCGTGAAGGAGCTGCAAGCAAAAGAGAAATGGAGACAGAGAAAGTGAAGATGATCTAAGGAGCTTGCATCGCTAATGTTGTCAGCAAGTTGTTGCCACAGCACCAGGCGGCAGATAGGAGCGACAAAACAGTTTGAGCAAGGTGTAGATTGAGGTGACATGGACGGGTATGTTTTCCTTCCTTTTCTGGTTACTGTGAAGCAAACGTATGCTAGAATCTGTAGTCATAGTATAACATAGTAAATTTTGTTTCTATCCCCTGTTGCTAGGTGTTGAACCGTTCTCATAGATCTGAACTAAAACTGTGGCACTAAGGAAACCAAGGAGCAAAATCTAGAGAAAAAGAACAACTATAACACTCTGACATGTGCCATTGCTAATGGTTTGTAGGTGTGGCATCCCTGATATACTTGAATTTGATTGTAGCAGAACTAATTGGCTGTATCAATAACCAACCGAATATAGAAAGTAACACAGTATAATTCTCAGTACTTCTTAAGATGGAGACAACTCCTGTAGCATGATCACGTGCATTTGGTGGAGAGTAATGTGCTCTGAACATGAATTTCCCAGTAGGTTGCTAAACAACAGAGCTACAAAATGAACCTTAAAAATATGGGCCTTCTGTTCTGAAGCCAGGAAGAAAATGTTACCCCTAATAGCAGCATTGTCTCTTCCTGAAGCATACTTTAACTCTGAAATATAAATTCAGTTTGGTCATTTCTAGTGAAGCTTTGCTCTGGTAGCTTGGTTGATAATCAAAAAAACGTACGGTCCTAGGTAGAGGAAATCTTATAGATGCAGTAGATCACTATAAAGTGATCTTTCTGGAAGAATAAGAAGCGACATAAATTGGGAAACATAAAGAGTAACTCCTGATATATTTATTGACCGTAGACATATACAACAACAAACTGTACAGAGAACAAAACTGAAGAAGATAGTCTTTAATCGATTACAGGGAACATAACTTGGGTAGAAAGGTACAGAAAACAGAGTACCAATTACATGGTTCTCCTATGTAGACTAAGTTCAGTATGTCTGTCAGGGATCCATCTCTCATAGATAGCATGAGCACTGAGAATCCATAACCATCAATTGCTGGATTTTTTAGCCGAGTCCTTGAACTTAAACCTTATTCTGCAATTAATATTGAGTGGTTGGAGTTTTCCAAACTAAGCATCACGTAAAAGCTTATTATTCCTATATTTAGACAGGAGATAGCATCAGCAAATGGAGCTAACACATATTCAATAATTGGCACTAATCTAAGTTGCAAGGTAGGGTTATGAAATTTTATACTTTAAGTTGACGGTGATACTTTTACTAATAGAGTAAGCAATGCATATGCTGAAATAATCAAGACTGTAGGGTTATGAAATTTTGTGCAAATTCTTCTCTTCCATCGCATTCTTAATGTAGGCCTTGGAATCATTTAGTTCTGAAATCTCTTGTCAAATCAGGAGCAGCCTTCTAAATCCACTCTACTGACTCGAGTCCGTGCTTTTTTCCATCATTGTGAAGAATATCCAATATTATTCAAGTAAATTCGAGAATTTTCTTTACTATGGTTGATTAACATAGTATTGAAGACAACAAACTTGAACGAAAAATCTTAAAAAACGGTAGGGCATAAGTAAAACACAAATATTAACTGTAAGTTGACATTTCCTACTCAATCGCCTGGCAGGTAGTGACTACAGATTACTTATTTTTAATTTGTCTGCTTATAAAGTATTTGCAAAGGAGAAACTTAATGTGGGCCAGCTGAACTCACATGTCTAACAACTATAATGACCCTGCTTGTACGTTTCTACCTCAGTCCACCAAATATGACTACTAAGATCACTGTAAACTCTGAAGCTATATGCTGCAGTCTTAAAAGGATTTGAGGTTTTTTATGTGAGATTAAAGATGAGTTATGTCAAGCTTAAAATTAGACCTATGAGGCTATAGCATAATGAACCAATAAACTGGGTACAACAGAGACATAAACCATGAGGAGGCTCAGCTGGCCGCTTACCAAGACGAATTGTGTACCACCGAGCATCCGTATCCACAGAAGAATGAGAGCTGAAGACTCCCCAGCATGATCAACAAACAGGACGGAAAAGGGACCGATAGAAGAGCCAATAACAATAGTTAGTTTAGAATCACCGGAAGTTTAGAATCACCGGAACGCAAAGGCGAGATGAACAAAGGCCCCGGCAGAGAAATTGTACGTTATCCAAGACCAGCGAATACGGCACCTACAATTAAGCATCTCACAGTAAATAGGAAAGCATAGCACATAAGAGGATCAAGAAAACTGAGGCAAAACATCATTAGGATAAGTATAAGACTTGTATCTTGCAGCAGACTCATAAAAGGTAGCACCAAACCCCTGGTCTACCTAGACGCGGAGATGAAAGAGGAACATAAAGCTACAAAGTGAACTTGGAATTCAAATAGTGCTGTTCAAAAAGTTTTCAAATAGAAAACGATATGAATATATAAAATCATGCAGTTACTCAAGATAATATAGTGAATTACTTAATTGGTCTTATTAAGCTAAATCCAGTGGTCTCTGAATTACATACAGTGATCTATCGATAACCTGCAATAAGAGGGAACCAAAAAAGTAACAAAAAATTATTGGAGTATACACTTGCCATTTTTTCTTGATGTTATTTCCATTTAAGTGTAACCTAAATTATGAAAATCCTCACAGGGATCATAGGTACATTCAGCTTCCTAATTGTAATCAGGAGAAATCTGATGTTGGAGCAATTATCTTTACCTGCTGTTTGCTGAGTGTAATACTTTCACAGTGGTGGTGAAAATCACGCACGTGAGAAATTATTCAAAAAGCCTACTTCCAACCAAATTCCACGTCTCTGAGCATCCGCCTCAGACAAAAGAACACCAGAAGTCAAAAGAGAGCTCAGGCCAACAGATGGAGAAGTAGCAATGGCTGATAATGGACGAAGGCACAATAGTCACAGCCGAAAGAACATCAATCATGGGGCCAGCCGATCGGCCGCGGCCTTGGTCCCAACCTGGAGGCCTACCCGCATTGGGCACGCATCAGCGGAGGAGCCGGTGCAGCGAGAAGACAGTTCAGCAGTGACAACCTGAAGCCCAGGACATCGGTATGGAATAGGGGAAGGGAGGAGGACGGCCTGACGGACATCAGGCAGCGCGAAGCCTAAACCTGCAAAAAGAGAAAAACGCACATCAGAAGGCAAGTAAAAGAGCACGATGCAGTGTGAGCAGAATCAGGGAAAACACAATTAGATCAATCAAGAGACAAACAAACAAAAACATATCTGATGAGAACCTATAAAAGAAATAGAGAACCAAAAGCCTAAAAGGCTGGACAGAACCTAACAGCAGGAGGCGGAGCTCGTCCCAGTCGTGCCACCTCCTGCCTCTGTTCTCATCTTTTCTCCTCCTCCTTCCTCTTCTGGAGCCCGTTCCGCCTACACATCAAGAGAGAATTAATAGCAGAGAGGGACGGATCGGATGATGGGAACGGGAAGGCCAGCGGCGGCCGCACAACCAAGGAGAGGAGGGGGGCTGAGGGGCACCGCCCAGCCTTGCCGGGGAAGAGGAGGATCCGGGATTGGCTGAGCAGCCTAGAGGGGACGACTTTGGGGAAGAAGAAAAGGAGAGGAGTCTGGGCTGCCCACGGTGGGCAGTGGGAGGAGATCGTGGCGAGATGACCAAGGAGAGGAGGGGGAGTGCGTGCGGAGGAACCCAATCAAAAGCTTCTCGATTATTCGCACCGCTTTGACTACCGCTTTGACCACAACAACGGGAAGAACGGCCATGAAGGCACAGAGGAAAAAAGACACCGTACAAACCGGTAACCGGTAACCCTCTGGTTGAGGGAAAAAAAGAACTGGAATTCTGGAAACAACCGATGAAGTGAATCAATCTACCAAGAGGAAAAAAGGCAACTACGTGTCGCAGAACCAGTGAATGAATGAAAGGATAAATAGGCCATCTACCAAGAGGAAAAAAGGCAACTACGTGTCGCAGAACCAGTGAATGAATGAAAGGATAAATAGGCCATCTACAGTATCCCAATCAATATGAGGTGAGTAGATTGATTAGCTTTTATATAGGGTATTATAAGTCCATATAACCCCCTAAGTATTGTGTTTGGGACACTAACCCCCCTAACTATTAAATGGGTCAAATCACCCCCCTAACTATGGAATACCGGGTAAGTTACCCCCTCAATCCGGATTAGGTTGTTTTGGGATGAGATTGGCTGTTTTGACAGTTGTTTGATCCGGTCACACATGATCCGGTCGAACCAAATACTAGAACCGTTTGTTCTGGTCCTCTCCCCCAACCCGTGTGCTCTGCTCTCTCAGCGCCGCTCCTCTCTCTACAGTCCAGGCTGCTCCTCTCTCTGCCGTGCTTCGCTTCTCTCTCCATCGGCGCAGACGTCAAATCCGATGATCGGCGGTTAGGCATGGTCTGGGTGAGTTCTGATCCACTCCTTTGTCCCGCACTGCGCCGCTCTGCTCCGCTCCTCTCTCCACTGCGCTGCTCCTCTCTCCCGGCGACGCAAACGAGGTCCAGTCCGACGATCGGCAGCTCTAATTGAAGACTCAAGGTCGGTTCTCGAATCTTTGCAGGTTTGTTCAATTTTTCACCCGAAGGAGCTACCCATTTCCCTCTTTGTGTGGAGGATGGACTCGAGAACGGATGGATAGAAAAGGCTAGGCTTTTGTTTTGATATTTCTTCAGTACATGTAGGCTGCCGTGTGAGTGTTAGCTGGGCTACTACGTCTAATAGAGATGATGCAGTACTGAATCAGTTAGGGAAATCAGTTAGCTGGGCTACTACGTCCATTTTTGTTTCAGCAAATGAGAGCTCAAAGCAATGTGCTTTGTTTGTCAATCTGGAACCTTGCATCGATCGCTGAAGCTTCAGTACAAGCTTCCTCCAATCGCTGAAGCCCACTGGACAACACCACGGAGCAGCGATCGCTCGAAGCTCCACTCTCTCGGCTGATCTGGTCAATCGAGGTCAGAGCAACGGCGGACACGCATCTGCTCGGGTCGGGAGGATCTCCACCCTCTCTGATTCCTCTTCAATCGGGAACGAATCGGGGAGGAGCTCCCAAAACCACTGTCCACGTGGACCAAACAGCTCTCAAAACAGCTAAATCCGGTTTTGAGGGGTTGGAGGGGGTAAGTTGCCCGGTATTCCATAGTTAGGGGGGTGATTTGTCCCATTTAATAGTTAGGCCATGTTTGGTGCAAGTGTTTTATAAGAGGGTTTGTAGTGTTTTGGGGTGTAAAATCTCGGCCCGGTTAAAACACTTCAAGACACTCCAAAACACTCTTGGGTCGTTCGGCAGGCCGGTTTCAGCCGGGTTAGGGCCCAAGAAACACCCCAAAACACGTCGGGCCGGGGTGGAATCAAAACGCTCCCCCCCCCCCGCGTTTTGATCGGGTGAGATGGCTCGCAGCTCCGCTCTTCCCCGCCGCCGCCACCAACGCTCCGCCGCCGATGGCTACGCCTTCCTATGCCCTGAATTCAATTCATTCCTCCGTCCCTGACGTTTGTCGAGGCTTTCCTCCGCCCCCGGCGCCTCCCTCCCTTCCTGACTCCATCGAAATCCACCACCGCCGATTTGCAGATCCTTGCGCAGCTCCCGCAGCTCCCCATCTCCGTGGAAGTCTGGGCATCTCTCTGGTATGTCTCCTGCCTCATCCCTTCTCTTGATCTAGTCTTAGGTTGCAGATGTTAGTGTTAGGCCTCTAGGGTTCTTGATTCAAACGGATGGATTTAGGATCTTTTCTTGATTCAAACTGATAGACCAAGTATGACTTCGTGTGCCTCTAGTATGAGTTCTGATTGACTGAGCTGAGCACATGTAGATAGGGATAAACAGGATGCAAAACCCAAAACAGACAGTATCATGCACGCACAATCTGCTTGCTCTTGCTGTTAATCGTTTCAGCAAGAAAAGAAATCGTTTCAGCATCGACACCTAGTTTACATTTTTCTTCTTCTACTCCCTCGAGCTATACTATAGGTAGTACTTGTTTATCCATATGAAATGTAGCACATAGTTGATTATATCAGTCTCTGTATTTACATACCTGTTCAGACCTTTTTTTTCTTTGCTTGATGTCTAGGTAGTATTCAGTAGTAGGTTCAAAGATATCGACGATGACATGCCGGCTCGGTGGTGGAGCCAGTGCAGTTTGTGTGTTGCCCTGGGACGCAATGGCGTTGATGAGATTCCCCTGGGCGTCAGCGAGAACGTGTAGGAGGTCATCAACGTGGGGAAGGAGCTCTGGGCCAAGATCGGCATCGACGATGACATACCGGCGGCATCAACGAGGATGAGTAGGACATAACCAACATCGTCGGCGTCGGGTTACTGAACACCATGTACGGACCGTCATCATAACACCAGAGGCCAACTTTGCAGATACTAACGTGGCTGAACCTTTGGAGGAAACTTATTAAGAGGTGATGGACCATGAGAATGGATCTGATGAGTACAAGCGAGATGAAGAAAGCACCTCAATTTAAGAGGTACTGATTTTTTTCATATGCTTTCGGTTGCAGGTTTGCAGCCCCCTCTTTGCGCCTTCAATATGTTTTCGTTTAACTAAATGAGGTTTGTTGGTTTATATCATGACATTATGATTTCATCTAGGTTTCTAGCTAATAAGTTTTATATACACAAAAATCGTGTCCCTGTTATTGATTTGTTACAAAACACACCTGCTATCTGTTAATTCCGTGTAATTTGTAGAATGAACCATGAAGTATTGTTGCCATGACCTTCGATCAATAATTTTCTTTGGTCTTAACTGATGGTGTACGCCTACATACACAATGGCAAACTGAAGGTAAAACATAGTGATAAAGTTGTTAGGAAACATGAATATGTTCACTGCTATTGATCCTATTGATCTTCGCTCCAAGTGTTACAGTATATATTCAAATTGGTACACTATCACATTGTGGTGCCTTGTTTCTCGAAAGATTCAGAAAGAACAAAAAATATTTTACCAACCATCTCTTTTGTACCCACCTTAGTTTTGGTGTATACATTCTATCTTTCACGGCTCATAAGTAATTGGGAGTTGTTAATAAGCCAAACGGTGCTATAGCTAATTTTGGTGTATACAAAAGGGAAAATATTTTTTGTTCTTTCTGAATCTTTCGAGAAACAGGGCACCACAATGTGATAGTGTACCAATTTGAATATATACAGATAGACTGTAACACTTGGAGCGAAGATCAATAGCAGTGAACATATTCATGTTTCCTAACAACTTTATCACTATGTTTTACCTTCAGTTTGCCATTGTGTATGTAGGCGTACACCATCAGTTAAGACCAAATAAAATTATTGATCGAAGGTCATGGCAACAATACTTCGTGGTTCATTCTACAAATTACACGGAAATAACAGATAGCAGGTGTGTTTTGTAACAAATCAATAACATGGACACGATTTTTGTGTATATAAAACGTATTAGCTAGAAACCTAGATGAAATCATAATGTCATGAATATAAACCAACAAACCCCATTTAGTTAAACGAAAACATATTGAAGGCGCAAAGAGGGGGCTGCAAACCTGCAACCGAAAGCATATGAAAAAAATCAGTACCTCTTAAATTGGGGTGCTTTCTTCATCTCCCTTGTACTCATCAGATCCATTCTCATGGTCCATCACCTCTTAATAAGTTTCCTCCAAAGATTCAGCCACGTTAGTATCTGCAAAGTTGGCCTCTGGTGTTACGATGAACGGCCCGTACGTGGTGTTCAGTAACCCGACGCCGACGATGTTGGTGATCTCCTACTCGTCCTCGTTGATGCCACCGGCATGTCATCGACGATGCCGATCTTGGCCCAGAGCTCCTTCCCCACGTTGATGACCTCCTACACGTTCTCGCTGACGCCCAGGGGAATCTCATCAACGTCATTGCGTCCCAGGGCAACACACAAACTGCACTGGCTCCACCACCGAGCCGGCATGTCATCGTCGATATCTTTGAACCTACTACTGAATACTACCTAGACATCAAGCAAAGAAAAAAAAGATCTGAACAGGTATGTAAATACAGAGACTGATATAAACAACTATGTGCTACATTTCATATGGATAAACAAGTACTACCTATAGTATAGCTCGAGGGAGTAGAAGAAGAAAAATGTAAACTAGGTGTCGATGCTGAAACGATTTCTTTTCCTGCTGAAATGATTAACAGCAAGAGCAAGCAGATTGTGCGTGCATGATACTGTCAGTTTTGAGTTTTGCATCCTGTTTACCCCTATCTACATGTGCTCAGCTCAGTCAATCAGAACTCATACTAGAGGCACACGAAGTCATACTTGGTCTATCAGTTTGAATCAAGAAAAGATCCTAAATCCATCCGTTTGAATCAAGAACCCTAGAGGTCTAACACTAACATCTGCAACCTAAGACTAGATCAAGAGAAGGGATGAGGCAGGAGACATACCTGAGAGAAGCCCAGACTTCCACGGAGATGGGGAGCTGCGGGAGTGATGCGCGTGATGTACACGTCCGTTGGGAACCCCAAGAGGAAGGTATGATGCGCACATCAGCAAGTTTTCCCTCAGAAAGAAACCAAGGTTATGGAACCAGGAGCCAAGAAGCACGTGAAGGTTGTTGGTGGAGGAGTGTAGTGCGCAACACCAGTGAAACCGGCGCCAACGTGGAACCTGCACAACACAATCAAGATACTTTGCCCCAACGTAACAGTGAGGTTGTCAATCTCACCGGCTTGCTGAAAACAAAGGATTAAGCGTATCGAGTGGAAGATGGTGTTTGTTTGCAAAGAACAGTAAGAACAACGATTGCAGTAGATTGTATTCAGATATAAAAGAATGGACCGGGTCCACAGTTCACTAGTGGTGTCTCTCCAATAAGATAACTAGCATGCTGGGTGAACAAATTACAGGTGGGCAATTGACAAATAAAGATTCAATACATATCAACGATGATTACTATGAGATTTAATCAGGGCATTACGATAAAGTACATAGACCGCTATCCAGCATGCATCTATGCCTAAATAATCCACCTTCGGGTTAGCATCCGCACCCTCCAGTATTAAGTTGTAAACAAAGATAATTGCATTAAGTATGGTGCGTAATGTAATCAACACAAATATCCTTAGACAAAGCATCGATGTTTTATCCCTAGTAGCAACAGCACATCCACAACCTTAGAACTTGCTGTCACTGTCCCAGATTAAATGGAGGCATGAACCCACTATCGAGCATAAATACTCCCTCTTGGAGTTACAAGTAACAACTTGGCCAGAGCCTCTACTAGCAACGGAGAGCATGCAAGAACATAAACAACACATATATGATAGATTGATAATCAACTTGACATAGTATTCTAGATTCATCGGATCCCACCAAACACAACATGTAGCATTACAAATAGATGATCTTGATCATGTTAGGCAGCTCACAAGATCTAAACAATGATAGCACAAGCGGAAAAGATAACCATCTAGCTACTGCTATGGACCCATAGTCCAAGGATGAACTACTCACGCATCAATCCGGAGGCGGGCATGATGATGTAGAGCCCTCCGGTGATGATTCCCGGCAGGGTGCCGGAGGCGATCTCCTGAATCCCCGAGATGGGATTGGCGGCGGCGCGTCTCGAAGGTTTTCCGTATCGTGGCTCTCACGGGGTTTCGCGACGAAGGCTTTAAGTAGCGGAAGGGCGGAGTCGGAGGGGTCACGGGGCCCCACACGCTAGGTCCGCGCGGGCCCCTTAGCCGCGCCGCCCTAGTGTGGCGGCGCCCGTGGCCCCACTTCCTTCCCTCTCGGTCTTCTCGTGGAAAAATGAAATAGGGCGTTGATTTCGTCCAATTCCGAGAATATTTCCTTTGTAGGATTTCTGAAACCAAAACAGCAGAAAACAGGAACTGTCACTTCGGCATCTTGTTAATAGGTTAGTGCCTGAAAATGTATAATAATGTTGTAAAGTATGTATAAAACATTCAAGTATTGTCATAAAAGTAGCATGGAACATAAGAAATTATAGATACGTTTGAGACGTATCAAGCATCCCAAGCTTAGTTCCTACTCGCCCTCGAGTAGGTAAACGATAACACAAATAATTTCTGAAGTGACATGCTACCAACATAACCTTGATCAACATTATTGTAAAGCATATGAAATGGATGGAGTGATCTGAAGCAAAAGATTGCTAACAAAAATAATGACTAAACAAATGAATCATATAGCAAAACTTTTCATGAATAGTACTTTCAAGACAAGCATCAATAAGACTTGCATAAGAGCTAACTCATAAGCAATAAATTCTTAGTAGAATGAATTGAAGCAACACAAAGGATGATTAAGTTTCAGCAATTGCTTTCAACTTATAACATGTATATCTCATGGATATTTGTCAACATAGAGTAGTATAACAGGTGCAATAAGTAAACATGTAAGAATCAATGCACATAGTTAACACAAGTGTTTGCTTCTAAGATAGAAAGAAGTGGGTAGACTGACTCAACATAAAGTAAAAGAATGGCCCTTCAGAGGGAAGCATGGATTTCTATTTTTGTGCTAGAGCTTTTATTTTGAAAACATAGAAACAATTTTGTCAACGTAGTAATAATTCATATGTGCTATGCATAATACTTCCTACAAGTTGCAAGTCTCATGCATAGAGTACTAATAGTGCTCGCACCTTGTCCTAATCAGCTCGGATAACACGGATTATCATTGCATGACATGTGTTTCAACCAAGTGTCACAAAGTACCTCTATGCCGCCTGTACAAAGGTCTAAGGAGAAAGCACGCATTGATTTTCGCTTTTGATTATTCTCAACTTAGACATCCATACGGGACAACATAGACAACAGATAATGGACTCCTCTTTTAATGCTTAAGCATTCAACAATGATAATATTCTCATAAGAGATTGAGGTTGTATGTCCAAACTGAAACTTCCACCATGATACATGGCTTTAGTTAGCGCCCAATGTTCTTCTCTAACACATGCATACTCAAACCATTTGATCATGAAATCGCACTTACTTCAGACAAGACGAACATGCATAGCATCTCACATGATATCCAACAAAGGTAAAAAGTTGATGGCGTCCCCAGAAACATGGTTACCGCTCAACAAGCAACTTATAAGAACTAAGACACATAACTACATATTCATCACCACAATAGTTTTTAAGCTATTTGTCCAATGAGCTATGTAAAGATAAAGGAATGAAATTTTAAAGGTAGCACTCAAGTAATTTACTTTGGAATGGCAAAAATACCACATAGTAGGTAGATATGGTGGACACAAATGGCATGGGTTTTGGCTCAAGGTGTTTGGATGCACGAGAAGCATTTCCTCTCAGTACAAGGTTTGGGCTAGCAAGGTTGTTTGAAGCAAACACAAGTATGAACAGGTACAAAACTTACACAAGAACATATTGCAAACATTATAAGAATCTACACTGTCTTCCTTGTTGTTAAAATATTTTACCAGAAAATATCTAGACTTAGAGACCAATCATGCAAACCAAATTTTAACAAGCTCTACGGTAGTTCTCCACTAATAGATTAAACTACATGATGCAAGAGCTTAAACATGGTCTATGAGAGCTCAAACAATTGTCAAGTTATTCCAAACCATATGCAGCATTTTCTGATTCCAACCAAATAGCAATCAACGAAGCAATTTAAGCTTTCGCCATGAACATTAAAGCACAATTAAGAACACAAGTGCTCCATATGAAAAACGGAGCGTAATATCTCCAATATAAGGATGGTGGGATCCAACTTTATTCAAACCAAAACAAAAATAAAAGCAAACCGACGCTCCAAGTAAAGAACATAAGATGTGACGGAATAAAAATATAGTTTCACTAGAAGTGACCTGATAAGTTGTCGATGAAGAAGGGGATGCCTTGGGCATCCCCAAGCTTAGATGCTTGAGTCTTCTTAAAATATGCAGGGATGAACCACCGGGCATCCCCAAGCTTAGACCTTTCACTCTTCTTGATCATAATGTATCATCCTCTTCTCTTGACCCTTGAAAACTTCCTCCACACCAAACTTCAAGCAAACTCATTAGAGGGTTAGTGCATAATCAAAAATTCACATATTCAGAGGTGACATAATCATTCTTAACACTTCTGGACATTGCACAAAGCTTTTGAAAGTTAATGGAACAAAGAAACTCATTCAACATAGCAAAAGCAATGCGAAATAAAAGGCAGAATCTGTCAAAACAGAACAGTCCGTAAAGACGAATTTTGAAGGGGTACTTAACTTGCTCAAACGGAAAAACTCAAAACTAATGAAAGTTACTTACATATCTGAGGATCACGCACGTAAATTGGCAGATTTTTTTGATTTTTTTACAGAGAGTTCTGCGCGAATTCGTGACAGACAGCAATTCTGTTTCTGCGCAGCAATCCAAATCTAGCATCAACTTTACCATAGAGACTTTACTTGGAAAAAACATGATAAGGAGAGGTTGCTACAGTAGTAAACAACTTCCAAGACTCAACAATACAGTAAATAAAATAAAACATGGGTTATCTCCCAAGAAGTGTTTTTCTTTAACGTCTTTCAGCTAGGCGCAGAAAGTGCAAATCAAGTATTATCAAGAGCAGAAGCATCAACATTATTACGAGGAGTTGGGAGTTTTCAACAATGCATTGTATCTGGTCTATATAAGTAACTCCTCTTTTATTGCTCCTAGGATTACTATTTTCATCAAACAAATTTTCAGGAACAAGCCAAGCATAGTTATTTTCTAAAGCTTCATGCATCGCTAGAAGCTTACTAGGTATCGGTGCTTTAATTTCCTTACCATCATTAACATTATTAGTGTACCTTATTCTATCCATGTCCATCTTTTCAAGTGTTCGTTTAAAATCAGGGAAGAAACCAAGCCTCCTATGCTTGATAAAAACTTTTCTAGCTTCTTTAGCTATATCTTCAAATTCTCTAACAAGGACTTTTAAAACAAAATCTCTCTTTTCTCCCATCTCCATATCCGAAAGTGTAAGAAACATATGTTGTATTATGGGATTGAGATTAACAAATCTAGCTTCCAACATGTGTACTAAACAGGCAGAAGCACTTTCATAAGTAGGAGCAATTTTTAATAATGGTATATCTTCAAAATCTTCATCCATACTAACATGGGTGAAAAATTCTTCTATATTATCTCTTCCAACGATAGACCCTTGTCCTACCGGTATATCTTTCAAAGTAAACTTAGGATGAAGCATGATGAAATAAACAAAAAAACTAACAAGTAAAGTAAAGACAAGTAACTAATTTTTTTGTGTTTTGATATAGAGCAAGTAAATAAACAGTAAGTAAAGTAACTAATTTCTTTTGTGTTTTTAATATAAAGCAAACAAGACAGTAAATAAAATAAAGTAAAGCAAGACAAAAACAAAGTAATGAGATTGATGTGGAGACTCCCTTGCACGTGTCTTGATCCCCGGCAACGGCGCCAGAAAAAGGGCTTGATGCGCGTGATGTACACGTCCGTTGGGAACCCCAAGAGGAAGGTATGATGCACAGCAGCAAGTTTTCCCTCGAAAGAAACCAAGGTTATCGAACCAATAGGAGCCAAGAAGCACGTGAAGGTTGTTGGTGGAGGAGTGTAGTGCGGCGCAACACCGTGAAACCGGCGCCAACGTGGAACCTGCACAACACAATCAAGATACTTTGCCCCAACGTAACAGTGAGGTTGTCAATCTCACCGGCTTGCTGAAACAAAGGATTAAGCGTATCGAGTGGAAGATGGTGTTTGTTTGCAAAGAACAGTAAGAACAATGATTGCAGATTGTATTCAGATGTAAAAGAATGGACCGGGGTCCACAGTTCACTAGTGTGTGTCTCCAATAAGATAACTAGCATGGGTGAACAAATTACAGGTGGGCAATTGACAAATAAAGATTTAATACATATCAACGATGATTACTATGAGATTTAATCAGGGCATTACGACAAAGTACATAGACCGCTATCCAAAGCATGCATCTATGCCTAAATAACCCACCTTCGGGTTAGCATCCGCACCTCTCCGTATTAAGTTGTAAACAACAGATAATTGTATGGTGCGTAATGTAATCAACACAAATATCCTTAGACAAAGCATCGATATTTTATCCCTAGTAGCAACAAGACATCCACAACCTTAGAACTTTCTCACTGTCCCAGATTAAATGGAGGCATGAACCCACTATCGAGCATAAATACTCCCTCTTGGAGTTACAAATATCAACTTGGCAGAGCCTCTACTAGCAACGGAGAGCATGCAAGAACATAAACAACACATATATGATAGATTGATAATCAACTTGACATAGTATTCTAGATTCATCGGATCCCACCAAACACAACATGTAGCATTACAAATAGATGATCTTGATCATGTTAGGCAGCTCACAAGATCTAAACAATGATAGCACAAGCGGAGAAGACAACCATCTAGCTACGCTATGGACCCATAGTCCAAGGATGAACTACTCACGCATCAATCCGGAGGCGGGCATGATGATGTAGAGCCCCTCCGGTGATGATTCCCTCTCCGACAGGGTACCGGAGGCGATCTCGAATCCCGAGATGGGATTGGCGGCGGGCGGTCTCAAGGTTTTCCGTATCGTGCTCTCTGCGAGGGTTTCGCGACGAAGGCTTTAAGTAGGCGGAAGGGCGGAGTCGGAGGGGTCCGGGGGGCCCCACACGCTAGGGCCGCGCGGCCCCCCTTAGCCGCGCCGCCTAGTGTGGCGCCCCCGTGGCCCCACTTCCTTCCCCTCGGTCTTCGGAAGCTTCGTGGAAAAATAGGACCCCGGGCGTTGATTTCGTCCAATTCGAGAATATTTCCTTTGTAGGATTTCTGAAACCAAAAACAGCAGAAAACAACAACGGCACTTCGGCATCTTGTTAATAGGTTAGTGCCGGAAAATGTATAATAATGCTGTAAAGTATGTATAAAACATTCAAGTATTGTCATAAAAGTAGCATGGAACATAAGAAATTATAGATACGTTTGAGACGTATCAGGAGCTGCGCAAGGATCTGCAAATCGGCGGTGGTGGATTTCGATGGAGTCAGGAAGGGAGGGAGGCGCCGGGGGCGGAGGAAAGCCTCGACAAACGTCAGGGACGGAGGAATGAATTGACTTCAGGGCATAGGAAGGCGTAGCCATCGGCGGCGGGGAGGAGTGTCGGCGGCGGAGCGTTGGTGGCGGCGGCGGGGAAGAGCGGAGCTGCGAGCTGTCTCACCCGATCAAAACGCGAGAGGGGCGGAGCGTTTTGATTCCACCCCGGCCCGACGTGTTTTAGGGTGTTTCTTGGGCCCTAACCCGGCCGAAACCGGCCTGCCGAACGACCCAAGAGTGTTTTGGAGTGTCTTGAAGTGTTTTAACCGGACCGAGATTTTACACCCCAAAACACTACAAACCCTCTTATAAAACACTTGCACCAAACAGGGCCTTAGGGGTTATGTGGACTTCTTTCCTTAAAAAGATTAGATTGGCCTGGTCCTGGAGATCGGGCCAAGCCCTATTCTCTCCTTGCCGCAACCTACATCTTAATCGCTATCTCTTGGCGGCCACACGTCCGCTTCCCCGCTTCTGTCATACAATAACCTTCTCTAGAGCTCCTCCTAGGCGGCGGCGTGCGAGAATGGCCCCCACGACGTCACAACCAACCTGAAATTCCTGTTCGCCGGTGGCAGCCACCACGCACATGCAGCATAGCCAGGGTCCTTGGTCGCATCATCCAACGTCCTAGGATGGCTTCGGACCTACGGTTTGCATGAATCAGATGGGGCTCTGAGAGAAGAGTAGAAGATTGCAGTCGCAAAAAAATGGCAAGATCAAACATGAGATTTGACACAGCAAAGTCAACATCTTCCTCCTCATCTAGGCCGGCTGCCCTGCCATCGTAGGACGTCGTGTACACTACGTGGCGCACAAGCACTTTATGGTGAAGTGGTAATTTTCATTTTATCTCCTTGACTGAATCGGCGGCTCATGTCTTTGGCTTCGATAGTGGAAGAACCTAATCTGTGATCACATATAACTATCTTTTAGAGTTTCACAAAATTCCAAGAGAATGTTTAAATTCAGAGTTTATGGCTCCTTCATTAATTAAGATGGCCATATGTAGTATGCGGGTACAATTTAATGTTTTTTTTTTGAAATGGGGGAAATATCATCCAAGGGATGCACACGTTTTTTATTAGATTATTCACAAGACCTTACAAGATCAATACAAAGATCAAACTCGAAGCCACCTTGCTAAACCTACGGAGGGATGAAGAGGGTGACAATTCACCAACTCACATCATCCAAAAAACCAAATACCTTCCCAGGCCGCCTAATAGGAAAACGCTGCCAAACCCCCGGGGGATCACCGCTCCGTTCCTCCGCCTCCTACGTCCAACACGTGTCCTGCGGGTCCCACCATATCTTCTTCCTCACCGCACCGCACCTTCTCTTCCCATCCCCATCTCTCTCCCACCGACCTGCCCGTGCTCCCGGCCACCCCAGCGACCTGCTCGCCCTCCTAGCTGCCGGCGTTCGGCCTCCTTTGCTCCGGCACCTTGCTCCTCACGCCGGCGGCGGCCGCGCGCGGCGGCCCCTCCTGCTATGCGCCGATCTCCTCGCGTCGGCATCGTCCTCCTCCACGGTCGAGGCTGCGGGGCGGGCGGCGTCTCTTCGTACTCCGGCATAGACCGAACGGCTGGCCGCGGAAGAAGACGAGCGAGCGTCTGAGCGCCTCCCACGCGTCCCCGGCGATGGGGTGCGGCTCGAAGGAGTGGAGCGCGGAGGAGGCCGGCGTGCCGACGAGCGAGCGCAGCCCGCCGCCCGACGAGTACATGCCGTCGAACCCCCCGCCAGCGCCGCCCCTGGCGTGGCCGCCGCCGGAGTAGGATACGTCGCTGAGGGAGCGGTCGTCGAAGGAGCGCTGGCGCTCGACGTTGATCCGCGGCTTGTTGAGCAGGTGCGTGAGGTCGAAGTCGTCCGAGCCGGACAGCAAATTGTGCGACGCCGACCGCCGCATCCCGCCCGGCGCCCCGAACTCCATGCGCATTCCTTCCTCAGGAATCCTCGGCCGGCCTCCGCCTGCTCGCCGCGGCCAGATCTATGCCCGAGGGTTATGCAAAAAAAAGCTGCTACAATTTTTGTGTTTTTTTGCTACTTTAGCATTTTTTTGCTGCACCATGTCTCCGGTGAGGTTTCCGGCGATGCCTCCGGCGAGGTCCCGGGTGACATCTCCGGCGAGTTTCTTTGCGAGGTCTCCGATAAGATCGGTTTTGCTACAATACCAGAATTGTTTTGCTACAATAGTACAACATGTTTGCTACATCGTCTCCGGCGAGGTCTCCGGCGAGATCTGTGTGTATTTTGGGTGAACCGTGTTTTGCTACAATTGTGTTGATTTTGCTACAAACGAACCGTTTTTTGCTACTTTGGTACATTATGGTAGCAAAAGTGGGACTGAGGTATACTGTGACACGTGTCATGATCTGGACGGTCCAATCGAGCTAATCCAACGGTTGTCCACCCGGGGATTAGAAATCTAATCCCCGGGGACGCTGTGACCCCCTAATAGCAGCTTGAGAAGCACATCCGCAGCACTCAACGCACGCCAACGCACACGTCATAGAAGTTGCTACCGCCGTCTTCCTCGACTCCATCTTCAAGAGAGATCATCGCATTGACCATGCCAGGCCTGCCATCGATGCCGCCACGGCGCCAGATGACTCCACCATCCTGCACGCGTCCATCACACTGCATCCATCTCCAAGCCACCACTGCACCATGCCGCGGCGACTCGACGACGCCGACACCAAAGCACACCGCTCCACCTCGGCACCACCACCATCCGTTCTGCTCCAAAAACGATGCCCCCAACAGGTAGAAGGGCATTGCGCGCCGCCATTGTCTGATTCGGGAGACCCGGGTCTAGGGTTTCCCAGGAGCAGAACAGACTGCAGACAATGCCTTCAACAAGGTAACGACGAACAGCGCCGCCATCATCCGCCATGACCGAAGTCCGGGCCGGCTTTCATCGGCAGCTGCGCTCGCCATCGGGAGCTAGGCGACGGATCGCGAGATTCGCCAAGGCTAGCCACACAACTAGCCGATCTCCTCCGGCGAAAGAGAAGACCACCACCGCGGTGCCACGGTCAGCAGCACCGGACGCCTGCCACCCGCCACCAGGTCAACGCCGTCACCGCCATCCAGGGCCGCCGCCCTTGGTGCCGTGGTCCCAGACCTGGAGGAGGAGCAGCACGAGATCCGCCCCCATCACCGCCCGCCCTGTGAGGCCGAGGCGAGGAAGGGAGGAGAGGGCCGCGCCGCCAGCGCCAGGTGCCGGGGCCATCCCCCCAGCACGGAGGCGTGCCTCCATACCGCCGCACCAGGGGACCAGGCGCAGATCCCCACCGCCCCCATCACCGGCTGCGCCAGGCTTCGCCGGCGGCAGCCTCAGTGGACGGCGAGGAGAGGGGAGAGGGGTGGGGAAGTCGGCGGCGGGGGCTTAGGGTTCCGTCCCTGAGTCGCCTAGAGGAGAGGGGAGAGGGGTGGGGATGGGAGAGGGGTACAATTTAATGTGATATGATCAAGATGTTTGCTAGAAAATACTCTTTCTACTCAAACATCTGGGGTGCGGATAAAGTTTGGAGAAACTATAAAAGCACTCACACTCGATCTATCATAAAACATCAACTCAGTTTCTATGGCGATGCATCTATAAACTGGCAGAGAGAATTTACATCTCTGGAAATCTGGAAGGAAGTAGAGGGGTGCTCAGTAGCAGAAATTGTTATAAATCGAGATGCACAATAAACGAAGAACGAAAAGTAAAACACTGCAGGGGACACGAGATTTAACGTGGAAAACCCTTGCAACACACAAGGGAAAAACCACGGGCGCCAGCCAACAAACTTCACTATTTCGGTGGTGTTTACAAACGCCGTGGGTGTACAATGATGCGATAGAACCCTAGCGGCGGCTTACAGGGAAAAATATATAGACGGTGGCAACGATCCGCGGGGCTTCGCCCCCGCACCCCCTGTGCACCTGCTCGGTGTGGGAGAGGCCCAAGCCTGGCGACGGGGCTCGCTCCGTCATCAGAAGTTAGCCTCTTCTTGGAATTTGGATCACAATATAACAGAAATTGCTCGAGCAAAGATCATATACTTCAATTCAAGTATATTGTGTGAAATAAAAGATGATGTTATTCATGTCACACCTATTACTTGATTGTCACACCATGGTATCTATCTTTATCTATGATGGTAGGTTACACTCAACGCACTTTGCACTTTGCACTTTTGCCTTCGTCATTGACTCATTGTACACATCCAAAGCATCCATTTTTTCTCGACAAAAAAATCCATCGATCCCACTTTCTCCCCCGCCCGTGGAAATTAAACAGGAGATATTTTCTTGCCTCCTCTGCTTATTGCCTCTAATCATGGAATAAAGTTGAATCATTTCAAAATAAACAGGAGATATTTTCTTGCTGTGTATGTCACTCCGTATACAAAAATTATGTGGTGCATCATCCCTGTAATCCAGTCAGATCTGATATCCCCGTACACACCACTCTTTTCTTCCAATGAATGTGTGTTGTGAGTTGTGACAGAGACCGGAGCCATGATTAGCTCCCTGCCACCGCTGCCGCCCTCACACGTGGCCGGGAGCAGGCGCCTCACCGTACGGGTATGGAAGTAGAAAGGTAGTGACGAGCATGGCGTTCCCAACCTGTATGGTGTCGAGTAAGCTAGGAGGCCTTGGAGGAGCACGCGGATGCTAGGCAGCGCCGGAGGAGTCATCTTCCACCGCACTGTTGTATTTCAGTTGGATGCTCATTTAAATTTGATATTATTTCCTCCGATATTCTCATCTGAATTTTTTTTCTTTACTGTTATGAAGTCTGCCACTATTGAAGAACAACACTGCCACCATCGATGTCACCTGGGCGGGAAATAATTGTGTCGCGTGTCAAGCTGCTGCCGTTGGCTTCAACCTCTCGCCTACTACAGTGAATTCTACATCTGCTTAGTGTCCTGCTCTCATCCTCTTTTGAGGTCAACCGCGAGGAGCTCTTTATCTGGAGGTCGTGTCATTGAGTTCAACCATTCAAGTTTCAAACTTCCGATTCAAGGTCAAGTATGTGTATTTAAAATGTAGATACAATCTTGAGCTCACATCATGAATATTGTCACTTTTGTTGGACGCACAAAGGAATCTCCAGAAAGTTTCACAGCTTGCCTAATATGTTGCTCCTTGGTTTTTTATTTCTATCAAACTATGTTAGATCCTATTTTTTATTCAATGTATTTGTACAAGTAAATGAGATAGATACGTAAACTTGCACCTGATAAACCTTGTGGTCTAGATGTGAGAGAGGAGACCCCACCCCACACACACACCACCCACACACAAAGCACTCACCCAGGAGGAACGTCTCGGATCCCTGTTGGAGACACTGACTGCTTCCTTCCATTTGATTGTTGGAATTTACGAAAGGTGCGGCACATATGTAGCGCGCGCGCTAGGGAGCAATTCCGCGGACGCAGCAGGTGTGGTATAGGGCTTCCGAAACATCAGACATGCGTGTTGGGCCTGGGTATAGTCATTGTGGGCCGGTCCATCGTCTATTTAGGCTTCCGAAGACACCGACCTGACTATCGAGACTGCCAAAGGAGTTACTCTACTTTCTACTCCCAGTCGGGAGGTCCTATGCATCGCTTTAAGCGATGCAGATAACGTCCAATCGCTCAAGGGAACCTTTCCTGGGCCAGGCCCATTTACCTCTGGCTGCCTTCGCTAACACGTGTTCCTTCAGTCGCTAATCCATCTGTATACGATGTGCTCCGCTTTCTTCAGTTTTTTATTTTGACAAATATTCAGATTCTGAATAATTTTAAATCGAACAAAATTTAAATTTGAACAAAATTTAAATTTGAACAAATAATTTTAAATCAAAAAATTCAAATTTGAACAAATAATTTTAAACCAAACAAAATTTAAATTTGAACAAATTTTGAATTTGAACAAATTTCAAATTTGAACAAAATTTAAATTTGAATAAATAATTTTAAATCGAACAAAATTTAAATTTGAACAAATTTTGAATTTGAACAAATTTTGAATATGCACGTTTTTTAAATCAGAACAAAAAAAATCTGAACAAAATTCGAAATCAGTAAAACCAAAAAGAAACCAACAAAAACGAAAAACCTGAGAACCCCCGAAAAATCGGAAAATAAAAAGAAAGCCCGTGCGTACCAGGCGCTAATGGGCCGGCCCACCCTGTCCGTCGCTTGAGCGGGAGCGAATCGCTCCCGCAATAAGCGGCGAATAGGGATTGCCCTCCCCGGTCTCCCACTCCCAAGTGGGGAAAGCGAGTAAAGTACACTGACTCACTGAGCGCGCACCTCAGATCACCGCCGGAGGAGACGGCGGCAGCAACCAAGCAGCCGTCGCCTCGACGCTTGCCCGCCGGATTCCGTCGCCACCTCCAACTCGGCAAGGCATGCTCTCTCTCCCCCTTCCTTTTTCCACAAAGGCGCGCGCACGATCGTGCTCGGACCCTAGTTTCTGTGTTTTTGCGCTGCTGCACCGAGCCTCCGATTAGGAGACTTTCCGCCTGCTTGCTCTCGTCGGATTAGCTCGGATCGCGGGGGAAAGATGCGTTGCTGTTGATACCCGAGCGGACGAACTAACCCTAGAACATGGAGCATCGATTAGGTTTGTCGACTCCGATTTGGGGTTGGCTGAAATCATCTTCCCCTGAATTTTAAAATATAATACTACTCAAGTGCAGTTCTTCCGGAATATCAACACCAAATCAGATCGCATCAATGTACTCAAGTGTGTGTTAATGTTGGATAGGATGGTTAACTCTGCTGACCTTTGCCTCCTGATACATTCCCTAGTAGCTTGCGACTCAGCCTTGTGCACCTATTCAGCTTACACTTTGTTAGCTGAACTCGTTCCAGATGGCAGCAGTGGTTCTCAAACTGGAATTAAATTCGCTGATTTGAGATTATCGCCGTGCCGAGCAGTACTGGACTACTGGCTTGTGGTCAGAAGTAGCTGCTAAAATGGTCTTACATTAAAATTGCGAAAACAGCTGGGCCCCTTCTATGTCTAGAGCGGAGTTAATGGCACCCGCGGTCACACAACTTGTTCCACATGTGCATTTAAGTCACACATGTTGTAAAACGAACTAACCGGTCACACAACTTGTGAAACGTGTGCACCCGAGGTCACAAAACGGTTTGATTCCCGGCTTTTGGAAAAAACCGTTCACGCGCTGACCACATGAGGTGCTTGGTTCAGTCAATTTTTTCACAGAACCAGTCGCGCGCTATTTCGAAACATGTTTATTTGAAACACAATTATTCCAGGCTGTTAAATGACTCCTTTTGCTGTCAAACATGACCAAGCTGAATTGTGTTGAACAAAGAGAAAAAATTAGGGGGGTTTGTGTAAATTGTGACTACCCAGTCTACCTCATGTGGTTAGCACGTGACCGGTTTTTGCCAAAAGCCGGACATCAAACCGTTTTGTGACCTCGGGTGCACACGTTTCACAAGTTGTGTGACCGGCTAGTTCGTTTTGCAACATGTGTGACTTAAGTGCACATGTGAAACAAGTTGTGTGACTGCGGGTGCCATTAACTCTCTAGAGCGCCACGTAGTGTGTGCGTTACCTGCTTTGAAGGAGTAAATTGCATGTGGTGGAAACGAAAACATAACCCTTGAGTAGATCACATATCAACTAGACTCTTGCAGTAAAATAGGCAACACATATCGACTCTTATTATCATTAGCTGGTTTATTTTGTCATTAGAAGTTTGTGTGTTCTAATATGCGCATCTCGGTGCTTGCTACTGCTGTCTCAAGAGTATCGTGAGCCATTTATGTAAATATGTGATGAGGCGTGCATGTGACAATGCTGAAGAAGTAATAACATATCATGCTGGGCAGGAACTGGATGAGTTAATCTCTAGCTAGTGATTGCATATTAAGCCATAGAAATGTGGATATCACTTTCGTTTGAATACTTCTTCATTTCATTAGCAGAGCGTTTCATATTGGCTAGGATCTTGGAGACACTGACTGCTTCCTTCCATTTGATTGTTGGGCTGCTGATTACCAGGTATGACAAACAATTTTTTTGGCTTGGTCTCCAAATCCGGCGAACAATGTTAGAATACTAATATATCATGCCTCCCAAGAGCTGCTGGACTTACAACTGACCATGGGCTAGACTAGCTGCTGTTTGAACTAGCAGTAACTTGTCTTCTCTAAAGACAAGGTACTGCATGTTCTGTTTGAACAACCATCCATAGATTATTACAATGCTTCTCTTATTATTACTACTACTGCTATTGCAATGCTGGATTATTACAACTTTGATGCCACAAGTCTGATGTTGTATTGCGTCCGGTGGAACAAAATCTAGTAATTATTATTGTTCAAACAGAAAAGCAAACCCAGTACCATTTACATTTCCTTATAAATCTAATTGAGTTGCTACATCTGTTAATCTGTTCTAATATGCACATATCTGTGCTTGCTACTAGTATCTCAAGAGTATCTTGAGCCATGCATGCACTGGCCATTTTTCGTAGCACTTCATATCATTTCTTTAAGAACCCTTTATGCATATGACTTACTTTCTTTTTTGTTATTCAAGTTGTTCAATGTGTGTCATTTATTTGTATTGTGCCGCAGAGAAGCTGCATTTACTTCCCGGTGCAAGGGCTGCTCTATTTGCGTCCAAGCCATGTCTGGACTTGACGGCTGGAAAGATCTCCCAGAAGGCCCCCTTTGCTCTATCGTTGCTCAGCTGGGCCTGGCATCCGCCGAGGATCTTCTTTCCTTCTCTGCCACCTGTCGCTCCTGGAATTCTGCCTTCTCTGACTCCTTAGCAACATTCCCACCTCTCCTTTTCCAACTTGATGTCCCTCCGTGTCCTCTTCCTCAACCCTACTTTAGTGACGAAAAGGTGCCCAAATGCCAATGTCTTGTCATAGATATAACCAAACCCAACAAAATTGCCCACCTCTGCCATGAAATTCCTCCGTTAGGTCCTCAGGAATGGTTCATAGGTGCTTCGTATGGGCATCTCATTTGGTCCAGCGATAGAAAGTGTAGCGTCATGGATATGTTCGCTGGTGTTACCCTCTCTTCTCCACAACTACCAAAAGGTGCTGAGCTCAACTGCGGTGCCCTCACTGCTCCTACTAGATCACCCAATTCATGTCTTATTGTTGACACTGGAGAACAGAATCTGTTTTGGCGTGTTGGTAGCAAATCTTGGGCCAGTTGTTCTACTCGGTATGCAGTCAAGCAAATCGTGGTCTTCAAAGGGCAGGTCTTTGGTATGGATTCTGATCGCAGACTCTTCAATGTGGAGTTGACACCGGAGATAAGCATACATGAAGTGCCAGTCATGCAGTCGAGCATGATCAATATATGTGAGCTTTCCATTGCATGGCTTGTGACATGTGGCGATATGCTCCTCTTGGTTGGCTGGTCAGTACCTACTGTTGTATCGGGGGTAACCATTGAAGTCTTCCAGCTTGACCTATCAACTGAGCCTGCATTATGGCTGAAGATGGAGAAGCTAGACAATTGGGCAATATTCATCAGCACTGACAAGAGAAGCCAAGCATTGTCTTGCAAAATCCCAGAGATATGGGGAGGGAAGAGCAACCACATATATTGCTATAACCATGAGTCTAAAAATTGTATTGCACTTGAGATGGGCAAGCCACTGAAGGGAGATGGCTCAGAATCCAATTCAAACTACATGGGTTGTGACAGCAAGATGCAACCTATGTGGTTGGTCCCAAGCATGCTCTCGTGCAAGTATGATTTCTTGACTCTTGGTTCTGTATTCCTTGCTGTTAATCCCGTGCTAGTTTTGCTGATGTTGATGTAGTGATCCACTCTCTATGATAAGATGGTGCAAGAAAGATGCATACTGCTCAGGCTTGTATGTGATCTCTGACAGAGAAATTTGCTGTGCTCGGACGGATGCCCAGCTTCTTCAGCCCATCACCTCTGCAGAGGTCGATGCTCCCTGCGGGAATGGTGGCTCAAGGCTTTCCAGGACTGTCTTGTCTGGCTCTATGGTATACTATCTAGCCATCTAGTGCATGCAGAAGGATCTATTACCTTCGTATGGCATCAGCCAAAATGCACATTCCATTTGTATTTCTTCATGCTTTGTCGCTACCTAGGTACAGCCCTTGTCGTTTATCGTGTGATCCTGAATCCTCTGATTACCATGCCTTGCAAACCTCTGATTCCTATGGCTTGGTCTGTTGCCTTTCATTTAGTCCCAATCGCCTGAGATCTCCTGTTTTGGCTCTTTCCCCCCACGCAAAACCCCTGGAGAATATGTGATGTAAGGGTGGCATGCGCATGCCCCTTGCGTCCATGATCATACAATATAAATCATGGTGCCTGGGTACCAAAACTCTTGACTGTCATCACTTGCTTCGTCTCCCCAAGTCCAAGAGAGGAATGACAATGATCAGGGCCACCACCCCCGTCGCCATTGCCGCCACTGGACTGCCCCGGACTCAGCTGAGGGTGGCCAGGGCCTAGAAGTTCAGGTGCGCTTACACCAAGGAAGGCTTGAAGGCGTGTTCGGCTATCAATATGTCCCCGGCGGTCCTCAAGGGCTTGGGTCTCCGGCGCGTTTCCAGGCCATGGGGATCGAAGCTGGTTGAGGAGCGGATGGGCACGGAGAACGCGAGGCTCCGCCGGCTGTCGAGGGCTCTGAGCCCGGGGTGGATCTTGAGGTGTGTGGTGGGCGTCATCTTCGTCCACCCTCCTCTACGTCGACGGTGCCTAAAAGCTCAGCCACCTCTGAAATCTGAACAGTGAACATCGCCTTCATCTTCTAGTAGATGCCTCAAGCTGGCGTATTCACACTGTGTTATTGGTTTTGTAGCGTGAATCTCATCGGCACTATGAGGCGAGTTCGGTTGTGTTAACCGCCTCATCCAGAGATGTTCAGAGAGTTAAGAAACAAATACATGTAGGCCACTCGTGTTGCAGCTAGTATTACTGACCATCTTCAGTTATTTTGAAAATCGTAAGAGCCACTTACATAAACTGGGTATCTGCATGCATGAAACGTTCTTTTTTTTTAAACTATTTTTTTTATATAGTTTGGAACAGATAGCTTTGTTTCGCATTCGTAGCACCAAGGGGTGGTGGCGCAGTTGGCTAGCGCGTAGGTCTCATAGCTAAACCGTGAGTGATCCTGAGGTCGAGAGTTCGAGCCTCTCTCACCCCACATTGTGATGATGAAACGCTCTGTGACAACTTGGGTCGTCACGCTAACATCTGAATCGTCAGGTGAAATTGAGCAACTCTGAACTATGTCAACCTTTTTTGTTTTTCGCTTAGTTTGCCATGCACGCTTGTAGATTTCAACACGGGCGCTGTGCTTGTTAAAATATCAGTGAGGCTGTTTAGTTATGATTCTTCTCAGTAACTTGTCAAATTTTGGAAAAAGGGGGAGGATGCTAACAAGGTCCTCCAATGATGATGGTCAGGGAATTTATAAAGTTGAATGGAGGACGACGGCTTGTATAAGCTGGTGTACTGTGCTTATACTGTCCAGAAACGCATCCTGAATTCTCACACCTGTACGTACGCTCTGACGGTACAAATTTGCTGACGCGACCGGGAATCATCAGCTCATTTGAGCATTCTCTCTCTGAAGTCTGAACCTGGTTTCTCCGTTTTTTCTTATGTTGCCAAGGCGCTCCGCTAACGTAATCTGGACCGCCGATTTCCGATCCAACGAACACGATCGCACGGGGCGCCCTGCAGTTCCAACCGGCTAGAATGCCCGCGTGTGTAGTACCAGGCCACCACCACCAATCCTCACGGCTTCAGACGCCGCCGCCGCCGCCGCCGCCATGCCTCCGCTGCTGCTGCGCTCTCCCCTCTCCCTGCTCCTCCTCCGGTGCTCCACAACTCCACCTCCTCTCCTCCGTCGCACCAGTCTACCACCTCCGCTCGCCCTGCCCAGGCAGCGCCACCTCTCCGCTGCGTCCGCGCAGCTCGCCGACCCGCTCGTCGCCCCAGGTTTAGCATCGCATCCTCCCGCTTTTCTTAATGCGTGCCTTGTGACGGCGAGACAGATGTAACCGTGGAGGGACGGGATTTTCCCCTGCAGGGGTGGACGAGGCGGTGGCGGGCTTCGTCACCGGCAAGCGCAAGGCCACCGAGGTAGCCCACGCGTAGGTACTACTAGTCCCCCCATTCTCATCGTCTACTGCGTAAACTAACTCCTGATCTACTCCCGTTGCTGAAATTACACGCATGAGTCCCAGTTCATGAGGTTTTCAAGCTGAATCGGACTGTACCATTCTCAGTGCCGTGTTAGTGAATATGAATGTACCTGTTTACAGCCCCGAAAGTAAATGCCTCGTGTGGATTTCTTTGTACTACTAGAATTTGTTCAGATGATAAGTATATACCTGTTTAATGCTCTGGAATTACTTGGTGTTACTTACTGTTACGTTTCTGTCTGATTAGGGTCTGGAGAAGTATTGTTCGGAAAGGAGATACGGTGGTTGATGCCACCTGCGGGAATGGCAACGACATGTTTGCTTTGCTTAAGATGGTGGCCGATGGAAGTGGGCGAGGGCGTGTCTATGGGATGGACATCCAAGATTCCGCCATCGACAGCACTTCCTCTTTTCTGAAAATGGCCGTGGATAGCCAAGAGGTATGCATTTGAAGCAACTGCAGGAAACGTAAATAAGAATTCATTTCTGGTTTGATTCTGGACTACCAAATGTGGCTTGTTTTATCCATCCCCTTTGAGAAATGAGAGACAAAAAAATGATCAGCCGTGGACATGATAATGTAGCAATACTCACATAAGTTTGCCGATATTCTCGGTCTAAATGTTCTCGTTGATTCTACCTAGACCTTACCAGTTACCATTTTATAGAAGAGGAAAAAAAAATCTCACTGCCACATTCTCATGAAACCTCACTCTGTGCCATGTGCTGACTGAACTCTATATATTTTTTCTGCAGATGGAGCTAGTCAAGTTGTTTCCGATATGTCACAGTAGAATGGAGGAGATTGTTCCGAAAGATTCTCCTGTCAGGTGAATCAAGTTTTTTTCCTTTTACTTCATTGGTATTTCAGTTCTGTGGTTCAGTATAACAGTATCCTGAAATTGGCAGTTCGAGTAGCTATGATCCTGACCATGTATTTTTAGGCTTGTAGCATTCAATCTGGGGTACCTTCCAGGAGGAGATAAAACAATAGTCACAGTACCTAAGACAACTGAGCTGGCATTGCAAGCTGCCAGCAGAATTGTTAGCTCAGGGGGACTCATAAGTGTCCTTGTCTACATTGGGCATCTAGGTGGAAGGTAATATTGTAATATTCAGTTGGCAACTGCTAATAATATGTTGAAGTGTGCGCTCTTTGTTAGCTTTTTCAGTGATTGATGATTGCTAAAATGTCTTATCTGTTATGTACCTGTTTGTACATGTCAAGCAGAAACTTATCATTCAACTGTACACTCTAATCAAATATCATTTTAAGACTAGATCCATTTATCTTTTCCGCTTTGTTGCGTGTAGGGATGAACTTGCCATTGTCGAATCGTTTGCATCAAGCTTGCCTGTTGATACATGGGTGAGTTGCAAGTTTGAAATGATTAACAGACCAGTTGCTCCAGTACTTGTTCTGTTGCACAAGAAATGATCGGAGTTCCAGTGAGGGTCTACAATTTTGGGACTCCATGTTGATAGAATTAAGTGCTACAATGCATGATGTGAATCCTGTGATGCTGATTGCACCAGTGAATGAATGAGGAAGGAGTTCTATAAAGGCTATGTAACCGAATGATTTTTGTCAATTGTACAATTTTCTTGATGCGAATCTTGTTCTGGAGCCCTGTGATTCTGACTTGCTCATTGAGGTTTTGAGTTATGAGAAATTGTACAGAAATGTCAAACAACAGAACGAAAAGAGAAGAGAAGGTTCAAGCAGTGGCTAGACTGAATTCTGTTGAGTTCCTGTGCTAGGTCCATTTGCTGCAGTCATGTTGCTCTTTCTTTGTTGCATTTGCTCTTTTTTCTCTCCTTTGTATCATCTGTGAACTATGGCTGTACAAACTTCCAAGTTATCTCGGCTTTTAATGAAACGATAGCTCTACAGTTTTGGGGCTTCATGTTCCTGTTTCTGATCAAACTAAGTGCTACAGTATATTATGAGAATCATGTGATGCTGAAATACTACTGATTGCGGTTTTGAGTTAAGAGAAGGCTGCCTTTAGCTCCAGCCAAATGAAATTTGTTGTCGGTTGTACATTTTCTGTAAAGGCTGCACTTGGACCTGGTTTAACTAGCCAGGCAGTCAATGAACAACCCCCTGGAATCAGATCCAATTAACATGCATATACTACCAGTGGCGGAGCCAGGAATTGAACTAAGGGGGGTCGATACCAAGCTCAAAAAAAAAATTGACAGAAAAGAGCAAATGTATTCAATAAAAGAGGTCCAAACAGATTCAATTTGCATACTTCATCAAGTACAACAACAAAATGACTATAAAAAACAAGAACACCAAAATAGAGCTACATTTTGATAAGAATGTATCATACCATTAAGTTGCCTCCTCGTTAGCGTCCATCGAAGGCAGCCGGGGACGAGCCGAGCTGAGGGCAGCCGGACAGGGCCGACCGGCCAAGCAGAGGCCAGGCGATTGGAGTCGGAGATGGGGACGAGCTGAGGCGCTGAGAAGGGGGCAACGACTGGAGACGAAGGCGGCGGCGGGCCGGCGGGGAAAGGCGGCGGGCCGCCGGAACGGCGACGACAACACCGACCTCCTCGACCTGGTCAGGGACGCCGAGGCCCTTGGTGAAGCGTAGAAGGAAGCAGAGGAGGAGCGGGCGGCCCATGCGGCGGTCGACGCCGAGATGGAACAACGCAGGGTGGCGGCCGCCGCAGCCGCAGAGGACTCTGACTCCGACATATCATGGTCTTCCGATGACCCTGATGCGCCTACCCCGGAGGAGAAGGCGGCGGAGCAGAAGGCTATTGTCGAGTCCTTCGAGACGCTCAAGGACGACGCCGCCAACGCGAAGCTGCAGGGACGCGACGCGCACCGAGCCCTAGCGGCCGCATGGGAGGCGGCGGAGAAGCAGACGAGGGAGCGACGCAACGACGGAGCCGGCCCGTCAGGCAGCAAGTAGTCTAGGCTTCTAGAACTACTTTGTATAGTTTGAATGTACTCCCCCCTCCGTCCCAAATTAGTTGTCCCAAAGTTTTTTAAATATGGATGTATCTAGACATGTTTTAGTGTCTTGATGCATCCATATTTTAACAAACTGAGACAACTAATTTGGGACAGAGATAGTACTAGGTTTCTATGCTTTTTATATATGTTGCAAATTTTACAAAAATGGGTCGCCCCGATGGAAGCACACCCAGACGCAAATGGACGCGCGAACAAAATATCTCCGCGGAGTGACGCAAACGGACGCTCGCGACCACTTTTAGACGTCCGAAATGCGTCGCCCCGTTGGAGATGTCCTTAGGATCGATTATTTTTCCCAAATTTCTGAGCCGGGTCGACCGACCCTCCTCGACCCGGTGGTGGCTCCGCCCATGACTACCTCCATCCCAAAGCTTAAGGCTTATATTTTTTTGAAAAGTCAAACCAAGTAAAGTTTGACCAAACTTTTAGAACAATCTATCAACAAATATAATATTTTGTAGATACCATGCGAAAATATATTTCATTATCTATTTAATGATATTAATTTTGTATTTTGCATGTTAATGATTTTTTGGTAAAAGCTTAGTCAAACTTGACATAGTTTGACTTTCTAAAAATAATATAAGCCTTAAGCATTGGGATGGAGGTAGTAGTACATAAGAGAAGTTTCCTTCTTCAGCACTTCATAGAAAAGCCATATCTTTTTTGACTTGAGAAAAGCCATATCTGACAATATCATGTTTGTTGGAGAAAGAAATCAATATGTCTTCAAGTTCAGCCAATCATGCAGCTCTATGGTCTATCTGGCATACAAATGCTGTACTATCTTAGGTACACAGTATGATCCCCTCTTTTTTTCCTTCCAAGATAAGTAAAACATTTGTTTCAAGAAAAAGGTACTCCGTATGTGAAGCAGCAAGTACTCTGCTTGCTCTTAAACGATTTGCATCATCATTTCTAAAGGCAGAAGTTGGTACTTCCATCAAGTTAAAGTTAGCTGTCCCCATCATTCTCCTAAGTTTGAGCCCAAAATACCTGCAGCTAACATTATTTGTGTTTCTTCAAACTTCAAACTTTAGTGCCCCCCTCCACTTGTATCCTTTCTAATGCGCAGAACTGAAAATTAGCTATGTGCAAATGTAGGCACAGATACACCATTGTCAAACTTATGCAGTACTAACAGAAACTGCTGCAATTTGATTAATGTCTAATCATCGGTCAAAAGAACTAATTATATAAATAGTTTGTGACTGAAAGATCTAATGAAAGGGTTCAACAGCACATGTCTTCATTAAACCTTATGACTCTTTGACCAGTTGTCATGAGTTATATAGTATTATTTGACATGCAATCTGCCACATAGAAGGACTTTCAAGATCCATCCAAACTACAAAGAGAGAGACTTCCAAGAAACGCCATTGGGCTATCAATTTATAATTCCATCCCATACAGTCTGAAATAACCTTTTTTATTGATCTATGATGAAGACAGAATTTAAAAGTATGAACTGAAATTCCTGAGGCAATCTCTAAAATATTAATTTCCTATAGCCGGAAAATTTCCTGGTCGAATAACAAAAAGGTATGACAAGTGAGCAGAACTAGAACCTCACTTTCCCTGTGTCCTTCTAATCCAGTCCAAAACTTGACGGCAGTCTTCGTCCCCAAGGAACACCCTGTTCTCTGAACGATAGGTTTTGAGATCATTGCTTTTGTGCACGCAACTTTCCCTTTTCATTTCAAGTGATTCAGGAACCACCATCTCTTCAACGCCATTGTAAGCATCACAGATAAACTGAACAATCGCCTCAAAAGGCTGTGAAGCGTCAACCCACTGGTAAATCTTCTCGTTGCGGAACCATGTCATCTGCCTCTTTGAGAAGTTCCTAGACGTTTGCTGAAACTTGGTCAGGAACTCCAAGAACTCTTGTGGGGAGCTGCTGCCTCCGTTCTCTCTGCACTGCAACAAGTACTCCATGGTCTGCCTGTAACCTATTGCACGGCTTGCGGAGTAGCCCATCGCACGGCTTGCGGAGTCCATATTTGGCTGCAAACCGATATCAAGAAGCCATGAGGCTTCTGAAAGAAGGCCTCGTCCTGTGTCAGCCAGCATTTCCTCGCACCTCAAATCAATTGATCTGTAGAGTTCAACACGTGGGCACGCGAGGAAAATGCATAGGAAATCATAATCTAGTTCCTTCACTTGGCAGTCCATCGGGGAATCAGTCAGCTTGGTGTCGTGCTGCTGTTCCTGGAATGAGCTGTATGGTAAGGCGAATGCAGATGGAGGGGAACCTGATGACCTGATGATCTCAAGTCTTCTGCTCAACCTGACCCAGTTATTTGTGTCCAAGTCCCGAGCTTTGGGGTCCCCGGCCTGGAGCACCAGCTCCACGGCATCTTCCCACCGTAAGCCAGCAAGCTCAGACCGCACACTCGATGCGATCTCCACAGACGACCGCGGAACATCCGGCTTGCCGTACATAAACCACCGCAGGTACAGCCCGGTCCCTCCCGCAACAACGGGCACGCAGCCCCTGTCAAGAACATCTTGAGTAGCCCTCCTTGCATCATCAAAGAACGTCCCGGCTGAGTAATCCTCGCTCGGGTGCACGATGTCGATCAGGTGGTGCGGCACCAGGCTCCTCTCCTCGGCGGATGGCTTGGCGGAGCCGACATCAAGGCCACGGTAGACCTGCACCGAGTCCGCGCTGACGATCTCACCCCCAAGCCTCCTGGCTACCTCCAGCGCCAGCCTGCTCTTCCCAGCGCCTGTGGGGCCCGATATCACGATGACTTTGTTCTTCTTCCTCGCAACCAGTGGCGCCGGCGGCACCGTGACATGCAGCTTCTTGGCGGAGGAGCAGAGGGCAGGCCAGATGCGGCGCCGCGCGGTGGACCCGAACCCGAACCGCGGCCTCATTTCACAGCACATGGTACAGCGAGCACCTGCACGAGTGAAATTCATTCAGGATGAAACTGCCAGAACTGAAAAAAGAGGCAGAGTTCGTTGGCGGCATTCCGCCGAGCACCTAGTGCGCAAACGGAACCAGCAGCCCATACATAATATATTTCCAATGCAAAACAGATCAGTTGTACTGAGACAGCAAGGAGGATGCGATGGAAGATGTGCTAATATACTGTATATCCAATTCGGAATACTAACAATCAGGACAGTGGGTTTGTTCCTTACCGAGAGAAGAAGCGATGGATTCCCTCCGCTCCGCTCCAGCTAGTATGTAAACAGCAGCAGAGCGCGAGGAGGCGCGGGAAATTAGAGTGGGAGGAAGGCAGCTGGAGTAGAGACCGGGAAGCTCGAGGACTGGTCTCTCCGGCCTGCGACGACGGCGACGGCCATGGCCAGAAGGGAAACGATGCCGAAGGATATGGCGATGGCAACGGCGTTGGATATGGGCCGAAATGGATGGGCCTGGAACAAACGGGGCTGAATGTGTTGTTTCTCTGTTAAACGACAATGCAAGAGAATTCCATTTTAAGAGCAGATTTGTTAGTTTATCCTATCACTTCTGCGACAGTGGTTGTTTACAAACTTCGCATCTTTGGAACCAACACGTGCAGCCGTTCATTCCCCCCCCCCCCACACCAGCTCTCCCTTCTCTACAGTACCTGGTCGCTCCTTCTCATCGGCCGGGCCGATCCGAAGCCCCTCCGCCGGAATAGCCGGTCGGAGACAGTGGAGGTGGTGCGCCGGAGTAGTCTAGGTCTAGTTTAGGTCTTATCCCTCTTGTTTCTTTGTTTACCCTTGTGGATATTGGCTTCATGCCTGTGCTGAGGTGGTGGCGGCGGAGGCTGGGCTACTCCCTGCTACTGGCGGCGGTGCTGCGGCTGCTCGTGGTGCTCCGGCGGTCGGAGCCAGAGGCGGGCGGCGGCAGAGCGGCGTCATCCTCTTCAATAAAGCTCTTCCCCGAGCTTCCAGATCCGGGTGAGTTCGTCCTGGATCTTCCTCTCTCTAGTCACCATGGCGGTGGAGACTGGGAGGAGATCTTCGACGGAGGCGCGGTTGACGGATCTGCGGGCTCCTTATCCGGAGCTGTTCTTCTTCGTGCGAATCACACGGTGACCATGCTTGTCACCGTGATCTTCGGCCAAAAAGGTGGCCCGACTTCTGCAACCTCCATGGCGGAGGCCCTATCGATCGGTTGCTGGAGCTCGACGCCGACGGGGAGTCAAGTGGTGCGTCCCCGACTCTCTGAAGGTAGCCAGGGACTTGATCTTGTCGTCGGAGATGAGCGTTCGAGCACTCCGCGCTCAGGACTCGGCGGCGACGCCTTGAGTTCGCCGGCGGCGTGTGGCAGAGTCACCTTTGGACTTGATTGCTTTTTCCAATTTTTAGTCAGGGTGGTTTATGTAAATTGGAAGGACCCTTCCTCAAATTCTAGGTTTTATAGGGCAAGAGATGTCAAGGGTCTTTTCTGTAAAATGTACCTGCCGCGTGGTTCTGAATAGAAGCTCCACCGGGGTCTTCTGACCCCTTCCTTTGTGCAAAAAAAAAGAGCAGATTTTGTACTTATACGCACAGATGGTGATGTTTTCATCACCGTTCATTATTTTGACATTCTAGTTTATTAGGACAAGGATAATATACACTTAGAGATTTTTTTTATTAATTTAGTCGATAAAATAAGAGATAAAAGTCACGAAAAATATACCATTGGATTCATATTTAAAAGATATTTTCAATGGTATGATTTTTTCGACATACATCTATATCTTGTTGACCAAATTAATGTTTAAAGTTATTTTTAAAGTACATATTACCTAATAACCTGGTATGGTGGGTTATGGAGAGATGATCCTCTGTAAGGGTATATTGCCCCTATGTGTGGTTTTGGTAATTAATGACAACCCCTATGGACTAATGTTTTTATTGAGTTTATATGAAGAAATATTCCATAGGTACTACTTGTATTCCATGTGTTGGATTCAAGTATGGATGCCATGAAGATAAAGATATACCTTCTGTATTGGCATCAAGATCATCGATTTGAAGATAGATATATATCTATATGTGATATGATCAAGAAGAATAAATGAAGATGGAGTTCTTATGTGGAACTCAATATTAGCCATGCTCTATCTTATATGATAAGCAATGAATGATCAAGATCTTCAGAGATTGATTCCAAGTGAAGAATTCTTTATACACCTCAAGATATTATGATAGAGTATGAGAAGATACAAGGTTGAGTTGGGCAAGTTCAAGTTGAGCATCTCAAGATGATCATATGCTTGAAGCTTGCCGTCCATTTGGTGATAATGGACATGTGAAGATGTGCATCAATGGAGCTTTTCCATCATGGTGTATGGGGGAGCATTTGTGAGTCTTCACGAAGCAACAATGATCAAATAAGGCATTCCGGCTTGAGTGGAGCTTGAAGAGCTATCATCAAGATCAAGGATGCGCAAGGCAAAGGTAGCCTTGCTAGGTTTTCTTTTACCGGTCTCAAGGTGGTTGATGGGAGACCGGATTATAGGATAGATAGCCGCACTATTAAGAGAGGCTCTCGGTTGGGTAACTTGATCGCATCGTCTTAGGGAGCTCAATCCTTTGCATACTTTGCATATCCCTATTGCTTCTTGGTGTTTTTCTGTGAGAGGTTCTTGAGCTTGTTGCTAGCTTTACAACAAGCCCAAGTTCATCGAAAACGGAATCCGCATGCATCTTCTATTGCATTTTCGAGTTTGGACGTCTTCACCGTTTCTTGACGGTGGGAGACTCCCTCTCTAAAAACATCTAAAAAAATCCTGTGAGGAGTCTCCATATTTCCAACAAAATTGGTTTCATGTCATTCGGGGTTCGGGAGCATTTGTTATTAAAGAAAAAGGAAAAAGAATAAAGAATAAAAAGAAAAAAAGGGGGAAGGGGCCAGCCGGCCGGACCGGCCCACCCGGCCGAGACCGGCCCCGGCGCCTGTGCCAACCGGCCGGGATCCAGAGGCCTTTTGGCCCAAGACCGGCCGCAGGCCCGGTCCGCGACCGGCCTGCCCGGCGCCCTCTCGGCCCCGCGCCTCGCTGGGGCCTTCCCACGCGCCCACGCCCTGCGCCCCAGCCTGGCCTGGCTGTCTGCCGCCCCGCGCAGTCGGTCGGTGGCCCGGCTGGGCCGGATGGCTAGCCGGCCTCCTCAGCCCAGCATCCGGTCAGCCCTGGCCGCCGCCTGGGGCATTTTTCTGCCGTTTTTTTACCGTTGTCTTTCTTTTTCCCCAACGGTTTTATTTTCTCCCTAGCTATAAATAGCCCTTCTTCCACCTTGAGCAAGTCAGTTCTTCTATTCTCTCACCTCCATTGTTGCCTTTGAAGAACTCTCTCTCTCTCTCTCTCTCTCTCTCTCTCTCTCTCTTGTCTCCCCCATGATTCTTGCTCATTCTTGAGGGATCTAAGAGAGGAGATCTAGATCTACACTTCCACCAATCCATTTCTCCTCTAAGTGAGGGGAACTCTTGGGATCTAGATCTTGGAGTCTTTGTTGACTTTCCTCATTGTTCTTCCTCTCCAATCTCATCGTAGCATTTGTTGCTTGGGTCAGATTTGAGTGTGAAGGACTTGAACACCTCTAGTGTTCTTGCTTTGCATCATTGCATAGTGTTGAGCTCTCCACCACGATTAGTTCGAGTGAGAGACCGTGAACTTGTTACTCTTGGAGGGAGACCTCCTAGTTGGCTTGGCGGTTGGTGCTTCGGTGATCTCTTCAAGAAGATTGTGAAGAGGTCCGGGCTTCTCCTTCGTGGAGCTTGTGAAGTGGTTGTGGAGCTTTCCATCTCCGGAGCGGAGGAAAAGCTAACCATAAGGAAAGGGCCATTATCCTTCGTGGGTGTGGTTCGGAGAATAGGGTGAGCCTTCGTGACGCGGGGAATCCTTCGTGGACCTCCACTCCTCCAAACGTGACGTACCTTCTTGCAAAGGAAGGGAACACGGGAATACATCATCGTCTCCGCGTGCCTCGGTTATTTCTATACCCGAGCTCTCTTTCTTTGTGATAGCCATCGTGCTTGAAGTACATATATCTTGCTATCACTTGTGCTACATATATCTTGTGCCTATCTTGCTTAGCTCTAGTTGCTATTGTTACACTTAGTTGAGATTAGCATATTTAGGGTTTGTGCTTGTAAACTAAACGTTAGTTTAATTCCGCATTCTTACAAGACAAATCCGCAAGAGTTTTTAATTGCCTATTCACCCCCCTCTAGGCGACATCTCGATCTTTCATCCTCGTTTACTATTATTATAACTTAACAACATAATTTAGCATAGAAAAAACACTCCAATCCGGCAACCCGAGGCAACCCAACCTATAGGGGGCAACCGAATGCGGCGGGTAAGAGCATCTCCAGCCGCGTCCCCTAAAGCGTCCCCCAAAGGGATTTGGGTGCGCCGGACAAAAAATCGTTCCCAGCCGCGCGCCCCAAAGACTTTTTTTGTCCGACGCGGCCCAATACGGTGTCCGGCGCCGAGCCCGTCCCCGCTACACAGGGGACGCTCCGGGCACGCCGGATACAACGAAATGAGAGGCGAGGAGGCACGAGCCCGATGCGTCAGCGGCTCGGACGCTCAACCGCCGCCTACGTAGCGACGGTGCAGTTGCCGGGAAGAGAAACTATCGCATTGGCAACCGTCGATCAATGCGCGAACCGTCGGAATGGAGCGCGAAACTCCGCGGAAGAGTAACCGCTGCTCTCTTTGACTTCTGCACCGCCGTTCATTTGCGCTCAATAAGACCCTACGTATGCGCTTTCGGATCTACAACCGGCCGCCATTCATCCAAACCTCTCACGATGAGCGACCTCTCTCAGCTTCCATCATACACCGACAGCGAGAGCAAGCCCCCGGGATGACGCCATTGGTGGGACAGAGCGCCTGACAGCGGCGATGATTCCCCACCGCCGCTGGACAGCGCGGAGGAATGTGAGGCGTGGAGGAGGAGGCGGAGGAGGAAGGGTCTGAGGAGGCGGCGGCGGCCGGCGAAGGCGGAGACGGAGGCAGCGAAGGCGAAGGCGAAGGTGGCACAACCGGCGAGCATCGTCGACGACGAGGAGGACACAAGTTCCTCCGACGCGTCGATCGACACCGCCTCTTCGGAAAAGGTGACGAGCAGGAAGCGCCACCGTGAGGACGACAAGGCGGGCCATCAAAGAAGAAGTAGTAGTTTAATTTTTTATGTGATTTGTTTATGTTTTTTCAAAGTTTTTATATGTAATTTGTTTATGTTGCACCGCTTTGAATATTAGTACAGCAATATTAGTACAGAGTTTTTTTCTAACTATTAATAAAAATACAGTGTTTTAAAGTTTTAGGGGCGTGTTTGGGGGACGCGGCTGGGGAGCGATGTCCTCGAAGCACGGCATGAAGGAAACACGTCTCCTAAACAAGGGGCCGCTTTAGGAGACGCGGCTGGAGATAGCTCTAACACCGTGGCCAACGAAAATAAGGCACACATCCTACAAGACCACCAAAAAAGATAAAATAGTTCGTCTGAAAAAAGGTCCCGCTCCTCGCGTCGCGCCCCTGGCGACGCTGGGAGCGAACCCTAGCGCCGCCACCGCCGGAGGCCCGCCTACGCCGCCCCTCTGCCGCCGCTGCCGCTGGCCACTGCCGCGGTGGCGGCGGACCTCATCTCCAAAGGAGGTGAGGGGGTCCCGTGTCTGCTTGGCTGGGGGAGGCCGGCCCGTGTGGGGCGTCGCGGGAAGGGAAGAGGGAGCCAGGGCGGCGGCCCTGGGGCTCCGCCTGCTGCGGCGGCGGAGGTGATGCGAGGCGGGGCGCCGCGGCTTTCGGCGGCGCGAGCGTGGCCCTGTGCAGAGGTGGTGGTCGGGCGGGCTGTTCCGGGCCCGATCTGGGCCGCGGCGGGCGGGCACGGCGGCGGCGCGGCTTGCTGTGCTGATGGCGGCCGCGCTGTAGGGCGGTGGCTTCGGCTGCTCTGGGCTGGGACGGCAGACGCGGCCGGGCCTGGAGTTGGTCTTGGCTGTGAGGACGTGCTGCGGAGTTTTGGTGGTCGGCCATAGTGCATCGGCGCCCGGCCTGCTACTCCATCTTGCTTCACGGTCGGGTCGACCTCCGGGCGAAAGCTCTGCACGCGACTTCGGTACGTGCCGACGACGGCGGCGCTCGCTTCGTTGGCGTCGTTGTGAGTCTCTCGATTCGACTGACGCCGACGCGAGGGGTCCCGGGTGAAAACCTAAGCTCCATCGGGAGCGGGCGACGGCAACGGACGCGTTGCTACCTTGTTGGAGGCGTCGCCTTGGAGCCTTCTAGCCCTCGCGGTGCGGTTGGTTCGTAGCGGCTGGGCGAGGGGTCTCTGTGGCTAGGGAGGTGGAAGCTGGGGCGGCGGCCCCGGACGGCGGTGGTGTGCCGAGGCGGCGGCCTCGGGCCTCTTTGCAGCGACGGTCATATGGGGCTTGACCGTGGCCTTGCGTTTGGTTGGGTGGCGGCTTGGAGCTGTGCGGGCAGCGAGTTTGTCGACCTGGCTGGATCGACTTCGGGCAATGCGATAGTCGATCTGGCTGTTACGTCGGGGCGGCGGCCCCGAAGGCATGGTGCTTGGGTGGCGACTTGGAGATCTGTGTGGACAGCGAGGATGTCGACCCGGCTGGTTCATCTCCGGGCAATACGGAGGTCGTTGTGGCTTGTAAGTCGGCGGCGGCGAAGTGTTTTCTTGCGTTGGTGGCCGCGTTGTGTGGATGACGGGTCCCTCGTTTGTGCGGTTTTTTGTCTCGGTTTTCCTTATAAACCGGACAATGTATGGTTTTTGGACCCGGTTTTCCTCATAAACTGGGTCATTCTGTGCATAGCACCTTTCTATCTAATCGGGCGGCAGGTATCGACTGCCTTGAACTCAAAAAAAAAAAAGATAAAATAGAGACTATAACTGGTTCCATACTCCTTCCTATAATTAAAAAATCACCGGTGTCCCACATAAGAGCAAACGTTGGATCTCATGTGAGGGTTTAAAGTTCGAGAGTGGAGATGCTCTAAGATTTTTTTTTTTTCCAAAGTAAGCGGTTGAGAGAAAACAAATCCAGTTAAGCAAGGCCACGTGAGGCACACGTGGGACCAAGGCGAGTCTGTCCGCGGCGCGAAGCCGCTGGTTCGGCTCCTTCCGGGAGAAGATACGCACGAAACCAAATTGAAAAGAAACTTTGGAGGGAAAACTCCCGCCAATATAAATCTCCTCCGAAATCCCCTCCCCACATTCGTGATTCGTCCTCACAAATCCGGACCCCTCCATCCCCGCACAAACTCCATAGTCCAGACCCGAGGAGACCGAGCGATCGGAATGGCGGACATGGGCAGCCTCGAGAAGATGGGGCGGGAGCTCAAGTGTCCGATCTGGTACGCCGCCCGCCGCCCTGCCTGCCCCCCTTTATTCCCTCGTTTCACCTGCGCTCTATACCTGGATCTGTCCCCATCAGTTCTTCGATCCATCCATTTTCTTGTCCATCTTGACTGTTTTTTTCCTTGTGAATTAACTGGTATATCTGTTTTGTATTGGCAGTTTGAGCCTGCTCAAATCCGCGGTATCCGTCACCTGCAATCACATTTTCTGCAAGTGAGTCCCTTCTCCCTGACCCCATCCGTCTCGACCTCGCTTTAAAGTTGTTCCATGGATGGTTCTCTCCGATCTTGATTCATGTGACCCCTCCCCTCCTTGCTTCAGCGATTGCCTCATGGAGTCGATGAAATCCTCCTCCAGCTGCCCCGTGTGCAAGGTCCCGTTCCGCCGAAGAGGTCAGTGGTATACTTGTCGCCTGATCCTGCTTCCGTTGTTATATTAGTTATGTGCTGCGTAGAAATTGCTGGACCGCAAATGGTGGGATTGTTTTGCTGCGCTTGCAAATAATGCTTTACCTTCTGATTGAGAATTGTCTAATGTTAACACGGATCACGGATGTGATTGAGAATTGTGTAATGTTAGTACGGAATCATGGATGAAATGCCTACTTAATAAAAAATATCAATATTTATGTAACAGTAAAATTCAGAAGTTCAGTACTCCCTCTGTTCCAATTTGAACTAAAACCACAAAAAGAATTTTGGATGGAGGGAGTACTATTTTTTTTCCTCAACTCATCTGATTGTAGGGCTTTTTCTGGTTCATGACTAACATCGCCACAACTAACCTTATGGAAAGCTTGGTTGCCACAAAAAGTAATGAACTGGCTGTTTACTGTAACTCTAGAAATTCTGAATTAATGGACCTACCTATATCCGGTACGGGATTGTTTTGCCGTGCTCTGAGAATTATGTAATGTAAAAATGGATGAAATGCCTACTTTGTTGAAATTCAATATTTCTATAGCTATGTAAAAACCGAAAGTATACTCTTTTTCCTCCACGATATTGATGCACTGGTGTTTACTGTAACTCTGGAAGTTCTGATGTAATGGCCTTATTTTTATCTGGCACAGAAGCATTATAACAAAGCTTTGGTTTTGCTTGTAGAAATACGGCCATCACCGCACATGGACAATTTGGTTGGCATTTTGAAAAGCATGGAGGCTGCAACAGGAACTAATGTGGTCTCAACACAGGTGACTTCTGCGGTGGAAGTTGCAGGTAATTTTGCGACGCAGCATCAGTTCTTTTGTTTGCTAGCATATGTCAAAGTGGTCAACAGCAACATAGGTGATTAGTTATGTATGTGTTTTGCACCTGTTGGGTCGTACCACACATGTTGTATTAATTTCAGCATGCTGTCTGCTGTATGGCTGGGCATTTGTCTCTAAAACTGAAATCAACTTTTGGAAAAAAATGGACAATTGTTCTACAATCTCAAAGCTTATAGTCTTATTCTTACTTGATTTTGAAGATGGATCGAAACCTGCTGACAGCAAGAAAGGGCCCAAAAGGTCTAAAAAATCAGCGGTGCAAAAGAAGAAGATAACATCCAAGAAGGAAGCAAACACAACGAAACCTACTGTGGCTTCTGCATCTCGTCCTACTAAAAAGTCCTCTTTCTCTACAAACAAGAGAATACATGTGACGCCGTTCCCTGAATCTGAGACACCAGTGAGGCCTCGGAAGATCATGAAGCCTGAAGAGCCAACGAATAATTTGAATCAAGATGCTCAAGCCAAAGATAAAGCATTGGCTTCTGATAAATCTGAAGGCATTTCATTGTCACCGTTTTTTTGGCTGAGGGAAAGAGAGGATGAAGTAATTGGCACTGTTGAAACGTTAAGTGAACCTCTATCGCTGGCCACACCCTTGCGCCACAATGCACCTTGTTATAGTGATATTAAAGATTCTGAAGATGAAACACCTCTTAATACGACTCCAAATGTATGTTTTCTGAACATATTTTTATTTTTAAATTTCATGCTGACCAGCCTTAAAGAACTTTTCCTTACCATAAGCTACTTGAGTTGCAGAGCAAAGTTGGGGTTCCACAAATTTTTGATAGTGAAATCTTCGAATGGACCCAGAGACCTTGCTCTCCAGAGCTGTGTTCTACTCCATCGAAAAAGCAGGTATTTTTGCTACATGAGGCCAGAGACTATTACCTTTAATGAATTCTTTCTTTCTTGATAATCTTATGATTTGCACCAATTTTATTTTGAGCATGTATTTTATTCAACAATTTTGACTTTATAGGGTAAATGTCAGGATATACTAGATCACATATCAGAAACACATGATGAGGAAGATATACAGCTTAGTTGTTCATTTGAAAGGTTAGATCACGCAAGTAATGCAGCTCAGCTTGTCCATGCTAAGGAAATTAAGCAGAAGAGAAAGAAGGCACAAGGTAGGAACAGCAAGAAGGCAAAGTTGCCCGATCATCTGAAGGTCAGCATAAAAGAAGCTGATCCCAATCAACAAGATTCAAATAGTACTAAACATCTTGCTGCAAAGTCATGTGGGAAAAATAGTACCACAGAGAATAATACTTCAAGTAGAAGAAGCAAGGCTTTTAACAACATCAATCTATTTCCTTGCTCTAATTATAACTCTTCAGAGACATTTCTCCCTCAAGATGGTCCGGAGACTGAAGCACATGATGAACAACTTTCAGAAAGATACCAGAGAAAGGGAAAAAATAGTCAGCAGAAGAAAAGTGCAAGGAAGCTGGGAACAACAGGGAAGAGTACAGTTGAGACTACAGAAACTAACTATGAGCCAAGTAGTAAGCGAGTTAGAAAAATGCCCAATGGTGTCAATGCTGAAAAGATAAGAGTTATTAATGGTTCTAGAAACGAAACTGAAACACCAGTACTCCATGGTTTCATGAGAAGTTGCACCCAACACAAACTTTTAGATGGTAAAAGTAAAAAGAGCAAGTCCATTGGAGAAATGAACAGTCAGATTGGAACTAGCATGAAATCAAACATTGGTGGAAGTACATCAAGCATTTTACGTGGTAGATGCCAAAGTAATGAGGCAATACATGCAGCTCCTTCAGTAATGGATGTATCTGCTAAGAACAATTGTGCAGAAGGCATTGAACAAATAGATTGTTCAGTGATTACTAACTTTGGAAACCTCCAAGCCTGCCCTGTGCGTAATACTTCCCTGAAGAAATGTAACGGTGCTGTCTCTAAGGTTTGCTGTGCTTTCTGCCAGTCTGTTGATATCACTGAGGTATGTTCAGATAATTTTCAAATACCTTTTCTTGAAGTTCCAAATCCTTGGTCTACTGACGGCGAATGTCTCTATTTTCTTGAAGGTGTCTGGTGAGATGGTTCACTACCATAATGGAAAACAAGTTCCCACAGAGCTTAGTGGAGGGGCTAATGTCATACATTCTCACAAGAACTGCATGGAGTGGTTTGTCATCCTTTCTAGCACATGATTATATTGTAGCAAAATATTTTTATTCTCGGTATATTTAGCTAATTTATATTATACCTTTTAAATCTCCACAGGGCTCCAGATGTTTACTTTGAAGATGACTCCGTGTTTAATCTTATGGCTGAGTTAACTAGAAGTAAAAGGATCAAATGTGCTTGCTGTGGAGTTAAAGGTGCAGCGCTTGGGTGCTTTGACAAGAGTTGCCGGAAAAGCTTCCACTTCACATGTGCTAAATTGATCCCAGAATGTAGATGGGATAATGTAAGTATATTATGTCCTGGAACTAGTAATTTCAAGTTTACCAGAATAATTCCTTTATATTTTTCAAAGTTCGAAATTGCCACCTTATAGCTCCAATGTATTACTTTCACTGTCAGGAAAACTTTGTGATGCTATGCCCTTTGCATCAGTCCTCCAAGTTGCCTAATGAAATTTCTGAGCCACAAAAGCAATCCAAAAGGATAATACCAAAATGGTATGTCTGGAACATGCTTATGAAACATAGTCAAGTAATGGTGTAAGACTGTCAAATATATTATTATACTTACTGAGGCATAATTGTTTTTGCAGTCCTTCTCAGGTAAAATCTAGTCAAAATTGCAATAATAACTGGAAATGGCCATCTGGTTCAACACAGAAGTGGGTTCTCTGCTGTTCAGCTCTTTCTGCTGCCGAGAAGGTACTTTATGATGTTTATCTTATTTCCCTGATCAGATACATGATATTATCTCCGTATGAGTTTTAACTGAAACAAAATGGTCAAATTACTCAGGGAGTTGTATCTGAATTCGCGAAATTAGCTGGCCTGCCTATTTCCACAAGCTGGAGTCCTAGTGTTACCCATGTTATTGCATCAACTGACCTCTCTGGTGCTTGCAAGCGCACACTAAAATTTCTGATGGCAATCTTGAACGGCAAATGGATCGTCTCCATCGATTGTAAGTGGATAGCAGACTCATGACTGCCCTATCTGAGCAGAATTGGTATTGATGACCTTTGTTGCTGACTGGTTAGTTTATAATGTAGGGGTTAAGGCCTGCATGGATCACATGGAACCTGTTGATGAGACGAAATTTGAAGTCGCTACTGATGTTCATGGGGTTACAGGAGGTCCCAGATTAGGAAGACAGAGAGTAATCAAGAAGGTAATTTCTTTCACTGTTGTATATACTGTACTGTTATATGTGTAGTGGAAGTAATTTGTTGTATATATACCCGAAACTGCCAATTCAGCATGATCGTAGCTTCAAGGATCAGAATAAAGTTGTTTCTCTGCTTGAGCTATTGAGCATGATTGCTCATGGGTATATGCTACAGTATTCAGTTAACTGTTCATTTATTATACAGCAACCAAACCTGTTCGATGGTATGCGGTTTTACCTACATGGAGACTACACAAAGTCCTACAGAGGCTTCCTGCAAGACCTCGTCATTGCGGCCGGTGGCACTGTTCTGCATCGGAAGCCTGTCTCAAGAGACCAGCAGAAGTTGCTTGATGACAGCTCCCCTGTCATTGTTGTGTACAGCCTCGAGAATCAGGAGAAGGTGAAGTTTGATGCTGACCAGCGCCGCAGGCAGGCCGATGATGCCCAGGCGCTTGCCTGCGCCTCCGGTGGCAAAGCTGCGACCAGTGCTTGGATAATTGACTCCGTGGCAGCTTGCAACCTGCAGCCTCTGTGAGCTCGAAGAAGGCTTTCTGTCTACATGTGTAATGTAATTATATATAAGAGCTAGACTTCTCTGTATGAATTATCTATCCAGAAATCGTTCCCCTGTAATACAGATTTTCTACTTGGCATCCACAAACTCCAACATAAATAGAACAGACTTAATCCGAAAATGCTCCTTGGGTAATTGTTCCAACTTCCAAGCTAGGACCATGTCCGAGCCACCTTTTTCTTGAAGATAGGTATTGTACTAGAAGGATCTGTGCGCTTCGCTGTGCCCATAGATCGCCAGGATAATGTGATGGCATCTTTTTTTTTTTTGAAGCAAATATGATGGCATGTTATGATGTTATCTAGTTTCAACTAGTAAAAGGGGTTTAACAGTGATGATCAAAGAATAATACTGTACGTAACGATATCTTGAAGCACAGCTGAGTTTCAGATCGACAATGTCAAGAAGTGACATTTAAACTGAGTTGATACCTTCAAAAGAGAAAGCATCCACCGATGTTGGGGAAACTAGCGCTGGGTTTCCCTATTTGGAGATTAGCACACATTTAAAAAATAAAAATACGCAATGGAAATATTGTTTAATTTTAGCACCACTATACTAAATGAGGGATTGTTGCTCGTGTTGAAAGAAAACATATGCAACAACATTATGGAAGCCACACTTCTCAGCTACAGTGTCTCTGTGAGATGTAAGTTTAAGCCTAGTCTGAAACAATGTCTAACCTAGGGAGAGAGATTCTCGGAACTTCAGTAGAAGATCAACATACATCGACACAAATGCTTTTAGGTGAAAAATCCTTAACTTCAGGGAAAAAAAATCATGGGTTGAAGACACCAAAGTCTTCTTCCACGATTATTAAATATGGGATACAGCAAGTTATTTTCTAGTGACTACAGGCTTTCATACACCATCTTGGAGGGTAAGAACAAGATTTGGGCACAAAATTAGGAATTGGAACAATCTTACTTGAGAGCAACTCTAGCGGATCCCTTACTTCTCGGCCCATAAACCCGCAAGTAAGGGGCACGGTAAACGCGATTTTCAAGCACGTGCGTGGCAGCGCCGATCAGATTCCGTATTGCGGAACTGTAAAAAGAAATATTCAAATATTCCTTCTTAGAGTTCCGCTTTATGGATCTGATCAGCGCCTCCACACGCTAAATGTTCTGTAAACATCGGAGATTTTCGAAAGTTTCACAAATTTGACAGCATAGTTTGTAAATAAAACGATCCGAAATATGCGCAAAACATGTTTTTTACCCACTCATAAACCAACACGATATAGAAGGAAGCTCAAGCAAGGCCAACTCGCCGGTAGCACCTCCACCGACACCAGCAGTCATCGTAGCCGAAGAGCCATCTCCTCCGCCTCCACCCCCACCTGTAGTCGTCGTAGCCGGCGAGGCAGCACGGTTTTGCCTCCTCTTTGAAATGATCTCAAGCCACCTCATATGCCATCATTCTTTAGTGAACTCATCCATGGTGGAAGGATCCATCACCATCGCCCTATTCTCCTCGGCAATAAGATTCATTCAACGCCTTCTTCTCCTCAAGTGCTAGCTTTCTCTCTTCCAAATCATGAATTGCTTGCCACCTTGATTGGTTCATCTCATTCTTTTTGTGAGTCATGACAGCCTTGGCTTCCAAAGTCTTTAGCGTCATGCTTTCCTTTGGCTTCATGAACTCATCGATCTTGGAAGCCAAGTTCGCTGCATCAGCTTCAAGCTTGATCCTCTCTTTTGCCTTCTTGTTCCCTTCCGGCTTCCCCTTGTTCGTGCCTCCTTCTTCATCACTTTCATCATCCAAAAGAAGCAAGGCTCCCTTCTTTTGTGGTGCCTCTTGGTCCCTCAATTTCCAGTTCTCCATATGCTCTAGTAGCTTCCAACAATGTTGTAGGGTGAATGATCTTCCCTCGGAGGCTGCCATCGCTCTATACCTCTCCATGACAATCATTTCCTACAATCACATCATAAAATCCAACATTACTATGCAACGCACATACACAAAACCTCCAATATGCAATGAACTTACATAGTCATCGATAGATACGTCACTTGGAGGTGCATTGCTGACTTGCTCCATTGCCCCACTCCATCGACTGCAAGATGCCTTGATCACATCCCATCGGCCTTGTAGGGACCAATAGGAACGAGTCAACATAATTTTAACGTGAGGCATGAGGTGGAAGAATTTGTCTTCGATTCGCTGTCAATAGCGCTTGCCGGTTTGGTCCGTCCCGTGCATAGCGTCCATGGACACTTGCGACCACGCTCGAACCAAGAAAGTATCTTCAATCTCGTAGTAGTTGCCAGCTCTCCTTTTTTCCTCTCCTTCACCGCTCACCAAAGGTCGCAACGTCGACCTCTTCCATCGCGTCTTGTCTGTAGGCGTCGTCATCCTACACATCCTCCTCCTCTTCGTTACCATTATGTTCGATGTCATACACGACAATAGGCGGCTCCGTAATATTCACCTTGGAATCATTTAGAATTTTCATGAATGACGGCGGAATATCGCGCGGATTTGCCTCGTCATACCTCTGTGGCATTCCGCAGAACATGTTGGAGGCGCCGTCGCCGTGCTCATACAAGCTGACGATCTCGGTAGCTGGCGGAGAAGCGGTTGACTTCCTTCGCGCCCTCCTGCACCTTCTTCGGACCCCCCCGGCTTCTTCACGCTTGCCGAGGCAACACTTCCTGTTGGTGGTGACGAGGTGCTTTCCTGCGTACTTCATGTTGGTGGTGGACAGGGCGGCGGAGGGGGCGGCTACGGGTGGAGTAGTAGGAGGCGGCAACTTAGGCCGCGAAACATGGCCATCGGCCGCCGGGTGCTCACAGTGGCCCATGGGGGCGAATCCGTCATGGGGCGGTGGCGGGGAGGCGGTGGGGATGCAGATCATCGTCGGTGAGGTCACGGAAGTGGGAAGGGAGGGAGATGAATGTTCCGTCCCGCCAAAATGCGATGTGTAGTGCGGGTCGCAAACCGTGTATTCACAGTTCAGGAGGGTTTTTTTCTCAGAGGCCTATACTTTTTTCTTACAGTTCGCGATGATATACGGGATCTGATCGGTGCATGCAACTGAACGAAAATCGTAAACGAGCGGTTATTATACAATTTCGATGGGTTTATGGGTTCTGCTAGAGTTGCTCTAACAAATGGGTTTTTTGTGCTACAATCTTTATGTGATTTTGCTACAATAGTACAACATTGTTGCTACAATGTCCCTGACGAAAGTCTCCAGCAAAGACGGCGATGCTACCAGGCGGTTAGGGTCTTTTTTCCCCTCCACCGATGTCACCACCGGTCCATCCCGTCTCTGATGGCCTTGTAGGCCTTGGAGGTGCAGCAGACGTCGACCTCTCCTCGGTAGGAGGATCCACGTTTCTTATTTAGTTTTTTCTGTGTCTTTTTTTGGGATGGTGAGGCAGCGACGACATCCCGTAGTCAGAATAAGGTCCTCCCCATTCTATCCTTGCTCGGGTGGTGTGCCTAGTGATACGTCTCAAACGTATCTATAATTTCTTATGTTCCATGCTAGTTTTATGACAATACCTACATGTTTTGTTCACACTTTATATCGTTTTGATGCATTTTCCGGAACTAACCTATTGACGAGATGCCGGTGCCTCTGTTTCGCTGTTTTTGGTTTCAGACATCCTAGTAAGGAAATATTCTTGGAATTGGACGAAATCAAGGCCCATGATCTTATATTTCCACGAAGCTTCCAGAACACCGAAGAGGGACCAGAGGGGAGGCCGGGGCCCCCACACGCCATGGCGGCGCGCCCCCCTACTGTGTGGGCCCCCCAGAACCCTTCCGACTCCGACTCTTCGCCTGTATAAGCCTCCCTAACCTAAATCCTTGAGACGGATAAGCCGCGATACGAGAAAAGTTCCAGAGCTGCCGCCATCGCGAAGCCAAGATTCGGGGACAAGTCTCTGGCACGCCGCCGGACGGGAATTGCCCCGGAAGGCATCTCCATCGACACCACCGCCATCTCCATCAACGATGCTGTCTCCTATGATGAGGAGGGAGTAGTTCTCCCCGAGGCTAAGGGCTGTACCGGTAGCTATGTGGTTAATCTCTCTCTCTGTACTCCAATACAATGATCTCATGAATTGCTTTGCATGATTGAGATCCATATGATGAGCTTTGTATCACTACTAGTCTATGTGCTACTCTTGTGATGTTATTAAAGTAGTCTATTCCTCCTTCATGATGTAATGGTGACAGTGTGTGCGTCGTGAAGTACTTGGTGTAGGTTATGATCATAATCTCTTGTAGGTTATGGAGTTAATTATTACTATGATAGTATTGATGTGATCTATTCCCCCTTCATAGTGTAATGGTGACAGTGTGTATGCTATGTTAGTACTCGGTTTAAATTGCAAAGATCTATTATGCTCTAAGGTTACTTAAATATGAATTTTGAATGTTGTGGCGCTTGTTAACTCCGGCTTGAGGGAGCTCTTGTAGCCCTACACAATGAATGGTGTTTGTCATCCAACAAAAGAGTATATGTAGCACAAGTGAGGAGAAGTTATTTATTTATTATGTGATCAATGTTGAGAGTGTCCACTAGTGAAAGTATGATCCCTAGGCCTTGTTTCCAATACTGCAAACACCGCTTACTTACTGTTCTAGCATGTTTACTTGCTGCAATATTTATTTCATATCGCAATTACCATCTAACACCATCTATATCATCTGTGTTTTATCTCTTCCGAATTAGTGCACCTATACATCGACAAGTGTATTAGGTGTGTTGGGACACAAGAGACTTCTTGTATCTTAATTGCGGGTTGCTTGAGAGGACTATCTTTGACCTCTACCTCCCGAGTTCGATAAACCTTGGGTGATTCACTTAGGGAAACTTGCTGTACTACAAACATCTGCTCTTGGAGGCCCAACACTGTCTACAAGAATAGAAGCACACGTAGACATCAAGCTATTTTCCGCGCCGTTGGGGAGGTAAGATAAAAGGTATTCACATCCTCCGACTACTAAGGTATTTCCTAGCATTGTTGCCGGTGTGTGAGTGCTCGAAGCTATCTCCTTTAGACTCTGCAATTGTGACTTTTTGTTTCTTGTTTTTATTTCACTAGTTAGGCTTAATGGAAAACAACAAAAAAATTAGAGATCTTTATAATCTTTATCTTGAGTTAGGACATGAGGTGTTTGAAGAGAAAATTAAAAAACCCATGGAACTTTGTTTGCAAAATAGTTGTAGCAATGTTATTAGCATGAACTCTTTGAACATCATTATTGCTAAAGCTATGTAAGAATATAAGCTTGGGGAAGCTGGTTTTGAGGAGCATGATATTTTTAGTCCCTCAAGCATGGAGGACAAAATTTACTTTGATGATACTTTACCTCCTATATATGATGTTTGCAATGATGAATATGATATTTTCAATCCACCTACTATTGAGGAGAAAATTAATTATGATTACAATATGCCTCCTATATATGATGATTATGGTGATGAGAATAATTGTGATAGCTATTTTTATTGAATTTGCTCCCACTACAACTAATAAATTTGATTATGCTTATGTGGAGAGTAAATTTTTTATGCATGTGGCTCATGAAAAGAATGTTTTATGTGATAGTTATATTGTTGAGTTTGTTCATGATGCTACTGAAAGTTATTATGAGAGAGGGAAACATGGCTATATGCATCTTAATAATATTAAGTTTCCCCTCTTTATGTTCAGAATCTTGAAATTGCACTTGTGTTGCCTTTCTATGCTTGTTACTTTGTGCTTTCAGTACTTGTTCCCTTACAAGATTACTTTTCATAGGAAGTGGGTTAGGCTTAAATGTGTTTTGAATTTGCTTCTTGATGCTCTCTTTTGCTTCAACTTTTATTTCTTGCGAGAGTATCATTGAAATTACTGAGCCCATCTTAATGGCTATAAAGAAAGCACTTCTTGGGAGATAACCCATGTGTTTATTTTCTATTTGTTGTGTCTTGAAAGTTGTTACTACTGTAGCAACCTCTCCTTATCATGTTTTTGTGCCAAGTAAAGTCTCTATGGTAAAGTTGATGCTAGATTTGGATTGCTGCTAAAAGAATTGTTGTCTGCTACTCTCTCGTAAAAAAATCAAAAAAATCTGCAAATTTACGTGCATGATCCTCGGATATGTACGCAACTTTCATTAGTTTTGAGTTTTTCCATCTGAGCAAGTTAAGTGCCAAGAAAATTCGTCTTTACGGACTGTTTTGACAGATTCGGCCTTTTATTTCGCATTGCCTCTTTTGATATGTTGAATGGATTTCTTTGTTCCATTAACTTTCAGTACCTTTGTGCAATGTCCAGAAGTGTTAAGAATAATTGTGTCACCTCTGAACATGTGAATTTTTGATTATGCACTAACCCTCTAATGAGTTTGCTTGAAGTTTGGTGTGGAGGAAGTTTCCAAGGGTCAAGAGAAGAGGGTGATATAATATGATCAAGAAGAGTGAAAAGTCTAAGCTTGGGGATGCCCCCGTGGTTCATCCCTGCATATTTCAAGAAGACTCAAGCATCTAAGCTTGGGGATACCCAAGGCATCCCCTTCTTCATCGACAACTTATCAGGTCACTTCTAGTGACACTATATTTTTATTCCGTCACATCTTATGTACTTTACTTGGAGCGTCTGTGTGCTTTTATTTTCGTTTTGTTATTTTCATTCTCTGAATAAATTCATGCTCATGTGGGAGAGAGACATACTCCGCTTTTTCATATGAACACTAGTGTTCTTCGCTTTTACTTTTAATGTTCAAGGGCGAAAGTTGATCGCTTCACTTGTTGTTATTTTGTTGGGATCAGAAAATGCTTCATATGGTCTTGAATAATTTGATACTTGGCAATTGTTTTGAGCTCTCATAAATCATGTTTAAGCTCTTGCATCATGTAGTTTAAATCTAGTAGTGGAGAACTACTGTAGAGCTTGTTGAAACAACCTTGCTAGCCAAAGCCTTGTACTGAGAGGGAATGCTTCTCGTGCATCCAAAACCTTGAGCCAAAACCCATGCCATTTGTGTCCACCATAACTACCTATATGTGGTATTTCCTGCCATTCCAAGTAAATACTTCATGTGCTTCCTTTAAACAATTCAAAAGCTATTATCTCTTATTTGTGTCAATGTTTTATAGCTCATGAGGAAGTATGTGGTGTTTTATCTTTCGATCTTGTCATTTTACTTTCACAATGGACTAGTGGCTCATCCGCTTATCCAATAATTTTGCAAAAAGAGTGGCAATGGGGTTCCCAGCCCCAATTAATTAACTTGCATTAATAATTCTCTTCACATGTTTTGATCTGATCTATCAAGCAACTTAATTTTGCAAATAGACACTCCTTCATGGTATGTGAATGTTGGAAGGCACCCGAGGATTCGGTTAGCCATGGCTTGTGTAAGCAAAAGGTTGGGAGGAGTGTCATCTAATAAATAAAACTAAAGTACATGTGTAAACAAAAGAGAAGAGGGATGATCTACCTTGCTGGTAGAGATAATGTCCTTCATGGGAGCCGCTCTTGAAAGTCTGGTTGATAAGGTAGTTAGAGTACCCATTACCATTCGTTGACAACAACAAACACCTCTCAAAATTTTACTTTTATGCTCTCTATATGATTTCAAAACTTGAAAAGCTCTAGCACATGATTTAATCCCTGCTGAAAGAACATCTCTCATATTATGTTTTGAGTGTTTGATGTCAATGTACGTGATATACTAATGTTTTGTTAAGTGGTACAGGGGTTATATAGATACATTTGTGTGTGTGTGTTGGATGTGGTCAGTGCTGTCAAAGAGAATCAGAAAAAGTTCATCAGACCGGATAATCCGGGCCGGATATTTCCAAAATATCCCCCAATTTCGGCTAATGACTTGAGGGAAATCAGCTCGATAGGGCCGGACATTTGCCGGATATTGTCCCGGGCCGGATTATCCGGGCCGGACATTTCAAGAATATCCGCCCCCTCGAAACGGCTAAGGACCCGAAGAAAAGTGGCTCTGTATGGGGCCGGATTTTTGACGGACATTGTCCTGGTTTTGTACCGGAGGCCGGATTATCCGGGGGCGGATTATCCGCCTAACTTAGGCCGGATTATCCGCCCCCCGGAAGGCTCAACGGTTGGATTTTGGGGAGGGGTATTTATACCTCTTCTTCTTCCTTACCCCTTTGCTCAATCATTGCACAAGAAATCTGCCAAGCTACACCACTATTAGAGCCACCTCAAGAAACACAAGATTTGCAAGATCTCCTTCCTCCCCAACCAAAGCTCTTGATCTTTGGAGATTCGAAGGAGAAGCCACCGATCTACATCCTCAAGCGTTTTCATTTCCCCTCATTTGTTTGAGGGATCTCATGCTAGTGTTCCTATTTGGTTCCCTAGTTGATTTGTGTTGATGTGTTGTTGTTGATTGTTGTATTGTTACAGATTTGGGAGCCTCCAATTCAGTTGTGGATGTGTGCCCCAAGAACCTTGTAAAGGCCCGGTTTCCGCCTCGAGGAAATCCCTTAGTGGAAGTGGGCTAGGCCTTCGTGGCGTTGCTCACAAGAGATCTGAGTGAAGCCTTCGTGGCTGTTGGTTTGGCTTGCGTAGCAACCACACTCCTCCAAACGTAGACGTACCTTCTTGCAAAGGAAGGGAACTACGGGAATCATCTCCGTGTCAACGCGTGCTACACTCTCGGTTACCTCTATCCCACTCTATCTCCTATATATTGCGTAGCTATATCTTGCTTAGTTGATAACCTTGTCATATAGGTAATTTCACTTAGTTGCATATCTAGAGAATTTACCTTTGTGTCAAACCTAAATTGAAAAAGAACTAAAAATTGGTTAGCACATATTCACCCCCCCTCTAGGTGCGGCATACGATCCTTTCACCTGCTTCCCTCTGCGAAGGGCCTATCTTTTACTTTATGTTGAGTCAGTTTACCTACATCCTTCCATCTTAGAAGCAAACACTTGTGTCAACTGTGCATTGATTCTTACAAACTTGCTTATTTGCATTCATCATATTACTTTGTGTTCACAAATATCCATGAGATATGCATGTTGAAAGTTGAAAGCAACTGCTAAAACTTATATCTTCCTTTGTGTTGCTTCGATGCCTTTACTTTGAATTTATTGCTTTATGAGTTAACTCTTATGCAAGACTTTTTGATGCTTGTCTTGAAAGTACTATTCATGAAAAGTTTTGCTATATGTTATCTATTTGTTAGCAACTATAGATCATTGCTTTGAATCACTCCATTCATGTCATATGCTTTACAATAATGTTGATCAAGATTATGATGGTAGCATGTCACTGAAATTATTTGTTGTTATCGTTTACCTACTCGAGGGCGAGTAGGAACTAAGCTTGGGGATGCTTGATACGTCTCAAACGTATCTATAATTTCTTATGTTCCATGCTAGTTTTATGACAATACCTACATGTTTTGTTCACACTTTATATCATTTTGATGCATTTTCGGAACTAACCTATTGACGAGATGCCGAAGTGCCGTTCTTTTCGCTGTTTTTGGTTTCGAAATCCTAGTAAGGAAATATTCTCGGAATTGGACGAAATCAAGGCCCACGATCTTATATTTCCACGAAGCTTCCAACACCGAAGAGGGACCAGAGGAGGCCCAGGCCCCCACACGCCATGGCGGCGCGCCCCCTACTGTGTGGGCCCCCCAGAACCCTTCTGACTCCGACTCTTCGCCTGTATAAGCCTCCCTGACCTAAATCCTCGAGACGGATAAGCCACGATACGAGAAAAGTTCCAGAGCCGCCGCCATCGCGAAGCCAAGATTCGGGGACAGTCTGTTCACGCGGACGGGGAATTGCCCGGAAGGCATCTCCATCGACACCACCGCCATCTCCATCAACGCTGTTGTCTCCTATGATGAGGAGGGAGTAGTTCTCCCCGAGGCTAAGGGCTCTACCGGTAGCTATGTGGTTAATCTCTCTCTCGTACTCCAATACAATGATCTCATGAATTGCTTTGCATGATTGAGATCCATATGATGAGCTTTGTATCACTACTAGTCTATGTGCTACTCTTGTGATGTTATTAAAGTAGTCTATTCCTCCTTCATGATGTAATGGTGACAGTGTGTGCGTCGTGAAGTACTTGGCGTAGGTTATGATCATAATCTCTTGTAGGTTATGGAGTTAATTATTACTATGATAGTATTGATGTGATCTATTCCCCCTTCATAGTGTAAGTGTGTATGCTATGTTAGTACTCGGTTTAAATTGCAAAGATCTATTATGCTCTAAGGTTACTTAAATATGAATGCTGAATGTTGTGGCGCTTGTTAACTCCGGCTTGAGGGAGCTCTTGTAGCCCTACACAATGAATGGTGTTTGTCATCCAACAAAAGAGTATATGTAGCACAAGTGAGGAGAAGTTATTTATTTATTATGTGATCAATGTTGAGAGTGTCCACTAGTGAAATTATGATCCCTAGGCCTTGTTTCCAATACTGCAAACACCGCTTACTTACTGTTCTACTGCATGTTTACTTGCTGCAATATTTATTTCATATCGCAATTACCATCTACCACCATCTATATCATCTGTGTTTTACTATCTCTTCGCCGAACTAGTGCACCTATACATCTGACAAGTGTATTAGGTGTGTTGGGACACAAGAGACTTCTTGTATCTTAATTGCAGGTTGCTTGAGAGGACTATCTTTGACCTCTACCTCCCTAAGTTCGATAAACCTTGGGTGATTCACTTAAGGGAAACTTGCTGCTGTTCTACAAACCTCTGCTCTTGGAGACCCAACACTGTCTACAAGAATAGAAGCACACGTAGACATCACCTAGCATCGATAAAGGGTGTATGGAGTTGTGTGTCCGGGGGATCTTCTGGGATCCGGTCGGTTTCACGGTGTGATTCTAGGTCTGGCTCTTCTGATCTACGATTCTCATAATTGGTGATGGTTGCTTCTCTGGTACATGATTCTCTGGCGCGACGACTTCATGTTTGTCTACTACAAGGATATACCAAGCATTGCCCGGCTCCGGAGGAGGGGCGACGCTGGCGGTGTAGTGGTCAGTAGGTGGTCCATAGAGCTATTTCTATTTTTATTATTTTTGGGCTCCTTGTATTCTAGATGATATGAATAGAGTTCCTTTTCCACCTTTTACCCCTAGTTATGCATTTGTGACACTAATTATCTGTTGAGTGAAAATTTGTCTAGATTACTTCTTTTAGAAACTCTGACAATACGGAATATTTGGAAATAATGGAGCATGTGGTTCATTTATTTCTAAGTGGACCATGACAAGTGTGGTAGTACAGTTATTTGGGATCAGAATATTTTCTCCATGACGGTGTAAATACGGTGCCGGCTGCCAGCGCAAAATAGCACGACCCAAAACAGTTGCATTGGAAGGGTCTCGAGTGCTTTTAAAATGTCGCAAGTTCGATCGGCCACCTCAAGTCCTCAACACATGAACCAACGTCTAAAAACGACGAGCGCAAGGACCTCATCAGCAACATGGTCAGCAAGCGGCTCTACCAGGTGGTCGTGAACAACTTCCTCATCGTCGTCGTGGTACCTGTCACAGCCGTCATTCTTCTCCGCAAAGCCGCACAGCTCGGCCCCGATGAGGTCCTCTCCCGGCTCCATGGCCTGCGGCAGGTCCACGTCTTCCTAGTCGTCTTCGCGCCGTTCGCCATGGCCACCCTCTACCTCCTGCGTCGCCCTCGTAGCGTGTACCTGGTGGACTACGCTTGCATCCGGCCGGAATCCAACTGCCGCGTATCCATAGGCTCCTTCACCGAGAGCGCTCGCCTGTCGCCGTACATCGACGACGGCACCTTCCGTTTCATCACGCGCATGCTGCGTCGGTCGGGGCTCGGCGACCAGACCTACCTCCACCCTTCGCTGCACCATATCCCTCCGCGCTGCTGCCTGAGCGAGAGCCGCGACGAGGCGGAGCAGGTGGTCTTCGCGACCGTCGACGACCTGCTCGCCAAGACGGGCATAAGCCCCGGAGCGATCGACATCCTGGTGACCAACTGCAGCGGCTTCACCCCGACGCCGAGCTTCACGGACATGATGGTGAACAGGTATAAGCTCCGAAGCGACATCCGGCACGTGAACATGTCCGGGATGGGGTGCAGCGCCGGGGTGGTCTCGGTGGAGGTGGCGAGGAACCTCCTGCAGGCGGCGCCGCGGGGCGCGCACGCGCTGGTGGTGTCGACGGAGATCACCTCCTTCATCTACTACACGGGACCGGACCGGACGATGCTGCTGCCTGGCGCACTGTTCCGGATGGGCGCGGCGGCGGTGCTGCTGTCGACGTCCAGGTCCAACAAGTCCCGGTTCCGGCTCACGCACATCGTGCGAACGCTCACCGCCGCGCAGGACAGGGCCTACCTGTGCGCGTCGCTCAAGGAGGACGAGCACGGGGAGACGGGGATATACCTGTCCAAGGACCTGGTGCCCGTGGCAGGAGAGACGCTCAAGGCCAACATCGCCGCGCTGGGGTCCGTCGTCCTCCCGCCGTCCGAGAAGCTGCTCTTCGTGCTCTCCTTCATCGCCCGGAAGGCGCTGGGCAGGAGGATCAAACTGTACATGCCGGACTTCCACACGGCCTTCGAGCACTTCTGCGTGCACTCCGGCGGCCGGGCGGTGATCGACGCGGTGCAGGCCAGCTTGCGGCTGTCGGACGAGAACGTGGAGCCGTCGCGGATGACGCTTCACCGGTTCGGGAACACGTCGAGCAGCTCGCTGTGGTACGAGCTGGCGTACATCGAGGCCAAGGGACAGGCGCGGAAGGGTGACCGGGTGTGGATGGTCGGCTTCGGGTCTGGATTCAAGTGCAACAGCGCCGTGTGGGAGTGCATCAGGTCGCCCAGCGACACCGCTGTCGGCGCACCGTGGGCTGATTCCATCCATCAGTATCCTGTGAAGATAAGTAAAGAGTAGGCTAAAGGGCTGGTGCATGTACGAGATTCGGAGAGTGTGACTCGAGTCCAAAAAATCATATGCTTTGTTTGTCGATGCTAATATACTTCAAAAATGTGTTTTTTTCTGTACTCATGGCATTGTATGACAAAATATTATAAATATCAATATGGTTTTGTACAGATGTTCCTTCCAAGTGAGAAAAGCAGTGCTACTAAGGCTTAACTTTTTTTTAGAAAAATAACATTTTACACACAAAAAATTATAGTCATTAGTAGCAAGCAGAAACTATATGCTTTCAATCGAGAATTGACAAATAGGTTTAACACAGTGAGCTCATCGATACAAAAGTAGTCACGGTCGATTGTCTGAAAAAATTATACCAGGAGATCCCATGTATCAAACTCAACTACATGTGAGCAGTGAGCCCTAGCTGTGTTTTTTCGGATTCAAATCCTGTTTTTACCGCATTCAGCACATATGAATTATGTACTGATGGTTCCAGTAATGTGTGTTTATTTTGCACCAGTGGTGCATTCCTAAATACACTCTATGTAAACACCCTTTTTTACATCAGTATCTTTCAGGTTCAGTATCGGTAATTTGTGCAAATTTGATTTAGTTCATAGAAGTTGCAACTTTAGCAGAAAGCTAACAACATGAACAATCACCCGATGAACCAATGTTCATACCATCTTAAAGCATATCATGTGTGCACAGTATCCACTAAATCACAGGCCAAATAGATCCAAAATGCCTACTCAAGAAACAACGTACAAATTGACTCATATGCCTGAAATCATCATAATTTTGGACATGTCGATGAACATGTGAGCGGTACTATCTAAATAGTTTGTCAAATAAAGTGTAGTTATTGAAACCCACACATGTAGAGTGGACCATACCTAAACATAAAAAGCACCAAAGAACACGAGTCATAAAGGGACATAGCCAAACCATCAGTGGTGGCGCCAGCAAGTAAGCAAACACTGAAACTATAAGTCTCAGAATTATTCTTTTTTATTACTTAGTTAAAATAAAATATATCGTGTATTCACCATTTCAAGACTAAATGAAAAACGCTGTCCATTCACAAAAATCTCAACCACCATGGAATAACCATAATCTTAGTAGATACCTATCTAATTAGATTACGCTCCAAACGAAAATAGCAGTTGACAAAAGAGTTCATGCTATTAGGATTTTTTTTTTTCACTAAGAGGAGCTTCCATGTACTATAATCAATCTCAAAATAGAGGACTCGGAACGATGTTCGCTAAATGGATACAAATATTTCCAAGTGTTATTTCTTTCAAGGCATCAATGGCCCCTAGCTATGTTTGTGTAGTATCAATGCAAAAAAACGACTTTTAACAATAGGATCCGTGCTGCTTATATTAGACATTATTCAGTTTCTCATGACATGTCACTGAAGCAAGAAATTTTCTAATTAAACATGAGTTAGACATAACCTATCATATTTGGCAGCCTGAAAAAGTTTCAGGGCAACTCTCCTGTGATGTTATTCGCAACTGTAAGAGAACACACCAGCAATGCTTCAAGAAATTCCGGATCATCTTTTACTGTAAGAAAGAAAAAACTGCACCTGCATCTATAGGAAATGAAAAATAAAACAGGGCATATAATGCAAATCTTATGTTCAAGACAAATATTTTAGCATCCCTGATTATTACATCAAACAGTATAAAGTAAAAAAACAGAGACAATACCTAATGGCCAATTACAATGATCTTTACTTGGGACAGGAACCCCAGACGATATGTTAACATCTATATTTTGATCTCATTGTAAATGTAAATCATCAAGTCAAAATGCAATCAAAAGTATATATCGGTGCACTAAGGATGGAACAGAGATGCCAAAATAGGAGTAATGCAAACAAAGATACAGAAGAGAACCACTAATCCACCGAAACAATGACTACTTGGCAGTCAATTTGTATATTCAAATACAGTAAAGCGATCACTAAAGTAAAATGCACTGCAGTCCCATATACGTGTACAAAACAGAGCTATTTTCACTAAAATGGTGTATATAAACATTTGAGTTGCTCCAGTATGAAGATTAAAATACGAATAAAAGCCACACTTTCTAAGGACCAAGGAAAATCTTTTCATAGAAATGTCAGTTTTATGCAAAATAGCAGTAGCAACGACTACAGGAAATGAAAAGTTTCAGGAGCCTAAATATGATAATAATGTACTGAACATCAAGTTAACATCGAGAAAAATTATGTACTTTTTACCTCTTTGTCTGATGCAACAAAGGAAAATTGGACCAATGTGAGGTATATGATAGCATAAAGAAAAATCGAAGGGAATTGTATGCTGAGAGAAAAGAGCAGTTGGCTTTTCAAGAATCACAAGACTATTTGGTGACAATTCAACTGATTGATCTATTCAAATACTTTGATTTAGAAAAATTAGTGAATAATGCTTACCATCAATTAGAGAACTAGTTCAGGAAAGAGGAACTCTCTGTGCAAAGATCGGCCAGGAGACGAATAGCGTAGCTCACGGCCTTGCACAACTTGGTAGAGTAAATGGTAGAACGGATGTGTGACTCAGGGACTATCCTCCAGATATCTATGAGGTAATAACCAATGATTGTAACTCTTCTTTTGTTTAATAAAATCCTCTTTTCCCCGTTAAAAAGGAATGCTTACCATCAATTACATATGCCAATAAGTCTCCTTTGGAGAGTCACAATATCTCGAATATCGATTAGAGGAAGCAATGATAAACTGAGAGTAAAAACTATGTACCATTTCAATATACTAAGATAAAGCAAGTACATGCAGTTTTTGCGCCATGCATTGTGTACTAATACATCAGGACTGCCAGTGTAGAGTAATATACATTCCAAAGGCCTAACTATCCTATATGCAATAACGAATACAAAAAACTTATCGTTTTCTTCGTGTCATATCTAGCAATAAAACCAACACCAGAATTCACTTGTTGTCCAAGCCAGAAGGCTTCCGCTCCCAGGAAGAGGTTCTTCGTGACACTCTGAAATGAACAGGTAAAATATGTACCTTAAGTATCGAAATGGCTGAGCATAAACAGATTCGCCCAATATACCGACTCTTCAGTTGTATGTCAAATTGAATGCAATATGGGCAAAATAGTCTTCTCTATACAATTTTCTCATTATACAGACTATTCAACAAAGAGATGAGAAATAAGATTTGTCTGAACTTCAATCTGTATGCACATTGAGTGCCCTAATGATGCAAATTAAGAGCACACCAATATTTTAAATCAACACCCTGCCAGCCTACCACACCATCATCTTTACCCTCACTCTCTCCAGAATACTACAACCACTAATTCAGTATCACGATTTTACATTGGAGTTGTGTAGTAAGAGGGTGTGGGAAGGGCGGCAAGCAACTCTTTCATCAACCACACTATGCTCATCTGCAGGTACAGGTAGGCATACACAGCATACGATAGTGCTCATGGTCATAACAAGGAGCAGAAGAAATATCCAGGTAAAGATTATTTGATCTGACTACGAAAAAACAAACACGCAGCAATCAGCATGCCCACATAAAAATGCTTCAGCCTCTTGGGTTCACATCATCATACTACTACACTAGCTCTCGCTTCAAAGTATAAGCAGGTTCTGCAAATTCATACACAATCGAACTTGCAGATTCATGTACAGAGTGTAACTTCTCTCCAAAAAGAGCTACAATCCAACACAAAAATTAACAGTGCTAACAGCAGCTCGACACAGATGTGTAGGAAATCTATCCAACACTGCCACGTCTGATGAAGATAAGGGCTTCCTAGGAGGGACTGGCCACCAGCAGGCTCAGTGACGACTTGTCTAGCGGCTCCAACATCTACAACGGATGCACAGCTTTCCTTCGTGTTCATACTTTAATAACTACTTGCAGCCCCTCTGAGCCTCTGAGCAAGGTAGGCGCAGGCTGAAGTAAAATAGTCAGCCAGAGAACTTCTACTCCATTGGCTCAAGTTACACTGGGCTTCAAGTTGCATCTCGTGAGATACAATTACATCCTGAAACAGAGACATGAATGGATAAGATTTCAGCAAATGCTAAGAACACTGTTTTTAGAAAAGGAACGAAGCGCTTCCACAGTTAAAAAGCTCGTAGCAAGTTTCATTTGCTATACACAATTGAGATATCTAACAGATTTTTCTCAACTCCTGCTTTTCACATAGCCTTCTAACTGTATAAGAAGCATATCAGAATGAGCAAAAGTTACAGCCCAAACATACAGGTTGGGGCAGAAAATCTTTCTTCCCTCAAACCACACTTGCCTTCCAATAGCCTGCCTAGAGCCTTTCTGATATCTTCCCTAGTCCCCCTCTCCATTTCCTATTCCTTAATCGCAAAAGCCAGAAGTAATAATGGAAAAGATGATCCTTAGCGAAGGGCACAGTACAGCTCTTATCAGAATGGTATAACAGCTGAAAAGGACTGTCTGGGGCAGATATTGGTGTGTGTAAATATGCCAGTGCAAGATATTGGGTATAGTAAAGGTTAGCCACCTAAACCTGTTTGCTTCTTGCTACAAGGAGGGAACAATGCACGTGAACATTCCTGTTTTTGGATTTCAACTTGGTCACAGGTCACTCGGATTTTAAGGAGTCTTAACTAAAAAGAACAATTGACGCCTCATAAGTATCACAGGCAAACCAACTAAAATTATCGAACTCATGTATAACTGATCAATGATCAGTGTCAACCTAATTTTCCAATGCCACAAACAAAAACAAAATCGTGATTTGCCAAATTGTGTTACTCCAATTTGTTATCCATTGTATTGTTTCAGTTATGTTTACATTAAGGTTTGATTATCAATATCTCAATATCACCAAAAAAACTAAGTTAACACCGAACAGCTCACTGCTGGATCATGAATCGAGCGCCTGTGTGTGTGAAGTCCAATACTCTCTCCAGACAATTTGTGCAATAACGTATTACCAAAGTTCGTATATTCATGAACGGTAGGACTTTAAATTGAAATCAACTTTATGGTTGTACGGCCAATCAAGCAATGTACTTCATGTAAAAACTGAGTTTGGTATAAACTACTACCATATACACAAACAATGGTAAAATCCAAGAAAAGAGTTAGCAGTCAGCCAATCCAGTGATTAACGTTTACAAATAGTTTGCTTCTTATGAGTTACAACAAATAACCAAAATCCAGACACGAGCTAAACCTATATCTGCCTACACACACCCAATCTCCAGAATTTTAAATATTTTGCTCAGTACAAATCAAAAATGCATCCTAAAAGCGTTGAGGCTGGTGATGGTAGTGGCAGAACTCACGATTGTGTGGAACTGTGGATAGGGTTGAACTGATCCTAGAAGCAAAGAAGACAGTTGCAGAAAACTAACCAGACAAACAATGGAGCGAATAGTGATGTGAAATTTACCTCTCACAGATGAAACATCTGGAATGGCGCTCCATCCGTAATTTAGAAGGAGTTCATCTCAAGGGTATACATCCTGCGCTTGAGGAGCATCCTGACAGCTGTCCGATAAGGCTCCTCGAAGGCATCTGAAACCCAGGGTCCGCATGCCGCCGACCCAGCACCCCCAGTCCCAACCGCGTCCCTCATGGCCTCCTCGCTCGGCTTGATGGCCACCAGCGTTGCCCCATTCAAGACCGTGCCTCCAGGCAGCTCAATGTGCGGCGCGTACCACAGCCGCATGCTAAGCGCGGGCATGAGCGTGCGGTGCGAGTCGCCGGACGCAGACACCGGCCTGACCCGCAGCTCCTGCAGCTGGCACTTGTCCATGGTGAGCACGCCCTGGCCGTCGGCGTCCGTGAGGTCCAGGCTCTCGAGCATGGCGTGGTCGGAGATGATGGGTTGTAGCAGGTAATGCCGGGCCGACGCCGCGATCAGCGAGCTGATGGTCCACAGCACCCGCAGCTTCAGGCCCCCGTTCGTGTAGAAGGACTCCGGTATGCTCCCTAGATCGTCAGACTCGGTGGTAGAAGGGGGTGTGGTCGCAGCGTCCTTGGCGGCGGTAGAGGATGGTGAGGCGGAGGCGGCGCCGAGGATGACGCAGCTGCCGAGCGTGGAGCCGAAGTCGGCCTTCCACTTGAGCAGCACGCCGTCGTCCATGCCGAGCTCGCCCGCGGGGAGCTCGATGTGGAGCGTGCGGAGCTCCTTGAAGGAGCGGAGCACCTCGGAGGGCGAGTGGTGCGACACGTCGCCGCCGGGGGGCTGCGAGGAGGAGGAGGAGGAGCGGCGGAAGGAGGAGAGGGAGGCGGAGGAGGGCGGGAAGTCGGCGGCGGAGTTGGCGTGGGAGAGGATCTGGCCGAGCGCCTGGATGGGCTTGACGATGCCGCCGATGACCATGCGCGCGATCTGGGAGAAGACGTTGCGCGCGCGGGCGGAGGCGGTGGCGGTGGGGGAGGAGGGCGCGGCGGAGGAGAGGGAGGCGGGGTCGTCGGGGATGACGCAGTCGACGCGGACGAGCACGGAGTCGACGAGCGGGACGAGGGCGTGGAAGCGGCGGGAGACGAGCGCGCAGCGGCCGAGCGCCTTGACGTCGCCGATGCGGTTGAAGATGACGAGGAGGAGCGGGTCGGGGAGGTCGTCGAAGTGGTCCTCCCCCGGGTGGTGGTCGTCGCCGGGGTCGCAGCGCCAGCGGCGGGACTCCACGGCGTCGTATTCGGCCATCGGCCGGCGGCGAGGGAGAGCGGATCTGGAGGGTGAGGAGAAGGCAGGGGAGGGACGTGGGTGGGAGGCCACGAGGAGGTCTGAGAGGTGGACGGCGTGCACTCTCTTGTTGCTTTTTTTGCTCGGGACAAAATGCAGTGGAGCCCCTCATCCTCCCCGAAATCATGGCCAAATACACTTATTAAAATCGATTTTGTCAGTTTTGTGACCGAGCTTTATCTTGCTTTCGTCGGTGCCAAGCATATGCAGGCTCCACTGGCATCATAAAACTTTTTTCATAATCAATACCACAATATATTTTATATTAGCAAATGGTACGTGGTACATATAAATGAAGTCTTCATCGATTATAAAATAGAATAGAATCTAAAAAAAACAAGCAAATCTTCTACTCGTAGGTTTTTGAACTCTTTCTGCTCCCACAATATAATTTTGTAATTTTCTGAATTCAGCTATAGAAAAGTACTATACTTGGCATACCACAAGCATCTAAATACTAAGACGGGTTCTCCCGTGTTTTAAACCACAATGCCAAAGCTAGTGCATGACATAGTCAATAAAGTTATTTGTTAAACATGTAATATATGTTATATGTATGCACATCTATCCTTATACTTCATTGTGGGGGCTTTTCCCGCTCCTATATTAACACACAACTATGCCCAAGGAGAGGGTAACATTCTCGCTAACATTGACATGGTATCAGAGCTGCCTCTTCCAGGCGTTTAGTGACAGATCTCACAAACCCTAGATCGTCGATCAAGATCGGCTGATCCACACACACAAAATCCGTCTGCTCACCAAGATCAGCATGACCAAGATCGGCAGCGGCCCAACCCTTCTCTCCCTACAACCCGATGGTGTCGTCTTCTTTAGTTGTTGTTGGGACGGCTCTTTCAGCTGCCCTTGGGGTGCAACCGACAGAAAAAATGGACGAGGGACAACTTCCTGTTCTGGAAGATGCAAGCCCTCCATGTGATCTGTGGTGCACAAGTCATGGGGATACTAGATGGCTCCGACGCGCCACCAAAGGAAACTCTGGAGGTGAAGAAGAAGAAAAGAAGAAACAAACCGTGGCCAACCCTGCCTATGGTGTGTGGCTTGCACAAGATCAACAAGATCTGATATATCTCGATCTTGAACACACCTTTAATGTGTGGTCGATTGTTGAGGGGTTGCACACGCCCCAGACCATGGCTCGCGTGACTATGCTACAAAGAGCTCTCTCCAACACGAAGAAGTTGGACATGTCTAGAGCCAAATTCGTCGCTACGGAGAACGCCTTCGCATCTGGACTTGATTCGGCCGAGCGGAAGGCTGATGACCATGAACTCAAGGAACACATCTTAAACGGCCTCGACGGTGACTACACCCGTCTTGTCGGCTCCATCAACTACGTTCGTATAACCATGCTAACTAATACATGTTCCCAACTCATTATGATCAAAGTCATCACATGTTATCCGAGAATGACCAACATCAGAAAGAGTAACAACACCAATATTGCAAAGAGAAGCAACCCAATAGCCTGATCGACGTCACTGGTTAGTAAAAGAGGGTAAATCATCCTTGTCGGCTATGTAGCAGGGGGGCAAATATTGTGAGGACAATCCTCGCAACAACCATGAGAAGAAGTCCGAAATCGATCAACAGAGCAAAATCTAAAGGAGCATACCCACCAAAATTTAATCTTCCAACTCCTCGATGGACATCGAGAAGGAGATCTCCTCGCCCAACGGAAGCATGGAGATCACTTGTTGTAGACAATGTCATCTCCATTAACAAGAGATCAAAAGAAGATGCCTACGAAAACCCTAAACCGATCCTTTGAAAACACTCATTTTCTTACAAGCTTCACTCACATAGATTGGATTCCCCGTCCATCCCGACACTAGCAAGACCGACCGGAGGAGGGGGAACTGACGTATGGTGGAGGCGGAGGCTATTTACAACAGATAGAAGTGGGTACCATAAATTAATAAATGAAGCTAAAATTAAATAATATATGCAAACCCACATAATTTAGCATTTATAAAAAAGAAGTTGCGTGCATCATTTTAATGCAGAGCCCCGGGTTTCAACTTATTTTTCAAAAATAAAAACATAATTTGGTGCTTATAGATTCTTCCGCCTAAGAGGATAGAGAAAGAATAAGAACTGTCACTAGCTTCATCTCGAGACAAATTCGTTCTTCCGTGGTTCGCATTCCCGTGGACAACATCAACGATTCCATGCGGAATTCCGGTAAGAGGTCGTTTGGAAGCCAGGATTTCATTTCGTTTGTAGCATTTTAAAATGAATACATGTATTCATTTCATTTACATTGTAATTTCAGAAATATACACTTGTTTGGTTGCCACAGGAATTGCAAATGACAGCAGAATTCAATATTGAATGTGTAGAGGCTTCCATAGAGAATTGCAAGAAAGGTTTCAGCTTGGAATCATGTTTACCCATGAGTCATTTTGCTGGAATTCCTAAATGAAATCACAATTCTGTGGCAACCAAACAGCCCACCTATAGAATTCCAAAATGAATTCCAGGATTCCAGGCCCAAATGATGGATACCAAACGACCTCTAAGTAGCATTATTCTTTTGTCATGTTTTTCAGGCAGGCCATGAGTAAGTAAAGTAGACCCCAGAGATTGGCTGATCGCAGCGGTGCGGTGCACGCATAGTGGCTGAGCGCCCCATGGCCTTTTCTTGGATTCTCCCCTTCCTCCTTTTGTTTAGGACCGGATTCGCTCTGGCATCCCTAGGGAGGAGGAGCGGAAAATGCCTGGGTTTTCTTTTTTTGACCGTGAAAAATGCCTGGGTTTTCTCGTCTTTCTCGGCGTGATTCTGCTGAAAGGGCCGGCCTCTGGTGGTGGTGGTCACCGCCCAAGTTGCACAATGCAGATGCCATCATCTTGGCATGTGGAAAAAATGGCTGATGCCCTTGGCAACCACGCTCGCAGGGGCACGAAGCTATAGTTGGTGAACAGGATCCGTCCGTGCGGAGTCTGTGGGTACTGCGCCATCTCTACCGGGCAAAGTCCATGGTTCTGGGACTTATTACGGTCATTTCCATGTCAAGTGTCACCTGCAGCCATCTTGTGATGACTGGCCGTCGCGTCATGTGCATCGATGCCCTCTTTAGCCCTTCACCTGATGCACATGTTGCCCATGGCATTCACATCAGACACTTGCAGACACACGTACAGTCGTACTCGTACACCCATCCATCTTCTCTGCACGCTTTGCTGGTTGGTGGCTCTCGTGTGTGTGTGCGTGCGTGCACCGTAGATTGTAGCAGACACGAAGAAGAAAGAAAGGTCTTTGCCGCGTGGTGCGGTGGCTCTCGTGACAACAACCGCCACAGCGGCGGCAGCGTTGCGTTGCGTGACAGCGATGGTGCCCAACGGTGGCTTGCTTGCCGGTGGGACGCGTCCCTGGCACTGCAAATGCCAAGGCTGTATAGGTTAGGTTGGGGGTTGCCCTTCCCCCAGCTCACACGCCCATCTCATCCCTTTCGATAATGTTCGAGGTGGTTCCACCTTCGTCGTCGACGTCGATGGATGGTTTGGTCCGACCTGTAGCGACGCCGCACGTCCAACTTCCCAAGTTCAGAGGCTTCCACTTGACACGCGAGGAGTACTAGAGTATTTTCTTTTCCAGTGTTTGGTGCATCGGTAGTGTATGACATGGACACATCTGGCTTTTCTAAATGGCGCAGCAGTTGACATGGATCAGGTCACACACGACTTGAGGAAAACCCGAATACCCGACGCAACTTGCTTTCATGATGAACGAACAATTAATGCAAACATGCGCGTGCTCTCATTGAACAATAATAATGGAGGGATTAGTGGGCAGTATGCCAGTATACCAAATGGAAGGCACAGGAGTGCGCTGTCATCGGCCAATGTCAAGTGGCGATGCTGGTGCTCAATCCAAGCACCAAATGGAAGTTGACAGCAAGATTTTGATATGATATGATGATGCCTATTCTGCAAGCAAATTCCAGGTTCGTCCTTGTAATCATCCGAAAAAACGCTTTTACCACAAACCTGTTTCTTGCCAAACCTGCGACGCAACACAGTACAAATAGCAGTTATAGCAAACGAAGTTGATAATCTACTACCAGCTTTTATAAGATACAATTACTGCATCCGAAAATCGACCAGCTGCAAAATGTCCTACCAGTAGCAGAAAATGCCCGATTATATTTATGCCATCACCGCACTTTTATTCGTCAAAGAGGTCAAAAATCAGTAAATTCATGATCTAATCTACCAGCTATTATATTGTACACAAGGAGGAAATAATCTGCCACATAGTAGAAACAGAAGGGGGTGGAACGAGACTGGGGCTACAAGCCTATAGCATACAGAAAGGAAGCAAAAAAAGAAGGCAGGTTGTACATGTCAATTGGCCACTCTACTTCTCAATCTCATCTCGGAAAACAAAATTTGCTTCAAAAGTAAGCCGCACAAGGAGCTCGTAGTAGACCAACAGAATTCCACTGGCACCTACATTGGCAAGCACAATGCCTGTTAGAAATGAATGGCACTATGGTAAATACATTGGCAAGCACAATGCCTGTTAGAAACAATGACAGTATGGTAAATACGTCAGCCAGACAATAGGGTCATCAAGATAAACACAAACATATATTTTCCACACAAGTCATGAAATTTTCCATAAGATTATCTTTGCAACAGTTGAAAGAAATAATAGGTAAAATAATAAATTACCTTTAAAAGAACTTCCACAAAAAGCTTAAGCATCCATCAAAATTTCTCCTCAAAGTATGATCTCAGGGATTGAATCAGATCTTCCCTTAGTAACTCCGGAATTTTTGACCTAAATACTCTTCCAGAATCACTTATTAACTGTTTTCTGCATTACACAATAATAAAGTAAACAATATCAGACATATTGAATGTTGTAGATAAGCCACCCACAAGTGCACAGATGATCACACACAACACAAGGGAAAATGCATTCTCATATTTGGCATGTGCTATGTCCTGGCGATTCTGAATAATAGCATAGCCAGGAAAACATAAGATTTACTAAGACGGACAGAAGCCTTTACTCGATGAGTTGGCTGCCAGATGCTATTGGAGACTTGGAGCAATCAGAGGAAGGTTAGAATTCGGTAGCAGGATTTCGATACGGCACAAAGGATTGTAACTCATGATTGCAGACTTAATGCCAGCTCACAACGGCTTCACTCACATGATGCAACCTTCTCCTACTGACAGGTCACAGGCTTCAAGAACATGGACTGTTCTATAAGCATTTTAGCAAGAAAAAAAAGCTCAAAATAACTTAATAAAAAGTAAACTAACGGCAGCTGTAGAAAATTAAGAAGCAAACATCATGCAAAATGCATACCTATTTGCTGCATACGGCAAAAGTAAGGACTAGCGATAGAATAAAAATACAAAACATTGCCAAGTGACAACAGTCATACTGCAACCACGCAGCTCTAAAATGGAACAAGCAAAGTATCTGGCTTAGTAGAATATAAGAAATCCATATAATGCCACACCAACTGCATCCAGAACATTAGTGAAACATTTCTATATCTATCTCATGAGCAGAAGAACTATTCCCATGTATCTTATAAATTGAACAGCACAAGAAAAAGAAAGCTGAAACGGAAAATTCAGAGCAAAGAAAGCACTTCACCTGATTGCATCACTATCTACAGGCACGCCTGTCTTTTGTATACACTGCCTCTTTGCAGAACGCATGAAATTACAGACATCATCCGCCCAAACAGACGACCGAAGCTCAGAAGATGCTGATTCAGCAAGCCTGGATATTTTAATTCACAAAAATGCAGTAAGCATCATGCAATTACTACAGCTAAGAGGATAAAACACCAAAACACTGAAGATAATAATAGGAAAAAAATGTAATGGAGAAGCACACAGTGCAATATGCTAGCTAAGCAGCTGGCATACGGGTCACAGAATTAGGTTCTGTTGGATATAATTAAGGTGTGAAAGCATTCATGCATTATTTCTTAATTACTGAGGGGTAGTCAGAACGTACTAATCCATGTTACCCTGAAATATGAATCTAGTCCATCCAAGCTTCATCCGATGTTAGCCCCTTGAGTTGATACTTTTGGTTTCAAAATAGACACCATATTTAGTTCAACATACACCAATTGTACATTTCGAATGCAATATTAACTAGTTATATAAAGTGGGATCAGTTCATATTCATAAACAAATAAAAACAAGCAATGGAAGTTGTGCAGTGTCTGAAAGCTACATGAGGAAAATAAAGCAACCAAATGAACTGTCAATTCGACTTACATTTCCTTAAACTTCCCTTCATCGAGATGATGCTTTACACATGTACTATCCTTGACTGAAGTGACCACTTCTTTGACTGTAGCAGATACTCCTTGGTGTAAAACTGAGCTTTTAGAATTTTCTGAAGTACAAATATCCTTGTCCAGCGTTGAGGACACAACGCTAAATGGCTTTTCAGCACATGTGGCCACAACACCACTGGTCTCTTGGAGGTCAGTGAAATGAACTGGATGCCCATTTCCATCTGCATCTTGCAACATTTTTTGTGAACCAATGTCCATCTTATCACAAGTAATGCCATTACCATGTGTTTTACTGGGTTCTGCAGATTTTTCAGTCTCGCAACCATTTGATTCCACTGGTGTAATAGCCCCATTAACTTCTGCCTTATTTCTCAAAGCGAGGTGTTGTTTGCCGTTTGATGCAACCTTCTCTGCTCCTGAATTCTTCAAGTGGATAGGCTTGATATGTAGACCTGGTGCAATCTTGCCATTCGTCAGGGGTACCGGCGCAATACCTTTAGTAGAGCAAGTCCCATTCGGCTTCACTAATGGTATCTTCAGGGCCTCACTACATGTAGCACTTGATAAGCCATTTCCATTGGTGTTGGAAGATTTAACTGCACTAGAAGAGTAACCATTTGTACTATGTTTTTGAGTTTTGGAACTCAGCATATAGAATAGGATATAGACCTTCTCAGACAAAACTTCCTGAGAGCTTGAGAGGGAGACATGAGAATCATTACAACAATACCAGCGACCAAAAGCATCCTGCATGTCATGCAAGTTCACAGATCATTTAGTAAAATGCTTTTTAGCAGAATTATCTAGCAAGATGTTAGGGCAACAGAACTGAATAAGTTTATATACTGAATGAATAGCCTATTACCTTAACATATGCATAGTAGTGACCAGAATCTGGGGAGAACCCTGAATGGACAATACTGCCAAAAAGATTATATACCGGCTGTGAATCCTGCAAATCAATACAAAGAATAAAATCAAAATAAAGCGATGGATTCAGGATATGAAATATTGCTAACAAATATAAAGCGAAACAGTACACTAAAAAATCCAAATTATTATTTGGATGTGTGAGAGTAATCCTGAACTTGAGACTGTACAAAGTGAGCTGCTATCATGACGGAATTACAGTGATATATGATAAGATAAAGAGACAGAAGTTCCATGTAAAGAGAAATCATGATAAGGGGTGTCACAGACTGAATCAGGCTAGGTTTTGCAATTTTGTGCTAATCTTGTTGACGCTCAAAGATGACCACAGGACCTACTGAAAACATAATTTCTTGGAACTAACAAAATTATTAAAAATGGTATTCACACCCAATCAGGTCTGGCTACTGGCAACTATTTTGGTGCATTTGCAGTTTCATGCCGTCAAACCTGTTACCATTGTTTCCAACACCTTCACATAAGCTATCACTACAAGACCTACTATGGAAGGCATTCTGGTGCGGTATTTAAAACTATGTATGGTGCATCCTAAGCACTAGTGAAGTCATAATTTATTAGGCACTAGATATAGCATTGCTAATCACAAAGCTTCATGGAAAACAAAAAATATAACTATTTCATTAGATGACTTTACTCTTAACGCATTAAGAGTTTAAAAGTACTGATAACAAATGGTTTTAAGCTGACAGCGACCCTCTCTATTTTTTTGGAAAGCAACCACGGCAACTTTATTGATTAGCAAATAAACTTACATCGTTTGCCAATTGGCTAATAAGAAAACCAGGCGGATCATCATGCCAAACAATTGACTGAGGTCCCTCTGCATTACTGGCTAGAATATGAGCCACAATGTTACTTTCTCTAGGACTATGAAAAAACTTAGTGTTTTTATCACCTAAGGTTGGACAGGATGTGCCGCAAATAAGTAGTGCCTCGAAGACTTTACAGGATACTTCAAACTTTATTTACTTGGGCAAAGTTTTCCGGCTGGCCACGTATAACTAGATAAAAACTCTTCTACACCGTAGTTTTCCTTTCTGAGCCATGAAATTTAACTCGTATCCAAATCCAATTGTTCTTCATAAATCCAACTAATTGTCTACACCAGCAAAATCATAAAAAGTCAGGAAACATTATCTTACGACCGCAAGGAAATAAACAGAAAAATAGCTACTGCATACTAAGAAAAAATTAAGGTACCACTTAGACATAGTTTATAAGATCACCATGCTGACAGACGCTGTATGCTTTAGTTAAGAACTAAGATACATACAGCTTACAACCTTAAATTAAAAGAGAATTACTTATTAATTGGTATATTCCTTTTTTTGTCTGGCACAGAAGCAGCAGCCTGGTTTCACCGGAGAAGAGAAGAAGCTCATAATTAAAACACAAGACAAGAGCTGGGTAGTATAAAAAAGATGCAAAAGGTTACTTCCCTAAGATTTACTTGGCTCTATACATATTGGAAAAAAGGCACCAGAACCAAAATTTGCAAATTTCTATGTGTAGTGATATACCTCTACGCTTCTACGCACGCAGGATTATATACTAATGGAAGCAAGGTCAGGATTATTTACTAATAGAAGCAAGGTGTCCAGATCTAGGCAACTGTGGCTTCAACAATTAGAGTTGCTCTGACAAAAAAAAACTTCAGAGCTAAGCAAACACATCTGTTAAGAGAAGCTTGATTCTAAAGTATATTATTTCATCCTTCTCCTGTTCTCCGTATTGGGAATTCAAAATCATCCACATTATTTAGTGTTTATGATTTTATATTTTTGTGTGGTGAACAACAGAGTCGATTTAACACATAATTGCAAAAAGTGTCCATGAACTAACTAGAGATAGATGGCATGCTGGCAAAACTATATCAATCAATAAACTAATGTGCGATTATGATCAACCAATTACATGTGACATAAATTGCTACCATGACTAGTTTTACATTAGCAATATTGGCAATCAAAAGTTTAAATTATACCTGAGTTTTGTTATACATGAAGTTGGAAAGAACAAGGCCTTCCTTGAACTCTATGTTCCTATTGATCTTCCCACCATTTATTCCCTCGAACCTCTAATAGCAGCCCACCAAAAATGAGAAAAAAAAAACAGATCATGATCATGATCACTAACTCTTAAACAAGTGAAATAAAAAACAAGTTCTTCGCCAAAAAAAGGATGAAGATTGAGAACCTTTAGTTGTATGACAAGCACCTTAGGTGCTTTGACTATGAACATTTGCTTCCGCGCTGAGGTGAGCTTCTTGCATCTGCAATACAAAAATTCACATCGAATAATTTAAGTGCATGATTGAAACAAAGGAAAAAAAACATAATAGAACACAGGAAATTCCTCTACATATTTTTTTTAGCAAACTAAAACCAATGTACGCTTAACATATCACACGTTTCCCCTCTCTCCAATTGAAAAGAACAAACTCTCCTTCCTCCCTCTGTCTTCTCAAATTAGCTCCCGCCCCCAAGTGCACAACGGCTTCTTTTTTTCGAGTAGCCAACAGGTGGAGTAACTTTCAATTGGAAAGAAGTGGAGTTTGTACAGAAAATTTTCAAGGGGCTTTTAAGCGGGTAAGAGCCCAAACCCAAAAAAAACATATGACAACTGCTCATGAATGAATCTACAAGAAAGCCGGCATGGCGACCTAGTGATGCTTAATCAAAACGAGTGAATAGTGAAATTATTGCCTGGCATGGAATCTTTACTATTTCATTTGAAAATCTAGTGAATAGAACCCCTATTTAAGAGATTTTTCGCATTCCAAGTATATAGTAAAACCTAGTGCATTCAGGAACATATGCATTTCAGCAATTGATAAGCCGGCATATCATACCTTTCGCAACTGTACTTGTTTGCACCCTCCAATATCTCAGGCCGGAAGAAGCAGGCAAGGGCATCACCGACAGAGCTGGTCCCGAGCAGGTCGAGGCTGATGTCCATGATCTCGTCGGTCTTGTTTGATTCTCCCTTGCACACGAGGCACTTCACCTGGCTGAGCAGCGCCCCGCCAAATGTCTCCCTCATCAACATACAGGCCCCCAGACCCCGGCCCTCCTCCGGGCCACAGTCTCCGTTGGCACTTGCCGCAGGGAGGCGCTTGCGTATGCGGAGGCAAGCCATGTGACAAGCGTCGATGACGTAGCGCAGGAACTCGTGCGCGTCCTCCTGGCGCCCCCGCCGGAAGTGCTCGGCGAAGAGCGGCAGGCAGCGGATGATCTTCCCGGGCGAGTCCACCGCCCCTGCTTCCGCCCGGAGCAGCCGCGCAACCTGCCACTCGAGCACGCAGAATGGGCACTCCTTGTCCTTGTTCGGGAACACCTTTTTGCCTGCAAGCAAAGCAATCAATCAAACGGACCGAGGCAGAACATTAGCGTACGACGAACTACAGGAATATAATACTTCCTCTGATTCATATTACTTGACGCTAATATAGATGTATCTGGACACATTTTAGTTGTAGATACATCCATTTTAGCATCAAGTAATATGGATCGGAGGGAGTATGAGTATAAGGGTAAGGGAAAGCGAGGGCTAGGGTTTCGTACATAGATTGGAGTGGCGGGAGGAGAGGCAGAAGTTGGCGAGGGGCGGGGTGGAGGCGAGGCACTGGACCACGCTGTTGAGGTAGCAGGTGTTGCCGAGGTTCTTCAGCCCCGGGGGCGGGCCCGAGCGCGGGCGCCGCCGCGGCGGCGGGGCCTGCGGCTCCGCGGTCGGGGCCATCACCGGCTCCGAGGGGCGGGGGCGGCGCCTCCGCAGCGAAGCTCGACGTCCTCCTCCTCCTCCTCTCCACGTAGCACCGCTGCCGCCGCCGCCCACACCTCATCCGATCGCATCGCCCGCCAGCAGCGCGCGCCGGGGAGGATTGGCCACCGTGGTGGTACTGGCGCGTCCTGGGGCGAGCTCTGGGGGTCGGCGCGGCCGGCGGGCGGCGGCTGGAGCGGGAGCAAGGGCGGCGCCGCTCGAATCGAGGAGCGGGAGGAGGACGACGACGAGGGAGACGGGGAGAATTTTTTTCCCCTCGGGCTGGAAGCAAACGAGTGACGTTTGGTGATGAGCTCGCGCGGCCGAGTTTGGCGAGCAGTAGACCACTTCGGTCAAGGCTCCGTTTCGTCCTCGCCTCGGTTTCCCGATGCCGTCTCGTAGTTTGATCTTTTCTGAATTGTTTTCTGATGATGAGTACTGTTTGTTGCCACAACTTTGTGTGTTTTTTGGAAGTAAAGAACATGAAGAACAGTTTTGCTATTTCCCGGCTGTTTCTAGGATGACACCAGAAACCATCCAGCAGGTTATTTAGTTCGTGTAAATGTGAAGAGAAAACCATTTGAAATGTAGAATGATAGGATTCGAACCCCTGGTTATTTAGTTCATGTAAATTCAGAAAATATGTACAGTTACTGTCCATTTGAAATGTGATCAAGGATATATTACTTACATCATTAGGGCAAGGACTCATTGATGAGTAGTTTGATTTTCTGCATTGGCAACATCTCAACGCTTGCAAATACCATATTACGTCTCCAGTTATACATTGCGAAGACAAAACAATATTAGGGCGACATGTTAGAGACAACTGATATACCGATACATTGTACATACATGTTGCAAAGTAGTGACGTTTGGTGAGCTCGCGCGGCCAAGTTCGGCGAGCGGTAGACCACTTCGGTCCTCGCCTCGTTACCACAAAATCGATCTAGCTATGATAGCTAAAGTTTTTTTACTTTACAACGTGTAGTCAGAAAACACATATAATGTTGAAATGTGATCAGGATATACCATTTGCTCTGTACATTATTAGGGCAAGGACTCATTGATGGATAGTTTGATTTTCTACATTGACAGCATCTCAACGCTTGCAAACACCATATTACGTCTACAATATTTGAGACAGAGACGGAGAGAAGGGGGACGAGGGGGGGGGGGCTTATCCACCCACGTGATTGGGATTTTATGAAGAATACTACTCACTAGAGCTCTAATTTCTTGCTGATTTAGCTAACTCTGCCTCCTCATCAAACTTACAACACAAATTTTGCCCCCCAAGCTGGGAAGCTGTCTCCGTCCCTGATTAGAGATAGCATCGACAAATACACTGACTATATAGTATATACGTATGTTGCAAACTATTATTGTGTCATTTATGCGGAGTTTCGTGTGACTTTATATTACAAAACACTACGAGTATGCACTAAAATTTCTAGGAACAACATGATAAAGACTCAAAATCCATTTTCAACCAACTTTGTAATGTTTAATACTTGTATTATAAAATTTGTACAAGAGGCTAATCTTAATTTAATTCCAAAACATCGAATAGCAAAGACTAATTATTGTGAATAACTTCTAAATATCACCCACATTAATTTGTAAACAACCGATGTGGCAAATGAGTCCTTTCTTAAAGGAAAGTGATTGTTAAAAAAAATGATCTTGCTTTGCGGAGAGATTCGAGTAGAATCTTTGATTTTTTTATAAGAGAATATATAAATACTAAAATGTATCAATTACACCCAACCTCTACAACAAGATAATGATTAGAGCAAGTCTAAATATTAAGGATGCACACAACCTAACAAAAGTAGAAAAAAAAGACCCACCAGGCAAACAGAAACTCGAAACAGCAAAATCACCACTAGTGGTAACAACGCCTCAAACATTGTCATCATCCTGTCTAACCATCATGGTCAGATCCCGAGTTTTCACCCTGGAGATGGTCCAATCTCCAAACAAAGCCTTCGACAAGGAAATGATTTGGGAGACACCTTTGCGAGCTACAACCACCGATGGTCAGACCTAGGATTTTCACCCCGGAGAATAAGGCACGACGATCAAAGAGCACCGCCAAGAAGAAAGAAGTATGGCCATTGCCTCCACCACTATCGAGATCTGTTGCAAACAAAATGATGATCGCGGGGCACACATATGTCTTCATCCCATCCTTTTTAATCCATGCCACCGCCAACACCTAGCGAACTCACTCGACATGAGCGTGGAGATCTTCTGGCCTTCAAACCATCTTAACACACCAACCTCCACTAGGACATCGCATCAACTAATATACCCCATGTGTCAAAGAAAGTGAGATCTTGGTACCCGAGCGCATCGGTCGCGAGCGACAACGGAACTGCCCATGGGCGATAACTGACGTTCTTGTACCATTAGCGGATTAGATCCTCGTGTGTGCCTTCTTTCGAGAGCTCACCCTCAGAGGGTGCGAGGATCTCTGGATCGAAAAGTGGGCTCTCCAACCTTGGCGCTCGCTAGGGAGAACTCTTTGACGCTCGGGATAGCTTGGAGACCTCCTGGGTGCCAACATGGCAAGACGAAGATCCCTACAGGTAGCGTACTAGATTGCTCGGATCCATCGTTGATGAGCCAGCCACGCCGTCGGCATCCTCGAGCCCAACCATGACACAAATCACACCAACAAATTAAATGAACTTTGGCTAGTATTGGATTTTAGATAAGATATTGGGATTTGGAGAAGAGATGTTAGGTAAAAGGAAGGGGGAAAAGGCAAAGAAAAACTCCCTGCCACCGCCGTCCACCATTGGGCGGCCTCCTCCGGCAGCGGTGGGGGTAAGAAGGGCGGAGGGGAAGGGTCAGCGGTCCCCTGTATCGCCTCTTAGAGGGACGCGAGGGTCATTTGGTTGAGGTTTCAGTAAAATGTGTGAATATGTTCACAATTCTCACTTTGGTTTATCTAGATCGTCCACGATGTAGTATTTATTTTTTATATTTAATTATCTTTTGTTAGGATGATCTCCACGTCACCGATTCCAACGGATCGGTAACAAGCCCTTGACCTCGTCCGCGCCCTGATCGGAGGCGCCCAACCGCATCTGGTTGGTGGGCCCCTGTCGCATGTGCTATATATACAGTGGTGGGGGCGGTGGCACACGTTACGAGGTTGACTGAGCTGCCACTCGCCCCACCGATACCCACCGATCTGGGGTTCGCACAGTGCCGACGGGAAGCTCCGCCGCCACCTCTCTCCCTCGACCTCACAGATCCGCCGCCGTCACCACGTCAACGTCGACGGGTTCGTCCTCCTCCAGGGAGAAGGTAAATGCTCACAGTGCAAGCACATTCTTTACAGAGATAGTGAGTTCCCGGCATCAGATCTAGCCTAGTCGATCCTAGCATATCATCATTGGTATCAGAGCAGGCTCCTAGTAGTAGATCCATTGATTCGGGAAAAGAAAAAACCCTAGCTTCCCCACCGAAAGAAAAGTGCACCGGCCAGGGCCTCGGGCCGCCGGCAAAGTAAGCGCCGCCGCAAGGCCGCGCCGTTCCACTCGATCTAGGTGCGCATCGGCAAGCCGAGGCACCCGGAAGAAGAACTACTCTCTCTCAACCTGCTGCTACCGCGGCTGTGCGAGACGGGGGCAAAGAAAAGAAAAGAAATCTCACCGTGCTAACCGTGTTGTCGTTCACGGTCGCCGGCAAAGAAAAGGAGCACCACCTCTGCATCCCTTGACGGCGGTGCGCTCACCGCTCGGGTGGACGCACTCACCGGCAAGAGGCACAGGGGGGAGCGGGCTGCTACCACCACCGGCCGTCGCTGGCTGCTGCGAGAAGCCGGAGCGGGCGCGCGAAAGATGGAGGTGGCTGCAGGAAAGGGGCGCGGGGCGCGGCTGCTGCTGCGTCGCCGGCGTGAAGCCGGAGCGAGCGAGCAAGAGGGAGGCTCAGCCTCCCGCCGCCGCGGCGTTTTTCACAGAGAGCCCCACGGGGGGAAATGGCTAGGTTAGGGTTTCTGGCCGTTGGCCGTCCCTTTTATATCGGGCGAAAGAAAAGGCCGACCGTCGGATCTCATCCGACGGCCAGCAGCGAGCGGCGTGCGGGTCTCCGCGGCTGGGCCGCGTGGAGGCAGCGTGGGCCGCGTCGGCACCGTGGCCAGGCCGCATCGGCCTCGTCCAGACCGCGTGGGCCGCGACAGTAACGACAGTTTTTTCTATTTTAATAATTCCAGAGGCATATTTTAGACATTTTGGGCTATTTTTTAGCCGATTTTTGTCTAGTTTTTTCCTAACAAATTGAACCAACGAGATATTTGTTTTAGGAAATAAAAAGTAACAGTAATGCCTCTGAAAAGTGAAAAGTTAATAGTTTAAAGTTAAAGTTTCCGCTGCATATAGTAAAAGAAGCATTTTTGTCAAGTTTTTTCCTGAGCAAATTGAACCAACGAGATATTTGTTTTTTGGAAATTAAACAGAGATGCTTCGGAAAAGTTTAAAGTTTAAAGTTTCACTTCAAAGTTTCCACTGCAGATAGTTAAAGTTGCATTTTAAAGAAATGATTAAGGTGACATGATCATGTTTTGTTGCAATAAGGTGTGCATTTATCTCTATTTCTGCCCAACGGTGATATAGATATAATTGCGTAAACAGTTGTATGTTCTAATTTTGACCAACGTTGGATTATTGCATGCAATTCTTGTTATGATATCTTTTCATTATGGTTTAAAGGAGGGTACTACTTGATGAGATGCATCAAGGATGTTCCAACCCTCAAAGGTGACAACTACACTGAATGGAGAAAAGAAGGTCGATTTGTGCTGAGGTGGACTGGGTTCCCACAGCCGGTCAGACCAAAAGATCCAGTCAGAAATGACAAGGGTGATGATGCTGCATGGCAGTATAAAAGGTGGCTAAGTGCCATTTATAAAGAATACAATTGAGAACGCTATTGTGAGCTCAATTGCAGTGTAAGGGAGTATCTTGAAAGAATAAAGAGCCAGTTCACTGGTTCTTCAAAGATATGTGCGACCAAGCAAGCAACTGGTGACAAAAGTACACATGGACAGGAAGGACATGGCAAGTGTGATATGTTGTAATAATGCTTATGTGGGTGTTGTCTGTGTAATGTGAGTGAAAAAGTGTTGTCCGTGTTGGACAAAGAACAAAAGAAAAGAAAAGAACTGATGAATCATCGAAATATGGCATTGTGGCTTAGGCCATATTTCGAGGGGGAGAATAGAAATACTTGTTAAAAATGGTATTCTTTCTCCATTAGAATTCTCAGACATAGAACAGCGCATCGATTGCATTAAAGAAAAATTTGTAAAGCAAATTAAAAAGTGCAAATCGATGCACAAGAACACTAGAAATAATTCACACCGAGATATGTGGATCATTTCCTGTGAAAAGTGTGGATGGCTATGATTCGTTCATAACATTCATGAATGATTACTCCCGATATGGTTATATTTATCCAATAAAAGAAAGAAAGAAGCGTTGGATAAATTCAAAATATTCAAAGCTGAAGTTGAAAATCAACATGATAAAAGAATAAAGATAGTCAGGTCTGATCGTGGAGGGGAGTACTACTCCATATGTCGACATACTCCATATGGCCAAGTCCCTGGACCTTTTGCAAGGTTTCTACAGGAGACTGGAATAGTCGCCCAGTACTCGAAGTCGGGCGAACCTCAGCAGAATGGGGTAGCTGAAAGGCGCAACCGTACCCTTATGGATATGGTGCGCAGTATGATGAGCTATTCCACCCTACCATTTGGATTGTGGATTGAGGCATTAAAAAACCGCTATTCACATTCTAAACAGAGTACCAAGCAAATCGGTGCCCAAAACGCCGTATGAGCTATGGACAGGGAGAGTGCCCTCTCTAAACCACCTGAAAGTGTGGGGGAGAGCCAAAGTATTCAATCCAAACATAGCAAAGTTAGATACCAAAACAGTCAGCTGCCATTTTATTGGCTATCCTGAAAAGTCAAAAGGTTATCGTTTCTACTGTCCAGAGAAATACACAAAGTTTGTGGAAACGAGACATGTTGTCTTCTTAGAAGATGAAATGATGAGGGGGAGCATGTGTTGGAGATATGCCCAAGAGGCAATAATAAAATGGTTATTATAATATATCTTTGTGTTTATGATAATGTTTGCATACCATGCTATAATTGTATTAACCGAAACATTGATACATGTGTGTTATGTAAACAACAAGGAGTCCCTAGTAAGCCTCTTGTATAACTAGCTTGTTGATTAATGGATGATCATGGTTTCGTGATCATGAACATTGGATGTTATTAATAACAAGGTTATGTCATTAGGTGAATGATATAATGGACACACACCCAAATGAGCGTAGCATAATATCAAGTCATTAAGTTCAATTTGCTATAAGCTTTCGATACATAGTTGCCTAAGTCCTTCGACCATGAGATCATGTAAATCACTTACACCGGAAGGGTACTTTGATTACATCAAACGCCATTGCGTAAATGGGTGGTTATAAAGATGGGATTAAGTATTTGGAAAGTGTGAGTTGAGGCATATGGATCAATAGTGGGATTTGTCCATCTGATGACGGATAGATATACTCTGGGCCCTCTCGGTGGAATGTCGTCTGATTAGCTTGCAAGCATATGATTGGATCATAAGAGATGACATACCATGGTACGAGTAAAGAGTACTTGTCGGTAACGAGGTTGAACAAGGTGGAGATACCGATACGTCCAAAACGTATCTACTTTCCCGAACACTTTTGCTATTGTTTTGCCTCTAATTTGTGTATTTTGGATACAACTAACACGGACTAACGCTGTTTTCAGAACTGCTCTGGTGTCTCGTTTTTGTGTAGAAATCCAACTTTCGGAAAATCCTCGGAATTTCTTCAGATGGCCCTATTTTACCAAAATATTGACGGAGAAGGGCGAAGGAGGTGGAGGCCCGAGGCCCCACACCATGGCGCGGCTCGGGGGCCCGCGGCCCTATGGTGGCCCCCTCCGGCCTCCGACGCCCTTTGGACTACTTATCGGGTTCGACCTAAAACGCACGGAGAGAAGTGGACATCGCGAAACCCTCCGTAACGCCGCCACATCGCGAAACTCCGTCGCGGGAGCCGAAGTCTCCGTTCGGCACTCCGCCGGACGGGGAATTGGAGGAGATCTTCACCGCCATTACCGCCAACGTCTCTCCATCGACCAGCAATGTTTCCCCCATCCATGTGTGAGTAATTCCCGCTGTAGGCTGAAGGGATGGTAGGGATTGGATGAGATTGGTCATGTAATAGTCATAAGATTGTTAGGGCATAGTGCCTAGTATCCGTAGATGTCACTTTTATGATATTGTTGCAACTTGTTATGCTTAATGCTTGTCACTAGGGCCCGAGTGCCATGATCTCAGATCTGAACATGTTATTGATTCATGAAGATATTCGTTGTTTATGATCTTACTCCAAGTTGTATACACATGTTCTGTCCGGAACCAATGGCCCCGAAGTGAAATCGGGACAACCGGAGGGGATGGTAGTGATGTGAGGATCACATGTGTTCACGGAGTGTTAATGCTTTGCTCCGGTACTCTATTAAAGGAGTACCCCAGTAGTTTCCTAGAGGCCCGGCTGCCACCGGCTGGTAGGACAAGATGTTGTGCAAGTTTCTCATTGCGAGCACGTACGACTAAATATGGAACACATGCCTATTGATTGATTAGTACTTGGATACCGTTTTATTATTATCTGCAAATGCCCCTGCTTTGATTGTTACATGAGTTTCTCTCATCCATGCAACGCCCGTTAAATCCGTCCCTGTGCCTACGTATTTTAATCCTCTTGTTTACTATAATCACTATGTCTTTATTTCACCGCTGTTATTTCGCTATTTCCACCGCCATATCGCTTTATCGATAAACTCTTGCGAGCAAGTCCGTTTCAGGTGCAGCTGAATTGACAACTCCGCTGTTAAGGCTTTATTCTTTGTCTCCCCTTGTGTCGAATCAATAAATTGGGTAATACTTCCCTCGAAGACTGTTGCGATCCCCTATACTTGTGGGTCATCAAGACTATTTTCTCGTTGCCGGGGAGCATAGCTTTATTTGGAAGTTCACTTGGATTGATATTGTTCGCTGCAAATTCTCCATTATGGGTAAACCTCGCGATACTAAGATCGCCATATTACCATCCACTACAAGAAAAGGTACAACTCGAGTACCTCTGCTGCTCTTGATTCGCCCTCTGTGATTGATAAACTTGTTTCACCGCCACATGCTTCGCGTGCTGGTACTTCTGCTGAATCTGAAAATTCTCATAATATTGATAATGTTTCTGTTGTGCTTGATGATAGTGGTTCATTGGGATCTTTTCTAGATGCTACAATTGCTAAGTCTAGACAAATTGAAAATACTGAAACTCCTAATGCTGCTACACCTGTTAATTCACCTGAGTCTTGATTATTCTAGTGATGATCTTGATGAAGATTATGTAGAGCTTGATGATGATTTTATTGAAAAATGCAATGCTACTACTGATGCAAGAAAAATTAAAAAGTTGCTTGCAGAACATGCTGTTAGATATAAACTATCTCCTGATCCTAAATTTGCCACATCTCCTATAAATATTAGGGATAAAGATTATGATTTTTCTCTTGATTTATCTCATATAGCTATTGTTGAGAAAACACCCTTTTGTGGTACTGAAAAAGAAAGTGCTGTTGAACACATGACTGAGTTATCTACTCTTAGTGGCGTGTTTTCTGATGATGTCAAGATGCGTACTTATTTTGTCGCTAAAATTTTTCCATTCTCATTAAAGGATGATGCTAAAACTTGGTATAATAATTTGCCTCCTGGTTCTATTAAAAGTCCAAAAGAATTGCTTGATGTTTTCTTCGCAAATAATCCTGCTAGTGCTCAACATGCTGCTTTGCAGAGAATTTATAATTTTGACCAGGAAGATGGAGAGAAATTGCCTGAGGCTTGGGCGAGATTTGTTCTCTTATTAGAGCTCAGCCTGACCATGATTTGAAAAGCATGATTTACTTGATATATTTTATAGTGGACTAACTATTGAGTCTAGGGCATACCTGGATAGTTGTGCTGGTTGTGTTTTCAGGAAAAGAACCCCAGACGCTGAAGAATTATTGGCTAAAATAGGCCGGAATCATGATGATTGGTCTACACCGAACCAACCCCACACCGATAGTGAAGAAGAGGGGTATGATTAAATTAAATGATGAAGATATGAGGGAAGCCAAGAAGTCTCTTAAGGAGAAAGGTATTAAATGAAGATGTGAAGAATTTACCTCCTATAGAAGATATATGTGAGACAATTCCCCCTTCATCCACGATTGAGGTACACTCGCTTCAACACTTTACTAGGGAAGATATTCCGTATTCAAAATCTCCTGCTCAATGCTTAGATGAATTTGATAATTATATTGTTAAGCAAGAAAACTTTAATATGAGAGTAGAGAATCATTTAATGGAAAATTCCCGAGCTATTAGTGAATTGCATGGTATTGTGGAGAGAACCTCCAATGATGTTAAGATACTTGTTAAACATTTTCAAATGGTTCAAACTCAAATTGATCAACTTACTAAAGTGCAAAATGACTTGTTGGGAAATAATTCTAAAGAAAAACATGCTTGTGAGGTAACAACTAGAGGTGGTGCTTCTACCCAGGATCCTCTATATCCTGAAGGGCATCCCAAAAGAGTTGAACAAGATTCTCAACCAATTAAAACTAGTGCTCCATCTAAGAAAAAGAAAAAGAAACATAAGAATGTTGTAGAATCCTCTGAACCTGTTAATGATCCTAATAGTATTTCTATTTGATGCTGAAACTGAAAGTGGTAATGAACACGAGGAAGATAATGATAAGAATGATACTCCTGATAAAGAAGAAATTGAAAAAGAACCGAAAAGCATGCTAAAAATAAAAAGTACACTAAAGAAGACTTTATTAAGAAGCATGGTAATGAAAGAGAACCTTGGGTTCAAAAGCAAATGCCTTTTCCTGCTAAGAAACTAAAATCAAAGGAGGAGGAACATTATAACAAATTTTGTGATTGGATGAAACCTTTATTTTTGCAAATCCCTTTGACTGATGCTATTAAATTGCCTCCTTATTCAAAGTATATGAAAGATATTGTTACTAACAAAAGGAAAATCCCCAATGAGGAAATTTCTACTATGCTCGCTAATTACTCCTTCAATGGTAAGATTCCAAAGAAGTTGGGCGACCCAGGTATACCGACTATTCCTTGTTCCATCAAGAATAATTATGTTAGAACTGCTCTATGTGATTTGGGAGCAAGTGTGAGTGTGATGCCTTTTTCTCTTTATAAGAGACTTGATTTAGATAAATTGATACCAACTGATATATCTTTGCAAATGGCTGATAAATCTACTGCTATTCCTGTTGGTTTATGTGAAAATGTTCCTGTTCATGTTACTCAGCATTGCTTGATATTAACTGATTTCGTTGTGTTGGAAATGCTGAAGATGATAATATGTCCATTATTCTTGGAAGACCCTTTCTTAATACTGCAGGGGCTGTTATTGATTGCAATAAAGGCATGGTTACTTTCAATGTTGATGATAAGGAACACACTGTCTATTTTCCCAAGAGGATTGATAAAGTATGTGGAGTCAATACAATTTTTAATGTGAAAACTATCAAAGTGGGATCCATTGATTGTCCTATATATGAGCCTAAAGAAGAATATCAAACTCTTGTGATTGGATCCATATCAATTCAATATAAGGTAACATGATTGATTTGAGGTTTATTTCTTCTTATGTCATATAAAATTTATTTGGTAGCAAGACTTGATCAACCTTGTTAACAAGTATATTTTATTGCATAAAAGAGCTAAACAACACTTCTTTCTTTCTCTCTCCCTTCACCTATTTTACTTGTTGTAGCACTTTTATTTTGCAATATGCTTTAGTCATTTAAGATTTTAGAAATCATTTTCCTGCGCAGTCATTAATTTAATACCCAGAAATGTGCATTTTTCAAAGTTCTCAAAAAATTACAAAAATTACACCGTTGGTCCTATTTTTCGACGAGGCACCTGGGAGCACCAGAGGATGACCTGTGGGGCACCAGGGGGTGCGCCACCATGTGGTGTGGGCCACCCCTTGCCCCACTACACCATCTCTTTCTCCCAGCACCTTCTCTCTCCCGAAAAAACTCGTACCAAGTTTCTCTCACTCGTGTTTCTGCTCAAGAACTCGCGATTTTTCGATCTCCTTGCTCAGCCCAGATTTCTGAAATTTGGCACATTTACTCCTTGGTATGTGACTCCTTTGATTGTCCAATTAGAATTTCATTTGGTTGAGTATATCTTGAATATTTTGCTGCTGTATGTAACATGTTTAGTGAGCTTGCATGCTTGTTCTAAGTGGTAGAAATTAGTTTTGATGCATTTTTAGCACTCTAGCAAGTTCCTATAGTAGTTCCCTTCAATTACACACCTTGAAATCAAATTTTATAATGATTGTTGAAAATTTCAGAAAATGGAAGAAGGTGTGCCCCAATTGAACCAAGAAGAATTGGAAGTCCAAAGTTTCAAGAGTCAATCGTGAGGAGGGAGTATACCCCTCTTACTACCCATGCGTGGACTTTATGAGAAGTGCGGGGATTTTACAAGATGTGCAAACTCTAATCTCTCGTGCAGGGCTGAGTGGTTTTGTTGAAGGAGAGCCAAGACAATATGTAAAATTAACTATGTCTTTTGTGCAGGACTTCAAGTTCAATTGGTCGCGATCTGACCCCATGGTCCAGTATAAAATTTACAATAAAGCTGTCAACTTGCCATTTAGTGTTTTGTGCAGCAATTGGAGTACCGCAATGGGGATCCTGCGAGAAGATCAGGGGAACACCGCGGGAGCTCTCAGATCTTTATACAAGGATTTGTAATGGGAGGAGTCTCTCCAATGATGATGGTAAGATTAGTAGCATTCAACATCCAGCCATCCGCTACTTTGCCTATTTCATTACAAAGTGCGTCCTTGCAAGAAGGACCGGAGGTAAATTATCTGTCCCAGACTTGGCTTTCTTAGCTGCTGCTTTGCAACAGGATAGGACTTATAATTTGGGTGCTTTAATAGCTTGTAGACTTGCTACTAACCGTGAGAAAGGAGGAATTTGTGGAGGTCTTATCGCCTCTCGCTTATTAGCTATGCATGGTGTAGAACCTCACCATTTAGATATTCCGCTTTCTATAGAGAAGCTTGATGTGGTTTCCATGATTAGACATGAGTTTATTTCAGATGCATCTAGTTTGAACAACCTGCATTATAGGATAACTTTGTATAAGAAAAGTTGGAGTATAACTAAGAAAATTGAAAAACTAGTACGATTGCCTGCACCTGCTTTGTTTAACCTTGATGCCAGGAACGGGTGGTCGATCACAGAAAATGAGCTAAATGCATACATAGAAAGAGAAAGCCGTCGTGCGAGGGAAAATGTGGAGGAGACCGAGGAGCATCCCGACTCTTCATCCGATGCAGCAAGCTCCTCATATCAACATCATGGTCACGTGGAGCCTCCACGATATTCTTCTGCACAGGGGCCTTATTACCACTCCATGTATGATCCACCGGCGTGGAACCCCGACCCTCGTTGGGAATGAACTCCACTTAGGCCAAAAGCCTAAGCTTGGGGGAGGTATACCGGCATCACTCATTCTTTGCATATTATGATTGCTGGATACTTGTACATACTTGTTTAGTCTCTAGAGTGGTTTTCTAATGAGAGGGAGATGATATTTGGGGAAGTGCTGTCCAAAAACAGATTCTGTGCTGTTACCAAAAAAATTCGTACGCACAGCCAGAACGTTATTTTGAGTTGCCAATTTTTGAGCATGTTCCCCAGGTTGTTATCTAACTTTCATTAGTTGAACACTTTTTGGTCTGAGCAATGGAAGATTTTTGTTAAATTCGATTTCTGTACTGCTGTCAGGATTTGGCAGATTTCTGTCATCCTGCTTTTCTGTGTTTCTGTTAGTTTGCATTCTTTAGTTTTCGCTTTGTTTCTCTCCTAAAACACAAAAAGACCAAAAATATTTCTGTTGTTTCTCTTCACCATTTATTTATTTGGTTCCTTGTTCTTAGTTTGCTTTATTTGCTATCGTTAGTTTGCTATAAGAAAACCAAAAAGATTTTGCTTTGTTTGCTTGTTTTCTTTCGTTCTTGTTTCTAATTCGAAAACACCAAAAATATTTGCTGTTCTTCTTTGGTTTGTAAAGTTCATCATGAGTTCAATGGTCTTCGGTGGCTGGAGCGTGGTTTTCATTTCATATTATCCAAGCTACACAAGTGAAAAGGCAATAATGACGATCTACGACAATCTGATTGTGGTGAGAGGCTGGTATGAACTCTATTTGCTTTCATTTTTGTACATATACTCATCCATATGAGCATGCTTAGTTGGTTCATGTGAGGTATATGTTATTTGAGAAAGTCTAGTAGCTCATGATCTCTCATGTTTAGTTCCAATTTATTAATATGAGTAGCATGTCATGGATGTTTGCTTGCATTGTTTTATTCATAAGTAAGTATGGCATTGTGGTATCCTCCTCTGAATAATTCATTTATATCGACTTGGCACATGCTCACGCATGCATATGACTGAACAAAAAGTCAATTAAGCCTCGATGATTTATATTGCTTCAGAGTTATTGTATCACTTTTATGCCTCCGTTAATTTATTTTGCCGCAAGCATGATTATGACAGTTATTGCTCTCTTGATTTGTCGCCCTAGTCTTTTGCTAGCCTTCACTTGTACTGAGCGGTGACGCCTCGTGCTTCCAAACACCTGAAAACCAAGTTGTTCCATAAGTGTCCACCATAAATACCTATGCATGGCATTTCAAACCATTCCAAGTAAATTCTCATGCGCTACCTTTAAAACCTTCAAAATGCTTCTCAATTTGTGTTAATGTTTCATAGCTCATGAGGAAGTACGTGGTGTTTAGCTTTCGACCTTGTCATTTACTCTTGACGGACTCTCATATGGATTAGTGGCACATCCGCTTATCCAATAATTTTGCAAAAAGAGCTGGAAATGGGATTCCCAGTCCCGAATTAATTAACTTAAAAAGACACTCCTCCATGGTTTGTGATTGTTGGACGGCACCCGAAGGATTCGGTTAGCCATGGCTTGTGTAAGCAAAGGTTGGGGGAGTGTCATCATCATAATAAAACTTAAATAAAAAGGCACTCCTTCATGGTATGTGATTGATGGCAGGCACCCGAGGATTCGGTTAGCCATGGTTTGTGAAAGAAAGGTTGGAAGGAGTGCCAACCAAAAATAAATAAATGGGAGCCGCTCTTGTGAGTCCGGTTGATGAGGTAGTTAGTGTACCCATTACCATTCGTTGACAACAACAAACACCTCTCAAAATAATTTTACTCCTGCTTTACAAATGAAAAGCTCTAGCGCATGTTAATCCTGCTTCCCTCTGCGAAGGGTCAATCTTTTACTTTTATGTTGTGTCTCCATTCTTTCTTTGAGCACTATCTTGAGAGCACAACTGTCATTCTTAGTATAATATGCTTGTCTCAAAATATGATTGATTGTGGTATAACTTTGATGCTTTTATCTTTGACAATCACTACTTCTAGTCTTTCTATGAACTCAAGAGGTGCCTCGGCATTTATGTTTTGCTGATCAAATGGCAAGCGAGATACCACTTTATCATATTCTCTTATGAACATTGCAATCCTGCTTATATACATGATTCATGGTGCTTATTATTAATTGTTGGTACTTCTCCATGATTGACATAGCTGTTGGATGATCTTATTTGCATGTATCTCATTATGAACTGCTTAAGTATTAGCCATAGCATGAGAATATATACATCATATGAGCAAATGTGTTCGTGAAAGTTCTTTTATCGCTCAGTTGTTAACTGAATTGCTTGAGGACAAGCAATAAGCTAAGCTTGGGGGAGTTGATACGTCCAAAACGTATCTACTTTCCCGAACACTTTTGCTATTGTTTTGCCTCTAATTTGTGTATTTTGGATACAACTAACACGGACTAACGTTGTTTGCAGAACTGCTCTAGTGTCTCGTTTTTGTGCAGAAATCCAACTTTCGGGAAAATCCTCGGAATTTCTTCAGATGGCCCTATTTTACCAAAATATTGACGGAGCCAGAAGAAGGGCGAAGGAGGTGGAGGCCCGAGGGCCCCACACCATAAGGCGGCGGGGCCCCGCGCCCCCTGTGGCCCCCTCGGCCGGCCTCCCCTTTGGACTACTTATCGGGTTCGACCTAAAAACGCACGGAGAGAAGTGGACATCGCCGAAACCCTCCAGCCGCCACATCGCGAAACTCCGTCGCGGGAGCCAGAAGTCTCCGTTCTGGCACTGGGACGGGGAATTGGAGGAGATCTTCACCGCCATTACCGCCAACGCCTCTCCATCGACCAGCAATGTTTCCCCCATCCATGTGTGAGTAATTCCCCCGCTGTAGGCTGAAGGGGATGGTAGGGATTGGATGAGATTGGTCATGTAATAGTCATAAGATTGTTAGGGCATAGTGCCTAGTATCCGTAGATGTCACTTTTATGATATTGTTGCAACTTGTTATGCTTAATGCTTGTCACTAGGGCCCGAGTGCCATGATCTCAGATCTGAACATGTTATTGATTCATGAAGATATTCGTTGTTTATGATCTTACCTGCAAGTTGTATACACATGTCGTGGAACCAATGGCCCCGAAGTGACAGAAATCGGGACAACCGGAGGGGATGGTAGTGATGTGAGGATCACATGTGTTCACGGAGTGTTAATGCTTTGCTCCGGTACTCTATTAAAAGGAGTACCTTAATATCCAGTAGTTTCCTAGAGGCCCGGCTGCCACCGGCTGGTAGGGAAGATGTTGTGCAAGTTTCTCATTGCGAGCACGTACGACTAAATATGGAACACATGCCTATTGATTGATTAGTACTTGGATACCGTTTTATTATTATCTGCAAATGCCCCTGCTTTGATTGTTAGATGAGTTTCTCTCATCCATGCAACGCTATTAAATCCGTCCCCTCTACATTTTAATCCTGCTGTTTACTATAATCACTACTGTCTTTATTTCACCTTGTTATTTCGCTATTTCCACTCGCCATAGAACTACTGATAAACTCTTGCGAGCAAGTCCGTTTCAGTGCAGCTGAATTGACAACTCCGCTGTTAAGGCTTACAAGTATTCTTTGTCTCCCCTTGTGTCGAATCAATAAATTGGGTAATACTTCCCTCGAAGACTGTTGCGATCCCCTATACTTGTGGGTCATCAATACCGATGATCGAACCTCGGATAAGTAAAATATCGCGTGACAAAGGGAATTGGCATCGTATGTAAATGGTTCAATCGATCACTAAGTCATCGTTGAATATGTGGGAGCCATTATGGATCTCCAGATCCCGCTATTGGTTATTGCTCGGAGAGGAGTCTCGACCATGTCTGCATAGTTCACGAACCGTAGGGTGACGCGCTTAAGGTTCGATGTCGCATAAGTAGATTCAGAATATGAGTTGGAGTCCGAAGTTTTTGTTCGGAGTCTCGGATGGGATCCGGGACATCACGAGGAGGTCCGGAATGGTCCGGAGAATAAGATTCATATATGGGAAGTCATTTTTCGGGGTTCGGGAAAAATTCCGGTGTTTTGACCGGAGCTTCTAGAAGGTTCTAGAGGGCCACCAGTGGGCCCACCACCCCGGGAGAGGCCACATAGGCGCCACATGGCATAGTGGGTCCTACCCACCATGACATGTGGGCCTAGGCCGGCCCTTAGAGATAAGATCTATCTCTAGTTTAAATGGTTTAAATCTAGAGATAAGATCTATCTCCTAAAATAAATGGTTTAAATTAGGAGATAAGGGGGAAAACTTGGGGGAGGAGTTTGCCCCCCCATGTGGCCGGCCAAAGGGGGTAGGTGGGCCCTAGGGAAACCCTAGGCCGACCCCCCACCTATATAAAGAGGGAGGGGGTGGCCGGCCACCCAAACCCGGCCGCCCCCCTCTTTCTCCTCCATATGCTGCAGCTTAGGCGAAGCCCTGCAGCAATTCTTCTCCACCACCACCACCACGCCGTCGTGTTGCTGGGATTCCGTGGAGATCTACCACACCTCCGCTGCCCGCTGGAACGGGGAGAGGAAGGGCTTCATCGACACCGTACGCGCGATCGAGTACGGAAGTGCGCCGGATTGCACTGGGGATGATCGTCTACATCAACAACGAGATCTGATCTCGTAGGCTTTGGAAATCATCAAGGGTTAGTATCTTGTCAATCTCGTTGCTTCGATCTTGTAGATCAGATCTTGGGTGTTCCATAGATTAGATCTTGGATTTATTCGTCTTGCGGTAGGAAAATTTTTGTTTTCTATGCTACGAACCCCATCAGTGGTATCAGAGCCATGTCTATGCATAGATCTGTTGCACGAGTAGAACACAATGGTTTTGTGGGCGTTGATGCTTTTGTTGCTTTAGTTTGTGTACTTTGCATCTTGCGGGATGGTGGGATGAAGCGGCCCGGGCTAACTTTACATGACCGCGTCTCATGAGACTTGCTCCACGCTTGACATGCAACTTGTATTGCATAAGTGGCTTTGCGGGTGTCTGTCTCTCCCACCATAGTGAAGATTCCAATTTGCACTTTCTATTGTCAACACTAGTATCACCGTTGTGGTTCATGTTCGTAGGTAGATTGGATCTTACTCGAAAACCCTAAACCACGTAAAATATGCAAACCAAATTAGAGGCGTCTAACTTGTTTTTGCAGGGTTTGGTGATGTGATATGGCCATGATGTGATGATGATTATATTTGATGTATGAGATGTTCATTGTTGTATTATGGCAACCGGCAGGAGCCTAATGGTTGTCTTTAATTTTTGTTAAAGACCTGCGTGTCTATTCATCATGTAATAGCTTTATTTCAAGTAGTTGTCATAGTAGCTATAAGTGATGGACAACCATGAAGCGGCGCCATGGACCTTGGTGCAATGTTGGTGATGATGGAGATCATGATCATGTGCTTTGGAGATGGAGATCAAAAGCACAAGAAGAAAGGCCATATCATATCACATATTATGAATTGCATGTGATGTTAATCCTTTATGCATCTTATCTTGCTTAGATCGCGACGGTAGCATTATAAGATGATCCCTCTCACTAAATATCAAGATAATAAAGTGTTCATCCTTAGTATGCACGTTGCTAAGACTTGTCGTTTCGAAGCATCTCGTGATGATCGGGTGTGATAGACTCTACATGTGCATACAACGGGTGCAAGCCAGATTTGCACACGCGGATACTAAGGTTGCCTTGACGAGCCTAGCATGTACAGACATGGTCTCGGAACACGGGATACCGAAAGGTAGAGCATGAGTCATATGAATGATATGATGAACACTTTGAGTGTTCGCCTTTGAAGCTACATCTTTTCTCGTGATGATCGGACTTGGTGTAGTGGATTTGGTTCGTGTAATCACTAAGACAATGCGAGGGATGTTGTTTTGAGTGGGAGTTCACCTAGTTAATTGAAGAATTAAAAATGAACTCAAATTATCATGAACATAGTCTGAATAGTATTTTGAATTAAATTTGTAGAATTGGCATCCGTTTTCTACCATGCGCTAGTCTTGTAATTGAGATAGAAATATTGTTAAGTCTGACAAGTAACTTTACGGACTGGTACCGTATTGTTAAAGAATCAAGATATGATTAAGTCCTAATGCAAACTTTTAGTAAACCTCACATTGATGATTCAAAGAGCAATGGTTTCAATTAGTACCTTAAATCATCTTGTCTCCGTGAAACTTGAAGTTCAAATCTGTTTGAAAAGTAAGGAGCTGAAATTTTTGTTTTCAGAAATAAGCAAGGTATAAGATATATATGATATCTAAGACCTTATTGCAAGATGATAGAATATAATCTAGTGAGACTACATAAACTCATAAGTTTTATGGGAATGTACGAAGGTTGAAGACGCCAGGCGTCCCAATCCTCCAACTAGTTGGGCACTAACGATATTCGCATATCCATGAGGTGATCGTCCTTAGAATGCACCGTTGCTAAGACTCGTCGTCGAAGCATCTCGTGATGATCGGGTGTTATAGATTCTACGTGTGCATACAACGGGTGCAAGACAGATTTGCACATGCGATACTAAGGTTAAAACTTTACGAGCCTAGCATGTACATACATGGTCTCGGAAAGTCGTCATGATTTGATGGATAAAATTATGAGTGAAATTGTTCATTACATTAAAGGTTACTAATAGTGAAATCTAGAACGCTTGTCATGTGATGATCAACTTCAAGTTAAGAACCTCAAGGTTATTGGTATTTGACCAATGGACCTAGAAGTTATTGAAGGTGAAGTGTTTTTCTGAGAATGAGGAAAGCTAAAAGAGAAACTACAAAAGATATTTTGGCAGAAGAAAGAAAATACTAGAAAGTCTAGCTCAGGTGTATATAGATGATATACATGTTATGAATGTATTCCTTGTTTTGGTCACACAATGAAATTCTTGGGTATTAGTACCATATTGGTTGGTATGAGGTGTCATACAAAACAACGCAATACAAGAATACAATGGCCTAAGTGACTGAAAAGGAATGAGGAATGCACGTCTGGAACAAAAATAAAGTGTTATTATGTTCGTCGTTGGCATTCTGTCTAGCCATTCAAATTTATAATAAAGAACTTTATAACTGTTGTATTGTTCTGGTTAAATGAAAACAACGAGTTGTTCAAATTGTAACAGGATTCCATGTACGATGGATAAGTTATTATAAATCTTTATGGTGAAGCACACATACATAACACTGACGCTAAAATGCCATAAGGCAAATGATATGAATTCCACTCATTAGTGGAACCGCCATTTAGGTCATGTTAGAAAGGAACGCATGAAGGAACTCCATTTGAATGGATTTTTGGAGTCATATGATTTTTGAATCATTTGGCGCTTGCAAATCTCTTCTAAAGAGAATGACTTAAATACCGTTCATAGGCCAAGAGTTGAACGGGCAACTAACTTAGTGGAAACATACATGATGATGTATATGGTTCACTGGGCATAGTTGTGTGTGGGAGATTCTTCTACTTCATGAAAACTTCCAACAATGAATTGAGTGTATATATGTGGATATATTTATTCGATAAGGAAGAAGTTTGAAACATTTGAATGGATTCAAATAAATTTCAGCATGAAGTGGAAATCATCGTAATAGAAAAGTCAAATATCTGTGATTGGATCATGGTGGAAATATTTGAATTACGAGTTTTAGCGAACATCTAAGAGAGTTATGAAATTGTTCTACAACTCACGTTTCTTGGAGCATCATAGTGATGATGAAGTATCCGAGAGACGTATCCAAACCTGTTGGGTTAATGATGAGATAAAATAAAATGATGCCATTATATTTTGTGGATTATGCTTTAGAGACTACCGCTTTTACACTAAATAGAGCGTCATCATAATCCGTTGAAATGACACCATATGAGTTATGGCATGGGTATAAACCCTAATGGTCCTTTCTTAGATTTTGGTATGCGTAGCATAAGTAAATGAGTTTACAACCAAAATCGGATGAATGTCTTTGTTGGTTATCCCAGAGAATTAATTGGGAATTCTTTCCACTATGAAGTCAAAGACAAAAGTGTTTGTCAATGTTTCTTACTTATTTCAAAGAAATTGTTTCTAGCGAACTATTTGAGTGGGAGGACAATGGAACTTGATAAGGTTTATGAACCTGAGCATGATGATCGAGTAGCGCAGCATGGTTCCGGAAGCGGCTACGAAGATCATGGCTCCCATGTCTACAAAGTGTTATAGTCATGGAGATCAAAGTACTTATTGAACCTTGTAGATTTGGTTTATTTTGTGATCAAATAAATGATTTGTGAACAAAGGATTGATTTTGAACAATGATAAACCAACTACATACAAAGAAGTTATGATGGGCCCTGACTCCGTTAAAATGGCTATGCGCCATGAAATCCAAGATAGGTGAATACTTTTTGTAAGTAGATGGATCTATAGAATTGATGGACTTGGATGGAATATCCTTAAAGAAGCTTGACTTATCGAAAAGTAGTTTACGAAAAAGTTCAAAGAGTTGACTACGATAAGATTAGATCTTCCGTGGCAATGCTTATAGTCTATGTGGATTATTCTAGTAATCGCTACATATTTCTTTATGAGATATGATAGTAGGATGGCAGAAATACATTCCTTACCAGAAGTGTGTATGAAGGATGTATACTAGATACAACCAAGAGTTTTGCTGGTCCGTGGAATACTAGATAGGTATACAAACTTCAATTGGATGAAGTAAGTATCGCGGAGTTGGAATCTTCACCGGATGAAATAATCAAAGAGTTTTGATTTCATCAGAAACGATGAAGATGCTTGCATTTGCAAGAAATTAAGTGGGAGCGCTGAGACATATTTATAATACTTTATGTAGATGACATATCGTTGATTATAAATAGTGTAATTATATATGTGATTAAAAGGTTTCATTGAGAATTAATTTCAATGAAAGGATATGGACTGAAACATATTTAGTGTCAAGATCTATGAAGATAGATTGAAACACATAATAAGTTTAAGTCAAAGTACATAGAGTGAATATTGAAGTAGTTCAATATAAAAATATTAAGAAGGTGTTCTTTTCATGTGAAGGTTTAACAAGACTTGAGTGTATTTGACATTCAATGAGTAAAAACACATGAGTGACTTTAGATCACAAATAATATGTACAAAATCAGATGTCCTGTGCTCTAAAGTGTTACGAGCATGTACCAGGATGATTCATGTAATGGTCATTGGGCAACAGTAAGAATATCCCTGAGTACTTTAGAAGAACCAAGGATATATATTGTTTTATATGGGTAATGACAAACAAATCGATGTAAATTGTTGCACCGATATTAGTTTGGTCACATATAAAAGTAAAATTTCAATCTCAATTAGGCTAAGTGTCATTTAAAAGGTAGCACAATGAGCTAGAATATGTCTATGCTAGATTTAGATGAGTTCTAAATATTGTGACGGATTCTACAAACGAAGGCAGAGTATGTCATTGTTTTGACAATGACTGAGGATGTTAAGTCGAAGAGTTCTTGGAGAACTTGGTGTAGTTTCGACAGTGTCAGAATTTTGAAGCTATATTGTGTGTGACAATATTAGTGACTTATTTCAGACCGCGGAATTAAGGTTCCACCAGAGGACTAAGCATATACAATTAATGCCGCTCATTTGGAAAATGAGTGATGCGTTGAGACGCAAATGAATTGCAAAATACATACGTTTCTGAGCATGTCAGATCCGTTGACTAAAACCTCTCCCGTGAGCAAAACATGATAAGCACGAAGGCCAAGGTGTTATATCTTTACATATGTAAACTAGATTATTGACTCTAGTGCAAGTGGGAGACTGTTGGAGATATGCCCAAGAGGCAATAATAAAATGGTTATTATAATATATCTTTGTGTTTATGATAATGTTTGCATACCATGCTATAATTGTATTAACCGAAACATTGATACATGTGTGTTATGTAAACAACAAGGAGTCCCTAGTAAGCCTCTTGTATAACTAGCTTGTTGATTAATGGATGATCATGGTTTCGTGATCATGAACATTGGATGTTATTAATAACAAGGTTATGTCATTAGGTGAATGATATAATGGACACACACCCAAATGAGCGTAGCATAAGATCAAGTCATTAAGTTCAATTTGCTATAAGCTTTCGATACATAGTTGCCTAAGTCCTTCGACCATGAGATCATGTAAATCACTTACACCGGAAGGGTACTTTGATTACATCAAACGCCATTGCGTAAATGGGTGGTTATAAAGATGGGATTAAGTATTTGGAAAGTGTGAGTTGAGGCATATGGATCAATAGTGGGATTTGTCCATCCCGATGACGGATAGATATACTCTGGGCCCTCTCGGTGGAATGTCGTCGATTAGCTTGCAAGCATATGATTGGATCATAAGAGATGACATACCATGGTACGAGTAAAGAGTACTTGTCGGTAACGAGGTTGAACAAGGTATGGAGATACCGATGATCGAACCTCGGATAAGTAAAATATCGCGTGACAAAGGGAATTGGCATCGTATGTAAATGGTTCAATCGATCACTAAGTCATCGTTGAATATGTGGGAGCCATTATGGATCTCCAGATCCGCTATTGGTTATTGCTCGGAGAGGAGTCTCGACCATGTCCGCATAGTTCACGAACCGTAGGGTGACGCGCTTAAGGTTCGATGTCGCATAAGTAGATTCGAATATGAGTTGGAGTCCGAAGTTTTGTTCGGAGTCTCGGATGGGATCCGGGACATCACGAGGAGGTCGGAATGGTCCGGAGAATAAGATTCATATATGGGAAGTCATTTTCGGGTTCGGAAAAAGTCCTGTTTTGACGGAGCTTCTAGAAGGTTCTGAGGGCCACCGGTGGGCCCACCACCCCGGGAGAGGCCACATAGGCGCCACATGGCATAGTGGGTCCTACCCACCATGACATGTGGGCCTAGGGCCCCCCTTAGAGATAAGATCTATCTCTAGTTTAAATGGTTTAAATCTAGAGATAAGATCTATCTCCTAAAATAAATGGTTTAAATTAGGAGATAAGGGGAAAACTTGGGGGGAGTTTGCCCCCCATGTGGCCGGCCAAAGGGGGTAGGTGGGCCCTAGGGAAACCCTAGGCCGACCCCCACCTATATAAAGAGGGAGGGGGAGGCCCCAAACCCTGGCCGCCCCTCTCTTTCTCCTCCATATCTGCGCAGGCTTAGGCGAAGCCCTGCGGCAATTCTTCTCCACCACCACCACCACGCCGTCGTGTTGCTGGGATTCCGTGGAGATCTACCACACCTCCGCCCCACTGGAACGGGGAGAGGAAGGGCTTCATCGACACCGTACGCGCGGCCGAGTACGGAAGTGTGCCGGATTGCAACAGGGGATGATCGTCTACATCAACAACGAGATCTGATCTCGTAGGCTTTGGAAATCATCAAGGGTTAGTATCTTGTCAATCTCGTTGCTTCGATCTTGTAGATCAGATCTTGGGTGTTCCATAGATTAGATCTTGGATTTATTCGTCTTGCGGTAGGAAAATTTTTGTTTTCTATGCTACGAACCCCATCAGCATGGTAGCTCCAAAAATTGATCTTGAGGAGAAGAGGGTGCATGCACCTAATCCGATGACTCAGGAGCCATTTTTTGCGCTACCATGTGCACCTGTACCGACGATCCCTGCGATTGTGGTGCAAGCGCTGTTGTGACTCCACCCATGACAACGATGAGTAAGTTCGGAACCTGTCCATCAGGAGCCGAATAAACCATTTGTTGAGCATGAAAGGGAGCAACAACAGCCACCTCTAGAGGCAAAAGGATTTACACAAAGAGAAGGGATAGATTACAATGAGACATTTTCTCCGGTCTCATGTAAGGATTCCTTCAGAATCATCATGGCACTAGTTGCACATTTTGATTTAGAGTTGCATCAAATGGATGTAAAGATGGCATTTCTAAACGGGGATTTAGAAGAAAATATCTACATGAAACAACCCAAGGGTTTTATCATGGAAGGCAAGGAAGAAATGGGATGCCACCTAAAGAAATCCATTTATGGATTAAAGCAAGCCTCCAGACAGTGGTATCTAAAGTTTAATGAAACGATTAAGAGATTTGGATTTAAAGAAAATATTGAGGACAATTGCGTTTATGCAAAGTTTAAAAGTGGGAAATATATTTTCCTAATCATGTATGTGGATGATATTCTGCTTGCCAGCAGTGATGTTAGTCTATTGCAAGAGACAAAGAAGTTCTTGTCCTCAAATTTTGATATGAAAGATCTTGGTGAAGCGTCATATGTTTTGGGCATAGAAATTCACCGAGATAGAAACAATGGAGTATTAGGACTATCGCAAAAGGCTTATTTAGAAAAGATTCTAAGTAAGTATAATATGCATAAGTGCAGTGCCACACCTGCCCCTATAGTCAAGGGCGACAGTTTTGGGAAACATCAAAGCCCCAAAATCAATACGAGCTCGATCAAATGAAAGCGGTTCCATATGCTTCGGCTATTGGAAGCCTACAGTATGCACAAGTGTGCACTCGCCCTGACTTAGCATTTATCACCGGAGTACTCGGTAGATATCAAGAAAATCCAGGTTTTGAACACTGGAAAATGGTAAAGAAGGCATTGCGTTATGTGAAAGGCACAAAGAGTTACATGCTGATTCCCTAGAAATAAGAGGGTATTCAGATGCAGATTTTGCGGGGGATAAAGATGATAGAAAATCCACATCTGGATATGTATTCACCCTCGCAGGGGGAGCTATTTCATGGAGAAGCTCCAAACAGACCATAGTTGCATCATCCACGATGTATGCAGAATTTATAGCATGTTATGAAGCAACGGGGCAGGCATTATGGTTAAAGAAATTCATACCCGACTTGAAAGTGGTAGATTGTATTGACAAACCACTAAAGATGTACTGCGACAATGAGCCTGCAGTATTTTATGCTCACAACAACAAGTCGAGTACAGCTACGAAACCAATTGAGGTTAAGTATTATGTTGTGAAACACAAGGTCCAGGATCAAACTATAAGTCTCGAGCATAAGGACAAAAGATATGCTTGCGGATCCGCTAACGAAAGGCTTACCACCCAGCGTGAGGAGCACGTAGCCGGCATGGGTTTAAGGGAAAGTCTTACCTATCCTGGATCATAAGAGGCCCAAAAGTAAAAGAATTTGTTTCAAAACATAGAAGTGTATTGTGGCTGTCTGATTCTATCGGCAATAGAGTGTGACGATGAAACATGCCCTATGGACTGATCCAAAATGAAACGAATAAAATGAAAGTATAAAGTTAAAAGAAAAGTTGAGATCAAGGGGGAGAATGTTAGGATGATCTCCACGTCACCGATTCCAACGGATCGGTAACAAGCCCTTGACCTCGTCCGCGCCCTGATCGGAGGCGCCCAATCTGGTTGGTGGGCCCCTGTCGCATGTGCTATATATACAAGGCGGGGCACGAGGTTGACCGAGCTGCCACTCGCCCCACCGATACCCACCGATCTGGGTTCGCACAGGCCGACGGGAAGCTCCGCCGCCACCCTCTCCCTCGACCTCACGGATCCGCCGTCACCACGTCAACGTCGACGGGTTCGTCCTCCTCCAATGCTCACAGTGCAAGCACATTCTTTACAGAGATAGTGAGTTCCCGGCATCAGATCTAGCCTAGTCGATCCTAGCATATCATCATCTTTTAGTGAAATCATCAATTGTATCTAACATATTTTCTTTCTAGATACATTAGACAAATAATATGGAGTATATTATTTAAAAAAATCAAATTACCGAGGTCGCTTATTTTTGGAAAAGACAAAAGATCTGTGAATCCGCTGGCTTGTAGAGCCGTCCGGGTGGAGAACCAAGAAGCCCGTGGAGGAGCCGAAAGCCAGGCGGCTAGCCCGAAGCAATCCCAGTGCGACTGCGAGACCCCTCTCCCCCTTCCCCACGCAAGGCATCCGACCTCCCGCTCAAAAATCCCCCACGCCACCACCACTCCGCCCTCCTCCTCCTCTCCCCCGCATGAGCCCGGGCACCCGCCGCCGCCGTCCGCAGCCATGGGAGCCCAGCAGAGCGTCAATGCCGGGAAAGGTCGGTGCCCCTCCTCCTACCCTCGCCGCCCTGGCTCCGTTGGTCGTTGAATTCTCAACTGCGTGGCTCACGTGTTTGTGGGAATGCCGCAGCCAAGGTGGATGTGCACGTCGACCTCACCCACATGCTCTGCGAGGCGCTCCTGCTGCCGCCCCTGAGGTGCTCGCTCTTTTGCCCCCCTCGCTCGCCCGATTCCTAGCGATTTTGGGAGTTGAGACCTCACGCGCGCGTGCTGATTCCTTGGTTTTTTGTTTTTTTCAGTAGCTCCAGCGCCAACATCTCGCAGATCGTCGGGAGGTGCGTGTGTTCGTTGTTCTCGTTCCGCCCCTGGATTTCATTTCACGCGTGTACTAGAGGCGTATGCGGCCAATTCGTGTGCATCTGTGCCTGTATCTGTGTGCGCATGTGTTGGTGTGTTTCACACATATACGGTCTATTTGTTACGTCTCTAGTATCTTCTCGTGTCTGTGCGCGTGTTTCGGTGTGTCATGCTGTCAACACATTCCATATGCTCGCTTATGCGTATATGTGCTTACGAGGCTATTCAGGGATCATACATGCCCAGGTTCATGTGCCTGCCAGCCTCGCAGCGACTATTACTTCCACTTTGTACCATTTTATTTGTGGGTTCTGAAGTTTGGTCTGCAGGATCTCCCTCAAACATCCAAGCCTATTTGGGAGGAGCGAGAAGTTGGACGTCATACTGGACAAGGGTATCAATGACTCTAATGTTGTTGTTGCCTTTAGACGCCCAAGGCCCGAATGGTTATCGCAGCAGTCGTTTGTCATTCAGGTTGGCATTCAGTTAATTGTATTTTCAGGTCTTGTTGGGATTTCTGTCTGAAATTGAATATAAATGCCTATTGCAAACACAATATAATGTCTCCATGCCTTTTTTCCTTACGGGAGCATTGTTGTATTGATACACTGAGCAACGGACGTGTCTTAATCTTCAGCCTTAGTTCTGACTAGCTGACTCGATCTTGTTGGACTTCATCAATCCATCTGCGGTTGGGGGTATTTGTTGCCTGCGACCAACCCGAGGTACCCACCATGGCATGCCCGAGCTCTGGTACCGCCAGAGGTTGAACCTGTAATGGAAGTACCATGCAGAGTCATACTAATTGGAGGAATTAATGGTTCTATATTTTGCAAGGTAGTTGTTTTGATGACCACATTGTCCCAGAATGGTTTTGCCATCATGAGATCATCCCATGACTATTGGTGTCGATGGGAGTAACCCTCAGTTTGTGTTAACCTTGTGCTTGTGAGGGATGAGGTGGCGAAGGACCAATCCACTACATTCTTCAAACCAAACAAGTAGATTATGCAGTGGATTAGATGGTCCGTTCACTGTTGGTTCCTCAAACCAAAACCCTGTTAATGTGTTTGTGCTATACACTTAGCTTGATCGTGGTCATATTACTTCCATTATGAATGTTTAGCTATCATGCAAGTTCATTGTGTTATGCGTTGAATTATTTTGATAGAATATGTGAGTATGTGCATGTGAAAAGTGGTTAGGAGTTGTAAGTTGCCTTTTCTGTTGACACCATTTCTCGCTTGCCTTTTGGTTTGAGCAATCAGCACTCGATGTCACCAGAAATTGCTGTGCATGGTTTTCCGGCTGACAACTTCACGCGGTCAGGGAGCAGAGGGGTAAATCTAAGCCGGTTGTCACTTGGTGTGGAGCTTAATGAACCGACAACTTCAAACTGGACTTCTGGAACCAGTGTTAAGTTTGAGGTGAGCATCTAGTCAAATCCAGTTGTTTGCATCATTTTCATTTCGCACAACTTCTATTTATCAGTTGTAATTCCCCTCCAGCATATCCGTCCTGTTAATAATGACGGGCGCTCCATAGCCAGGGACCATGATGGCTTTCCCCTAACATGCAGGTGATAACTATACTTTTTTAGATTTGCACTTTGGTGTAGTAAAAAGAAGTTCCGTCGATTAATGTTCTTTCACGATGCAGTGGTAATCTCCATGACAATATGATTATCTTGAAGCAAGAGTCTGGTTATGCAGATATTAAGGATAATAGCTTCTTAAGAGTAAGTTTGTGTTCACTTCATCTCCATCTTTACTTGACTGTAACATCCATCTTATCTTATAGTTCCCATTGACAGGTTAATTTCCAAATGGAACAAGGATTGCCACTCGTACCTAAATCACTAACTTTCAACAGAGTTAAATGTGCTGTTTCAAAAGGCATTAAATTGGGGCCAACATTTTTGGTTACTAGGTATTGCATCTGCCTACTATTCTGCAGTAAACTCTTCTGTGAAAGTTAGTTAATCTCTTCCTGTGGTGCAGCTTGACAGGAGGTTCTATTGTGGGTGATATGGCACCATATCAAGCATTTGCAATAGGTGGACTTGGTAGCGTCCGGGGTTATGGCGAGGGTGCAGTTGGTTCAGGAAGACTGTGCCTAGTTGGTAACTGCGAATATACTGTTCCTTTGGTATGTAGATATCAAGCCATACATAATCCCCCAAACAACTTATGCAGTTTGTAAGTCAAACTTGGTAATCCCAGACAGACGTAACTAGAAGTTGCACCTAAACTTGGAATGGATAACAGCTGTACATATTTACTTGAATATATTTTCTTCTCTCTCTTGCTTTGTCATAATTATTGAGTCATGTGCTATATGCAACTTTCACTTTTTTATTTATTTTCTCCTTTACCCATCTTGATCTGCATACCTTTTCTCCTGGTGCACATATAGATCATGTTATCGGATGATATGTGGTGTCTGCATGCAAAAAAAAAAAATGAGTCAGATACTGCCCAGTCCCCAGGACTGTAATGAGAATTCATAACCTAAGGATACAATTAGAGTTGGAGTTCAGGAGGCAAATGGGAAGGCCTCTCTTTGAATATACCTACCTTTTCTTGATACCGGAAGAAAGAGAAAATCAAACTATATTACCCAACTAGATTAAGGCCTACAGTTGATTATTGGTTCTTCTTAGAGAGTTATCAAGTCTTGTCATTTAAATAAATTCACGTTTCTTTTAGTACTAAGTAGATGACTTTATCCATTTTATATTTCTATGGTCCTTGACTGGTGTAATTTCATCAGATCTGCATTAAATGGAGCATCATTGCATATCTTAAAATGCATCCAGCGCAATGTGGATATTTCTTGTGGTTGCTAAAGTTGTGCTATCGTCTGGCTGGATAGACTTACACCCGATTGGCTCAGACCACTTACGAATTTACAATATATCATTATCAGCCGCTTGAAGTGGCGATAGGAAGAGTTGGAATCAACAGATGGGAACACTTTCCTTTGCCTAGTTGGAAGGAAGTGGCTATGTATTTTAACTAAAACTGTTGTCTGTTGACCGTTAGCAAATGATAGGTTCCCTTGAATAAAGGTTGAGGCTTACTAGGTGCATGTTGCAGTTTGCATGTTGATCCCTCTAATCTATCAGTTAATAATTCCGTTCTAGCCCAAAATTTTGCGTAGCTAATGATGATGACTGGAACTACTGTACAAGATCTACACATATTTCATTGAATTTACATATATGCTATAAAGAAAGATTGGTCACGGGATGGTTCTAGTAGAAAGTGAACTCACATTTGCCTGGAGTTGTATTGATTATTGAAGCATCCACCACCAACGGAAATCCATACCTGTTCATAGTGTTAATCTTCTTGTGGTAATCTTGTCCATTTGGATTATCCATAAAGCACTGAAACATCTGTTTCTGTGAAGGCAAAGCATCTTGAAGGTTCTCTTTTCATGGACTGCGGCAGTGATTTAGGATCTGCTCGTCATGTTCCTGGTAAGGGGTTGACTTCATCTTTGTATACTTATAAGTATTTACTAATTTATATATATTTTGTTTAAAAAAATCTAACTGCACTTAGAATAAAATGAGGTTGCATCTTTGTATACTTATAAGCTTTTCTAATGTTTAAAAAATGAACAGTATAATTCATGAAGCAAAAAATGGGCAGCTTAATTTGCAGCTACTTACTACTCATCTGCATCAAATTTGTGATTTCTTTTGTTTGTGTGGAGAGCATGTACGCATTCCTCAAAGCTTGAACTAAAACCCTGACACTTATTATGGATCGTGGGAGTATTAAATTTTAATTACAAGTTCAGTTACAGATTACAAATTTCGTAATACACTAGAAGCTCAACTAGTTAATTCTGGCATTCTGTATCGGATAACCAAGAACAAGATGTCTTTGCAGTGGAAAACTGTCCAAATATTTTATGGGTGCATGAATTGCCGAATGAAGATTGAACCAAGTAAATCAATACATCACCTCATTTGACTGAAGCAGTTGAGCTACAGAATGACTATGCAATTGATACTAATGGACTGTACATCACACATCGGAAAAGAGTTCTGTTACACTCTTCAGACATCCTTGAGGACCATACTCACTCCCAGTCATGGGACATTTAGTGTAGTATATCAATGCTGAGTTGCACTTGATGCTTCTTCTTTTATTAACAATGATATTCCTGTGATCATACTCATTCCTTCCTGCTGTGATTTGTTTTGTTTGCAATAATCATTTGTTAAATATATGGCAGGCAATCCAGCTCTTCGGCAAGGGAAGCCGGGATTTGGTGTTGGATTTGGATATGGGGTCCACTTTAACACAGACCTAGGTCAAATCCGAGTCGACTACGCGATGAACGCCTTCAGTCGCAAGACCTTCTACTTCAGCATTAACAGTGGTTCTGGCACATAGATTCTCAAGCAGACAAGCACACATCTGACATAGCATAGGGTTACCGCCTATTTGATTCGTGGCATGACATGGAATAACTCTCCCCAGCTGAGCGGGAATATGTTTTTCTCTTCTCTTCTTTGTTCATGAATTGTAAAGAGTTAGGACTTAGTAGCTGTTTCATTTGCTGCTACAATTTTTGCCGATATGTTGTCGTAATCATCACTAGTTTGACTTGCCTTTTGGGCCGTTGCTATGCGTTGTACAATGCTTGCATTGAAAGGGAAAGAGATATTGTAACGCCACTTGTTCTTTACTATCCACAGAGCAAACATTGCAATTTTCTGGGTTTGAAAGCACCAGCTTTGCTTTACTGCCACAAAAATTGGTTCCTAATTTTCAACTTTTGTACTCTGAAAATACACAATCGGCTACTGTTTATAACTTGTTGACTCTGAATATACATACACCTTGTCATGTATGCAGCCCAGGTAGATCACAAAAAAAAATGCCATGCTTACATGAGTTCACTCTGGTTGATCTACTTGAACTGCCTGCATTTTGGCACTTGATATGCTGACTGTGACCGAGGAGCCGTTTGATTTGCTGCTAGCACAAATTTTAATTGGCCCAATGTTGTCACGATCATCACTAATTCGATTACCTTTTTGTCTGGATATGTTGATGTTGCTCTACGTTGTACCAAACCAGCCTTGTCAAGCCTTTCCCGGTGCACTGCTCACATCGAAAGTGAAAGGGTTATCGCAGCGCCACTTGATTTTGCGAAGTCCATACAATCCACAGAAAAAGATTGCCCGTTTTCTCAAGCTGAAAGCACCAGCTTCACGTCAGAGCCACACAATGAGTTTGTGGTTTCCAAGTTGCTGACCCTGAATTTTGAAAAATGCACCATGTAGCGAGGCAGTTAAGGTGGATCACCAATACTATACGGAGCAATCGAGATTGAAAATTTGAACCTGATGTACCCTGTATTACTCCATCGTTTCAGCATTCAGACAGTTTCGTTGAAATTGTAACCACAGAATTCACGGAGTATATGGGATTTATCACATCAAAGTCGTCTGTAGATATAGAAGAACTTTTTGCAGCACTGTATTTGCTCTAAATATTTTGGAAAACATGGCCAGCAAAACTAGCAATCGAACAATGTAGTGGAGATCTTGTCCATGTTCACTCATGGAAGCTACTAGTGTATATTACTCCGTACAAGTCAATCCACGGGCGGAAATCAGGTCCAAACTCTGCAACGCAAACGATGCCAGGAGTTCGCGAGATCGCTGAGCAAGCAGGGCAACAATCCTGCACGAGCAAACCAGACTTACATTCAGGCGACGCGCGTGGATGAGGCTAGACTACAGGGACGGGCGAGGTGGCCTCGAGCAGGTCGTCGCTGAGGACGCCGTCGAGCTCGTCGCCAGTGATCCGGTCGAGCACGAGGACGATCCCCATGGCGAAGGCGGCGTCGAATCCCGCGCGCAGCCAGAGCACGAACACGTCGCGCCCGAGCAGCACGTGCGCGCCCTCGTCCACCTTCCTCCGCACCTCCGCCACCACCACGTCGTCCTCGTCGTCGTCGGCGCCAGCCACGACCACGCGGCAGCAGCGCCTGGGGAAGGAGCCGTCGACCCGGAACTCGGCGGCGGGGGCGGGGGCGAGGAGGTCGACGAGGACCCCGGATCCGGCCCCGCCGAGGATGGAGGAGCGGCGGGCGGAGAAGAGCGGCTTCTGCTGCGCGCCGCCGCCGTCCCCGAGGAAGCCGTCCCAGCGGTGGTGCAGGCTGGGCCGGCGCCGGCGCACGGTCAGCACGGGCTCCCCCGCGGCGCCCAGCAGCGCGAGGTCCCCGGCCGCGGCCGCGCCGCCGCAGACGCCTCCCCGGCCGTACGTCTCGACGCGGAAGGCCAGCTCCCCCGTGCGGTGGTCGTAGGCCTCGAGCCCGTCCCCCGGCGAGAAGAGCGTGGTCTTGCGCACCGTCAGCTCCCTGTCCTCCGCCTCGCAGTACCGCTCGTCGCCCGCCACCATCGCCGCCGCCGCCGCTCCTCCCCCCTTCATCGTGGCTTGGCTGGCTGGCTGGCGTTTGGGTCGGAACGGGGTGGTGGTACTAGTAGTAGTAGTAAAAATAGCGTGGGCGGTGGGCGTCGGCGTCTTCTTCTCGGTGGGAGGCGCGCTCGCACGTGCTCGGCTGTTTGTCAACACCCGGCCAGCAGGGTAGCGGCGGGAGGAGGCGAAGGCGATGGATGTCCAGATCGGGATTTTCGCCCTCGCCGTGCGGCCGACGGCGGTGGAGAGGTTCGTTTATCGGAGCTGCTTTGGACGGGGGGAAGAAAGGGATAGGAGTATAGGACACAGAAACTGATCGAGAAAGGAAGGAATATAGTGGAGGTTTGGAACTTTGGATGGACACGGTCAGCGGGATGGAAGATAACGTAGTATGGACTACAGTATTGTTAAGGGCATGTACAGTAGTTTAGATACCTGCAGTCTGTAAAAACCCTCCACGTCAACTATAGACGGCCATCAAGACACTCTTTACAACGGACTTATTGTTTGCTATCTGTAGCACCGCAAAATCAGCAAACTACCTACGGAACCTGCGTTGATTAGAGCACCGGCAGTTGCGGAAAATAAGAGAGATCGGGAAGGCCACGAACCCACGACAAGCGACGAGAGTCGATACAACGGGGAAAAGACCGACGTTAAAGAGCGATTTGTCCGGCAATAGATCGTCGTTAATTATACAGACAGACTCGACAGTTTCTGGGTTTCTCTTTCTAACACGTCATTTACGTTCCTACGTGGCCTGGCTTACAGACGGCTGATTAGACATCATTGTACATGCCCTAAGAGGGCTCGTGTGATTGTAGCTCTATCGCGTTTTGGATAGCTGATTAGAGTAGGAGTAGGAGTTGGAATGTTTTTCCTCCTCCTCGTACCTTACCGCATCGTGGAAGATAACGTAGTACGGACTATTGTTAAGAAGTAGTACCACCTCTGCTTTGTCCGTACCCGAGGCAGTACTTGTTTCTAAACGGAGGGAGTAGTAATGAGACTTTTTTTTTTTGAGATGTAGAAACCAGACTTACTCGAATACGACTATTTAGCGTCTGTTTTTTTTTTTTTGCGAGGAATTTAGAGAGCTCTTATTCACCTAAAACAGACCCAGAAAAAATAAGCTTGAATGTTGATCGCAAGAAAATCCATGATACAATCTCAACGAGTAGCTTGTGTACACCGACGTGCCTACTAGCTACCGCGGTTGGGTATTGCACCTGGCCCATTTTTATTTCTTTCTTTCTTTATTTCTTTCTTTCTTTTTGTTAGTTCTGTTTTCTTTTTTTGTTCAAACTAGAAAAAACACCAAAATTGAAAATAGTTTAAATTTGGAAAATACTAAAATTCAAAAAGTGTTTAAATTTTAAAATTGTTTGTGCTCGAGAAATGTTTAAATTTAAAATATGTTCATCCTCGAGAAATATTCAAATTTAAAAAAAATCAAACATTTGAAAAATTGTTCAATCTCAAGTTAAAAAAATGTTCAAAATTTGAAACTATTTAGATTAAAAAACCAATTTTTTGAAAAAATATCAAAGTCATTCTTTTAAATAAAACTTAAATATTAAAAAACGGATTAAAAATATTTGAGCTTTTAAAAAACATGAAAAGAAAAAATAGAAAAGAAAAGGAAAAAAAAGTGAAAAAGTGAGAGAGAACGGTGGGCCGGCAAAAACACCCGCCTGGGAGGTCCGTGCTGACCAGGTCAGCACCCTCCTCTCCCGTCAATATGGTTGCAAGCTTTGCATAAAGATGGGCCGAGGTATTATCCATTTTAGGAACATGCTGAATTTAAAAAGAAACAAAATATGAACTAGCTGTCCGACTTCTTGCAGGATGGGTGCCATACTGCCATGAGAGAGCGTGTGTCATGCCGAACATTCTAGAGCGAAACGACCTCCAGGAAATTAGTCTCTATCACCACTTCATGATATCCTTTTAATCTTGCAAAAATGATGTCATCTCGCAGTGCCAAAGGCTCACTACAAGGATTTGGGTCTATCGTCGCGATACATGTCAAAGTGTGTCAATACGTATCTATTTCCACGAAATGATATTTGTTGGCAGTCGTTGCGATTAGACACATGATATTAGGTTATTGCCACAAAAACACAATTGTAGCAATAAAATGTGCTATTGCAACAACCTTGTTGGAAGGTGCCACATTTTTTTCCCGTGGCAACACTCACCTGATGCCACAATTTAATCTATGGAGATAGCTTAAATGCAACATTTAACGAATCGTGGCAACTAATAGTTCGTGGCAATAAATATGTGTGGTAATAACCTATGCCAACCACGCTCGTTTTGTGGCACATACTCTTTCGTGGCAATAGTCAACCGTGGCAAGAAACCATAGCAACGATCCTTGTTTTTGTGGCCTTAGGAATTTTTCCACTATAGCAACAAACAGTGTTGTCGTTGTAATAGGAAATTGCAACATACTCATATTGGTGGTGATAAATAGTTATCACAACAAGCAAAATATTTGTACTGAGAAACTATTGCGACAATTTAAACTTTTTCGCGGCAATACTCTATTTCAACAAAACTTAGTTTCATGGCACCAAATCATTAGCAATCACAAGGGGAAAAAATTGTAGCGAGAAACCATTGCGACCACGACCAATACTAGCTTGCATTAATTCTCGCACATACAGACTATTTATCCCTTTTTAGCATGATATAACAGACACCAACTTTAGAAACTGATAGCTAAAAGGTGCATATGTCAAATGAAACATAAGTTACAGAAACCATCCATTTGATGCAAAAAGACAGATACTTGGTGCTTGGTGGTGTACATGCTGAAACACAAATTTTGCACGGACACCTCCATACAAATAGAGCATACAAATATGAGACTGAAAGGACAAAATTTTACAAGGTAAGATATATAGGCGGTACTAAATTTCGGTGATGTATGATGTGTTTTGGGGGCTGTATCGATTCCTACCGAATTTTATAAGACAATATTTACTTAGGATGGCTAAATAGTAGTATCAGCTACCTATCCAATTAAAAGCTAAAGTCTCGGTTGATAAAAGTGCATCACAGAATTTCACTTGAGAAAAAAAAGTCTGCAACTGTATACACTTCCTTTGCCTCTCATGCATATTTATGTCCTTCCGATTAAATTCATGGATTTCCAATTAAAATAGTACAATACCTAGTACTCGTCAATTGCAACAAATCGTTGACTCAACATTACCGATACTTAATTTAAATAGAAATAAACTTGTTCTGGCCATGCAATGACATAGGATACTGAAAACACATGGTTCCAGATCAATGGTTGCACTATTGTTCACACATCACATAAAAAAATGACTTGCAGTATGCAGAAGAAAACTCTGCTACTAGAAGATAACCGAATTAGCCTATGAAAAAAGAACCAGGCAATTTTTTTCAGTATTTCACAGCTGCATTGAAGTACATGAATTTCTTTGTCTCACAAAGCAATCAGAGCCTTGTAATGATCAAGCTGCCATACTACTGAGAAAGCTACAAATATTACATTTCAAGAACCTAGAACTTCAAAGAGAAACGATAGTGAGAGAAGTGAGGAACTAACCTCCAGTTGAAAGGGCATGAAGATGGCAAATCCTTCTCTATTGTCTCCAGTTGATACATAACTGATAGGAACCAGGATATCATTTGCATACTATCGGTACAAGGCCGACTGTCTTGAAGCAATCCAGATGATTAACGAACCTGGGCCTAGTCGATTGATGCATGCAATTAACACACGTCCGTTGGGAACACCAAGAGGAAGGTGTGATGCAGACAGTAGCAAGTCTTCCCTCAGAAAGAAACCAAGGTTTATCGAACGGGAGGAGCAAGAAGCACGTTGAAGGTTGATGGCGGCGAAATGTAATGCGGCGCAACACCAGGGATTCCGGCGCCAACGTGGAACTGCACAACACAACCAAAGTACTTTGCCCCAACGTAACGGTGAGGTTGTCAATCTCACCGGCTTGCTGTAACAAAGGATTAACCGTATTGTGTGGAAGATGATTGTTTGCGAAGAACAGTAAAGAACAAGTATTGCGTGATTGTATTTCAGATGTAAAGATGGACCGGGGTCCACAGTTCACTAGAGGTGTCTCTCCCATAAGATAAATAGCATGTTGGGTAAACAAATTACAGTTGGGCAATTGACAAATAAAGAAGGCATAACAATGCACATACAAATATCATGATGAGTACTATGAGATTTAATCAGGGCATTACGACAAAGTACATAGACCACCATCCAGCATGCATCTATGCCTAAAAGTCCACTTTCGGTTATCAACCCCTTCCGGTATTAAGTTGCAAGCAAGGACAATTGCATTAAGTATGGTGCGTAATGTAATCAACAACTACATCCTTGGACATAGCATCAATGTTTTATCCCTAGTGGCAACAACACATCCACAACCTTAGAACTTTCTGTCACTGTCCCAGATTTAATGGAGGCATGAACCCACTATCGAGCATAAATACTCCCTCTTGGAGTCACAAGTATCAACTTGGCCAGAGCCTCTACTAGCAACGGAGACATGCAAGAACATAAACAACTCATATAATAGATTGATAATCAACTTGACATAGTATTCAATATCCATCGGATCCCAACAAACACAACATGTATGATTACAAAGAAACGATCTTGATCATGATAGGCAGCTCACAAGATCGAGCATGGTAGCACAATTAGGAGAAGACGACCATCTAGCTACTGCTATGGACCCATGGTCCAGGGGTGAACTACTCACACATCAATCCGGAGGCGATCATGGCGATGAAGAGACCTCCGGAGATGATTCCCTCTCCGGCGGGGTGAGGCGATCTCTGAATCCCACGAGATGGGATTGGCGGCGGCGCGTCACGTAATGTTTTCCGTATCGTGGCTCTCGGTGGGGTTTCGCGACGAAGGCTATATGTAGGCGGAAGGTAGGTCGGGGGCCACACGGGTGGCGACACAACAGCCGCGCGGCCAGGGGGGGCGCCGCCCTGGCGTGTCGTCACCTCGTGGCCCCACTTCCTCTTCGGTCTTCTCGAAGCTTTGTGGAAAAATAGGCCCCTGGGCGTTGATTTCGTCCAATTAGAATATTTCCTTACTAGGATTTCTGAAACCAAAAACAGCAATGGCTCTTCGGCATCTCGTCAATAGGTTAGTGCCGGAAAATTCATAATAACGACATATAATGTGTATAAAACATGTGAGTATCATCATAAAAAGTAGCATGGAACATAATAAATTATAGATACGTTTGGGACGTATCAAGCATCCCCAAGCTTAGTTCCTACTCGCCTCGAGTAGGTAAACGATAACAAAGATAATTTCTGAAGTGACATGCTATCATAATATCTTGATCATACTATTGTAAAGCACATGAGATGAATGCAGCGATTCGAAGCAATGATGAGATAATGAGTAAACAAATGAATCATATAACAAAGACTTTTCATGAATAATACTTTCAAGACAAGCATCAATAAGTCTTGCATAAGAGTTAACTCATAAGCAATAAATTCTTAGTAGAAAGCTTTGAAACAACACAAAGGAATATATAAGTTTCAGCGGTTGCTTTCAACTTCAACATGTATATCTCATGGATAATTGTCAACACAAAGTAATATAACAAGTGCAATAGGTAAACATGTAAGAATCAATGCACACAGTTTACACAAGTGTTTGCTTCTAAGATAGAAAGAATAGGTAAACTGACTCAACAATAAAGTAGAAGATAGGCCCTTCGCAGAGGGAAGCATGGATTACTATTTTTGTGCTAGAGCTTTTCATTTTGAAAACATCAAGAGAGTATAAAAGTAAAGTTTTGAGAGGTGTTTGTTGTTGTCAACGAATGGTAGTGGGCACTCTAACCCCCGGACAAACCTTCAAAGAGCGGCTCCCATTTTATTTTTATTTTTAGGTGGCACTCCTTCCAACCTTTGCTTTCACAAACCATGGCTAATCTGCCTGCCAACAATCTCATACCATGAAGGAGTGTCCTTTTATTTTAGTTTTATTATGATGACACTCCTTCCCACCTTTGCTTTCTCAAGCCATGGCTAACCGAATCCTTCGGGTGCCATCCAACAATCACATACCATGGAGGAGTGTCTATTTTTGTAATATTATGAAGGTTAATTAATTTGGGACTGGGAATCCATTGCAGCTCTTTTTGCAAAATTATTGGATAAGCGGATGAAGCCACTAGTCCATTGGTGAAAGTTGCCCAACAAGATTGAAAGATAAACACCACATACTTCCTCATGAGCTATAAAACATTGACACAAATCAGAGGTGATAAATTTTGAATTGTTTAAAGGTAGCACTCAAGCAATTTACTTTGGAATGGAAGGAAATACCATGTAGTAGGTAGGTATGGTGGACACAAATGGCATAGTGGTTGGCTCAAGGGTTTGGATGCACGAGAAGTATTTCCTCTCAGTACAAGGCTTTGGCTAGCAAGGTTGTTTGAAGCAAACACAAGTATGAAATGGTGCATCAAGACTCACATATAAACATATTGTAAGCATTATAAGACTTTACATCGTCTCCTTGTTGTTCAAACACCTCAACCAGAAAATATCTAGATATAGAGAGACCAATCATGCAAATCAAATTTTAACAAGCTCTATGTAGTTATTCATTAATGGGTGCAAAGTACATGATGCAAGAGCTTAAACAAGATCTATATGAGCACAACAATTGCCAAGTATCACATTATTCAAGACATTATACCAATTACCACATGCATTTTCCGTTTCCAACCATATATCAATGAATGAGGTAGTTCAACTTTCGCAATGAACATTAAAGATAAAGCTAAGAACACATGTGTTCATACGAAACAGCGGAGCGTAATATCTCCAATATAAAGGATTGTGGGATCCGACTTTATTCAAACAAAACAAAAACTAAAGCAAACAGACGCTCCAAGCAAAGCACATAAGATGTGACGGAATAAAAATATAGTTTCACTAGAAGAACCTGATAATGTTGTCGATGAAGAAGGGGATGCCTTGGGCATCCCCAAAGCTTGAGTCTTCTTAAAATATGCAGGGATGAACCACGGGGCATCCCCAAGCTTAGATTTTTCACTCTTCTTGATCATAGTATATCATCCTCCTCTCTGACCCTTGAAAACTTCCTTCACACCAAACTTCAAGCAAACTCATTAGAGGGTTAGTGCATAATAAAAATCCACATGTTTAGAGGTGACACAATCATTCTTAACACTTCTGGACATTGCACAAAGCTACTGGACATTAATGGAACAAAGAAATTCATCCAACATAGCAAAAGAGACAATGCGAAATAAAAGACAGAATCTGTCAAAACAGAACAGTCTGTAAAGACGATTTTACAGGGGCACTAGACTTGCTCAGATGGAAAAACTCAAAACTAATGAAAGTTGCGTACATATCGAGGATCATGCTCGTAAATTTTCAGATTTTTGAGTTACCTAGAAACTTCTGCGTGAATTCGACAGACAGCAATGTTGTTTCTGCGCAGCAATCCAAATCTAGCATCAACTCTACCATAGAGACTTTACTTGGCACAAAAACATGATAAGGAGAGGTTGCTACAGTAGTAAACAACTTCAAGACTCAAATATAAAACAAAGTACTGTAGTAAAAACATGGGTTGTCTCCCATAAGCGCTTTTCTTTTTCAGCTAGGCGCAGAAAGTGTGAATCAAGTATTATCAAGAGATGAAGCATCAACATCATAATTTGTTCTAATAATAGAATCATAAGGTAACTTCATTCTTTTTCTAGGGAAGTGTTCCATACCTTTCTTGAGAGGAAATTGATATTTAATATTACCTTCCTTCATATCAATAATAGCACCAACAGTTCGAAGAAAAGGTCTTCCCAATATAATGGGACAAGATGCATTGCATTCAATATCCAAAACAACAAAATCAACGGGGACAAGGTTATTGTTAACCATAATATGAACATTATCAATCCTCCTCAAAGGTTTCTTTATAGTATTATCAGCCAGATTAACATCCAAATAACAATTTTTCAATGGTGGCAAGTCAAGCATATCATAGAGTTTCTAGGAATAGAAGTTTCACGTTTTAGTTTCTCTTCTCTAGCTTTTATGAGAGCATTTGTAATATGTTTTGTAAAGGCCAAATTTATAGCACTAGCATTAGGACTTCTAGCAAGTTTTTGTAAGAACTTTATAACTTCAGAGATGTGGCAATCATCAAAATCTAAATCATTATGAGCTACAGCAATGGGATCATTGTCCCCAATATTGGAAAAAAATTCAGCAGTTTTATCACAAGCAGTTTCAGCAGTTTTAGCAATTTCAGACAGTTTTGTACGCTTTGCACTAGGAGTAGAAACATTGCCAACACCAATTATTTTACCATTGATAGTAGGAGGTGCACCAACATGTGAGGAATCAACATTACTAGTGGTGGTAATAGTCCAAACTTTAACTACATTATTCTCTTTAGCTCGTTTTTCATTTTCTTCTCTATCCCACCTAGCACGCAATTCAGCCATTAATCTTATATTCTCATTAATTCTAACTTGAATGGCATTTGTTGTAGTAGTAATCTTATTATCAATATCCTTATTAGGCATAACTTTCAATTTTAAAAGATCAACATCGGAGGTCTATCAACTCTAGAAGCAAGAATATCAATTTTATTAAGCTTTTTCCTCAATTTTTGTTAAAAGCAGTTTGTGTACTAATAAATTCTTTAAGCATAGCTTCAAAACCAGGGGTACACTCCTATTATTGTTGTAAGAATTCCCATAAGAATTACCATAACCATTACCATTAGCAGAAGGATATGGCCTATAGTTATTACCAGAATTGTTCCAATAAGCATTGTTGTTGAAATTATTATTTTTAATGAAATTCACATCAACATTTTCTTCTTGAGCAACCAATGAAGATAAAGGAACATTATTTGGATCAACATTAGATATACCATTCACAAGCATAGACATAATCACATCAATCTTTTCACTCAAGGAGGAGGTTTCTTCAAAATTTACCTTCTTACCTTGTGGAGCTCTTTCCGTGTGCCATTCAGAGTAATTTATCATCATATCATCAAGAAGCTTTGTAGCGCCCCAAAGTGATGGACATAAAGATACTTCCAGCTGAATCCAATAGGTTCAAGAAAAATTTAGTCCTGCATAGAAGGTTTGGATGATCATCCAAGTAGTCAGTCCATGGGTTGGGCAATTCTTTACCAAAGATTTCATTCTCTCCCATGCTTGAGCAACATGTTCATTATCTAATTGCTTAAAATTCATTATGCTACTTCTCAAAGATATAATTTTAGCGGGAGGATAATATCTACCAATAAAAGCATCTTTACATTTAGTCCATGAATCAATACTATTCTTAGGCAAAGATAGCAACCAATCTTTAGCTCTTCCTCTTAATGAGAAAGGAAACAATTTCAATTTTATAATATCACCATCTACATCCTTATACTTTTGCATTTCACATAGTTCAACAAAATTATTAAGATGGCAGCAGCATCATCAGAACTAACACCAGAAAATTGCTCTCTCATAACAAGATTCAATAAAGCAGGTTTAATTTCAAAGAATTCTGCTAGTAGCAGGTGGAGCAATAGGTGTGCATAGGAAATCATTATTATTCGTGGTTGTGAAGTCACACAACTTAGTGTTTTCAGGAGTATTCATTTTAGCAGATAAATAAAGCAAACTAGATAAAGTAAATGCAAGTAACTAATTTTTTTGTGTTTTTGATATAGAGAGCAAGACGTAAATAAAGTAAAGCTAGCAACTATTTTTTTGTGTTTTGTTTTAGTGCAGCAAACAAAGTAGTAAATAAAATAAAGCAAGACAAAAACAAAGTAAAGAGATTGGAAGTGGAGAGTCCCCTTGCAGCGTGTCTTGATCTCCCCGGCAACGGCGCCAGAAAATATGCTTGATGCATGCAATTAACACACGTCCGTTGGGAACCCCAAGAGGAAGGTGTGATACGAGAGAACAAGTCTTCCCTGAAAGAAACCAAGGTTTTATAACCAGGAGGAGCCAAGAAGCACGTTGAAGGTTGATGGCGGCGAAATATAATGCGGCGCAACACCAGAATTCGGCCAACGTGGAACCTGCACAACACAACCAAAGTACTTTGCCCTAACGTAACGGTGAGGTTGTCAATCTCACCGGCTGCTGTGAACAAAGGATTAACCGTATTGTGTGGAAGATGATTGTTTGCGAAGAAAAGAACAAGTATTGCAGAGATTGTATTTCAGATGTAAAGATGGACCGGGGTCCACAGTTCACTAGAGGTGTCTCTCCCATAAGATAAATAGCATGTTGGGTAAACAAATTACAGTTGGACAATTGACAAATAAAGAAGGCATAACAATGCACATACAAATATCATGATGAGTACTATGAGATTTAATCGGGCATTACGACAAAGTACATAGACCGCCATCCAGCATGCATCTATGCCTAAAAAGTCCACTTTCAGTTATCATCCGAACCCCTTCGGTATTAAGTTGCAAGCAACAAACAATTGCATTAAGTATGGTGCGTAATGTAATCAACAACTACATCCTTGGACATAGCATCAATGTTTTATCCCTAGTGGCAACAACACATCCACAACCTTAGAACTTTCATCCCAGTCCCAGATTTAATGGAGGCATGAACCCACTATCGAGCATAAATACTCCCTCTTGGAGTCACAAGTATCAACTTGGCCAGAGCCTCTACTAGCAACGGAGAGCATGCAAGAACATAAACAACTCATATAATAGATTGATAATTAACTTGACATAGTATTCAATATCCATCGGATCCCAACAAACACAACATGTATGATTACAAAGAAACGATCTTGATCATGATAGGCAGCTCACAAGATCGAGCATGATAGCACAATTAGGAGAAGACGATCTAGCTTGCTATGGACCCATGGTCCAGGGGTGAACTACTCACACGTCAATCCGGGCGATCATGGCGATGAAGAGACCTCAGGAGATGATTCCCCTCTCCGGCGGTGCCGGAGGCGATCTCCTGAATCCCCGAGATGGGATTGGCGGCGGCGGCGTCACAGTAATGTTTTCCGATCGTGGCTCTCGACTGGGGGTTTCGCGACGAAGGCTATGTAGGCGGAAGGGTCAGCGGGGGAGGTGGCGACACAACAGGCCGCGCGGCCGGCCTGGGCCGCGCCGATCTAGCGTGTCGTCGCCTCGTGGCCCTCGTTTCCTCTTCTTCTGGAAGCTTCGTGGAAAAATAGGCCCCTGGGCGTTGATTTCGTCCAATTCCGAGAATATTTCCTTACTAGGATTTCTGAAACCAAAAACAGCAGAAAAACAACAACTGGCTCTTCGGCATCTCGTCAATAGGTTAGTGCCGGAAAATGCATAATAACGACATATAATGTGTATAAAACATGTGAGTATCATCATAAAAGTAGCATGGAACATAAGAAATTATAGATACGTTTGGGACGTATCATCGATCTTTCCTGGCAGCTTTGGTATACGAAGTGAAGTCGCAGAGTGCGTTGAGATTGTGTGCGTTTAGGCACATTAGTAGAAACCTTAACAATGTGAGTCATTGTTTGGCTCGTTTTGGATGTGTAAACTCTTGCAGTAGAATCTGGCCTCGTTCTGGACTAGAGGAAGTTCGTTTAGTTTGTAATCAGGATGGCACTCCTTTGCCTTGATTAATGAAGTTTTTCCCCCGGAAAAAAAGGTACAAGACCTCCAGGCCCGAATACTGATATGTCCTCATTCAGATTAGCAATAGCTCTTGAAGAAAGCATCTCCATGTTCTCTTGAGAGAATTCCGTAGACCCTATCAATATACTGAAATTTTAACATTTAGCGCCTGCACCTGTAAACAAGCACGCATTTGAGAGCCTGCAAGCATGAACATTCCAGTGCAAAATCGTTTATGTATATCGCAACTGCAAACTATGATAGTTATCTTTGGCGTCCATCTTTTCTTTTCTAACTTAGACAACAAATCCACAATTAATTTATAACAAAATTTACCAAAGGCAAGGTACTGAAATTATCCCCTGTTTTTTTTTTTTTTTTGAAACGGGGCAAGAAGAGCTTGCCTTATATTGATATAGGAGGAGCAAACATAGGATTGGCTGAAGCCAAAAAATAAAAGAAAGGGGGAAAGACCCCAAGAAAGAGAAAAAAGTCACCCTACAAGCTCCGCCAGGTTTTTAGCACCAGCTAGAATCCAATCCTTTCCTTCCTTCCTAATCTTTTCCATGATGACCGAAGGAAAAGATGATTTATTGCTGAAGGCTCTTTCATTCCTTTCTTTCCAAATCTCCCAAGCGATAAGCATGATGGCTGTCCGTAAACCTTTGGGAGAAGAGGTGGGAGTCTTGGCGATGGCGTGCCAATAGTCCAGCACCTTTAGCCTTCCCGTTCCCAAGCAGAGGAGAAGGTCTGGACAAGAGAGCTAAGAAGACGCAGCAGCCCAGATCCTCTTGGAAAAGCGGCATTCAAAAAGGATATGTCGCGCCGTTTCGGGGGAGCATCTACACAGCTGACAAGTAGGTTGGTGTGGCCACCCCCGTTTCGCAAGACGGTCGGCGGTCCAGAGGCGGTTCTGAACGGCGAGCCAGGCGAAGAAACGACACTTGGGGGGAGCCCAAGTTTTCCAAACAATTTTCCCGAAGGGGCATGGCAGAGAGGCCAGGAACTGGGCCTTGTAGGCGGAGCTGGCCGAGTAACAACCATTGGGCGACATGGTCCAGATTATGGAGTCCGTTGTGCCGAGGGATAGTTGTACCGCTGAAAGAAGATCCCAAAGGCGGACGTATTGCTCCAGGTGTTCAACCGTGAATGAGTCCACATTAATATCTGCAACCCAGGTCTGGCCCTCGAGAGCATCCCGAACCGTCCGGTTCTTTCTCCTAGAAGCTTTGAAGATTAAGGGAGCTAAGTCCTTCGGAGGAGCACCATCCAACCATGAGGGGGACCAGAAGGAAGCCTTGGCATCGTCTCCAATGGTGACCCGGGTAGCGGTGTTGAAAAGGTCTCTGTCGGCGGCATCATTAGGAGTTTCAGATCCAACCCAAGGTTTTTCCGGCGCCGTCCATTCGTACCACAACCAACGGACCCTGAGCACGCGAGAGAATTTTTCCAAGTCCAGAATACCGAGACCGCCGAGCTCCTTGGGGCGACAGACCTTTTGCCAGCTGACCTTGCACTTTCCCCCACTAACAACTTCCTTGCAGGCCCATAGCATTCCCCGACTGATCTTAGCAAAAGCCTTCAGGATGCCCTTGTCGGCTCTAAGAGCTGTTAACAAGAAGATAGGCATGGAGGAGAGAACAGATTTCACGAGAGCGGTACAACCCGCCCGATTCAGAAATCTTCCCTTCCAAGGGCTCAGCCGTGCTACCGCCTTATCGATGAAAGGTTGGAGATCCGCCCGTCTTAGTCTTCCAAGCGAAAGGGGCAGGCCCAAGTACTTGAGGGGAAATTCAACGGTAGCAGCTGGGAAGTTTGTCAGGGCCGCCGTAAGGTCAATGTCGGAGCATCGAATTGGAGCTATAGAGCTTTTTGCCTCATTTTTCACCAGACCGGAGACCTCCCCAAAACTCTGGAGGATGCTAGCCAGAGTAGACACATCGTGCTCCGTGGGGGTCAAGAAAATGGCCGCATCATCCGCATATAAAGAGACACGGGGTCCTTGCAAGCCGCCGGGCATCTCATGCATTAGTCCATAAACCGTGGCCTTCTCCAGGATTCTCTGAAGGGGGTCGATGGCGATGTCGAAAAGGAGAGGCGAAAGAGGGTCTCCCTGTCGGAGGCCGCACCCATGAGAGATGTCCTTTCGTGGGATCCCGTTAAGGATGACACGGGAAGAAGTCGTAGAGAACAAGGTCGACATTAGAGCACGCCATCTTTGGGGGAAGCCCATGCGTTGCATGAGATCTAGCATGTAATCCCAGCGAACAGTGTCAAAATCCTTGGCGATATCAAGCTTGATGAGGAGGGTTGGGGTTTTGCTGTAATGAAGTTGGCGGGCTGTGTTTCTGACATACATGAAATTGTCATGGATGGTTCTGGATTTCATGAAAGCGCTTTGGCTGTGAGACACGATGTCATTCAATCTTAGGACTTAGCCGGCGGGACCACATGAATGAGACTAATGGGACGAAAATCAGTGATGGACTCCGCCCCGTCCTTTTTTGGGAGCAACACGATGTTAGCAGTGTTGATGATGTGGAAGTTGGACGCCGACAATTCAGAGAAAGCGTTGATGGCCCTCATGAGATCGTCCTTGATGATATCCCAGCAAGAGTGGAAAAAGGAGATGGAAAAACCATCAGAGGGCCCGGGGCCTTATCCGCTGGCATGTCATCAATCGCCTCCTTGATCTCAAAATCGGAGAAAGGTAGCCCAAGGTCCTCCAGAGAATGAACAATGGGGTTCAAAACGGCCCAGTTAAAATCCAGAAGGCGGGGCGGAGGGCGGCCTAAAGATTGGGAGAAATGATCAAGAATGAGCTTCTCCTTGTCCTCATGAGTTGTAGACCATCCATTATTATGCTTAAGCCTCATAATGAAGTTCTTGCGTTTCCTCGCATTAACACGCAGGTGGAAGAACTTTGTGTTGGCATTAACACGCAGGTGGAAGAACTTTGTGTTGGCATGATGGTGGGCGTTGGCTCGGGTTCCGTCCTGCCGGCAACTATCCCTGCGCTCGGCGCGCTGGGCCTGGCACACAACTCTCGCCGCGAAGACTATGAAGACCTTGGCATGGAACGTGCTGCCCCCCGTGACCGGCACGGCAGCAGGCCCCATTCCCGCTCTCGCCATGACGGACGCGGCGACTCCCGCCGTGCACGCTCCGGAGACCATGATCGTCGCCGCTCGCGTTCCAGGGCGCATCGCAGCCGCTCGCGGTACGGCACCCGCTGCGATGACCGCGAGCCCCGCTATCACCGCCACCATGAGGATGATGAGGAGGAGGATCGCTACAAGCCCCGTCACGTGCAGTCCAGGCGTGGCTCCTCTCGCGTCCATCAAGCGAACGTCCATCGCAGAGACCATGAGCGGGGCCGCTCGTACGGCCGCTCCTCGGGTGGGTATCCCCAGCTTATGAGAGACTCAAAACTCAAAACAGTACAACATTAATTACCTCGAGCATACCTGCTGTACACCTGCCCCTGATAGGAGCAGGCATAAACAACATCCACTTGGTCCATACATCACACTAGATCTACTGTGGACCAACCTCGTTTTAAAGTTGGATTAACTCTTTAAGTAGTTTTGCAGTCTTGCATATTTAAGTGTGATACAACTTTGGCAGAGAGAACAATATCTGGTGATTTTCTAGAGTAGAACAAATGTGATTGTTGAAGAATGAAATTGGAAGTTTGGATCTAGCTTGAAATATCTTTAAAAATGTCTACAACTCTCACTACCCACTTAAATATATGCCGGTAAAGGAAACATACAATGCAAGAATATACAACTTTCCTTAGTTGTCTATGTTTATTCATTTTAGACATAACCATCTCGACCTCCTTTACTATATGCCAGTATCAACACTCCATAACTTTGGATTACTGGAACTTAAGTTGACCTTTTGTTCCTTGCAACTACTATGTAGCCAGGTTCCATTAATTCAACGATTAACTGAATTGATAAGCATGTGTTTTGTTTCTCATTTTCCTATGAACAAAAGTATATGCACTTGAAGCTAAAATATCAACTCTGTCCAAAATGCATCAACAAGTTAGTTGCAACGATTGTAACTAGTATGCAGAATTATGTTGACTTAAACAAATCATTCAGATAGTAAAGTTCCCTTCACGAGCATCTGCTCTGACTCTTTGTTTTCCTAGAGCTGATATACGGGCCTCAACTCTTTAGCTATACAATTTAAATGACATAGGATAACATAAGGACTAGAACAAATATCCTCCATCGATACTGTCTATATCGGTATCATATTACAACGATGCTGCAACTTGTGGCAATATGTGGCTTCTATTGCAACAGAACTTTTACTTAGCACGACGAAACGAAATTGTAGCAATATATGGAGCCTATTACCACAAACTGGAATTTTGTGGTAATATCTCATTTTATTGCAGCAAAAGATGGCCGTTGCAAATTTTATTGTTGCAATAGACAGGAATCCTTGTAGTGGCTCGACGATCAGCGGATCTGTAATACCCTTGTAGGGTTTACTCAAAGCTCCCTTATAGGCCGAACATGATCTTACAAACCCTCCAGCACCACCCTTTCGAGCTACCAGTGGCAAAAACCCCACTAATATTAATTTTAACTAAGTCCTCCTCAGGCGGTTGCCATCCATGGCCAGGCAAGATCGCTGCACATTTCCTTGAAATATCCAGAACACCCAATGCTTCCTCTGCCATTTTCAGAGATTGGATGGGGTCATAATTGCCCTTGTTGAAGCGGCCGCTCGAGCGGTTGGCCGTCCGCGCGAGCTCGACGGCGCGCTCGTCTTTGAAACGCAATGCCCATGATGTGTTGTGAGAGCGTTGTCCGGCAAGCTCCTCTCCTCTGGCATCATCAGGCTCCGCCGTATCTGGCGAGGGCCCGCGTCTATGCTCCTGGCGGTGGCAGCGGCACGACGAAGTCGCCGTTGGAGACGTGCCAGCCGTGCGGCAATTTGTACTGTACTGGCACAGGGATGCGGTGCCAGTACAATAAGTCGGCCTCGTCGAGGCTAAGCTGCAACGATCCAAACGCGCTGTGGCACGTTGGTGCGCTGATACGTCTCAACGTATCGATAATTTCTTATGTTCCATGCTACTTTATTGATGATACCTACATGTTTTATGCACACTTTATGTCATATTCGTGCATTTTTGGAACTAACCTATTAGAGATGCCGAAGTGCCAGTTCCTGTTTTCACTGTTTTTGGTTTCAGAAATCCTAGTAACGAAATATTCTCGAATCGGACGAAATCAACGCCCGGTTCCTATTTTCCGGAACCATCCGAACACCCGAGAGCTGCCGGAGGGAAGCCCTGGGGGGCCCCACACCACTGGTGCGGCCAGAGGGGGCCGCGCCGCCCTATGGTGTGGTGGCCCCGTGCCCCTCCGAGGCTGCCCTTTCGCCTATAAAGCCCCTGCATCGAAAACCCTTACGAGAGGAAGCCACGGTACGCAAAACCTTCCAGAGCCGCCGCCATCGCGAAGCCAAGATGGGGGACAGGAGTCTCGTTCCAGCCTGCCGGACGGGGAAGTGCCCCGGAAGGCTTCTCCATCGACACCTGCCATCTCCACCGCCATCTTCATCACCTGTTGCTCCCACGAAGAGGAGTAGTTCTCCATCGAGGCTCGGGGCTGTACGTGCTATGTGGTTCATCTCTCTCCTATGTGCTTCAATACAATAATCTCATGAGCTGCCTTACATGATTGAGATTCATATGATGATGCTTGTAATCTAGATGTCATTATGCTAGTCAAGTGAGTTTTACTTATGTGATTCGGAGACTCCTTGTCCCACGTGTGTAAAGGTGACAGTGTGTGCACCGTGTGGGTCTCGATGTCTACGGGTGCTTCTATTCTTGTAGACAGTGTTGGGCCTCCAAGAAGAGGTTTGTAGAACAGCAGCAAGTTTCCCTTAAGTGGATTACCCAAGGTTTATCGAACTCGGGAGGAAGAGGTCAAAGATATCCCTCTCATGCAACCCTGCAACCACAAAGCAAGAAGTCTCTTGTGTCCCCAACACACCTAATAGGTGCACTAGTTCGGCGAAGAGATAGTGAAATACAAGTGGTATGAATGAATATGAGCAGTAGTATGGCGCCAGAAAATAGCTTGCTGGCGTGCAGTTGATGGTAGTAATATTGCAGAAGTAAACATGCGAGTAACGCAGCGTAGTAATTCAGAAACGGTAACAAGTAGCGATAGCAGATTTAGGAACAAGGCCTAGGGATTAGACTTTCACTAGTGGACACTCTCAACTTTGATCACATAATGGAATAGATAAATGCATACTCTACACTCTCTTGTTGGATGATGAACACATTGCGTAGGATTACACGAACCCTCAATGCCGGAGTTAACAAGCTCCACAATTAAATGTTCATATTTAAATAACCTTAGAGTGCAAGAAAGATCAAAAGACTAAACCAAGTACTAACATAGCATGCACACTGTCACCTTCATGCTTATGTAGGAGGAATAATACACATCAATACTATCATAGCAATAGTTAACTTCGCAATCTACAAGAGATCATGATCATAGCATAAACCAAGTACTAACACGAGTGCACACACTGTCACCATTACACAGTGTAGGAGGAATAAAACTACTTTAATAACATCACTAGAGTAGCACATAGATAAATTGTGATACAAAACACATTGCAATCATAAAGAGATATAAATAAGCACTTCACTATGCCATTCATAACAGTGAATAAGTATTCTGTGAAATATAGCCTAAGAGACCCACACGGTGCACACACTGTCACCTTTACACACGTGGACAAGGAGTCTCCGGAGATCACATAAGTAAAACTCACTTGACTAGCATAATGACATCTAGATTACAAGCATCATCATATGAATCTCAATCATGTAAGTCGCTCATGAGATTATTGTATTGAAGTAAATAGAGAGAGATGAACCACATAGCTACCGGTACAGCCGAGCCTCGATGGAGAACTACTCCCTCTTCATGAGGAGCAGCGGTGATGAAGATGGCGGTGGAGATGGCAGCGGTGTCGATGGAGAAGCCTTCGGGGCACTTCCCCGTCCGGTGCGGAGGCAGAGACTCCTGTCCCCCGGATCTTGGCTTGCGATGGCGGCTCTGGAAGGTTTCGCGTATCGTGGCTTCCTCCCAGGGTTTCGATGCGGGGCTTTATAGGCGAAAGGGCGGCGTCGGAGGGGCGAAGGGCGACCACACCATAGGGTGGCGCGGGCCGGCCCTGCCGCGCCACCCTATCATCTGGGCCCACAGGGCCCCCTCTGGCGGCTCTCGGGTGTTCGGATGCTTCGGGCAAAATAGGAACACAGGCGTTGATTTGTCCAATTCCGAGAATATTTCGTTACTAGGATTTACGAAACCAAAAACAGCAACAGGAACGGCACTTCGGCATCTTGTTAATAGGTTAGTTCCAGAAAATGCACGAATATGACATAAAATGTGCATAAAACATGTAGATATCATCAATAAAGTAGCATGGAACATAAGAAATTATCGATACGTTGAGACGTATCAGCATCAAGCTTAGTTCGCTCGTCCCGAGCAGGTAAAACGATAACAAAGATAATTTCAAGTGACATGCCATCATAAACTTGATCATATTGTAAACATATGTAATGAATGCAGCGATCAAAACAATGGTAATGACATGAGTAAACAAATGAATCATATGACAAAGACTTTTCATGAATAGTACTTCAAGACAAGCATAAATAAGTCTTGCATAAGAGTTAACTCATAAAGCAATAAATCAAAGTAAAGGTATTGAAGCAACACAAAGGAAGATTAAGTTTCAGCGGTTGCTTTCAACTTATAACATGTATATCTCATGGATATTGTCAACATAAAGTAATATAACAAGTGCAATATGCAAGTATGTGGAATCAATGCACAGTTCACACAAGTGTTTGCTTCTTAAGGTGGAGGAGATAGGTAAACTGACTCAACAATAAAAGTAAAAGAATGGTCCTTCAAAGAGGAAAGCATCAATTGCTATATTTGTGCTAGAGCTTTGATTTTGAAAACATCAAGAGAGTATAAAAGTAAAGTTTTGAGAGGTGTTTGTTGTTGTCAACGAATGGTAGTGGGCACTCTAACTACCTCATCAACCAGACTTTCAAGAGGCTCCCATGAAGGACGTTATCTCTACCAGCAAGGTAGATCATCCCTCTTCTCTTTTGTTTACACATGTACTTTAGTTTAGTTTTTCTTTATTTATGGATGACACTCCTCCCAACCTTTTGCTTACACAAGCCATGGCTAACCGAATCCTCGGGTGCCTTCCAACATTCACATACCATGGAGGAGTGTCTATTTGCAAAATTAAGTTGCTTACCGATGAATCAGAGCAAAACATGTGAAGAGAATTATTAATGCAAGTTAATTAATTGAGGCTGGGAACCTCATTGCCAGCTCTTTTGCAAAATTATTGGATAAGCGGATGAAGCCACTAGTCCATTGTGAAAGTCTGTCAAAAGTAAATGACAAGATCGAAAGATAAAACACCACATACTTCCTCATGAGCTATAAAACATTGACACAAATAAGAGGTAATAACTTTTGAATTGTTTAAAGGTAGCACTCAAGCAATTTACTTTGGAATGGCGGAGAAATACCATGTAGTAGGTAGGTATGGTGGACACAAATGGCATAGTGGTTGGCTCAAGGATTTTGGATGCATGAGAAGTATTCCCTCTCGATACAAGGTTTAGGCTAGCAAGGTTATTTGAAACAAACACAAGGATGAACCGGTGCAGCAAAACTCACATAAAAGACATATTGTAAACATTATAAGACTCTACACCGTCTTCCTTGTTGTTCAAACTCAATACTAGAAATTATCTAGACCTTAGAGAGACCAATTATGCAAACCAAATTTTAGTAAGCTCTATGTATTTCTTCATTAATGGGTGCAAAGTATATGATGCAAGAGCTTAAACATGAGCACAACAATTGCCAAGTATCACATTATCCAAGACATTTTACCAATTACTACATGTAGCATTTTCCAATTCCAACCATATAACAATTTAACGAAGAAGAAACTTCGCCATGAACATTATGAGTAAAGCCTAAGGACATATTTGTCCATATGCACCGGAGCGTGTCTCTCTCCTACAAAGTGAATGCTAGGATCCATTTTATTCAAACAAAAACAAAAACAAACCGGCTCCAAGTAAAGAACACAAGATGTGACTGAATAAAAATATAGTTTCGGGAGGAACGATGATGTTCGATGAAGAAGGGGATGCCTTGGGCATCCCCAAGCTTAGACGCTGAGTCTTCTTAAAATATGCAGGGATGAACCACGGGGCATCCCCAAGCTTAGAGCTTTCACTCCTCTTGATCATAGTATATCATTCTCCTCTCTTGACCCTTGAAAACTTCCTTCACACCAAACTTCAAGCAAACTCATTAGAGGGTTAGTGCACAATTAATAATTCACATGTTCAGAGGTGACACAATCATTCTTTACACTTCTGGACATTGCATAAAGCTATGGATGTCTAAGTTGAGAATAATCAAAAGCAAGAAATCCAAAATGCGAGCTTTCTCCTTAGACCTTTGTATAGGCGGCATGGAGGTACCCCTTTGTGACACTTGGTTGAAACATGGCATGCAAAGATCCGGTAGTCCAAGCTAAGTAGGACGAGGTGCGGGCACTATTAGTATACTATGCATGAGGCTTGCAACTTGTAAGATATAATTTACATAACTCATATGCTTTATTACTACCGTTGACAAAATTGTTTCATGTTTTCAAAATAAAAGCTCTAGCACAAATACACAATCGATGCTTTCCTCTTTGAAGGACCTTTCTTTTACTTTTATTGTTGAGTCAGTTTACCTATCTCCCTCCACCTTAAGAAGCAAACACTTGTGTGAACTGTGCATTGACTCCTACATACTTGCATATTACACTTGTTATATTACTTTATGTTGACAATATCCATGAGATATACATGTTATAAGTTGAAAGCAACCGCCGAAACTTAATCTTCCTTGTGTTGCTTCAATACCTTTACTTTGATTTATTGATTTATGAGCTAACTCTTATGCAAGACTTATTGATGCTTGTCTTGAAGTACTATTCATGAAAAGTCTTTGCTTTATGATTCACTTGTTTACTCATGTCGTTACCATTGTTTTGATCGCTGCATTCATTACATATGTTTACAAATAGTATGATCAAGATTATGATGGCATGTCACTTCGAAATTATCTTTGTTATCGTTTTACCTGCTCGGGACGAGCAGAACTAAGCTTGGGGATGCGATTGATACGTCCAATTTGCATCACTATTTTGTATCATAATTTGCTGTTATTCATTGATATATTTCATATTGGGACACAATACTTATGTTATTTCATCTTTTGCATGTTTCATCATTATTGGAGGATCAAAACCGAGCCAGGATTCTGTTGGAAAAAGCACCGTCAACGCATATTTCGGAAGATCAACCGTGGAAGGAAATTTCACGTAATTCCTATTTTTCGGATGACGGAGGAGCCGAAAGGGGAAGAGGGAGCCCCGGCCCGGACCGGGCGGCGCCCATGGCACCGCCACCCTGTGGTGTGGGGCCCCACAGCCCTTCGCCTCCTTTTCTTCGCGTACTCCTTCGTCCGAAAACAAGCCACAGAGAGGACCTCACGAGGGTTACCGCCTCTGGGCGGAGAACACCAGAGAGAAAAGAGCTCTCCGGCAGGAATCCGCGGAAATTCCTCCCGGAGGGAAATCGACGCCATCGCCATCGTCATCGAGAGCGGGACATCATCTCCATCATCATCATCATCATCATCTCCACCATCTACACCGCCATCACCACCGCGCACCTCGTCACCGCTGTAACAATTTGGGTTAAATCTTGATTGTATGATAGGGGAAACTCTCCCGGCATTATTCTCTACTTGTTATAGATGCTATTGAGTGAAACCATTGAACCAAGGTTTATGTTCAGATTATTCATCATCATATCACCTCGATTGTATTCCATATGATGTCTCGTGAGTAGTTCGTTTAGTTCTTGAGGACATGGGTGAAGTCTAAATGCTAGTAGTGAATTATGGTTGAGTAATATTCAATGTTATGATATTTAAGTTGTGGTGTCAGTCTTCTAGTGGTGTCGTGTGAACGTCGACTACACGAAACTTCACCATTTATGGGCCTAGGGAGTGCATCTTGTATTCGGTTGCTAATTGCGGAGTTGGGAGTGACAGAAACCTGAGCTCCCGTTAGTATATCGATGCAAGAGGGATCGCAGGATCTCGAGTTTAAATGGTTAGATTTATCTTAATTACTTTCTTGTAGTTGCGGATGCTTGCAAGGGTATAATCACAAGTATGTATTAGTCCTAGGAAGGGCGGTGCATTAGCATAGGTTCACCCACACAACACTTATCAAAACAATGAAGATTATTAAGCCACATGAAGCGAAAGTACTAGACTAAAATCCCCGTGTGTCCTCAAGAACGCTTGGTCATTATAAGTAAACAAACCGGCTTGTCCTTTGTGCTAAAAAGGATTGGGCCACTTGCTGCATTATTTCTCTCGCATTTTACTTACTCGTACTTTATTCATCTGTTACATCAAAACCCTTGAATACTTGTTTGTGAGCATTTACAGTGAATCCTTCATCCAACACCTTCTGCTCCTCGTTGGGATCGACATTCTTACTTATCGAAGATACTACGATACACCCCCTATACTTGTGGGTCATCAACGATACGTCTCCAATGTATCGATAATTTCTTATGTTCCATGCTACTTTATTGATGATACCTACATGTTTTATGCACACTTTATGTCATATTCGTGCACTCGAACTAACTATTAACGAGATGCCGGTGCCGTTCCTTTTTGCTTTTTGGTTTCAAATCCTAGTAACGAAATATTCTAATCGGACGAAATCAACGCCTGTGTTCCTATTTTCCCGAACCATCCAGAACACCCGAGGCCGCCGGAGGGCCGGGGGCCCCACACCACCCTGGCGTGGCCGGAGGGGCCGCGCCGCCCTATGGTGTGGTGGCCCCAGCCTCCGAGGCTACCTTTCGCCTATATAAAGCCCCTGCATCGAAAACCCTTACGGAGGAAGCCACGGTACGCAAAACCTTCCAGAGCCGCCGATCGCGAAGCCAAGATGGGGGACAGAGTCTTCGGCACCCCCCGGACGGGAAGTGCCCCTGGGCTTCTCCATCGACCGCGCCATCTCCACCGCCATCTTCATCACCACTGTTGCTCCCACGAAGAGGGAGTAGTTCTCTATCGAGGCTCGGGGCTGTACCGGTAGCTATGTGGTTCATCTCTCTCCTATGTGCTTCAATACAATAATCTCATGAGCTGCCTTACATGATTGAGATTCATATGATGATGCTTGTAATCTAGATGTCATTATGCTAGTCAAGTGGTTTTACTTATGTGATCTCCGGAGACTCCTTGTCCCACGTGTGTAAAGGTGACAGTGTGTGCACCGTGTGGGTCTCTTAGGCTATATTTCACAGAATACTTCACTGTTATGAATGGCATAGTGAAGTGCTTATTTATATCTCTTTATGATTGCAATGTGTTTTGTATCACAATTTATCTATGTGCTACTCTAGCAATGTTATTAAAGTAGTTTTATTCCTCCTGCACGATGTAATGGTGACAGTGTGTGCATCCGTGTTAGTACTTGGTTTATGCTATGATCATGATCTCTTGTAGATTGTGAAGTTAACTATTGCTATGATAGTATTGATGTGTATTATTCCTCCTACATAAGCATGAAGGTGACAGTGTGCATGCTACGTTAGTACTTGGTTTAGTCGTATTGATCTATCTTACACTCTAAGGTTATTTAAATATGAACATTGAATTGTGGAGCTTGTTAACTCCGGCATTGAGGGTTCGTGTAATCCTACGCAATGTGTTCATCATCCAACAAGAGTGTAGAGTATGCATTTATCTATTCTTATGTGATCAATGTTGAGAGTGTCCACTAGTGAAAGTCTAATCCCTAGGCCTTGTTCCTAAACCTATCAGATCACTGCTTGTTTACGAATTACTACGCTGCGTTACTACGCATGTTTACTTCCCCAATATTACTACCATCAAGCACACCAGCGAGCTATTCTGGCGCCGTACTACTGCTCATATTCATTCATACCACTTGTATTTCACTATCTCTTCGCCGAACTAGTGCACCTATTAGGTGTGTTGGGGACACAAGAGACTTCTTGCTTTGTGGTTGCGGGGTTGCTTGAGAGGGATATCTTTGACCTCTTCCTCCTGAGTTCGATAAACCTTGGGTAATCCACTTAAGGGAAACTTGCTGCTGTTCTACAAACCTCTGCTCTTGGAGGCCCAACACTGTCTACAAGAATAGAAGCACCCGTAGACATCATGCGCCATCGTCGGCGGGGTGCCTGGGAGGTCTGCGCGGTGGTTGGACGGCAGCGGCTAGGGTTGGACGACGGGGAACATAGAGAAGTGCGTGCCGCTGGGGTTTTTAAGGGAGGCGGTAGACGCGCATTGAAGGCGAGTGGGTAAGGTAGGTGGACGCCGCGTGGCCAGTCGCCGCCCTCGCCGTTTGGGTTTCCGCGCGGGAGACCATTAACGCCGATGACCAACGTCCCCGCGTCGTTTCCGATGCGAACCACCGCGTCCTCTCACTGACAAGGCGCCCCCACCCGTGAAAACCGTCGTTCCGCGAGGCGCCGGTGCGCCCGATTCGCGCCCTTGGCTAAGGGGCCGGCACGGGGTTGCCGACGCTTCGATTGGCCTCGAAAACTAGCCGGCGCCGTTTGGGGCGCGCCGGTGTGAGCCCATTTTCACTCCCGGCCCCCAAATCGCTATCGGAGGCGCCGGTGGAGATGCTCTAAGAACCTTTTAAACTTTGATGGTTCCTCTTGATCACCCAATGTCATATGGCTTGTTAGTCACTAGACTTGACCATTTATTTAGCTTAGGATGGGTCACGACCCATTTGTTTAGCTACTTCAGTTAGGTCACGCCGTATAAGGCTAGCCATAGTGCTAGTATCATAGCTAGTATCATGCAAATTGGTCCCACAAAAATGCTGATGTGACAACTAATTAAGTAGGAGAGACGAGATTACAGTAACATAGGTAGATACTGTATCATAGCGCAAACAACGAGAAAAGTTAATTCTAAACAAATCTTGTACACAAATTTGCATTGAGATTCTAAATAATAATAAATATAGCATGATTATGATACTACTCTATGAAACTACCCACTTAGAAATAGTATCATGGTAGTATCATATGCATGATACTACTACATGATACTTACGACTATGACCAGCCTAAAGCTACTCGTAGTAGGAGTAACTAAGGTAGTAACATAGAGCTACATGCATTGTTAACTAGATAAATTACTGACATGACATGATATTAAATAAAGAAAGAGTTGGTTGTGGTAACTAGATATGTTACCATAACATCACACTTTTCAAGATAAAATGAATCTATAAACTAATTAATGCACGCATACATGATACTCCCTCCGTCCGCAAGGCAAAGTTTTCAAATATCTTGGCCCAAGGTGAATTCTCATTGGCTCTAAATTTCCACGTACAAACGTTAACATCGGCGCTGCAATTAATTGGGAAATTAAAAAGAACTTTATTTTTTACCCTTTAATTCATTTTTACTCCCACATTAAATGCAAATGGTGCATGCAAAGTACTAATGAACATGAAAAACTGAAACCGTTTCACACATGGTGCATGCAAAGTACTAATGAGCCTCGTTTTACACGGTGAGATACGAAAGGAGGAGTCTTTTGCATGTAATAATGAATCAGTTTTACTCTCACATTAAATGCAAATGTGCCTAGGAGGTGAGACATTTTGGGACAAATATTTTTTGGAACTTTGCCTTGCGAACTGGGACGGAGGGAGTACTATGTATTAGGCTAGTCATAGTGGAGAGTAACTTAGAGTAGTAACATGACATATGTTACTAGTCTAAGTTACTACCTCCATAGTGGGTAGTAACTTATATGTGGTGTCATGCATTGTGTCATTTACTATGGTGTAGACTCAACTTGTTTTGGGGTGTGTGATGTTATGGTAACATAGCTAGTTACCACCTCACTCTCTTTCTTCATTCATTGACATGCCATGTCACCAAAATGTCTTGGGTTGTGTGATGTTAGTAGCTAAGTTACTCCTTAGACTACTCATAGTGGGAGTAACTTCACTAGTAACTAAGTGTCCAACTCAGCAAATTTGCTTATGTGGCAGTGAGTTAATGAGGAGAGAGGAGGATGGAGAACATAGTGTTATTTCCATACTGATACTTAATGAAGACACATTACTCTTGATGTTACTAAACGAAGATAGTAACACAGAGTAGTAACATGTGCATAACACTACTCTATGTTACTTCCCACTATGACTAGTCTTATGAAGGTACTCCCTCCGTCCTAGAGTATTAGTCACAATCTCATTTTCAGGTTGTCCTGCTAATGAACGAAATAAGGCACAATTTGCATTAATTACTGTTAATTAGCACATGCAAACCGCACCATTGTTCTCTCCTCCAAGACCTATAAAATCAAGCGAAAAGTAAGCAAAAAACCTGTAGTTGTGCTTGTTCCGCCGAACTCTCAGTACTGGTTATAGTCTAGCTGAGTACACGCTAATGTACAGATTAGCCTAGCTGAGCACACGCACGCAGTACAGATTAGGAGGTGCGAAACACAAACCTGTAGTTGTGCTTGTTCCGCCGAACATGCTCGAGCTTTCTCCGATGCGGATGCCGCCGGCGCTAGACATGCCGCCGCCGCCAAAAGAGATACCGCTGCCGCCGTTGAAGATGTTGAAGCCAACGTAGTTTGACCGTGCATCTCCGTCGCTCCCAGTCCGGCTCGGCGAACTTGCCCAATTGGACGGCCCCGCCTGTTCTGGTGCAGGAGGAGGTCGATTTGGGCGGGACAGGCCTACACGGCGAGTTGGTGTCGGACGAGGAGGTCGAGTGGCCTCTGCCATGGGCTGGGACACCGGCTCCCTGGTTGCCGACCCAGTGGAGAAGGAGGGCAGAGTACCATGGCCGGCAAGACCAAGGGGAGGAAGACGAGAGGAGGTGGGCGACGAGCGTGCTTGGAAGGCAACACGTGAGAGGCCACGGAGGCCGAGAGGAGGTGGGCGGCGTGATTCATCGCCGGGCTGCTTAGAAGCCATGGGAACGACGAGGTGGGTGCCGATATGCTGGTTTGGTTCGTCTCCCGATCTCCATCCATATATATCTGGGATTGTTGGCGCTCGAGAGATTCGAAATTTGGAAAGAAATTGGAGGATCGGCGCCAGATTTCGGAAAGAATTTTCCCCGCGCAAGATTAGAGGAAAGGAGATTAATTTTTGGGTTGAAGAAGGAAAGAGCGCGGCTGAAGTTTCGCACGTCTCGCGGGAGCTTTGGAGGCTGCAGTTTCGCCATGCAGAAATCTCGCAGTTTCGGCCATGCATGCATGCAGTAATTAGGGGATGTTTTTATTGGCTGTAGAGATACGAAGCATCACAGTCCGGTTCAACTAGGCACAATTTCAGCCCCAATCAAATTAAGCCTTGGGCCAAGATATTAGAGAATTGTGACTAACACTCTAGGACGGAGGGAGTAGTAACATAGAGTAGTGTCATATGCATAACACTACTATATGTTACTTTCCACTATAACTAGTTTAAGATGGCTAGATTTAATGACTGGTCGTGTCATGTACTGTAGTTAAGGCATCCGACATGCATGGTGTAACCAAGAGGGACCATATGAGTTTAGAAGTTTTTCCAAAAGGCGACAAGTGGTTGAAAGTGTGGGAACGGGCTATTTAGGCTGATCATAGTGAGAATCTTTAATTATGTCGTATTTTAGTCTGTTCTACCTTCATAATTTAGTAACATATGTGGTGTCATGATTGTATCATTTATTTTGTTGTACTATCGGGTGTGTGATGTTATGGTAGCATGTTATTCTGCTTTATTCTTCATTTATTAGCGTGCCGTAAAACGCCTTGAGATGTGTGATATTCTTGTTACTCCCATTATAAGCTCTTAGCATCAACGACACGACCTAAACGTACTATAAACGTACTAAGGCTGTCTGTTTTGGTCCACGTGGGTATGAAAAACCTGACCTAGCAGCCGGACTCGTGCAGATAGACCCGTTCCAACCCAAATTTAGGTTGAGAATGCATCTGCACAAACACACTACGGATCGCGCTCGTGTCCTCCCATGTCCGCCCTAGCCCGCTTGGAAGTGATCAAACGTCCGCTCACCTTCTACGCAACCGGCGGGTTTCTCGGTGGCTTGTGCTTTGCGCTGCCATCCATGTTGGCCACTTGAACTCTTGCGTCGGCGTTAATTCCATAGCCGTCTGGACTCCTGCGCCGGTAATGATGGTGGATGCGCGCCGTCTGCACGTACCAGTCCCCACAACCACACAATTGCACCTTCCAGCTAATCTTGTTCTCCAGACCACTACTAACCGCAGCAAAACGATGGCAAGTCCTGGCCGTGGAGGAAGGACGGACGCAACGACCACGAGGCCAGATCCTCGTCGTCCTGCGGCCGTCGTGGATCCTCACCTCTAAGCGTGTGCGCCACATCGCTCCCCCTCATCGCAATCGCGACCTGCCTGCCGTCAGTATGTCCTCTTCTCCCCCAATCCCATCTCCTATGGCTATTCTCCTCCGCCGCCTCTCTCATTTTCTCTCCCACGTTGGATGGAGGCAGCACGTGGCCGGGGCTCGGTGTGCGCGTCCGTGGCGGTGCGGCAGCGAGCACGAGCGGGGGCGGTCTGGTGGTTGTCTCTGGCGACGCAGGGTGGAGCGAGCGGATGAGGCGGCGCTGGTGCTAGGCGGAGGTGGGTTCGCGCGTTGGTGTCCAGCGGACCGCTACCTCTCCCCCGGAATGGAGCAGGAGTACGTGCCTGTCCCTCGGGATTGAGCCGGTCGCTCCTGGAGCCTCGACGGACGCCGACGTCCTGGGCGTGTAAAGCATCAGCGAAAATCCTAGGAAAGCGCATCGGTAAAGATTCCTCTCGTCTCCCCGCGCGCAGCCCCTTCTACTTTCGTCGCCTCCGCCTCTCATATATTTGGTTCTTCCTCTAATCAGATGTGACCCTCGGTGGGGAGGAGGCGAGCAAGCATCGCGACGATCGAGGGAGGAGCAGCCTCACCAGCTCGGCCCAAGGATTCGGCGTTGGCGGACTCCTCCACGAGTAAGGCCCTCCTCTTCCTCTAGATGCATCTTCCCTCTCAAGTTTCTCACTTTCTCTCTCTGCCTATGTGAGGATCTGGTGGTTGAGTTACAACGAGAGGGCTACGTGTGGGGATCTGGTGGTTGAGTTTGGTCATGTGAACTCCTTGGTGTTCTCATTTGGATTTTTTTCATTTATAGGTCGTTAATCATCTCCCCCTTATTCATGTTTTTCATTTCCTTCCTACAGACCATGAATTGAGTTTGTGGTTGGTATACCTTAAAGGAAGGAGGCCGGGTAGCCTGACGCCCTGACCTCAACGGGAGGAGGAGGAGGGCGTGCTGCGGGATTGAGGCCATGGGAAGCAAGCAGACCAGAAAAACACCCCAAAACTATTGGTGAGTACATACTTCTCCTCCGATTTCTCGATCCCGAGTTTCATCTGCTTTCATTTGTGTCTTGTTTGTGGGTCTGGCTGTTGATGTTGTATTCGTATCAGTATTCAAAAATAGAAGTTCATATTAACTTGCAATGCATCTGATTTATTTGTGGTTGCAGCAAGTAAGGCTTCCAAGGTCCTACCCATCTTAACTTGCAATGTTGCTGGACAAGTGGCGGTCAACTATGAACTTGCATGTATATCGAGTACTGCATTGGACACCCTTTAGTTTATGCAGAAATACATGCCACATTAGTGGTTTCGCAGAAATAGAATAATTACTATGTATTTCTTGAGATGGACCTGATTCATATGTTGGACACCATGGTTTTAAGGTGTCCTCCTTAGGCTGCTTAGGCGATAAATATCTTGAGATGGTCTCTATTCTTTTCCGTCTTACTATTTTTTCCGGTTTGATTCAGCAATTTATTTATTGTTGATAGTCAGCCGTCTAAATATTTGCACTTTCGATCGTACATGGTTAGAACTGGAATGAATCAGATTTGCTGCTTCAGTTGCGGTGACGGAGATTACCATCTCTCCAGTGCATCCACACCCACCGCATTGGTGGTCCCAAGAACTTTACTCAAAACAAATGTCTTCCCTTCAAAATTATCTCTTTACTAATCTACCTTTTTTTGCCTATGTTGGTCCATTTTTTGTTCATTACCTTGGTATGGTTTCCAAGGAAGATAAATTGATTACCTTTGTTTTCTGAATATTAGGTGAGCCACTCACTACAACCAGCTACCCTCTATCCATGCTGCTGTGTAAATGTTTCATTTTCTTTATTGCAGTAATGTTCCCCAAAGATCTGTAGTTCACGGATGCGGTGGTGCGGGACAGGGAGTAGATGAAAGAGTAATAAGAGGATCACGGCGCTTGCACACCCATTGATGATTTTCAGAAGGTTCATGATCAAATTCCCTTCCATGTAGATCTTGAGTGTAGCAGAAAATATGGCATGGTAGACCTGCATGAGGTAAATCAGAGTGAGCCAAAGGGAAATGTGTATGCACTTACCTATTCCTGTACCACCCACTCTGGAAATTTAGTGAAAGGATTCTCCAAAAAGAATTAGCTACATAATTACGCAATTAGACATTGAGTATCCATATGTGGGTACAACTGCAAATATTTAATTGGAAGGACCAAAATGCAGATGGATTCTTTAATTCATTTGAAGAAATTAGCTGCTCCTCTCCCAATTTATCAATAGGAAGCTCTTAGCCGCTTCACTGAGATACATGCCAAATCCTCTCTGCTATCGGTTTGAACCCTATGTTTTATGACCAGCTTTTGTGTATTTATGGAAGTGGGAGGATCCACAATCTGCCTCACAGACATTTTTATGAATGTCTTTCCATGATTAGTTAATTTAAACTCAGTTTATTTGATTCTCACGGTTCTTCAAGTAAATTGATTTTTTTTTTTTGCATTTAACGTCAGTCTATATGTGTTCTTTGATGTGATGAATTGCTATGTTCTACGGCTCTATGTCTAAAAGGAATTAGAATTATTGGGTGACTGCCATATTCTTGTGTGCCTATTTTACGTTAGTTATTTATATTAGTAAAAGAGAGAGCCAAGCCAAAGAAACATGTTTTGTGATGTGTTTCTGTCCACCATTTTCATCTTCCTTTTTTTTTTCCTTTCACAGGTCTTTCATGTGCAGCTGCCAATGATGTGGTATTGACGATGGTTATGCACACAGGTTCTAGAGGCTACTGATCTCAGTAACAATGTACTTGCCTCTCCATTCCTAAGCGCTTTGTAGTTCTTTGATTAACTCGGTAGAATACGTACTGGGCCATTTGTGAATCCTTTTGGTGCTGAAGATGAGAAGGTGCTTCTTATGAACAACCCCGAAGATATTTCTCCTCCTACGTGCTCGACAGGTGAAGCATGAACAGCTGGTACATGATGTCCACCCAGGTGCACGCACTCTTCTCCTCTTCCTGATTTTTTGACTCCTTCCCGCAAGGTGTTCGATGAAATTCCAAGGAGGTTTGGGGAGGATTGATCTCTGTAAGCTATGCGATTTAGTTCTTCAAAAATATTAGTTCCAGTCAATCATGTCAAGAATCCTATATATTTTAGATTTATTTGTGCAATTTCATTTGTGCTCCTTTTAACACAACCTGTAATGTTATCGACCTCGGTGCCTATTGTATGAATCCCTTCTGGCCAGATCGTCTCCTCTCACCCAGTTCTTACATAGCATTATTTGTAGAGTAGTTTGATTCACTGTTGTTTCTCACTTTACGGTGGTTGAGTTGGTGCGAGTCAAGGAAGGGCTAGGAGAGATGAGAGCATCCCAGTGACCGCCACCCGGCGACGCCGGCGGCCAGCACCTCGAGCCAGGTACGGTTCCTGTTCGTTCTTGACTTCTACATTTACTTTGCCTCGACCAGATCGCTAGCAAAGAGATTGGAGTCAGCTCTTGCTCATATGTTCTAGATCTAGTATGTTATTCAGCTCATTAAAATTGTTGGTGTTGATGATAATTTGGTGCTCTTTTTGCAGCTTTGACATGGATTGGAGCAAAGCGAAGAGTCACATGAAGGTGATTTGGAGGAAAGAGGTGACCACCATCTCAACAAAGAAATTCTTACTCCAGGGAGCATTTCTTACTAAATATCAAAATCCTCTCAATTCTTGTTCTTCTCAGTTCATAGCCCGTCAGACAAATATGCATGCCCAGACACACACTATCTTCAGTTTTAGGTTTCCACAGTAATTATTAAGAGCCCAGACACACCCTTGCTGTGTTGCTTACAGGCTTGAGTGCGTTAATTTGACCTTTTGGGACTGTAGGACAAATCAACTGTACTACTATTTTCCAGTTGCTCCTTATTTTGGTAGGATCTGGAGTTTTCTGATGCCAGGTGTATGCATGTGTTTCACATTGAGTTCTTAATTGTTGAATTTGTTGGTCCTTTTTTCACTGCTTTAGCTCTTTGTTCCATTACAGGATATATCAACTCACTTTTCATGTATTTTGGTTACAGGACAAAGGCAACAAAATTCCGAAGGTGGTAATTTTTTGTTCCCATATGTGAATGAATGAATACTAATTCCTGCAAATCTGTACTAGGCATCAGATACTTTGCAGATTCCCTATACCTTACCGGAGACCTGGGTGGTTTGGATTTGGAATGCCAAAATCCTATTTTTTTGTTTAACCACTTTGCCTTATTTATATGTATTCTTTAGCTCCCCAGTTACATTAACTATTTAGCTTAGACACCACAAGAATATTTGTTGAATACGGTCCAAGTGTTATTTGTTAAATGCTTCTACTGTTGCCAGTTGTCTTCCTCAAACAGTGCAGCATACATGCATGCCCTGTAATAGTCAGAGAAAGAGTAAAATGAAATATATTATTGTAATATGAGCTATTTACTATGGTGCTCCCTTTTAATTCTATCCTTTGTGTTGTATGCCAGTGTATTGCAATTCATTACTTTCTAATCAACCTGGTGTGCAATCAAAGTATTAGTTTTTTTTTTGAGAAACACAGTACAAACGCAGACAGTGCGCTCACCCCTATGAACGCACACACCCCTACTCTAACTCCTGCGAGCGATTGGATCTTCACGAAGTCACCGCAGGCGTCTCGCTGTCGACGGGAACGTCGCCTCCCACTGAATGAATATTCCGCCTTTATAAGTATTAGTTGTCTATTTACTGTCAGTTTCTTTGTGTTTTATTTCTTACTCATGAGACATTAGTTAACAGTAAAATGGAACCACCAGGACCATTTCACAGCGATTTGGCGTCCTTAACCGTCCGATTAGACGATCTAACAGTCCAAACGTGCTTAGTGTTGATGTATCTTACGTTACCTGATTGTTACCACTTTACGCCGCGTCAAAAAGGCCTTTTCTCGTAGCTGGGCTGCTACTCCCCGCACGGACCTAGGCCTCACCACATTTACTGGGCCCCGAAACCCTCAAGCGGCCCAGTGATGTAGCCGACCGGCCTAACCCATGCTCTTCTTGCCTCAGATCGCACGCGGCCCGATCGATGGAGGAGCTGATGCGGCGGGGATCGAGCCTCCTCAGTCACTCTTGATCATTGATGGTGGTGACCTGATGGTCCTGATGCCACAACGAGAGCACGTCATGTGTTAATTTTCAGTTTCTGCAAAGAGCACTAATGGCTGAAATCGTGCGCGAATTAATCATGGGCAGCAATTGATGATGCCAATTTACTCCCTAATATATATCTCTTGTTCTATAAATTCCTGGGTTGCGTCAAACTCTCTCCTGTTCTACAAGGTTGCCGTGGAAGCAGAGAACGGCCGGCACCGGCGAGGCAAACTAACCAGGCAAACTAACCTTCTAAAGAAGTGCCGCGATGGCATCCCTGCTGCCGCCGCTGGTAGCGCGTTCAGATGGGCCACTCCTCGGCGCCGCAGTAAAAGGTCTAGCTCCCTACACTTATTTTTGTCTTAATCTGGTGTATTTGTCAGGGACCAAGTGACGGATTCTCATCTGACTTTTTTTCTTTTTGGATATGTGATCGCGTGCAGCGCCAGGGCACCCATGGTGCAGGCGGCGCTCTTGGACGGGCCGTGCAGTTGGAGGCCACCACTCAATTTGGGTGGCTGCTCTCCAATCTCTATCGACGAGACTTCAATTTACATCAGCTGACATATGTAGATAATATTTGCCTTACTTAAATTATGGGACTGAAATTAGGCTCATTCTGGGAGCAATTGCGGACTAATAACATGAAAACCTGACCTGGAACATTAAAATGAGAAGAATCATTATATTATGTACGAGTACTCCCAATGTTGTTCTCAAGCTCGTAGGTTCAGATCTGGATAGCCCGTTAGCACCAAGAAAAAAATGTTAAAAGCACAAACTTCTTGAGTATTTTATTTCAAGTAATGGACGGACCTTTAGTACACAATTTAACTTTAATTGTACTACTACAAAAACTGAAATTTGACGCATACAGCTCTCCCCACCTTTGTTTTTTCTTCTTTTGTCCTATTTAATTACTTCCTCCAGCAACTGAGTTGTTGTTTCTACTACTACAAGTTTTATTATGGTTCTTGTCCCTCCAAGGATAGGCAATTCTAAAATTTCTCAGCTGCTCTATGGATGTATGATTGGAAGGTGAGTTGCCTTGCATCACCATGTGTCCCGAATTTACAAGATAGACATGAGATACCCAGTGTAGCACTTTATTGGTTTGCCATGCTAAAGCTCAATTTAATAGAAAATGACTTATTAGAGCATTGAGTACTACCGTGTAAATCTTAGTTCTACAAATAGTACATCTGTATATTGGCCAATTTTCCTTCAACTTCATTTGTGTTTTGTAATTATCTTGGCAAAATTTCATTCAACTTTATATTGGCCAAATTTCCTACATCTGAAAATATTACATATAGATGAGCATATGAAAAAGGTTACATTTGTTTCTTAGCAAAATATTGTGCTCATTTCAAGAACATTTGATCTTTTTACTATGTAACTCATCTATATTAAGGCATGATTTAAACTGGATAGATTTTTCAGAAATTTGTTGAATTTCCTATCATATGGTCGTAAAAAAGGACGGGCGCGGCAACGCGCGCCATTACGGTCTAGTATGGCTTCAATTCCAGCTGTCTTTGCGTCGGGGCGGGGCGCAACGGGTGTGCTTTGTGTATGTGCTTTGCAATTATACACTTTGTGTAATGCGGTGCTTTTAATTTGAATTTGCTTTAGGATGTTCAGATGGAAACTAATTCGATGCTGAAGACATTACAAATAGTAGCCATCAATATTTGTATTAGAAAATATACTATTGTCATACCATCATTGATTCCAGGATTAATAATTATTATTAATTTGATTCTCTGCATTACACGATAAAATTTTCTATATAACAGTTCTCTTCCTTTCAAAAATATTCTATTTCTTCAAGACCTTAGAAGATAAGGTGTTGATTATGCTACTAAATTCTACCGGATGGCCAATTATCTAAAACATTTTTTATTACCCAAGCATGGCATCGGTCAACCTATAAAAAAGAGCAAAAACATGAAAACATTTAAGCTTTGTATGAGTACTAAATTGATAATAAAAATTATATGGTTGAAATTCCAACCTGATTTTGCAGACCGTTTGATAGTAAGTTATGATGCAAATAGAAGTTTTCATGCAATAAATTCAACTTTGGATCGGATACTTGCGCCTCTTGAGTTTGTACATAATGTTGTACAATGTTATTGGACCTTAGCTAAAATCTGCAAAATGTTCATACAAATTTCACCACCACTTGGATTCCGGAATATATTTATAATGGTCACAATATATTTATAATGGTTACCATCAATTAATAGAGTCTTAAATTGTTGTATAATTAACCAAAAATTTGACTGAGAATGGCTGTTGCGTCACTGATGAGTGTGTCCAAGGGGTTGGAAGAGGAAGAGGAGGACATAGGTGGGCCGGAAGGAGTTGTCGCATCGGAGCAATGGGAGTAGCCAAAGGAGGATGGAAGGGCCGTCGATGACATTTTCTCAAGCGCACACCGTCGGATGCTATTATAACTCAGCATGGATGGCCACCCAACCCAAATGCCCTCCCTTTACCACTACGGTGGCGGCGATGGCGGGAAGAGCAGAGCTCCACTCCGAGCCTCTGATGTTAAAATAAGCTAAAACTTATGGTTTAAATTTTGACTTAATTTTGTCGTTTGCGCGATAGCGCAACGGGTCATCTAGTACTCCTAAAGTATGAAAAAGTGGAAGGATGGACCATGCACGGGATGTCCCGTGCATGACAATCGCTGCTCTTCTCTCGGTAGCGTGAATAATGAGAGTATGAGACAATGTAGTCTCCATCAAAGAAACGAGGGAGAGAAAAAAAAAGGAGCTCAAGCTTAAATAGATATCTATTTATGCTTAAACTTATTAAGCATAAATAGATATCTTTTAAAAAAAATCAGAGTAGGGGGGCCATTGCCCCCGCCCTAGAAAAGCTTAGCCACTATGAACGAGGCTCTACATTACAACACACGCACACGATCGCCGCAGGTAGACGATGGCTCCCAAAGTCCCAAGCAGCTTTTTGCAGTTTGTGTAGTCCACCACCCACTCTCACTCTGCCCTCTCGCCGACGCACACGAACACCATTGACGAGCATAGGTCTAAGCTGCCTTGGAGCACCAGCACCTATGTCGTACAGACAGACCAGGTTTCCATGCCCCTCGAGTTCGCCACCCTTGACCGATGGTACAGCTTCATCATAGCCACCCACACACCAGACTCGCGACGCCGCATCCTGCACACCTATGACGGCGTCTCTCTCGTGTTCCCCGCGTGTCCGACGTGTACAAGGATCGGATGAACCGCACCCACACCACCAGGTCTCCAGGGTTTCTCGACCTCGACCCATCGTATGGGGCCTGGCCGGACTCGGAATTCGGCGACGGTCATCGGCATCGTCGACTCCGAGAGGCCGGCGGCGCTAGGCGAGCTCGACGGAGGCTGACGAGTCGCGGGAGGCCGCTGGCCCGCCGGCGCGACCGCTCGATCGGGACGCTTAGATCGATCGATCGGGAGTCGATCGTTTCGACTTTGAAAAAGGGAGGGCCAAAATGTAAAAAAACGGTTCAACTATGTGTCCGACACGTAAATCTAGTCAGAGGGAGTAGTATAGTTTAGTATCACTTGCGTGCGAATCTCGTTGCTAACGGGTGCATGACCGCGCGTCACCAATCATAGTATTACGTGATAGAACCTCTAGCTTGTAAGAGAATCTTCAGGGTGCCAACAAAACTATGTAACTTTTTATACACTGGAATTCATCCTCAAGGATCTGAAATGAAAATTTATCTACATCAAGCAACCACTGATTGTTCCTTCAATCGGGAAATTGTAACTGCCAGTGCATATCGTTTCAGTCTAAAATGCCTTCGTTTTTATAGAGGTAATAATGCAGCTTGTTTTCTACATGGCTAAATAAAATATCAGTAAATGATTATTTCTTCAATGTTTTGGGAGTTCTCATACATTGTACAAATATTCAAAATGAGCTTTGAGAATCAGACAAAATTGGGACTTCAGCATGTCAATTAAGCGCAACGAACATTTTCTTCGGTCAATGTTGCTTGTTTAAGTAAATACTAGGAAAAGTGCCCGTGCGTTGCAACAGAAAACGAAAGACCGGTGTCGCACTATCACGGGATTGTTCAAGTTTGCATTTCTAATACATATTATAAATATGAATTTGAATTGTTTTGTGCATATGCGTATACAATTGCAAAATATAAACAAATTACCTATACAAATGTATAAAAAACACGCAAACTTGTAATCATTCCTTTTTTTCTATATGGGGTAGCCCAGCCTCCGCAACAATTGATGCATATAGCATGTTTATTACTTTATTCAACAGTACATCAAAAGTATCGTCCCTTGTTACAACTCATGGATCATATAAAGTCTTGATACTGATAAATCATCTAAATAGAAACAATAACATGAAGTGTCTTTGTATCAACATGTCGACCGTTGATGAGCATGACAACCGCACTGGGTACCAATCCAAACAGCCCCATAAACCAAACAGCCCCTTACTCCGCACGGTGCCGGCCTACCGCACTCGCGGCCCGAGTTCCCTTGCCCCAGACTCCCCGCGTCGGCCTTGCGCTGCGTGCCTAGCCTGCACGGGCGCGGTGCTTATTATGGCTCGGCACACACCTGCGTGCTCCTCCGCATATCCAGCCGGCCGAAAACGCCGTGCCAAGTACAGCGAGCATATGCCGGTTTCGGCGGCCTCCTCAAGGGTTTGGCTACGGCGCCGACAGTGCACACGACGGCGGCAAAATAGCGATTAGCTACAGATCGAGTCGCCATGAACTGCGTCTCGATCGGCCATATTTGATTCTTCGCCTCAATTGGCAGTTTATATATGAGCGTTTATATAGGGTGCACATCGACCAGGACTCTTATTCGGTGAGAGGCCCGGTGACCGCACTTCATAGGTCTAGGAGTATGATCGATCGGAACAGACCTGCCGCATTGGTGCGACCTAGGAAGGCGCCTTTCATGATGGACGAAAGCGTAAACTGACGGACGAAACCACGGAAACGTTAGCCCTTTATTAGTAGGTTGGTATAGATATAGATTATTATTAGGTATAGATATAGATTCCGATCGAGGGTTAGAATTATAGTATATGACCTATGAGGTTAACATCCATACTTGAACCGTGGACGTTGTGGACTTGATCACTGCAATGATACTTGGCATGCGTAAATCCTAGATGTTTTGAGCCGGTTTTGGGAATGAAAATTCTGGTGGGGAGTAACCCCACCGTGAAAGATAAAATAAAAAACTGCAATGATACTTGTTTTGGGTAGTGAGCTTCTCGCTGCCGGTGATATGGTCTGTAGCACCGGTATTCACGTACCCTTCGGCCTTGATTACGTATCCACGTCCACCGGTTGTATCGTGTCCACAACACATGACGAAATTGATAGAGGAGATCGTGCCTAGAAGTTGATATTGGCGACTTTCGTATGATAGTAAGTGTGGTGGCTAGGTTTCACTGCGGGGTTTTGTCTCATTGTGAAAATACGGATGAGTTAGATGGATGCAAGCTTGGATGTCGAATGGGACGGCACAGGGCGTCGTCTATGGATGAGGACTGCATGCACCTCGCGAACAGAATTTCTCACCAAGAAAGATGATGACGGGTGCACCCAAAATCTGGAGCCAGTTTCAACTAAATGTAGTATCCATAAAAAATAATAGAAACGAAATGGAGTAGTATTGTTTTGCATGTGATCGACTAGGTTTGTCACTATGTTTTGTTGTGTGATCAACTTCTGATATGGCCGGGTGGCCGGTGCGAGCGTAGCGTGCGAATCTCGTGCTCCCTAATTAATCAAGACTAGTGAAATGCCCGTGCATTGCCACGAGGAAAAATATATAATGTATAATTTTTTTAAGTATTTCTTTGTTCCACTGTGTAGATATCTTTTTTCCTTTTAGATTGTCTATCAACTATCAACTCTCTTGCTGGAAACAAAGCAATATGGTTTTACTTTCAACCATAAATATCCTATTTACCCCCTCCGTTCCATAAAAGTTTGTCTAACATTTATCAAAATTTGGATAAGTACTCGTTGATGCTTGACTCCTTATTTGACCTAACACGATAAATATATACATCACACATGTAAAACATAAGGTGCATACAGTTTGTGATTTTATTACAACTCATGTCTTATTTTTCATCATTTACTCAACTCTCATCACATCTCATCCTTCGCTTGTGTCTTGCTAGGATACACATTGTTTCTCATCCTTCCATCCTCTTCATGAACCCCCCTCCCCTCCAATCTTTACATTTTTTGCGCTCCATTCTCATTCCGACTTCACTTGGAGTCATTTAGTCAATATGTCACCCTTCATTCTCTCCCCCGCCACACAACCACACATGGTGGAAACTTCTCTAGTCTTAATCCATTCAAGAAACTATCTTGTTTTTACATACCAATTAAGAAACTATAGCCTATTTATCTAACTCGACATGCCACTCGACCCACACCCTTCGTTCACCGGCTAGCAACTATCCTTACATGCAATACACCTTCTTGAATTTGGTTCCCTTTTTCTACAAGTGTTGCTCTGTTATTTCATCTAGTTGGCCATAATTTCTCTGGATACACCATCAAGCAACACAAGTAAAAAAAATTCAAAAACAAAATCACTCCTCATATATAAGCTCGCTAGATCAGTTTCAGAAGCCCTAGTGTGCACAGAAAACAATGCATTTGGGTTTATACAATCTGGATAGACAAAAGTTAATATCTCACCTTTCTGAACAGAAAAGACACACTACCAATAAAATAAGAAATAAGAATATCCTACAAGTTGTTCTTAAACCAAAAAACAATTGAACTAATGTAAAGGCATCTTAAGAGACAGCGAGAAGGATGGCGACATAGTTCATGAACCTACTGTAATACTATATGTTAGAGAGAAATCAGAGAGCATAAATTGTCTCAAGTAGATTATCTACATACCTCTATTCTTCCGCAGTAATCGTCAAAGTTGTGTACAGTACCTAATTTTTAGTAATACTATATGTTAGAGAGAAATCAGAGAGCATAAATTGTCTCAAGTAGATTCACATACCTCTAGTCTCAGGTACATTAGATCCTTGTGTGTGTTAATTCCCTTACATACTACCTAACAATATATTTTATTGTGAAACTATTGATATTGATTTGATATGACAAATGATCGTATTTTTGTCCGAAACAATGGTCAAACTTAGATGTCATAGAGTTTTGACTAAATTTGTAGGCCTTATATGTTGTAACAGAGAGAGTAATTAATTATCATCTCACTTGCAAATTCACAATACAATTTGATACTACTGTAAGAGATAAACTGACCTTACAAAAAAAAACTCAAACAAATACAATACAACGAAGCAATCTAAACAGAGTTGCTCAAATTTATATAAGCATGACATAATAATACTCTTTGCATGCCTTATGAAGGTGTGACCATGTGTTATGACTGGCCTGTCATATGCTAGGAGGGGGGCCCAACCGTGGGCCAATTAGGGGCTTAGCCCATTTATTTTAATCTCTTTTTAGTTCTTAAATACCAGATGTAATCGTACGTTCAGACGGAAGCAATAATAATCTCATTATTGCCGACTCCCAAAGGAGTCGGTCTCCCCCAACCCTAGCGCCGCCGCCTCCCTGCTCGCGCACGACAGCGCCCTGTCGCCGGCGTCCCCCCTCCGCCCGCACAAGACTCCCTCCTTACCCTACAACCTACGCCCTAGACACGGTAGAACCCTAGTTCCTACCAACTTGGTATCAGATAGCTCTCGTTCGATCATGTCTTCAACACCGCCCGTGACCACCATGTCGGCCGCCCCCGCCGCCCGCAACTACGGCCGCCGCCATCGCGTCGCCTTCCGCCTCCGCGCCGACTCATGTCATCTACACCCCCGAGCAGATGAGCGGGGCCATCAACGACCTTGTCACCGCCGTCCAAGGGATCCGACTCTACCTGATCGGCTCCCAGGGGCCACCGGCGCCGCCGCAGCAGTCCACTGTCACCGTCCCGGCGACCGTGCCCTGGTTACCGACGCGCCGCTGCACCCGCCCCCGCCACCCGCCCTGCTATGGCTGTTGTGGTAGCCGCCCCTCACCACAGGGCCAGTCTCCACAGCAGGTCCACTTCCCTCGTCGCCATCACCGCTACCGGCTTGGATCACCGAGTCGTCATCATCGCCCCCACCGGTCTACTCGACAGCCGAGGAACCACCGATGCCCACCCTCACGGACGCCACCTCCGCGGGTTTCACGGGGGCCCACGCAGGCCGCGCCGAGCCCTACGACCATGGCGGAGCTACCCCGACACCACCACGTTTGCCAAGCTCGACTTCGCCACCTTCGACGGATCGGAGGACCCCCTCAACTGGCTCAACCAGTGCGAGCAGTTCTTCCGCGGACAACGCACCCTTGCGTCCGACCGCACCTGGCTTGCCTTCTATCACCTCCAGGGCGTCGCATAGACGTGGTACTACTCCCTCGAGCAGGACGAGGGTGGCATGCCTCCGTGGGACCGCTTTCGGGAGCTCTGTCTCCTCCGTTTCGGACCGCTGATTCACGGGAGCCGACTGACGGAGCTTGGGCGCCTGCCCTTCACCACCACGGTGCAGGACTTTGTCGAGCGCTTCCAGGCCCTCGCTTGCCATGCCCCAGGCGTGACAGGCCAGCAGCGCGTCGACCTCTTCATTGGTGGGCTTCCGGACCATGTCCGGGTGGACGTGGAACTTCAGGCCCCCAAGACCTCCAGACGGCGATGCACTATGCCCACGCCTATGAGCGCCGCGCACAGGCGATGCATCACGGGAAACCGGGCCACGGAGGCCGCCCGCCTGCCCGGCCACCACCGCCTGCCGCGAGGGTTGGCCGGTCGAACCCGGCCACTCCAGCGGCTGATGACCCACAAGTATAGGGGATCGCAACAGTCTTCGAGGGAAGTATTACCCAATTTATTGATTCGACACAAGGGGACAAAATTGTAGCCAAGAGGTCAATTGTCAAAAGCTTTGCACTCGTAGAGTTTTAGTAATTTATGGAATAGTAAAATAAGTGAAATAAAGCCATTGATAGTATTATATGTAAGGCATATTAAAACCGGCAGGCACGGATTAAAACCGTTGGATGAAGAAAGTAACAATCAAAGCAGATAAAAATCCGGTATCCAAGTACTAATCAATCAATAGGCATGTGTTCCATATATAGTCGTGCGTGCAATGAGAAACTTGCACAACATCTTTTGTCCTACCAGCCGGTGCAGCCGGGCCTCTAGGGAAACTAAATTAAGGTACTCCTTTTAATAGAGTGCGGAGCAAAGCATTAACACTCCGTGAACACATGTGATCCTCACATCACTACCATCCCCTCCGGTTGTCCCGATTTTGTCACTTGGGGCCATTGGTTCGGACAATGACATGTGTATACAACTTGCAGGTAAGATCATAAACAACGAATATCTTCATGAATCAATAACATGTTCAGATCTGAGATTATGGCACTCGGGCCCTAGTGACAAGCATTAAGCATAACAAGTTGCAACAATATCATAAAAGTGACATCTACGGATACTAGGCACTATGCCCTAACAATCTTATGACTATTACATGACCAATCTCATCCAATCCCTACCATCCCCTTCAGCCTAGGGGGAATTACTCACACATGGATGGGGAAACATGGCTGGTCGATGGAGAGGCGTTGGCGGTGATGGCGGTGAAGATCTCCTCCAATTCCCGTCCGGCGAGTGCCGAACGGAGACTTCGGCTCCGCGACGGAGTTTCGCGATGTGGCGGCTCTCTGGAGGGTTTCGGCGACTTCCCCTTCTCCTCGTGCGTTTTTAGGTCGAGGCCGATAAGTAGTCCGAAGGAGGCGTCGGAGGCCGGCCGAGGGGGCCACACCGGGGCCGCGCGGGCCCCCTGGCCGCGCCGCCTTATGGTGTGGGGCCTCGGGCCTCCACTTGATTTGTCCTTCGGCTCCGTCAGTTTGGAAAATAGGGCCTTCATAAATTCGAGGATTTTCCCAGTTGGATTTCTGCACAAAACGAGACACCAGAACAGTTCTGCTGAAAACAGCGTTAGTCCGTGTTAGTTGCATCCAAAATACACAATTTAGAGGCAAAACAATAGCAAAAGTGTTCGGGAAAGTAGATACGTTTTGGACGTATCAACTCCCCCCAAGCTTAGCTTATTGCCATGCTAAAGCTCAATTTAATAGAAAATGACTTATTAGAGCATTGAGTACTACCGTGTAAATCTTAGTTCTACAAATAGTACATCTGTATATTGGCCAATTTTCCTTCAACTTCATTTGTGTTTTGTAATTATCTTGGCAAAATTTCATTCAACTTTATATTGGCCAAATTTCCTACATCTGAAAATATTACATATAGATGAGCATATGAAAAAGGTTACATTTGTTTCTTAGCAAAATATTGTGCTCATTTCAAGAACATTTGATCTTTTTACTATGTAACTCATCTATATTAAGGCATGATTTAAACTGGATAGATTTTTCAGAAATTTGTTGAATTTCCTATCATATGGTCGTAAAAAAGGACGGGCGCGGCAACGCGCGCCATTACGGTCTAGTATGGCTTCAATTCCAGCTGTCTTTGCGTCGGGGCAGGGCGCAACGGGTGTGCTTTGTGTATGTGCTTTGCAATTATACACTTTGTGTAATGCGGTGCTTTTAATTTGAATTTGCTTTAGGATGTTCAGATGGAAATTAATTCGATGCTGAAGACATTACAAATAGTAGCCATCAATATTTGTATTAGAAAATATACTATTGTCATACCATCATTGATTCCAGGATTAATAATTGTTATTAATTTGATTCTCTGCATTACACGATAAAATTTTCTATATAACAGTTCTCTTCCTTTCAAAAATATTCTATTTCTTCAAGACCTTAGAAGATAAGGTGTTGATTATGCTACTAAATTCTACCGGATGGCCAATTATCTAAAACATTTTTTATTACCCAAGCATGGCATCGGTCAACCTATAAAAAAGAGCAAAAACATGAAAACATTTAAGCTTTGTATGAGTACTAAATTGATAATAAAAATTATATGGTTGAAATTCCAACCTGGTTTTGCAGACCGTTTGATAGTAAGTTATGATGCAAATAGAAGTTTTCATGCAATAAATTCAACTTTGGATCGGATACTTGCGCCTCTTGAGTTTGTACATAATGTTGTACAATGTTATTGGACCTTAGCTAAAATCTGCAAAATGTTCATACAAATTTCACCACCACTTGGATTCCGGAATATATTTATAATGGTCACAATATATTTATAATGGTTACCATCAATTAATAGAGTCTTAAATTGTTGTATAATTAACCAAAAATTTGACTGAGAATGGCTGTTGCGTCACTGATGAGTGTGTCCAAGGGGTTGGAAGAGGAAGAGGAGGACATAGGTGGGCCGGAAGGAGTTGTCGCATCGGAGCAAAGGGAGTAGCCAAAGGAGGATGGAAGGGCCGTCGATGACATTTTCTCAAGCGCACACCGTCGGATGCTATTATAACTCAGCATGGATGGCCACCCAACCCAAATGCCCTCCCTTTACCACTACGGTGGCGGCGATGGCGGGAAGAGCAGAGCTCCACTCCGAGCCTCTGATGTTAAAATAAGCTAAAACTTATGGTTTAAATTTTGACTTAATTTTGTCGTTTGCGCGATAGCGCAACGGGTCATCTAGTACTCCTAAAGTATGAAAAAGTGGAAGGATGGACCATGCACGGGATGTCCCGTGCATGACAATCGCTGCTCTTCTCTCGGTAGCGTGAATAATGAGAGTATGAGACAATGTAGTCTCCATCAAAGAAACGAGGGAGAGAAAAAAAAAGGAGCTCAAGCTTAAATAGATATCTATTTATGCTTAAACTTTAAGTAAGATATATAAATTTAGCATAAATAGATATCTTTTAAAAAAAAATCAGAGTAGGGGGGCCATTGCCCCCGCCCTAGAAAAGCTTAGCCACTATGAACGAGGCTCTACATTACAACACACGCACACGATCGCCGCAGGTAGACGATGGCTCCCAAAGTCCCAAGCAGCTTTTTGCAGTTTGTGTAGTCCACCACCCACTCTCACTCTGCCCTCTCGCCGACGCACACGAACACCATTGACGAGCATAGGTCTAAGCTGCCTTGGAGCACCAGCACCTATGTCGTACAGACAGACCGGGTTTCCATGCCCCCCGAGTTCGCCACCCTTGACCGATGGTACAGCTTCATCATAGCCACCCACACACCAGACTCGCGACGCCGCATCCTGCACACCTATGACGGCGTCTCTCTCGTGTTCCCCGCGTGTCCGACGTGTACAAGGATCGGATGAACCGCACCCACACCACCAGGTCTCCAGGGTTTCTCGACCTCGACCCGTCGTATGGGGCCTGGCCGGACTCGGAATTCGGCGACGGTCATCGGCATCGTCGACTCCGAGAGGCCGGCGGCGCTAGGCGAGCTCGACGGAGGCTGACGAGTCGCGGGAGGCCGCTGGCCCGCCGGCGCGACCGCTCGATCGGGACGCTTAGATCGATCGATCGGGAGTCGATCGTTTCGACTTTGAAAAAGGGAGGGCCAAAATGTAAAAAAACGGTTCAACTATGTGTCCGACACGTAAATCTAGTCAGAGGGAGTAGTATAGTTTAGTATCACTTGCGTGCGAATCTCGTTGCTAACGGGTGCATGACCGCGCGTCACCAATCATAGTATTACGTGATAGAACCTCTAGCTTGTAAGAGAATCTTCAGGGTGCCAACAAAACTATGTAACTTTTTATACACTGGAATTCATCCTCAAGGATCTGAAATGAAAATTTATCTACATCAAGCAACCACTGATTGTTCCTTCAATCGGGAAATTGTAACTGCCAGTGCATATCGTTTCAGTCTAAAATGCCTTCGTTTTTATAGAGGTAATAATGCAGCTTGTTTTCTACATGGCTAAATAAAATATCAGTAAATGATTATTTCTTCAATGTTTTGGGAGTTCTCATACATTGTACAAATATTCAAAATGAGCTTTGAGAATCAGACAAAATTGGGACTTCAGCATGTCAATTAAGCGCAACGAAACATTTTCTTCGGTCAATGTTGCTTGTTTAAGTAAATACTAGGAAAAGTGCCCGTGCGTTGCAACAGAAAACGAAAGACCGGTGTCGCACTATCACGGGATTGTTCAAGTTTGCATTTCTAATACATATTATAAATATGAATTTGAATTGTTTTGTGCATATGCGTATACAATTGCAAAATATAAACAAATTACCTATACAAATGTATAAAAAACACGCAAACTTGTAATCATTCCTTTTTTTCTATATGGGGTAGCCCAGCCTCCGCAACAATTGATGCATATAGCATGTTTATTACTTTATTCAACAGTACATCAAAAGTATCGTCCCTTGTTACAACTCATGGATCATATAAAGTCTTGATACTGATAAATCATCTAAATAGAAACAATAACATGAAGTGTCTTTGTATCAACATGTCGACCGTTGATGAGCATGACAACCGCACTGGGCACCAATCCAAACAGCCCCATAAACCAAACAGCCCCTTACTCCGCACGGTGCCGGCCTACCGCACTCGCGGCCCGAGTTCCCTTGCCCCAGACTCCCCGCGTCGGCCTTGCGCTGCGTGCCTAGCCTGCACGGGCGCGGTGCTTATTATGGCTCGGCACACACCTGCGTGCTCCTCCGCATATCCAGCCGGCCGAAAACGCCGTGCCAAGTACAGCGAGCATAGGCCGGTTTCGGCGGCCTCCTCAAGGGTTTGGCTACGGCGCCGACAGTGCACACGACGGCGGCAAAATAGCGATTAGCTACAGATCGAGTCGCCATGAACTGCGTCTCGATCGGCCATATTTGATTCTTCGCCTCAATTGGCAGTTTATATATGAGCGTTTATATAGGGTGCACATCGACCAGGACTCTTATTCGGTGAGAGGCCCGGTGACCGCACTTCATAGGTCTAGGAGTATGATCGATCGGAACAGACCTGCCGCATTGGTGCGACCTAGGAAGGCGCCTTTCATGATGGACGAAAGCGTAAACTGACGGACGAAACCACGGAAACGTTAGCCCTTTATTAGTAGGTTGGTATAGATATAGATTATTATTAGGTATAGATATAGATTCCGATCGAGGGTTAGAATTATAGTATATGACCTATGAGGTTAACATCCATACTTGAACCGTGGACGTTGTGGACTTGATCACTGCAATGATACTTGGCATGCGTAAATCCTAGATGTTTTGAGCCGGTTTTGGGAATGAAAATTCTGGTGGGGAGTAACCCCACCGTGAAAGATAAAATAAAAAACTGCAATGATACTTGTTTTGGGTAGTGAGCTTCTCGCTGCCGGTGATATGGTCTGTAGCACCGGTATTCACGTACCCTTCGGCCTTGATTACGTATCCACGTCCACCGGTTGTATCGTGTCCACAACACATGACGAAATTGATAGAGGAGATCGTGCCTAGAAGTTGATATTGGCGACTTTCGTATGATAGTAAGTGTGGTGGCTAGGTTTCACTGCGGGGTTTTGTCTCATTGTGAAAATACGGATGAGTTAGATGGATGCAAGCTTGGATGTCGAATGGGACGGCACAGGGCGTCGTCTATGGATGAGGACTGCATGCACCTCGCGAACAGAATTTCTCACCAAGAAAGATGATGACGGGTGCACCCAAAATCTGGAGCCAGTTTCAACTAAATGTAGTATCCATAAAAAATAATAGAAACGAAATGGAGTAGTATTGTTTTGCATGTGATCGACTAGGTTTGTCACTATGTTTTGTTGTGTGATCAACTTCTGATATGGCCGGGTGGCCGGTGCGAGCGTAGCGTGCGAATCTCGTGCTCCCTAATTAATCAAGACTAGTGAAATGCCCGTGCATTGCCACGAGGAAAAATATATAATGTATAATTTTTTTAAGTATTTCTTTGTTCCACTGTGTAGATATCTTTTTTCCTTTTAGATTGTCTATCAACTATCAACTCTCTTGCTGGAAACAAAGCAATATGGTTTTACTTTCAACCATAAATATCCTATTCACTCCCTCCGTTCCATAAAAGTTTGTCTAACATTTATCAAAATTTGGATAAGTACTCGTTGATGCTTGACTCCTTATTTGACCTAACACGATAAATATATACATCACACATGTAAAACATAAGGTGCATACAGTTTGTGATTTTATTACAACTCATGTCTTATTTTTCATCATTTACTCAACTCTCATCACATCTCATCCTTCGCTTGTGTCTTGCTAGGATACACATTGTTTCTCATCCTTCCATCCTCTTCATGAACCCCCCTCCCCTCCAATCTTTACATTTTTTGCGCTCCATTCTCATTCCGACTTCACTTGGAGTCATTTAGTCAATATGTCACCCTTCATTCTCTCCCCCGCCACACAACCACACATGGTGGAAACTTCTCTAGTCTTAATCCATTCAAGAAACTATCTTGTTTTTACATACCAATTAAGAAACTATAGCCTATTTATCTAACTCGACATGCCACTCGACCCACACCCTTCGTTCACCGGCTAGCAACTATCCTTACATGCAATACACCTTCTTGAATTTGGTTCCCTTTTTCTACAAGTTTTGCTCTGTTATTTCATCTAGTTGGCCATAATTTCTCCGGATACACCATCAAGCAACACAAGTAAAAAAAATTCAAAAACAAAATCACTCCTCATATATAAGCTCGCTAGATCAGTTTCAGAAGCCCTAGTGTGCACAGAAAACAATGCATTTGGGTTTATACAATCTGGATAGACAAAAGTTAATATCTCACCTTTCTGAACAGAAAAGACACACTACCAATAAAATAAGAAATAAGAATATCCTACAAGTTGTTCTTAAACCAAAAAACAATTGAACTAATGTAAAGGCATCTTAAGAGACAGCGAGAAGGATGGCCACATAGTTCATGAACCTACTGTAATACTATATGTTAGAGAGAAATCAGAGAGCATAAATTGTCTCAAGTAGATTATCTACATACCTCTATTCTTCTGCAGTAATCGTCAAAGTTGTGTACAGTACCTAATTTTTAGTAATACTATATGTTAGAGAGAAATCAGAGAGCATAAATTGTCTCAAGTAGATTCACATACCTCTAGTCTCAGGTACATTAGATCCTTGTGTGTGTTAATTCCCTTACATACTACCTAACAATATATTTTATTGTGAAACTATTGATATTGATTTGATATGACAAATGATCGTATTTTTGTCCGAAACAATGGTCAAACTTAGATGTCATAGAGTTTTGACTAAATTTGTAGGCCTTATATGTTGTAACAGAGAGAGTAATTAATTATCATCTCACTTGCAAATTCACAATACAATTTGATACTACTGTAAGAGATAAACTGACCTTACAAAAAAAAACTCAAACAAATACAATACAACGAAGCAATCTAAACAGAGTTGCTCAAATTTATATAAGCATGACATAATAATACTCTTTGCATGCCTTATGAAGGTGTGACCATGTGTTATGACTGGCCTGTCATATGCTAGGAGGGGGGCCCAACCGTGGGCCAATTAGGGGCTTAGCCCATTTATCTTAATCTCTTTTTAGTTCTTAAATACCAGATGTAATCGTACGTTCAGACGGAAGCAATAATAATCTCATTATTGCCGACTCCCAAAGGAGTCGGTCTCCCCCAACCCTAGCGCCGCCGCCTCCCTGCTCGCGCACGACAGCGCCCTGTCGCCGGCGTCCCCCCTCCGCCCGCACAAGACTCCCTCCTTACCCTACAACCTACGCCCTAGACACGGTAGAACCCTAGTTCCTACCAACTTGGTATCAGATAGCTCTCGTTCGATCATGTCTTCAACACCGCCCGTGACCACCATGTCGGCCGCCCCCGCCGCCCGCAACTACGGCCGCCGCCATCGCGTCGCCTTCCGCCTCTGCGCCGACTCATGTCATCTACACCCCCGAGCAGATGAGCGGGGCCATCAACGACCTTGTCACCGCCGTCCAAGGGATCCGACTCTACCTGATCGGCTCCCAGGGGCCACCGGCGCCGCCGCAGCAGTCCACTGTCACCGTCCCGGCGACCGTGCCCTGGTTACCGACGCGCCGCTGCACCCGCCCCCGCCACCCGCCCTGCTATGGCTGTTGTGGTAGCCGCCCCTCACCATAGGGCCAGTCTCCACAGCAGGTCCGCTTCCCTCGTCGCCATCACCGCTACCGGCTTGGATCACCGAGTCGTCATCATCGCCCCCACCGGTCTACTCGACAGCCGAGGAACCACCGATGCCCACCCTCACGGACGCCACCTCCGCGGGTTTCACGGGGGCCCACGCAGGCCGCGCCGAGCCCTACGACCATGGCGGAGCTACCCCGACACCACCACGTTTGCCAAGCTCGACTTCGCCACCTTCGACGGATCGGAGGACCCCCTCAACTGGCTCAACCAGTGCGAGCAGTTCTTCCGCGGACAACGCACCCTTGCGTCCGACCGCACCTGGCTTGCCTTCTATCACCTCCAGGGCGCCGCATAGACGTGGTACTACTCCCTCGAGCAGGACGAGGGTGGCATGCCTCCGTGGGACCGCTTTCGGGAGCTCTGTCTCCTCCGTTTCGGACCGCTGATTCACGGGAGCCGACTGACGGAGCTTGGGCGCCTGCCCTTCACCACCACGGTGCAGGACTTTGTCGAGCGCTTCCAGGCCCTCGCTTGCCATGCCCCAGGCGTGACAGGCCAGCAGCGCGTCGACCTCTTCATTGGTGGGCTTCCGGACCATGTCCGGGTGGACGTGGAACTTCAGGCCCCCAAGACCTCCAGACGGCGATGCACTATGCCCACGCCTATGAGCGCCGCGCACAGGCGATGCATCACGGGAAACCGGGCCACGGAGGCCGCCCGCCTGCCCGGCCACCACCGCCTGCCGCGAGGGTTGGCCGGTCGAACCCGGCCACTCCAGCGGTGATGACCCACAAGTATAGGGGATCGCAACAGTCTTCGAGGGAAGTATTACCCAATTTATTGATTCGACACAAGGGGAGACAAAGAATACTTGTAAGCCTTAACAGCGAGTTGTCAATTCAGCTGCACCTGGAAACAGACTTGCTCGCAAGAGTTTATCGAGTAACAGTTTTATTGCGGTAGGAATAGTAAAATAACGGCAGCGGTGAAATAAAGACAGCAGTAGTGATTATAGTAAACAGCAGTATTAAAATACTGTAGGCATAGGGACGGATTAACGGGCGTTGCATGGATGAGAGTGTTGGAGATATGCCCAAGAGGCAATAATAAAAGTGGTTATTATATATCTTTATGTTTATGATAAATGTTTATATACCATGCTATAATTGTATTAACCGAAACATTGATACATGTGTGTTATGTAAACAAACAAAGAGTCCCTAGTAAGCCTCTTAACTAGCTTGTTGATTAATAGATGATTAGTTTCATAATCATGAACATTGGATGTTATTAATAACAAGGTTATATCATTGTATGAATGATGTAATGGACACACCCAATTAAGCGTAGCATAAGATCACGTCATTAAGTTATTTGCTATAAGCTTTCAATACATAGTTACCTAGTCCTTATGACCATGAGATCATGTAAATCACTTATACCGGAAAGGTACTTTGATTACATCAAACGCCACTGCGTAAATGGGTGGTTATAAAGGTGGGATTAAGTATCCGGAAAGTATGAGTTGAGGCATATGGATCAATAGTGGGATTTGTCCATCCCGATGACGGATAGATATACTCTGGGCCCTCTCGGTGGAATGTCGTCTAATGTCTTGCAAGCATATGAATAAGTTCATAAGAGACCACATACCACGGTACGAGTAAAGAGTACTTGTCAAGAGACGAGGTTGAACAAGGTATAGTGTGATACCGATGATCAAACCTCGGACAAGTAAAATATCGCGTGACAAAGGGAATTGGTATCGTATGTGAATGGTTCATTCGATCACTAAAGTCATCGTTGAATATGTGGGAGCCATTATGGATCTCCAGATCCCGCTATTGGTTATTGGTCGGAGTGAGTACTCAACCATGTCCGCATAGTTCACGAACCGTAGGGTGACACACTTAAAGTTGGATGTTGAAATGGTAGAACTTGAATATGGAATGGAGTTCGAATATTTGTTCGGAGTCCCGGATGAGATCCCGGACATCACGAGGAGTTCCGGAATGGTCCGGAGAATAAGATTCATATATAGGATGTCATTTTATGTGAATTAAAATGATTCGGAAGGTTCTATGGAAGGTTCTAGAAGGTTCTAGAAAAGTCCGGAAGAACACACCTAGGAAGGTGGAGTCCACATGGGACTCCACCTCCATGGCCGGCCAACCCTAGTGGGGGAGGAGTGATGCGCGTAGATGTACACGTCCGTTGGGAACCCCAAGAGGAAGGTATGATGCGCACAGTGGCAAGTTTTCCCTCGGTATGAAACCAAGGTTTAATCGAACCAGTAGGAGCCAAGAAGCACGTTGAAGGTTGATGGTCGCGAAATGTGATGCGGCGCAACAGGGATTCCGGCGCCAACTAGGAACCTGCACAACACAACCAAAGTACTTTGCCCCAACGAAGCAGTGAGGTTGTCAATCTCACCGGCTTGTTGTAACAAAGGATTAAACGTATCGAGTGGAAGATGTTTGCAAAGAAAACAGTAAAACAAGTAGATTGTATGCTATGGAAAGAATAGGACCGGGGTCCACAGTTCACTAGAGGTGTCTCTCCCATAAGATAAAAGCATGTTGGGTGAACAAATTACAGTCGGGCAATTGACAAATAGAGAAAGGCATAATAATGCATATACATGACATGGTAAATATAGTGAGATTTAATTGGGCATTACGACAAAGTACATAGACCGCCATCCAACTGCATCTATGCCTAAAAAGTCCACCTTCAGGTTATCGTCCGAACCCCCTCCAGTATTAAGTTGCAAAGCAACAGACAATTGCATTAAGTATTGTGCGTAATGTAATCAATGACTACATCCTTAGACATAGCATCAATGTTTTATCCCTAGTGGCAACAGCACATCACAACCTTAGAACTTTCTGTCACTGTCCCAGGTATCAATGAAGGCATGAACCCACTATCGAGCATAATTACTCCCTCTTGGAGTTAAGAGTAAAAACTTGGCCAGAGCCTCTACTAATAACGGAGAGCTTGCAAGATCATAAACAACACATGAACAATAGATTGATAATCACCATAATCATAGTACTCTCTATCCATCGGATCCCGACAAACACAACATATAGTATTACATATAGATGATCTTGATCATGTTAGGCAGCTCACAAGATCTAACAATGAAGCACAACAAGGAGAAGACGACCATCTAGCTACTGCTATGGACCCATGGTCCAGGGGTGAACTACTCACTCATCACTCCGGAGGCGATCATGGCGATGAAGAGTCCTCCGGGAGATGAATCCCCTCTCCGGCAGGTGCCGGAGGCGATCTCCAGAATCCCCGAGATGGGATAGCGGCGGCGGCGTCTCTGTAAGGTTTTCCGTATCGTGGCTCTCGACGGGGGTTTCGCGACGGGGCTTTAAGTAGGCGGAAGGTCAACGCGAGGGGCCACACGGGGGCCCGGGGGCTAGGTCGGCGCGGCCGGGGCCGGGCCGCGCCGGCCACCCTGGCTGCCTCGTGGCCCCACTTCGTTAGGTCTTCGGTCTTCTGGAAGCTTCGTGCAAAAATAGGACCCTGGGCGAAAGTTTCGTCCAATTCCGAGAATATTTCTTTACTAGGATTTCTGAAACCAAAAACAGCAGAAAACAGCAACTGGCTCTTCGGCATCTTGTTAATAGGTTAGTTCCAGAAAATGCATAAATATGACATATAATGTGCATAAAACATGTAGGTATCATCGATAAAGTAGCATGGAACATAAGAAATTATCGATACGTTGGAGACGTATCAGCATCCCCAAGCTTAGTTCTGCTCGAGCAGGTAAAACGATAACAAAGATAATTTCTGAAGTGACATGCCATCATAATCTTGATCATACTATTTGTAAACATATGTAATGAATGCAGCGATCAAAGCAAAGGTAATGACATGAGTAAACAACTGAATCATATAGCAAAGACTTTTCATGAATAGTACTTCAAGACAAGCATCAATAAGTCTTGCATAAGAGTTAACTCGTAAAGCAATAAATCAAAGTAAAGGTGTTGAAGCAACACATAAGAAGATTAAGTTTCAGCGGTTGCTTTCAACTTGTAACATGTATATCTCATGGATATTGTCAACATAAAGTAATATAACAAGTGCAATATGCAAGTATGTAGGAATCAATGCACAGTTCACACAAGTGTTTGCTTCTTAAGGTGGAAGGAGATAGGTAAACTGACTCAACAATAAAAGTAAAAGAATGGTCCTTCAAGAGGAAAGCATCGATTGCTGTATTTGTGCTAGAGCTTTTATTTTGAAAACATGAAACAATTTTGTCAACGGTAGTAATAAAGCATATGAGTTATGAAAATTATATCTTACAAGTTGCAAGCCTCACGCATAGTATACTAATAGTGCCCGCACCTCGTCCTACTTAACTTGGACTACCGGATCTTTGCATGCCATGTTTCAACCAAGTGTCACAAAGGGGTACCTCCATGCCGCCTGTACAAAGGTCTAAGGAGAATGCTCGCATTTTGGATTTCTCGCTTTTGATTATTCTCAACTTAGACATCCATACCGGGACAACATGGACAACAGATAATGGACTCCTCTTTAATGCATAAGCATGTAGCAAAGTTATTATTCTCATATGAGATTGAGGATATATGTCCAAAACTGAAACTTCCACCATGATTCATGGCTTTAGTTAGCGGCCCAATGTTCTTCTCTAACAATTTTGCATGCTCCAACCACTAAAATGATAGACCTTCAGACAAGACGGACATGCATAGCAACTCACATGATATTCAACAATAGTTGATGGCGTTCCCCAGAAACATGGTTATCGCACAACAAGCAACTTAATAAAATATAAAGTGCATAAGTACATATTCAATACTACGATAGTTTTTAAGGCTATTTTGTCCCATGAGCTATATATTGCAAAGGTGAATGATGGAATTTTAAAGGTAGCACTCAAGCAATTTACTTTGGAATGGCGGGTAAATACCATGTAGTAGGTAGGTATGGTGGACACAAATGGCATAGTGGTTGGCTCAAGGATTTTGGATGCATGAGAAGTATTCCCTCTCGATACAAGGTTTAGGCTAGCAAGGTTATTTGAAGCAAACTCAAGGATGAACAAGTGCAGCAAAACTCACATAAAAGACATATTGTAAACATTATAAGACTCTACACTGTCTTCCTTGTTGTTCAAAACTCAATACTAGATATTATCTAGACCTTAGAGAAACCAAATATGCAAATCAAATTTTAGCAAGCTCTATGTATTTCTTCATTAATGGGTGCAAAGCATATGATGCAAGAGCTTAAACATGAGCACAACAATTGCCAAGTATCACATTATCCAAGACATTTTTAGAATTACTACATGTAGCATTTTCCAATTCCAACCATATAACAAATTAACGAAGAAGAAACTTCGCCTTGAACATTATGAGTAAAGCCTAAGGACACATGTGTCCATATGCAACAGCGGAGCGTGTCTCTCTCCCACAAAGTGAATGCTAGGATCCATCTTATTCAAACAAAAACAAAAAAACAAACCGACGCTCCAAGTAAAGAACACCAGATGTGACTGAATAAAAATATAGTTTCAGGGGAGGAACCTGATGATGTTGTCGATGAAGAAGGGGATGCCTTGGGCATCCCCAAGCTTAGACGCTTGAGTCTTCTTAAAATATGCAGGGATGAACCACGGGGGCATCCCCAAGCTTAGAGCTTTCACTCCTCTTGATCTTAGTATATCATTCTCCTCTCTTGACCCTTGAAAACTTCCTTCACACCAAACTTCAAGCAAACTCATTAGAGGGTTAGTGCATCATTAATAATTCACACATTCAGAGGTGACACAATCATTCTTTTCACTTCTGGACATTGCATAATGCTACTGGACATTAATGGATCAAAGAAATAAATCCAACATAGCAAAAGAGGCAATGCGAAATAAAAGGCAGAATCTGTCAAAAACAGAACAGTCCGTAAAGACGAATTTATAAATGGCACCAGACTTGCTCAAATGGAAAAACTCAAAACTAATGAAAGTTGCGTAAATATCTGAGGATCACGCTCGTAAATTGGCAGATTTTTTCGAATTTTCTACAGAGAATTATGCCCAGATTCGTGACAGACAGCAATGCTGTTTCTGTGCAGCGATCCCAAATATAACATCAACTTTGACATAGAAACTTTACTTGGCACAAAAACATGATAAGGAGAGGTTGCTACAGTAGTAAACAACTTCCAAGACTCAATAAAACAAAAAATTGCTGTAGGTAAAAACATGGGTTGTCTCCCATAAGCGCTTTTCTTTAACGCCTTTCAGCTAGGCGCAGAAAGTGCAAATCAAGTATTATCGAATGAAGAAGCATCAACATCATAGCTTGTTCTAATAATAGAATCAAAAGGCAACTTCATTCTCTTTCTAGGGAAGTGTTCCATACCTTTCTTGAGAGGAAATTGATATTTAATATTACCTTCCCTCATATCAATAACAGCACCAACGGTTCGAAGAAAAGGTCTTCCCAACACAATTGGACAAGATGCATTGCATTCGATATCCAAGACAACAAAATCAACGGGGACAAGGTTATTGTTAACCGTAATATGCACATTATCAATCCTCCCCAAAGGTTTCTTTTTAACATTATCGGCGAGATTAACATCCAAATAACAATTCTTTAATGGTGGCAAGTCAAGCATATCATAAATCTTTTTAGGCATAACAGAAATACTTGCACCAAGATCACATAAGGCATTACATTCAAAGTCATTGAATTTCATTTTAATGATGGGCTCCCAACCATCTTCTAACTTTCTAGGAATAGAAGTTTCAAGTTTTAGTTTCTCTTCTCTAGCTTTTATGAGAGCATTTGTAATATGTTTTGTAAAGGCTAAATTTATAGCACTAGCATTAGGACTTTTAGCAAGTTTTTGCAAGAACTTTATAACTTCAGAGATGTGGCAATCATCAAAATCTAAATCATTATGAGCTACAGCAATGGGATCATTGTTCCCAAGGTTGGAAAAAATTTCAGCAGTTTTATCACAAGCAGTTTCAGCAGTTTTAGCAATTTCAGGCAGTTTTGTTCGCTTTGCACTAGGAGTAGAAACATTGCCAACACCAATTATTTTACCATTGATAGTAGGAGGTGCAGCAACATGTGAGGAGTTAGCATTACTAGTGGTGGTAATAGTCCAAACTTTAGCTACATTATTCTCTTTAGCTAGTTTTTCATTTTCTTCTCTATCCCACCTAGCACGCAACTCAGCCATTAATCTTATATTCTCATTAATTCTAACTTGGATGGCATTTGCTGTAGTAGTAATCTTATTATCAAGATCATTATTAGGCATAACTTTCAACTTTAAAAGATTAACATCAGAGGCAAGCCTATCAACTCTAGAAGCGATAGTATCAATTTTATCAAGCTTTTCCTCAACAGATTTGTTAAAAGCAGTTTGTGTACTAATAAATTCTTTAAGCATGGCTTCAAGACCAGAGGGTACACTTCTATTATTGTTGTAAGAATTCCCATAAGAATTACCATAACCATTACCATTAGCAGAAGGATATGGCCTATAGTTATTACCAGAGTTGTTCCTATAAGCATTGTTGTTGAAATTATTATTTTTAATGAAATTCACATCAACATTTTCTTCTTGAGCAACCAATGAAGCTAAAGGAACATTATTTGGATCAACATTAGATCTACCATTCACAAGCATAGACATAATCACATCAATCTTATCACTCAAGGAAGAGGTTTTTCAACAGAATTTACCTTCTTACCTTGTGGAGCTCTTTCCGTGTGCCATTCAGAGTAATTCATCATCATATCATCAAGAAGTTTTGTAGCCGCCCCCAATGTGATGGACATAAAAGTACCTCCAGCAGCTGAATCCAATAAATTCCGCGAAGAAAAATTTAGTCCTGCATAGAAGGTTTGGATGATCATCCAAGTAGTCAGTCCATGGGTTGGGCAATTCTTTACCAAAGTTTTCATTCTCTCCCAAGCTTGAGCAACATGTTCAGTATCTAATTGTTTAAAATTCATTATGCTACTTCTCAAAGAAATAATTTTAGCGGGAGGATAATATCTACTAATAAAAGCATCCTTGCATTTAGTCCATGAATCAATACTATTCTTAGGCAAAGATAGCAACCAATCTTTAGCTCTTCCTCTTAATGAGAAAGGAAACACTTTCAATTTAATAATATCACCATCTACATCTTTATACTTTTGCATTTCACAAAGTTCAACAAAATTATTGAGATGGGCAGCAGCATCATCAGAACTAGCACCAGAAAATTGTTCTCTCATAACCAAATTCAGTAAAGCAGGTTTAATTTCAAAGAATTCTGCTGTAGTAGCAGGTGGAGCAATAGGTGTGCATAGGAAATCATTATTATTTGCATTTGTGAAGTCACACAACTTAGTATTTTCAGGGTTGGCCATTTTAGCAACAGTAAATAAAGCAAACTAGATAAAGTAAATGCGAGTAACTAATTTTTTTGTGTTTTTGATATAGCAAACAAGATAGCAAATAAAGTAAAACTAGCAACTAATTTTTTTGTGTTTTGATTTAGTGCAGCAAACAAAGTAGTAAATAAAATAAAGCAAGACAAAAACAAAGTAAAGAGATTGAGAAGTGGAGACTCCCCTTGCAGCGTGTCTTGATCTCCCCGGCAACGGCGCCAGAAAAAGTGCTTGATGCGCGTAGATGTACACGTCCGTTGGGAACCCCAAGAGGAAGGTATGATGCGCACAGTGGCAAGTTTTCCCTCAGTATGAAACCAAGGTTTAATCGAACCAGTAGGAGCCAAGAAGCACGTTGAAGGTTGATGGTCGCGAAATGTGATGCGGCGCAACACCAGGGATTCCGGCGCCAACTAGGAACCTGCACAACACAACCAAAGTACTTTGCCCCAACGAAACAGTGAGGTTGTCAATCTCACCGGCTTGCTGTAACAAAGGATTAAACGTATCGAGTGGAAGATGTTTGCAAAGAAAACAGTAAAACAAGTAGATTGTATGCTATGGAAAGAATAGGACCGGGGTCCACAGTTCACTAGAGGTGTCTCTCCCATAAGATAAAAGCATGTTGGGTGAACAAATTACAGTCGGGCAATTGACAAATAGAGAAAGGCATAATAATGCATATACATGACATGGTAAATATAGTGAGATTTAATTGGGCATTACGACAAAGTACATAGACCGCCATCCAACTGCATCTATGCCTAAAAAGTCCACCTTCAGGTTATCGTCCGAACCCCCTCCAGTATTAAGTTGCAAAGCAACAGACAATTGCATTAAGTATTGTGCGTAATGTAATCAATAACTACATCCTTAGACATAGCATCAATGTTTTATCCCTAGTGGCAACAGCACATCACAACCTTAGAACTTTCTGTCACTGTCCCAGGTATCAATGAAGGCATGAACCCACTATCGAGCATAATTACTCCCTCTTGGAGTTAAAAACTTGGCCAGAGCCTCTACTAATAACGGAGAGCATGCAAGATCATAAACAACACATGAACAATAGATTGATAATCACCATAATCATAGTACTCTCTATCCATCGGATCCCGACAAACACAACATATAGTATTACATATAGATGATCTTGATCATGTTAGGCAGCTCACAAGATCTAACAATGAAGCACAACAAGGAGAAGACGACCATCTAGCTACTGCTATGGACCCATGGTCCAGGGGTGAACTACTCACTCATCACTCCGGAGGCGATCATGGCGATGAAGAGTCCTCCGGGAGATGAATCCCCTCTCCGGCAGGGTGCCGGAGGCGATCTCCTGAATCCCCCGAGATGGGATTCGCGGCGGCGTCTCTGTAAGGTTTTCCGTATCGTGGCTCTCGGTACTGGGGGTTTCGCGACGGGAGCTTTAAGTAGGCGGAAGGTCAACGCGAGGGGCCACACGAGGGGCCCAGGGGCTAGGTCGGCGCGGCCCGGGGCCGCGCCGGCCACCCCCCGGCTGCCTCGTGGCCCCACTTCGTTAGGTCTTCGGTCTTCTGGAAGCTTCGTGCAAAAATAGGACCCTGGGCGAAAGTTTCGTCCAATTCCGAGAATATTTCTTTACTAGGATTTCTGAAACCAAAAACAGAAAACAGGCTGGCTCTTCGGCATCTTGTTAATAGGTTAGTTCCAGAAAATGCATAAATATGACATATAATGTGCATAAAACATGTAGGTATCATCGATAAAGTAGCATGGAACATAAGAAATTATCGATCGTTAGACGGGGAGGAGTCCCAAGTGGACTCCCCTTAGGGCCACCCCCCCATATGGTAGGTGGAATTCCCACCTCTAGTGGGAATCCTAGCTTGGGAAGGTTTCCCACCATATGGAAGGTTTTGGGTTCGGGTCTTATTCGGAGACTTGTAGTCCAACACTTGGGGCTTCCACCTATATAATGAGGGCCAAGGGGAGGGGGCCGGCCACACCAAAGCCTCAAGCTTGGCCGCCCCCTATAGTGGCCGGCCACCCCCTCTCCCCAAACCCTAGCGCCCCGCTCCTCCACCATATCCCGCACGCTTAGCGAAGCTCCGCCGGATTTCTCCACCGCCACCGACACCACGCCGTCGTGCTGTCGGATTCAAGAGGAGCTACTACTTCCCCGCTGGAACGGGGAGGTGGACGTCGTCTTCATCAACAACCGAACGTGTGACCGAGTACGGAGGTGCTGCCCGTTCGTGGCGCCGGAACCGATCGTGATCAAGATCTTCTACGCGCTTTTGCAAGCGGCAAGTGAACGTCTACCGCAGCAACAAGAGCCTCCTCTTGTAGGCTTTGGAATCTCTTCAAGGGTGAGTCTCGATAATCCCCTCGTTGCTACCGTCTTCTAGATTGCATCTTGGCTTGGATTGCGTGTTCGCCGTAGGAAAATTTTTGTTTTCTATGCTACGTTATCCTACAGTGGTATCAGAGCCGTGTCTATGCATAGATGGTTGCACGAGTAGAACACAATGGTTTGTGGGCGTTGATGCTCTTGTTATCTTTAGTTGAGTACTTTGCATCTTTGTGGCATAGTGGGATGAAGCGGCTCGGGCTAACTTTACATGACCGCGTTCATGAGATTTGCTCCACGCTTGACATGCAACTTGTATTGCATAAGTGGCTTTGCGGGTGTCTGTCTCTCCTACTATAGTGAAGATTCAATTTACTCTTCTATTGACAACACTAGTATCACCGTTGTGGTTCATGTTCGTAGGTAGATTGGATCTTGCTCGAAAACCCTAAACCACGTAAAATATGCAAACCAAATTAGAGAACGTCTAACTTGTTTTTGCAGGGTTTGGTGATGTGATATGGCCATAATGTGATGATGAATATGTATGAGATGATCATTATTGTATTGTGGCAACCGGCAGGAGCCTTATGGTTGTCTTTAAATTTCATGTTGAGTAGTATTTCAAAGTAGTTGTAATAGTTGCTACATGGAGGACGATCATGAAGACGGCGCCATTGACCTTGGTGCTTCGCCGACGATGATGGAGATCATGCCCGTTGATGATGGAGATCATGTCCGTGCTTTGGAGATGAAGATCAAAGGCGCAAAGACAAAAGGGCCATATCATATCACATATGAACTGCATGTGATGTTAATCCTTTTATGCATCTTATTTTGCTTAGATCGCGACGGTAGCATTATAAGATGATCCCTCTCACTAAAATCTCAAGATAATAAAGTGTTCATCCTTAGTAGCACCGTTATCAAGTCTTATCGTTTCGAAGCATCTCGTGATGATCGGGTGTGATAGATTCGATAAGTACATATAACGGGTGCAAGACAGTTTTGCACATGCGGATACTAAGGTGGCCTTGACGAGCCTAGCATGTACAGACATGGTCTCGGAACACGTGATACCGAAAGGTAGAGCATGAATCATATGATTGATATGATGAACACTTTGAGTGTTCGCCATTGAAATTACATCTTGTCTCGTGATGATCGGGCATAGGTGTGATGGATTTGGTTCGTGTGATCACTAAGACAATGCGAGGGATATTGTTTTGAGTGGGAGTTCACCTAGATTTTTAATTATGTAGAATTAAAATTTGAACTCAATTTGTCATAAACTTAGTCTAAACTATTGCAAATATGTTGTAGATATGGCGTCCCCAATCAATTTTAACCAGTTCCTAGAGAAAGAAAAGCTTAAGAGCAACGGTAGCAACTTCACCGACTGGTTCCGTCATGTGAGGATTTTCCTCAATGGCGGAAATCTGCAATATGTGCTTGATGCACCGCTAGGTGACCCTCCTGCAGAAACTGAAACCGATGAAGTAAAGAATGTTTACGCGACTCGGAAAACTCGGTACTCTCAAGTTCAGTGTGCCATCTTATGCAGTCTGGAATCCGATCTTCAAAAACGTTTTGAGCACCACGATCCTCATGAGTTGATAAAAGAGTTGAAGACTATTTTTGAGACTCATGCGGCCGTGGAATGCTATGAAGCATCGAAACATTTTTTCAGCTGTATGATGGAAGAAGGCAGCTCCATCAGTGAGCACATGCTCGTCATGACCGGGCATGCGAAGAAACTCAGTGACTTGGGAATAGTGATTCCTAACAGACTGGGGATTAATCGTGTCCTTCAATCACTGCCACCAAGTTACAAGAACTTTGTGATGAACTACAATATGCAGAACATGAACAAGGAGTTTCCTGAACTCTTTGGCATGCTAAAAGCTGCTGAGATTGAGATCAAGAAAGAGCACCAAGTGTTGATGGTCAACAAGACCACCAGTTTCAAGAAACAGGGCAAGTCTAAGGGAAAATTCAAGAAGGGTGGCAAGAAAGCTGCCACGCCTCCTATGAAACCTAAGAACGGCCCTAAGCCTGATGCTGAGTGTTATTACTGCAAGGAGAAGGGACACTGGAAGCGTAATTGCTCCAAGTATTTGGCGGATCTGAAGAGCGGCCTTGTCAAGAAGAAGAAAGAAGGTATATCTGATATACATGTTATAGATGTTTATCTCACTAGTTCTCGTTCTAGTACCTGGGTATTTGATACTGGTTCGGTTGCTCATATTTGTAACTCGAAACAGGAACTAAAGAATAAACGACAACTGCTGAAAGATGAAGTGACGATGCGCGTTGGAAACGGATCCAAGGTCAATGTGATCGCAGTCGGGACACTTCCTCTACATCTACCTTCGGGATTAGTTTTAAGCCTAAATAATTGTTATTATGTACCTGCGTTGAGCATGAACATTATATCTGGATCTTGTTTAATGCAAGACGGTTATTCATTCAAGTCTGAGAATAATGGTTGTTCTATTTTTATGAATAATATCTTTTATGGTCAAGCACCACAAAAGAATGGCTTATTTCTGTTAGATCTCGATAGTAGTAATACGCATATACATAACATTGATGCTAAGCGAATTAAATTGAATGATAATTCTACTTATATGTGGCACTGTCGTCTTGGTCATATTGGAGTGAAACGCATGAAGAAACTCCATACTGATGGATTACTTGAATCACTTGACTTTGAGTCACTTGATAGATGCGAAGCATGTCTGATGGGAAAAATGACTAAGACTCCATTCTCGGGTATGATGGAGCGAGCTACTGACTTATTGGAAATCATACATACAGATGTGTGTGGACCAATGAGTGTAGCATCGCGCGGTGGTTATCGTTATGTTCTAACCTTCACAGATGATTTGAGTAGATATGGGTATATCTATTTAATGAAACATAAATCCGAAACTTTCGAGAAGTTTAAGGAATTCCAAAGTGAAGTAGAAAATCAACGTAACAAGAAGATTAAATTTCTACGATCTGATCGCGGAGGTGAATATCTGAGTTATGAGTTTGGCATGCATTTAAAGAAATGCGGAATACTTTCACAATTGACACCGCCGGGAACACCACAACGAAACGGTGTGTCCGAACGTCGTAATCGAACTCTCTTAGATATGGTTCGTTCTATGATGTCTCTTACTGATTTGCCGTTATCATTTTGGAGTTATGCATTAGAGACAGCCGCATTCACTTTAAATAGAGCACCATCAAAATCCGTTGAAACGACGCCGTATGAATTATGGTTTAATAAGAAACCTAAGCTGTCGTTCCTAAAAGTTTGGGGTTGCGAAGCCTATGTAAAAAAGTTACAACCGGACAAGCTAGAACCCAAAGCGGAGAAATGCGTCTTCATAGGATACCCTAAGGAAACTATAGGGTACACTTTCTATCACAGATCCGAAGGCAAGATCTTTGTTGCTAAGAACGGAACCTTTCTTGAGAAAGAATTTCTCACTAAAGAAGTGACTGGAAGAAAAGTAGAACTCGATGAGATTGAAGAATCTCTACTCGTTGATCAGAGTAGCGCAGTACCGGAAAATGTTCCTGTACCACCTACACCGGCAACAGAGGAAGCTAATGATAATGATCATGAAACTTCAAATGAGACAGCTACTGAACCTCGCAGATCGACAAGGGATCGTGCCACTCCAGATTGGTATGATCCTTGTCTAAATGTCATGATTGTGGATAACAATGATGAGGACCCTGCGACGTATGAAGAAGCGATGATGAGCCCAGATTCCAACAAATGGCAAGAAGCCATGAAATCCGAAATGGGATCCATGTATGATAACAAAGTATGGACTTTGGTAGAATTACCTGATAGCCGCAAGGCTGTCGAGAATAAATGGATCTTCAAGAGAAAAACAGATGCCGATGGTAATATTACTGTCTATAAAGCTCGACTTGTCGCAAAGGGTTTCCGACAAATTCAAGGTGTTGACTACGATGAGACTTTCTCACCTGTAGCGAAGCTAAAATCTGTGAGGATTTTGTTAGCAATAGCTGCATTTTTCGATTATGAGATTTGGCAGATGGATGTCAAAACGGCGTTCCTTAATGGAGACATTGAGGAAGAGTTGTATATGGTACAACCCAAAGGTTTTGTCGATCCTAAAAATGCTGACAAAGTATGCAAACTTCAGCGTTCAATCTATGGACTGAAGCAAGCATCGAGAAGTTGGAACCGACGTTTTGATAAGGTGATCAAAGACTTCGGGTTTATACAGTGTCATGGAGAGGCCTGTATTTACAAGAAAGTGAGTGGGAGCTCTGTAGCATTCCTGATATTATATGTAGATGACATATTATTGATTGGGAATGATATAGAACTATTAAGCAGTGTAAAGGGTTATTTGAATAATAGTTTTTCAATGAAAGACCTTGGTGAAGCATCATACATATTAGGCATCAAGATTTATAGAGATAGATCAAGACGTCTAATAGGGCTATCACAGAGTACATACCTGGACAAGATTCTGAAGAAGTTTAGAATGGACGAAAGTAAGAAAGGATTCTTACCTATGTTACCAGGCAAGGTCTTGAGTAAGACTCAAGGACCGGCTACGGCAGAAGAAAGAGAAAGGATGAGTCAGATCCCCTATGCCTCGGCAGTAGGCTCTATCATGTATGCCATGCTATGTACAAGACCGGATATAGCACATGCTGTTAGTTTGACTAGCAGATATCAAAGTGATCCAGGAATGGAACACTGGACAGCGGTCAAGAATATCCTGAAGTACTTGAAAAGAACTAAGGATATGTTTCTTTGTTATGGAGGTGACCAAGAGCTCGTTGTAACAAGTTACACCGATGCAAGTTGGAACACTGATCCTGATGACTCTAAGTCACAATCTGGGTACGTGTTTATATTGAATGGTGCTGCAGTAAGCTGGGCAAGCTCGAAGCAGTGCACGGTGGCGAAATCCTCAACAGAATCGGAGTACATAGCGGCTTCAGAGGCTTCATCAGAAGCGGTATGGATGAAGAGGTTCATTGTAGAGCTCGGTGTGGTTCCTAGTGCATTGGACCCACTAGTCATCTACTGTGACAACATGGGTGCCATCGCCAATGCACAAGAACCAAGGTCACACAAGAGGCTGAAGCATATCAAGCTGCGTTACCACTCGATTCGCGAGTACATCGAAGATGGAGAAGTAAAGATTTGCAAAGTACACACTGATCTGAATGTAGCAGATCCGTTGACTAAAGCTCTCCCTAGGGCAAAGCATGACCAACACCAGAATGCCATGGGTGTTAGGTACCTTACAATGTAATCTAGATTATTGACTCTAGTGCAAGTGGGAGACTGTTGGAGATATGCCCAAGAGGCAATAATAAAAGTGGTTATTATATATCTTTATGTTTATGATAAATGTTTATATACCATGCTATAATTGTATTAACCGAAACATTGATACATGTGTGTTATGTAAACAAACAAAGAGTCCCTAGTAAGCCTCTTAACTAGCTTGTTGATTAATAGATGATTAGTTTCATAATCATGAACATTGGATGTTATTAATAACAAGGTTATATCATTGTATGAATGATGTAATGGACACACCCAATTAAGCGTAGCATAAGATCACGTCATTAAGTTATTTGCTATAAGCTTTCAATACATAGTTACCTAGTCCTTATGACCATGAGATCATGTAAATCACTTATACCGGAAAGGTACTTTGATTACATCAAACGCCACTGCGTAAATGGGTGGTTATAAAGGTGGGATTAAGTATCCGGAAAGTATGAGTTGAGGCATATGGATCAATAGTGGGATTTGTCCATCCCGATGACGGATAGATATACTCTGGGCCCTCTCGGTGGAATGTCGTCTAATGTCTTGCAAGCATATGAATAAGTTCATAAGAGACCACATACCACGGTACGAGTAAAGAGTACTTGTCAAGAGACGAGGTTGAACAAGGTATAGTGTGATACCGATGATCAAACCTCGGACAAGTAAAATATCGCGTGACAAAGGGAATTGGTATCGTATGTGAATGGTTCATTCGATCACTAAAGTCATCGTTGAATATGTGGGAGCCATTATGGATCTCCATATCCCGCTATTGGTTATTGGTCGGAGTGAGTACTCAACCATGTCCGCATAGTTCACGAACCGTAGGGTGACACACTTAAAGTTGGATGTTGAAATGGTAGAACTTGAATATGGAATGGAGTTCGAATATTTGTTCGGAGTCCCGGATGAGATCCCGGACATCACGAGGAGTTCCGGAATGGTCCGGAGAATAAGATTCATATATAGGATGTCATTTTATGTGAATTAAAATGATTCGGAAGGTTCTATGGAAGGTTCTAGAAGGTTCTAGAAAAGTCCGGAAGAACACACCTAGGAAGGTGGAGTCCACATGGGACTCCACCTCCATGGCCGGCCAACCCTAGTGGGGAGGAGTCCCAAGTGGACTCCCCCTTAGGGGCCGGCCACCCCCCCATATGGTAGGTGGAATTCCCACCTCTAGTGGGAATCCTAGCTTGGGAAGGTTTCCCACCATATGGAAGGTTTTGGGTTCGGGTCTTATTCGGAGACTTGTAGTCCAACACTTGGGGCTTCCACCTATATAATGAAGGGCCAAGGGGAGGGGGCCGGCCACACCAAAGCCTCAAGCTTGGCCGCCCCCTATAGTGGCCGGCCACCCCCTCTCCCCAAACCCTAGCGCCCCGCTCCTCCACCATATCCCGCACGCTTAGCGAAGCTCCGCCGGATTTCTCCACCGCCACCGACACCACGCCGTCGTGCTGTCGGATTCAAGAGGAGCTACTACTTCCGCTGCCCGCTGGAACGGGGAGGTGGACGTCGTCTTCATCAACAACCGAACGTGTGACCGAGTACGGAGGTGCTGCCCGTTCGTGGCGCCGGAACCGATCGTGATCAAGATCTTCTACGCGCTTTTGCAAGCGGCAAGTGAACGTCTACCGCAGCAACAAGAGCCTCCTCTTGTAGGCTTTGGAATCTCTTCAAGGGTGAGTCTCGATAATCCCCTCGTTGCTACCGTCTTCTAGATTGCATCTTGGCTTGGATTGCGTGTTCGCCGTAGGAAAATTTTTGTTTTCTATGCTACGTTATGAGAGAAACTCATGTAACAATCAAAGCAGGGGCATTTGCAGATAATAATAAAACGGTATCCAAGTACTAATCAATCAATAGGCATGTGTTCCATATATAGTCGTACGTGCTCGCAATGAGAAACTTGCACAACATCTTTTGTCCTACCAGCCGGTGGCAGCCGGGCCTCTAGGGAAACTACTGGAAATTAAGGTACTCCTTTTAATAGAGTACCGGAGCAAAGCATTAACACTCCGTGAACACATGTGATCCTCACATCACTACCATCCCCTCCGGTTGTCCCGATTTCTGTCACTTCGGGGCCATTGGTTCCGGACAGCGACATGTGTATACAACTTGCAGGTAAGATCATAAACAACGAATATCTTCATGAATCAATAACATGTTCAGATCTGAGATCATGGCACTCGGGCCCTAGTGACAAGCATTAAGCATAACAAGTTGCAACAATATCATAAAAGTGACATCTACGGATACTAGGCACTATGCCCTAACAATCTTATGACTATTACATGACCAATCTCATCCAATCCCTACCATCCCCTTCAGCCTACAGCGGGGGAATTACTCACACATGGATGGGGGAAACATGGCTGGTCGATGGAGAGGCGTTGGCGGTGATGGCGGTGAAGATCTCCTCCAATTCCCCGTCCCGGCGGAGTGCCAGAACGGAGACTTCTGGCTCCCGCGACGGAGTTTCGGTGTGGCGGCTCTCTGGAGGGTTTCTGGCGACTTCCCCTTCTCCTCGTGCGTTTTTAGGTCGAGGCCGATAAGTAGTCCGAAGGAGAGCGTCGGAGGCCGGCCGAGGGGGCCACACCATAGGGCCGCGCGGGCCCTAGGCCGCGCCGCCTTATGGTGTGGGGCCCTCGGGCCTCCACTTGATTTGTCCTTCTGGCTCCGTCAGTATTCTGGGAAAATAGGGCCTTCTGCATAAATTCCGAGGATTTTCCCGAAAGTTGGATTTCTGCACAAAAACGAGACACCAGAACAGTTCTGCTGAAAACAGCGTTAGTCCGTGTTAGTTGCATCCAAAATACACAATTTAGAGGCAAAACAATAGCAAAAGTGTTCGGGAAAGTAGATACGTTTTGGACGTATCAACTCCCCCAAGCTTAGCTTATTGCTTGTCCTCAAGCAATTCAGTTAACAACTGAGCGATAAAAGAACTTTCACGAACATATTTGCTCATATGATGTATATATTCTCATGCTATGGCTAATACTTAAGCAGTTCATAATGAGATACATGCAAATAAGATCATCCAACAGCTATGTCAATCATGGAGAGGTACCAACAATTAATAATAAGCATCATGAATCATGTATATAAGCAGGATTGCAATGTTCATAAGAGAATATGATAAAGTGGTATCTCGCTTGCCCGTATTTGATCGGCCAGGCACCTCTGGAGTTCATAGAAAGACTAGAAGTAGTGATTGTCAAAGATAAAAGCATCAAAGTTATACCACAATCAATCATATTTTGAGACAAGCATATTATACTAAGAATGACAGTTGTGCTCTCAAGATAGTGCTCAAAGAAAGAATGGAGACACAACATAAAAGTAAAAGATTGACCCTTCGCAGAGGGAAGCAGGGATTAACATGCGCTAGAGCTTTTCATTTTAAAACAGGAGTAAAATTATTTTGAGAAGTGTTTGTTGTTGTCAACGAATGGTAATGGGTACACTAACTACCTCATCAACCGGACTCCCAAGAGCGGCTCCCATGAATTATTTGCATGTTTATGTGGCACTCCTTCCAACCTTTCTTACACAAACCATGGCTAACCGAATCCTCGGGTGCCTGCCAACAATCACATACCATGAAGGAGTGCCTTTTTATTTAAGTTTTATTATGATGATGACACTCCCCCAACCTTTGCTTACACAAGCCATGGCTAACCGAATCCTTCGGGTGCCGTCCAACAATCACAAACCATGGAGGAGTGTCTATTTAAGTTAATTAATTTGGGACTGGGAATCCCATTGCCAGCTCTTTTTGCAAAATTATTGGATAAGCGGATGTGCCACTAGTCCATATGAGAGTCCGTCAAAAGTAAATGACAAGGTTGAAAGCTAAACACCACATACTTCCTCATGAGCTATGAAACATTAACACAAATTGAGAAGCATTTTGAAAGTTTTAAAGGTAGCGCATGAGAATTTACTTGGAATGGTTTGAAATGCCATGCATAGGTATTTATGGTGGACACTTTGGAATAACTTGGTTTTCATGTGTTTGGAAGCACGAGCAGCATTCCCGCTCAGTACAAGTGAAGGCTAGCAAAAGACTAGGGAGCGACAAATCAAGAGAGCAGTAACTGTCATAATCATGCTTGCGGCAAAATAAATTAACGGAGGCATAAAAGTGATACAAGAACTCTGAAGCAATATAAATCATCGAGGCTTAATTGACTTTTTGTTCAGTCATATGCATGCGTGAGCATGTGCCAAGTCGATATAAATGAATTATTCAGAGGAGGATACCACAATGCCATACTTACTTATGAATAAAACAATGCAAGCGAACATCCATGACATGCTACTCATATTAATAAATTGGAGCTAAACATGAGAGATCATGAACTACTAGACTTTCTCAAATAACATATACCTCACATGAACCAACTAAGCATGCTCACATGGATGAGTATATGTACAAAAATGAAAACAAATAGAGTTCATACCAGCCTCTCACCACAATCCAATTGTCGTAGATCGTCATTATTGCCTTTCACTTGTGTAGCTTGGATAATATGAAATGAAAACCACGCTCCAGCCACCGAAGACCATTGAACTCATGATGAACTTTACAAACCAAAGAAGAACAGCAAATATTTTTGGTGTTTTCGAATTGGAAACAAGAACAAAAGAAACAAGCAAACAAAGCAAAATCTTTTTGGGTTTTCTTATGGCAAACTACCGATAGCAAACGAAGTAAAATAAGAGCAAAGAACCAAATAAACAAATGGTGAAGAGAAACAACAGAAATATTTTTGGTCTTTTTGTGTTTTAGGAGAAACAAAGCGAAAACAAAAGAATGCAAACTAAAAGAAACACAGAAAAGCAGGATGACAGAAATCTGCCAAATCCTGACAGCAGTACAGAAATCGAAATTAACAAAAATCTTCCATTGCTCAGACCAAAAAGTGTTCAACTAATGAAAGTTAGATAACAACCTGGGGCACATGCTCAAAAATTGGCAACTCAAAATAACGTTCTGGCTGTGCGTACGAATTTTTTTGGTAACAGCCCAGAATCTGTTTTTGGACAGCACTTCCCCAAATATCATCTCCTTCTCATTAGAAAACCACTCTAAGAAACTAAACAAGTATGTACAAGTATCCAGCAACCATAATATGCAAAGAATGAGTGATGCCGGTATACCTCCCCCAAGCTTAGGCTTTTGGCCTAAGTGGAGTTCATTCCCACGGTCCCCATGAAGTGGTGTCTCCGTACGACGAAGAACGACCCGGTTCCAGGTATGTGCTGGAGGAAACATCGGGGTATGTGACGGTGCAGTCGTAGGAGGGCTCGGCGTTCTCGGAGTCATGTTGCTGGTGGAATTCTTGTATCTTCATATGTTCCTCCACCTCCTCCTTAGTGAGCGACCATGATTGCCTGTCAATATTGAACAAACCTGGCTGGGGAAGAGGGATTTCCTTCTCATTCCCGTCAGCAAACAACATTCTATAGACCATATTATCTATAGTGGAATCAGTAGTAACAAAATGATGACTCTTCATAGCAGCAATATCTAGTCTCCTAGGGGTTAATGGCACATCATTAGAATCAAGAGGAAGTCTTAAATGTGTTAAAATGCGCAGTGCAATAGTTCCTCCAAAAATAGGCCCCCTGCTAGACAGGCGGCGAGCAATAAGAGAACCAAGATGATAAGGTGTCTGTCCAGTAAGTGCAGCATTCAAGAAAGCAAGATGATAGCTAGAGATATTACTAGTATTTTCCCTACCAAGAATACTAGTAGCAATGTAATATGCAAAATATTTAATGGCGGGAAGTTGAATATTTCTTATCTTCCCGCGCTGAATGGTGCGGCAATCATCTTCGGTGATCCCTCGATAGAGCTCCAACAGGTCCCGGGGGTTGTCATCAATCCTCCTTGCTGTACCTACAGGGGCAATATCCAATGCACGACAAAATTCTTCCAATTCCATAGTAACAGGATTATCATAGATCTTGAATGCAACTGTCGGCTCATATTGCGTGTTGTGGAACTTGAAGCTCTCAACGAAAATTTTGGTGAGCCTGTAGTATTGTTCCCTTTCATCTCCCACGTAGGTGGCTAAGCCTGCCCTGTTGACAAGGGTGAAGAAGTCATCCAATATCCCTGCATTTGTCAGAAAATCATAACATGGGAAGGATGAAGCATTAGGAGCCCCATTGTCCTCCTCGGGCGCGAAGCTAGGCGCGATGATATCCTCATTGTAGGATCGCCTAATCTGAGTGGACGCCCTCGAGGGCCTACCGGTGCTGGTTGTTCCTTTCTTGAACAATTCTCCAAATTTGAATTTCTTCATCTTCCTTTTCTGAAATTTTCAACAACCATTATAAAATTTGATTTCAAGGTATATAATTGAGGGGAACTACTATAGGAACTTGCTAGAGTACTAAACATGCATCAAAACTAGTTTCTACCACTTAGAACAAGCATGCAAGCTCACTAAACATGTTATCTACAGCAGCAAAATATTCAAGATATACTCAACCAAACAAAATTCTAATTGGACAATCAAAGGAGTCACATACCAAGGAGTAAATGTGCCAAATTTCAGACAGAAATCTGGGCTGAGCAAGGAGATCGAGAAATCGCGAGTTCTTGAGCAGAAACGCGAGTGAGAGGAACTTGGTGCGAGTTTTTTCGGGAGAGAGAAGATGCTGGGAGGAAGAGATGAAGTAGTGGGGCAAGGAGGGGCCCACACCACAGGGTGGCGCGCCCACCTCCTTGGCCGCGCCGGCCTGTGGTGTGGCACCCTGTGGTGCCCCAGGTCATCCTCTGGTACTCCCAGGTGCCTCGTCGAAAAATAGGACCAACGGTGTAATTTTCGCGAATTTTTGAAAACTTTGAAAAATGCACATTTCTGGGTATTAAATTAATTATTACTGCGCAGGAAAATGATTTCCAAAATCCTAACAACTAAGGCATATTGCAAAACAAAAAGGTGCTACAGCAAGTAAAACAAATGGAGGGAGAAAGAAAGAAAGAAATGTTGTTTAGCTCTCTTATGCATTAAAATATACTTGTTAACAAGGTTGATCAAGTCTTGCTACCAAATAAATTTTATATGACATAAGAAGAAGTAAACCTCAAATCAATCATGTTACCTTATATTGAATTGATATGGATCCAATCACAAGAGTTTGATATTCTTCTTTAGGCTCATATATAGGACAATCAATGGTTCCCACTTTGATAGTTTTCACATTAGAAATTGTATTAACTCCATATACTTTATCAATCCTCTTGGGAAAATAGACAGTGTGTTCCTTATCATCAACATTGAAAGTAACCATGCCTTTATTGCAATCAATAACAGCCCCTGCAGTATTAAGAAAGGGTCTTCCAAGAATAATGGACATATTATCATCTTCAGGCATTTCCAACACAACAAAATCAGTTAATATCAAGCAATGTTGAGTAACTTGCACAGGAACATTTTCACATACACCAACAGGAATAGCAGTAGATTTATCAGCCATTTGCAAAGATATATCGGTTGGTATCAACTTATCTAAATCAAGTCTCTTATAAAGAGAAAAAGGCATTACACTAACTCCCGCTCCCAAATCACATAGAGCAGTTCTAACATAATTATTCTTAATAGAACAAGGAATAGTAGGTATACCTGGGTCGCCCAACTTCTTTGGAACTTTGCCATTGAAAGAGTAATTAGCAAGCATAGTGGAAATTTCCTCATTGGGGATTTTCCTTTTGTTAGTAACAATATCTTTCATATACTTTGAATAAGGAGGCAATTTAATAGCATCAGTCAAAGGGATTTGCAAAAATAAAGGTTTCATCCAATCACAAAATTTATTATAATGTTCCTCCTCCTTTGATTTTAGTTTCTTAGCAGGAAAAGGCATTTGCTTTTGAACCCAAGGTTCTCTTTCATTACCATGTTTCTCAGTAATAAAATCTTCTTTAGTGTACTTTTTATTTTTAGCAGGCTTTTCAGGTTCTTTTTCAATTTCTTCTTTATCAGGAGTATCATCCTTATCATTATCTTTATCATGTTCATTACCACTTTCAGTTTCAGCATCAGAAATAGAAATACTATTAGGATCATTAATAGGTTCAGAGGATTCTACAACATTCTTATGTTTCTTTTTCTTTTTCTTAGATGGAGCACTAGTTTTAGTTAGTTGAGAATCTTGTTCAACTCTTTTGGGATGCCCTTCAGGATATAGAGGATCCTGGGTAGAAACACCACCTCTAGTTGTTACTTCATAAGCATGTTTTTCTTTAGAATTATTTCCCAACAAGTCATTTTGCACTTTAGTAAGTTGATCAATTTGAGTTTGAACCATTTGAAAATGTTTAACAAGTATCTTAACATCATTGGAGGTTCTCTCCACAATATCATGCAATTCACTAATAGCTCGAGAATTTTCCATTAAATGATTCTCCACTCTCATATTAAAGTTTTCTTGCTTAACAATATAATTATCAAACTCATCTAAGCATTGAGCAGGAGGTTTTGAATACGGAATATCTTCCCTAGTAAAGCGTTGAAGAGAGTGTACCTCAATCATGGATGAAGGGGGAGTTATCTCACATAAATCTTCTATAGGAGGTAAATTCTTCACATCTTCAGGTTTAATACCCTTCTCTTTAAGAGACTTCTTGGCTTCCCTCATATCTTCATCATTTAATTTAATCATACCCCTCTTCTTCAATATCGGTGTCGGGGTTGGTTCAGGTGTAGACCAATCATCATGATTCCGGCCTATTTTAGCCAATAATTCTTCAGCGTCGTCTGGAGTTCTTTTCCTGAAAACACAACCAGCACAACTATCCAGGTATGCCCTAGACTCAATGGTTAGTCCACTATAAAATATATCAAGTAAATCATGCTTTTCCAAATCATGGTCAGGCTGAGCTCTAATAAGAGAGCAAAATCTCGCCCAAGCCTCAGGCAATTTCTCTCCATCTTCCTGGTCAAAATTATAAATTCTCTGCAAAGCAGCATGTTGAGCACTAGCAGGAAAGTATTTCCGGAAGAAAACATCAAGCAATTCTTTTGGACTTTTAATAGAACCAGGAGGCAAATTATTATACCAAGTTTTAGCATCATCCTTTAATGAGAAAGGAAAAATTTTAGCGACAAAATAAGTACGCATCTTGACATTATCAGAAAACAAGCCACTAAGAGTAGATAACTCAGTCATGTGTTCAACAGCACTTTCTTTTTCAGTACCACAAAAGGGTGTTTTCTCAACAATAGCTATATGAGATAGATCAAGAGAAAAATCATAATCTTTATCCTTAATGTTTATAGGAGATGTGGCAAATTTAGGATCAGGAGATAGTTTATATCTAACAGCATGTTCTGCAAGCAACTTTTTAATTTTTCTTGCATCAGTAGTAGCATTGCATTTTTCAATAAAATCATCATCAAGCTCTACATAATCTTCATCAAGATCATCACTAGAATATTCAACAGACTCAGGTGAATTAACAGGTGTAGCAGCATTTTCATTAGGAGTTTCAGTATTTTCAATTTGCCTAGACTTAGCAATTGTAGCATCTAGAAAAGATCCTAACGAACCATCATTATCAAGCACAGCAGAAGCATCATCACAATTATGAGAGGAATTTTCAGATTCAGCAGAAGTACCAGCATTTGAAGCTTGTGGTGGTGAAACAAGTTTACTTATCACAGATGGTGAATCAAGAGCAGCAGAGGTACTAAGAGTTGTACCTTTTCTTGTAGTGGATGGTAATATGGCGATCTTAGTATCGCGAGGTTTACCCATGATGGAGACTTTGCAGCGAACAATATCAATCCAAGTGAACTTCCAAATAAAGCTATGCTCCCCGGCAACGGCGCCAGAAAATAGTCTTGATGACCCACAAGTATAGGGGATCGCAACAGTCTTCGAGGGAAGTATTACCCAATTTATTGATTCGACACAAGGGGAGACAAAGAATACTTGTAAGCCTTAACAGCGGAGTTGTCAATTCAGCTGCACCTGGAAACAGACTTGCTCGCAAGAGTTTATCGGTAACAGTTTTATTGCAGTAGGAATAGTAAAATAACAGCAGCGGTGAAATAAAGACAGCAGTAGTGATTATAGTAAACAGCAGGATTAAAATACTGTAGGCATAGGGACGGATTAACGGGCGTTGCATGGATGAGAGAAACTCATGTAACAATCAAAGCAGGGGCATTTGCAGATAATAATAAAACGGTATCCAAGTACTAATCAATCAATAGGCATGTGTTCCATATATAGTCGTACGTGCTCGCAATGAGAAACTTGCACAACATCTTTTGTCCTACCAGCCGGTGGCAGCCGGGCCTCTAGGGAAACTACTGGAAATTAAGGTACTCCTTTTAATAGAGTACCGGAGCAAAGCATTAACACTCCATGAACACATGTGATCCTCACATCACTACCATCCCCTCCGGTTGTCCCGATTTCTGTCACTTCGGGCCATTGGTTCCGGACAGCGACATGTGTATACAACTTGCAGGTAAGATCATAAACAACGAATATCTTCATGAATCAATAACATGTTCAGATCTGAGATCATGGCACTCGGGCCCTAGTGACAAGCATTAAGCATAACAAGTTGCAACAATATCATAAAAGTGACATCTACGGATACTAGGCACTATGCCCTAACAATCTTATGACTATTACATGACCAATCTCATCCAATCCCTACCATCCCCTTCAGCCTACAGCGGAATTACTCACACATGGATGGGGAAACATGGCTGGTCGATGGAGAGGCGTTGGCGGTGATGGCGGTGAAGATCTCCTCCAATTACCCGTCCCGCGAGTGCCGAACGGAGACTTACGCTCCCGCGACGGAGTTTCGCGATGGCGGCTCTCGGAGGGTTTCTGGCGACTTCCTTCTCCTCGTGCGTTTTAGGTCGAGGCCGATAAGTAGTCCGAAGGAGAGCGTCGGAGGCCGGCCGGGGGGCCACACCAGGGCCGCGCGGCCCCCCCTAGCCGCGCCGCCTTATGGTGTGGGGCCCTCGGGCCTCCACTTGATTTGTCCTTCTGGCTCCGTCAATATTCTGGGAAAATAGGGCCTTCGCATAAATTCCGAGGATTTTCCGAAAGTTGGATTTCTGCACAAAAACGAGACAGGAACAGTTCTGCTGAAAACAGCGTTAGTCCGTGTTAGTTGCATCCAAAATACACAATTTAGAGGCAAAACAATAGCAAAAGTGTTCGGGAAAGTAGATACGTTTTGGACGTATCAGCGGCCAACGCCCCAGCCGCGACCCGCACGTTCCGGTGGCTCACCCCGGCCGAGCAGCTCGAGCGCCGCCGCCTCGGCTTTGTGCTTCAACTGCGACGAGCCTACACACCCGGCCACGTCTGCCCTCGCCTCTTCTACCTGGAGACGGTCGATGACGTCAAGGAGGACACATTCGCCGAGACGCCAGCGCCGACCGAGCCCGCCACCACGACCGCGCCGACCACTGCCTTTGTGGTCTCGCTCGATGCGCTGGCTGGTATCCGCCACGAGTGCACTATCACTATCGCTGGCTGGAAGGTGCCTTTCATGATGGATGAAAGCGTAAACTGACGGACGAAACCACGGAGACGTTAGCTCCTTTATTATTAGGTATAGAAAGGGCGAAGTAGAGCTATGTTCCATGGGCGTTTGGTTTCCTCTCCTGACCTGTCCGCCTTTCCTTCCTTCCATTCCTGTGCATCGATTAGGTAATAGGCATCATTGTGTAGAGCCTTGCTCACAATGAAAGGTCTTTCCCATGGAGATGAGAGTTTGTGCCATCCCTCAGTGCGCTGCACTAGACGTAGTTGTAAGGGTATTTTACCCTTATCCATTATTTTGGTAACAATGACACCGTGCTAGAGTATTTGGCCTAATATATGTTTATAAGGATAATCCCAGGTATTAGACAAAGAGGCATAAATGGTGTATCAAAGGAACAAGAGGAGACCCCCACTTCGACAACAATCAAAAAGGGTCTCACATCCTGCGGTCGGAGGCCGGTCGGACGCCTCGCCGGCCTTCCGGTCTCCTGGTCGACGGGCGACTGGGCGGGCGCCCGGCGCCAACCGTCCCTCGTGCTGATGCCATCCGGGAGAGGCTCTGGAAGACACGGAGCTGCCCGGTCACGGCCGGTCAGTCCGGTTTGGACCGGATACTTCCGGTCGGACCGGGTGCAGGACCGGCGCCGGCGCCAACCGGGACTGCGCGATGCCTTCGGAGGAGTCTGGCGACACTTCCTCGCTCCGGTCTCGGTCGGTGCCGCCCGGTTTGGACCGGCCGGTCCGATCCCTGGCCCCGGTCGGACCGGGCCCTGCGCCGGACGGTCCGGTCTCTGGTCCGGTTGACCGGGAATCTCGGGGAGAAAGCTGAGGTGGCAAGTTGACAACGGCCACATTTCAAGTGACACTATATATATACCCCTTCTTCTACCTCTGAAGAGGTAGGCACTACACTACAAGCTGTTCTTGAGCTCTCTCTCTCTCATACTCCATTGTTAGAAACACCAAAAGCCTCAGATCTCTCTCCTCCTCCACCCAAACTCAAATCCCTCCGGGGAAACGATAGAGGAGGACCCGATCTACTGTTCTACCAAGCCAAATCTCATTCCCCCTTGTATTCATCAAGAAGCTTGCTCTCTAGGGTTCCTTGGAAACCCTAGGTGGGCAAGAGTGGTCCGGAAGCATCCGGGCTGTGGATTTGCTCCTGACAAGATTGTGAAGGTTTGGAGGCTACCTCAAAGTCTACCACAAGTGAGTGAGCTATTCCTTCGTGGGATAGGCTCCGGAGAATAGGGTGAGCCTTCGTGGCGCGGGGAATCCTTCGTGGGACCTCCACTCCTCCAAACGTGGTGTACCTTCTTGCAAAGGAATGGAACACGGGAATAAACTCTCGTCTCCGCGTGCTATCGGTTATCTCTAACCGAACTCTTTACTTGTGATTTATCTGCCTGTGAGAGCCTTCGTGCTCGAGTTAGTTGTATCCTCATATAGGTTGTTTCACCTAGTTTGCATTAGGCTCACCTTTATTTCCGCAAAGCCTAATATTGCAAAGAAAGAATTAAAATCTGTAGAAACCTATTCACCCCCCTCTAGGTTTACCATCTCTGAACTTTCAATTGGTATCAGAGCCTGGACTCTTATTAAGGGCTTCACCGCCTTAAGAGTGAGATGGAAAAACTATTCGAGGGTCTAGATGAAGACTCTAACCTTTCGGTTAGAGAAATGAAATCTAGATTCTTGGCATATGATGCCGAGAAGAAGAAAAAGGAGGATGAACTACAAAGCCAAATGGCAGAGATGACTGCCATGCTTAAGAACTTGACTAGTGTGACTCCTAGTGGGGTTTCGGCCTCTCAAGGAAGTTTTCATGAAGTCAACCATGACTATCCCAAAAACACTTCACCCATGCCTCATATAAACCATAGTGGGAATGTTCCCCATTTTGATGGAACTCACTTTCCTTTTTGGAAATCTGCTATGGAATCTCATATTCGCAGCTGCAGTGTGGAGCTATGGGAGATCATTGTTGATGGATACCGGAAGCCACATGATCCCACTCGGTTGACCTCCACCGAATTCTACAACCGTCAACTCAATGCCTCCGCACGTGACAAGATTAGAAGTGGCATCAACCGCAAGCTCCTTGATCAAGTCAATGACATTGACTCCGCTAAAGAGTTGTGGGATCGGATCGTAGTACTCCAAGAGGGAACCGATTTGATCCAATCAGCTCTTTATGAGTCCGCAAAGCAAGAGGCCACCATGTTCATGATTCGAGAAGGAGAATCCGTGGCCGATGCCTATGCAAGGCTTGGTGCTCTTAAAGTGAGGGTCAAGGGACTATGACGGCTTTGAGATGAATGAAGCATTCATAAAGTCTAAGGTCATTGCCATGATTGCAGTCCAAGAAGACACCAACCTTGCACTCAACTTGCAAATCATTACCAAGAGTGCTGATCTGAACTCCGATGATCTAGTCTCCTATGTGGCAGCCATTGAAAACATGGCCAAGGCAGGAAAAAGGCTCATGGCGATGAACCGTGTTGATGAAGCCTCACGCAACCATGAAGCATCACACAACCTTGCTCTCAAGGCTAGAGCTGACCATGGAAGAGAAGAAGACTATGAAATTGAAGAAGATGAAGAAATGACTTCAACTAGTGACATCGCCACAGACTTTGCTTTCTTTGCCAAGAAGTACAAGGCAAAGTTTCCAATGCTCCTCAATGACAAGAAGAAGAAGAGAACTTGCTACAACTGTGATGAAGATAGCCACTTTGCAAATGAGTGCCCTTATGAGAAAAGGGTAGACAAGCCAAAGTTTGTCAAAGGGGTCAAGCCAAGATTGAAGCCAAACCCAATCAACGATCGATACAAGAAGAACAAGGGAAGAGCCTTTGTTGGGGCCGAGTACATCTCCGATGAAGAAGAGGAAGATGAGGAGAAGGAGGCCGGAGTGGCCGGTTTGGCTTTCTCCAAGCCCGGGTCACTCTTCACATATGATTACTCCAAGGACTACTCCACGGAGAATGATGTCGGTTCTTCCTTCATGGCAAGAATGACTCAAGATGATGACTCCGATGATTCTCTCCCCTCTACGATCGTTGGCTCTTGTCTAATGGCAAGAGAAACCAAGGTAATGGAATCTCCACCTTCTCTAACTAGTGTTCTTGATGATGAATCTGAAAATCAAGAAGAATTAGCCATGCTTAAGGAACTTTACAAAGTTAGATGCACCCTTCGTGGTGAAGCTCTTGTCAAGTTTGATTTCTTGATGGACTCCCTCAAAGAAAAGGACGAGTCCATTGAGGAATTAGAATATCATTTGAATGATAAGGAACGGAGATTCAATCTCCTAAGACAAGAGCTAAAAACCGAAAGGTGCATATCTCAAGGCCTTAAGCAACAAATTGAAACTTATGAACTAGATAAAGTTAAGGATCTTGAAACTATTGAAAGGGCTCAATCATTGACCCAAGAGCTCAATGCCTCAAAGGAGGAGCTTGAAGTTGCTCATGCTTCTCTCACTAGGGATCTTGACCACCTTGAAAGAGCTAACAAGCTTGTTAAGGATGAGCTCAAGAAACTTGGAGAGAACCATGATCTACTCCAAGAAACCTACACGAAGGCTCTTGAATCAATGAATGATCCCATTATTGATAAAGATGTTGCTAGTTCCTCCACCTCCTTTACTAGTGAGCATGCTAAGCTTGTTGCGGAACATGTTCGTTTACAAGAGGAACTATCTTTGCATGTTGAGACCAATACATATCTTGAATCTTTGGTAACCAAATATGGTCTCAACTATCATCCTAATGAATCGGCTTGTGAGCAAGCAACTATTCTTGAGGAAAATGTTAGGTTGAAGAAGGAACTTGCCAAGTTCACCACAACCAAGAATAAGATGGGATTGGATGACCTCTTGAGTAAGCAAAGGTCAAACAATCAAAAGCATGGACTTGGGTATGTTCCCAAGCCCTACAAGAAGAACAACTACAAGAAGGAGAAGCCCGCTCAAGAAAAGAACAAGAAGGTCACTAATGATGGCAAAGCCCCAAAGGGCAAAGCCACTAGTGGTGACCGCACGGGGCCAAACAATCACTATGCTTTATTTATTGATTATTATGGTGATGTTTATGCTAACTATGTTGGCCCTCGTAATGGCTATGCTTATAGAGAGTACTCAATTTGGGTACCAAAAGATATTGTTGCCATTGCAAAGGAACCCATTAATCGATGGGTTCCTAAATCCTCTACTTGATTTTGTAGGGGTATTCCTCCGGTGGTCCAAAATGGGTGTTTGATAGTGGATGCACCAATCATATGACCGGAGGAAGAGGTGTGCTTGATCAATTCATTGAGGATATCAACAAGAAGTCAAGCATCACCTTTGGTGACAACTCAAAGGGAAAGGTACTTGGGTATGGCAAGGTGGCAATCTCTAAGGACTTGTGCCTTGAGACGGTCATGCTTGTTGAATCCCTTGGCTATAACTTACTTTCTATATATCATCTTGCCGATGCCGGTTACAATTCATATTTTACTAATTATTGTGTGAAAGTCTTTAGGAGTGACAATCTCAAATTGGTCCTTGTTGGATATGTGGAGAACAACCTTTATGTGGTTGACCTCTCGAAAGAGAGCCCCTCTCCCTCCACATGTCTAATTTATCAATGTCTACGTATTGTAGACTTGGGTTTTGGGAGAGAGCGACGATGGAGATTCCGGGAGCGAGATTAGGCACACGACGTACCCAGCTTCGGGTCCCCTCGGTGGAGGATCCCTACGTGCTGCTAGCAATCTACTATATGATCATAGATGTGTTTACAGGGTGCCGCCATAAGCGGAGCTATGTTGTCTATATTCTGTCTATCTGTTGGCCTATCTCTCCTCCTCCTGTATTTCGGGTGCCCTGGCTGGCTTTATATATGCAACCAGCCTAGGGTTTTACAAGAGTCCTAGTCGACTACTTCGGGTTGCCTTGTTGGGCCTTCTCCATATTGGGTCTTCTCCATATTGGGCCGAGCCAGGTATACTAATAATGGGTACCCAAAGGGTATGCCCATGTCAGTAGCCCCCGAGTTTATAGGGAAGTCGAAGACTTGCGTAGAAACTCCAAGCATAACCATCTCCGAAGTCGAAGAAATACAAGGCGAGGTCCATGTCGTAGATCATGTGTAGCGTAGATGATGTCGACGATTCTTGAAATTATCGGGTGCGCGGCAGCGCTCCCGATGGGAGTAGCCCCCGAGTCTATGGGCAAGTGCTTGCACTTAGGCATAGACTCAAGTTGTACTACTCGATGAAGAACTTAACTATATTTCTGGAAGACTTGATGAAATCCATGTGCTCCCGATGGGAGTAGGCTCCACTCGAGTCGTAGAATCGAGTTGAGTCTACAAACCTGAATTGCCGTAGATGTTGTCGAAGTTATCTTTCTATCGGGTGCGCGACCAGCGCTCCCGATGGGAGTAGCCCCCGAGGCTACAGCCAAGTGTTTGCACTTGGGTGTAGGCTCAACTTGCTTTTAATCGACACCACAATTTTTCCTCTTTCTTATATCTTATCGGGAGGGTGAACAATACTCTTGATAAGAGTAGCCCCCGAGCCTATGGGCAGGTGCTTGCACCTAGGCATAGACTCAAGTTGTACTACTCGATGAAGAACTTGACTATATTTCTGGGCGCAACCCCTCTTTTTATCGACTCCAGGCCGTTGCTATTTTTATTTGACATCCATATCTATATTGTACAGGGATAATGGTAATTGGGGCTAGTTCATCTGACGGATCAGGTACTAGTTAACTGCTCTAGTGGCAATCCGCAAAAACCTACTTCAAGATCACGTCCCTGGACATGATCCCGGGATACTGGTGTTAACTCGACAGGTGCCGCTTAAGGTCTTACCATTCTGTCGAGTCCAGTCATGTTTTATCGGGTACCTAACGCGTCCGTTAGGATTTTTCTTCGTATCTGTTGATACGGAAAAAAGTAGCAAACCGACGTCAGAGACGGTGCCACGCCGCTCAGAACGGATCCGGGGTCTTACCTTCGCAGAGTTTTGCGGCATTCAGAGATTATTCGCGACTTTTAGCGCTCGAGAATATATTGTCGAGTGCCTTGTTCGGCTGATGCAATGACCCATTTTACGGGCTCTTCTATATTTTTCTCGGGCGTGATGAGACAGCCGAATATATTGGATTCTTCTATATTGTCGGGTTCATCACCGATGCTCTTGCTCGGAAGAATATGACGAGTCAATGGACCCGAAGATTTGTCCATCTCTCTTTTTTTTTCCTCCTTGATGGAAATTTCGTCGAGTTCTTTCTTGAAGAAAATTTCTTCGGGTCCTCCTTGAGGACAATTCTTCGGGTCCTTCTTGAAGATAATTCTTCGGGACCTTCTTGAAGATAATTTTTCGGGACCTTCTTGAAGATAATTTTTCGAGACCTCCTTGAAGATAACTTTTCGGGTCCTGTTCTTTCTTGAAGACAATTTCGTCGAGTTCTACCTTTGGACAATTTCGTCGGGTTCCCTTTTGTAGACAATTTCGTCGGCTTTCTCTTTTTGGACACGACGAAGTCGATGCATGATGAAGTCTTCGAGTGTAGATAAGAAATCTAGCCAAAGTAGAAACCACAAATAGCAAAAGTGGATGCCGCGAAATTGTTGATGAAGAAATAGCCGAGCCCCCGAGCGTTGCTGAGGTGATGTCATGATTGTTGTGTCGCAGTTGTGACCCGAGGCGAAATCGTTGTCGAGCCCCCGAGCGTTAGGCGTGACGTCGAAATAAGTTGATGGAGTCGCGGCGTCATATTTGGTGAAGCCATTTAAGATGAAGCCATAGACAATAATATACGAAGATGAATCCCAGATGAAGTATTTGAGATGAATCCATATTGAAGATTACGCCATTAAATATAGAGCATATATTGAAGATAAATCCGTCGATATCATAGAGGATGAATCCATTGCCCGAAGAATCCAGTAATAATCATAGAAGATGAATCCGCTGATATCATAGAAGATGAATCCATTGATCCGAAGAAAATAATTCCAGTAATAATCATAGAAGATGAATCCATTGACCGAAAACGCATCGGGTAATATTGTATAAGTGAACCAATAATAACCCAAAGAAAACCAATCCAGTAATCCGAAGAAAATAAATCCACTGAGCCGAAGAAGATAAAGCCACTAAGTCGAAGAAAATAATTCCACTGAGCCGAAGAAAATAATTTCACAGCCGGGAAGATATATCCAGAGCCGAATAAAAGAAATTCACCAAGTAACCAAGTATATTTGTAGTAACGAATTAATGACGTCTTCATGTGGCCGCTACGTGGTCGTGGGTTCGATTCCCACAGACGGCGCCAATTGACAAGGTATTAACTTATCAATGCCTACGTATTGTAGACTTGGGTTTCGAGAGAGCGACGATGGAGATTCCGGGAGCGAGATTAGGCACACGGCGTACCCAGCTTCGGGTCCCCTCGGTGGAGGATCCCTACGTGCTGCTAGCAATCTACTATATGATCATAGATGTGTTTACAGGGTGCCGCCATAGGCGGAGATATGTTGTCTATATTCTGTCTTATCTGTTGGCCTATCTCTTCTCTCCTATTTCGGGTGCCCTGGCTAGCTTTATATATGCAACCAGCCTAGGGTTTTACAAGAGTCCTAGTCGACTACTTCTTCGGGTTGCCTTGTTGGGCCTTCTCCATATTGGGTCTTCTCCATATTGGGCCGAGCCAGGTATACTAATAATGGGTACCCAAAGGGTATGCCCATGTCACCCTCCACATGTCTAATGGCGGCCAAACATGACGAAGGTTGGGTTGTGGCATCGCCGCCTTGGTCATGTCAACATTAGAAATCTTAAAGAACTCCTAAAGGGTGAGCACATTGTTGGACTAACCAGCATTTCTTTTGAGAAAGATCGTGTATGCAGTGCATGTGTAGCCGGAAAACAACTCAAGAAGAGTCATCCTATCAAGAGCATCGTCACCACATCTAGGCCTTTGGAGCTCCTTCATTTGGATCTCTTTGGGCCATCACATTATGATACTCTTGGTGGAAGCAAGTACGGACTTGTCATTGTCGATGATTACTCAAGATACTCTTGGGTCTTTCTCCTCAAGTCTAAGGATGAGACCCATAGAGAGTTCATTACCTTTGCCAAGAAGGCTCAACGGATGTATGAATCTGAGATCAAGGCAATAAGGACCGACAATGGCACCGAGTTCAAGAACTACACTATGCAAGAGTTTGTTGATGATGAGGGCATCAAGCATGAGTTTTCAGCTCCATATACCCCTCAACAAAATGGTGTTGTTGAAAGGAAGAACCGAACTATCATTGAGATGGCAAGAACCATGTTGAGTGAATTCAACTCACCCCACAACTTTTGGGGAGAAGCCATCTCTACAGCTGTCCACTACTCCAACCGGCTCTTCCTCCGTCCCCTCCACAACAAAACTCCATACGAGCTTCTCACAGGTAACAAGCCTAATGTCATGTACATTCGTGTCTTTGGATGCAAATGTCTTGTTAAGAACAATAAAGGGAAGCTTGGTAAATTTGAAACTAGAACCATAGATACGTCTCAAACGTATCTATAATTTCTTATGTTCCATGCTACTTTTATTACAATACTTGAATGTTTTATACATACTTCACATTATTATACATTTTCGGCACTAACCTATTAACAAGATGCCGAAGTGCGAGTTCCTGTTTTCTGTTTTTGGTTTCAGAAATCCTAGTAAGGAAATATTCTCGGAATTGGACGAAATCAACGCCCAGGGGCCTATTTTTACACGAAGCTTCAGAAGACCGAAAGGGAGACGAAGTGGGGCCACAAGGTGGCCAGACACCAGGGCGGCGCGGCCCAGGCCCGGGCCGCGCCGGCCTGTTGTGTGGGCCCCTCGTGACGCCCTTTGACCTACCCTTCCGCCTACAAATAGCCTTCGTCGCGAACCCCACTGAGAGCCACGATACGGAAAACCTTCCGGAGACGCCGCCGTCGCGAATCCCATCTCGGGGATTCGGAGATCGCCTCCGGCACCCTGCCGGAGAGGGGAATCTCAGGAGGGCTCTACATCATCATGCCCGCCTCCGGATTGATGCGTGAGTAGTTCATCCTTGGACTATGGGTCCATAGCAGTAGCTAGATGGTTGTCTTCTCCGCTTGTGCTATCATTGTTATAGATATTGTGAGCTGCCTAACATGATCAAGATCATCTATTTGTAATGCTACATGTTGTGTGTGGCGGGATCCGATGAATATAGAATATTATGTTAACTTGATTATCAATCTATCATATATGTGTTGTTTATGTTCTTGCATGCTCTCTGTTGCTAGTAGAGGCTCTAGCCAAATTGATACTTGTAACTCCAAGAGAGGGTATTTATGCTCGATAGTGGGTTCATGCCTCCATTGAATGTGGGACGTGAGAGAAAGTTCTAAGGTTGTGGATGTCTGTTGCTACTAGGGATAAAACATCGATGCTTTGTCTAAGGATATTTGTGTTGATTACATTACGCACCATAGTTAATGCAATTATCTTGTTTACAACTTAATACCGGAAGGGGTTCAGATGATAACCCGAAGGTGGATTATTTAGGCATAGATGCATGCTGGATAGCGGTCTATGTACTTTGTCGTAATGCCCTGATTAAATCACATAGTAATTATCATTGATATGTATTGAATCTTTATTTGTCAATTGCCCACTGTAATTTGTTCACCCAGCATGTTAGTTATCTTATTGGAGAGACACCTCTAGTGAACCTGTGGACCCCGGTCCATTCTTTTACATCTGAATACATTCTACTGCTTTTACTATTCTTTGCAAACAAACACCATCTTCCACTCGATACGCTTAATCCTTTGTTTCAGCAAGCCGGTGAGATTGACAACCTCACTGTTACGTTGGGGCAAAGTACTTTGATTGTGTTGTGAAGGTTCCACGTTGGCGCCGGTTTCACGGTGTTGCGCCGCACTACACTCCTCCACCAACAACCTTCACGTGCTTCTTGGCTCCCTACTGGTTCGATAACCTTGGTTTCATCCTGAGGGACTGCTGTGCGCATCATACCTTCCTCTTGGGGTTCCCAACGGACGTGTACATCTACGCGCAACAAGCATAAATTTAGGCGCCGTTGCCGGGGAGATCAAGACACGCTGCAAGGGAGTCTCCACTTCCAATCTCTTTACTTTGTTTTTGTCTTGCTTTACTTTATTTTTATTTACTGTCTTGTTTGCTTCATATTAAAAACACAAAAAAATTAGTTACTTTACTTATTGTCTTATTTACTTGTTCTATATCAAAACACAAAAAAATTAGTTACTTGTCTTTACTTTATTTGCTTAGTTTACTTTATTGCTGTTATAATGAGTAATCCAGAAGTTGAAGTTCGTTCTTTTAAGCAACAAGGTGAAGAAAGTTTTAAAGATGCTTGGTACAGAATTAGTAATGCTCATCATAGGTGCATTAAGAAACACTCCACTACTATCCTTCTTAGGAACTTTTATGTTGGCTTATCTAGTTGGAATAGGTATGTTCTTGATACTCTTTCGGGAGGTAATTTCCTAGGTACTCTGCTTTAGAAGCTAGTTGCATCATTGAGAGTCTAGTTGGGATACCACCTGTTAATAAAGTTAAAATTGAAATCTCTCTTGAGGATGTTATGAAAAAATTGGAAACCATAGAGAAAAAATTTCCAAGTATTGAAACCAAATTGGAAATGTTATTTGATAAAACTGATGAACTTGATAAATCCCTAGGAGGAATTGATGAAAGAATTGGTGTCCTAGGAACTTGTGTTGTCCATGATAATCAAACCAATAGGATTGATGAACTTGAAAAAGCTATGGGAACCTTGGGTTCAACTTTTTCTTCTCTCAAGTATAAGGAAAAAGCTTATGTGGGTAAAGAGCAAAAATTCATGTATGCCTCTAAGGTGTCTAAACAAAAGAATTATTATAGGCCTAAAATTGATAAAACCCCTAGCACCACCATAGGAAATTTAGATAATGAAGCATCTAAGGTACCCTCTGCAACAAGTTGTGTTTGCAAGAAAAATAATAATATTGATGCTCCATCTCTTGATGTTACTTGATTTGCACTTTCTGCGCCTAGCTGAAAGGCGTTAAAGAAAGCACTTCTTGGGAGATAACCCATGTTCATTTTATTTACTGTACTGTTGAGTCTTGGAAGTTGTTTACTACTGTAGCAACCTATCCTTATCATGTTTTTGTGCCAAGTAAAGTTTCTAAGTTAAATTTGATGATAGATTTGGATCGCTGCGCAGAAACAGCATTGCTGTCTGTCACGAATTCTCGCAGAAGTCTCTGTAAAAAAATCGAACAAATCTGAAAATTTACGAGCATGATCCTCATATATGTACGCAACTTTCATTAGTTTTGAGTTTTTCCATTTGAGCAAGTTAAGTGCCCCTGCCAGATTCATCTTTACGGACTGTTCTGTTTTTGACAGATTCTGTCTTTTATTTCGCATTGCCGCTTTTGCTATGTTGAATGAGTTTCTTTGTTCCATTAACTTTCAGAAGCTTTGTGCAATGTCCAGAAGTGTTAAGAATGATTGTGTCACCTCTGAATGTGTGAATTTTGGTTATACACTAACCCTCTAATGAGTTTGCTTGAAGTTTGTGTGAAGGAAGTTTTCAAGGGTCAAGAGAAGAGGATGATATACTATGATCAAGAAGAGTGAAAGGTCTAAGCTTGGGGATGCCCCGGTGGTTCATCCCTGCATATTTTAAGAAGACTCAAGCATATAAGCTTGGGGATGCCCAACGCATCCCCTTCTTCATCGACAACATTATCAGGTCACTTCTAGTGAAACTATATTTTATTCCATCACATCCTATGTTCTTTACTTGGAGCATCGGTTTGCTTTTATTTTTGTTTTTGTTTTGAATAAAGTTGGATCCCACCATTCCTTATATTGGAGATATTACGCTCCGCTTTTTCATATGGAACACTTGTGTTCATAGTTATGCTTTAATGTTCATGGCGAAGGCTGAAATTGCTTCGTTAAATTGCTATTTGGTTGGAATCGGAAAATGCTGCATATGGTTTGGTAAATTTGGCAATTGTTTGAGCTCTCATAGATCATGTTTAATTAAGCTCTTGCATCATGTAGTTTAATCTATTAATGAAGAACTACCGTAGAGCTTGTTTAATTTGGTTTGCATGATTGGTCTCTCTAAGTCTAGATATTTTCGGGTAAAGTGTTTGAACAACAAGGAAGACAGTGTAGAGCCTTATAAAGCTTGCAATATGTTCTTGTGTAAGTTTTGCTGTACTGTTCATACTTGTGTTTGCTTCAAACAACCTTGCTAGCCAAACTTTGTACTGAGAGGAAATGCTTCTCGTGCATCCAAACACCTTGAGCCAAAACCCATGCCATTTATGTCCACCATATCTACCTACTATGTGGTATTTTCTGCCATTCCAAAGTAAATTACTTGAGTGCTACCTTTAAAATTTCATTCCTTTACCTTTGCAATATATAGCTCATGGGACAAATAGCTTAAAAACTATTGTGGTGATGAATATGTAGTTATGTGTCTTAATTCTTATAAGTTGCTTGTTGAGCGGTAACCATGTTTCTGGGGACGCCATCAACTTTACCTTTGTTGGATATCATGTGAGATGCTATGCATGTTCGTCTTGTCTGAAGTAAGTGCGATTTCATGATCAAATGGTTTGAGTATGCATATGTTAGAGAAGAACATTGGGCCGCTAACTAAAGCCATGTATCATGGTGGAAGTTTCAGTTTTGGACATACAACCTCAATCTCTTATGAGAATATTAACTGTTGTTGAATGCTTAAGCATTAAAAGAGGAGTCCATTATCTGTTGTCTATGTTGTCCCGGTATGGATGTCTAAGTTGAGAATAATCAAAAGCGAGAAATCCAATGCGTGCTTTCTCCTTAGACACTTGTACAGGCGGCATAGAGGTACCCCTTTGTGACACTTGGTTGAAACATATGTTATGCGATGATAATCCGTGTTTTCCGAGCTAAGTAGGACAAGGTGCGAGCACTATTAGTACTCTATGCATGAGACATGCAACTTGTAGGAAGTATTATGCATAGCACATATGAATTATTACTACCGTTGACAAAATTGTTTCTATGTTTTCAAAACAAAAGCTCTAGCACAAAAATAGTAATCCATGCTTCCCTCTGCGAAGGGCCAATCTTTTACTTGAGTCAGTTTACCCACTTCTTTCTATCTTAGAAGCAAACACTTGTGTTAACTGTGTGCATTGATTCTTACATGTTTACTTATTGCACTTGTTATATTACTCTATGTTGACAAATATCCATGAGATATACATGTTACAAGTTGAAAGCATTCGCTGAAACTTAATCATCCTTTGTGTTGCTTCAATGCATTCTACTTTGAATTTATTGCTTATGAGTTAGCTCTTATGCAAGTCTTATTGATACTTGTTTGAAAGTACTATTCATGAAAAGTTTTGCTATATGATTCATTTGTTTAGTGATTATCTTTGTTAGCAATCTTTTGTTCAGATCACTCCATTCATCTTATATGCTTTACAATAATGTTGATCAAGATTATGTTGGTAGCATGTCACTAGAAATTATTTGTGTTATCGTTTACCTACTCGAGGACGAGTAGGAACTAAGCTTGGGGATGCTTGATACGTCGCAAACATATCTATAATTTCTTATGTTCCATGCTACTTTTATTACAATAATTGAATGTTTTATACATACTTTACAACATTATTATACATTTTACGGCACTAACCTATTAACAAGATGCCGAAGTGCCGATTCTTTTTTTTTGTTTTGGTTTCAGAAATCCTAGTAAGGAAATATTCTCGGAATTGGACGAAATCAACGCCCGGGGGCCTATTTTTACACGAAGCTTCCGAAGACCGAAAGGAGACGAAGTGGGGCCACGGTGGCCAGACACGGCCCGGGCCACGGCCGCGCCCGGCATTGTTTGGGCCTCGTGACGCTGCTGACCTACCCTTCCGCCTACAAATAGCCTTCGTCGCGAAACCCCTGTGCGAGGGCCACGATACGGAAAACCTTCCCGAGACGTCGCCGTCGCAATCCCATCTCGGGGGATTCAGGAGATCGCCTCGGCACCCTGCCGGAGAGGGGAATCATCACGGAGGGGCTCTACATCATCATGCCGCCTCCGGATTGATGCGTGAGTAGTTCATCCTTGGACTATGGGTCCATAGCGGTAGCTAGATGGTTGTCTTCTCCGCTTGTGCTATCATTGTTATAGATCTTGTGAGCTGCCTAACATGATCAAGATCATCTATTTGTAATGCTACATGTTGTGTTTGGCGGGATCCGATGAATATAGAATATTATGTTAAGTTGATTATCAATCTATCATATATGTGTTGTTTATGTTCTTGCATGCTCTCCGTTGCTAGTAGAGGCTCTGGCCAAGTTGATACTTGTAACTCCAAGAGGGAGTATTTATGCTCGATAGTGGGTTCATGCCTCCATTGAATCTGGGACAGTGACAGAAAGTTCTAAGGTTGTGGATGTGCTGTTGCTACTAGGGATAAAACATCGATGCTTTGTCTAAGGATATTTGTGTTGATTACATTACGCACCATACTTAATGCAATTATCTGTTGTTTACAACTTAATACTGGAAGGGGTTCGGATGATAACCTGAAGGTGGATTATTTAGGCATAGATGCATGCTGGATAGCGGTCTATGTACTTTGTCGTAATGCCCTGATTAAATCACATAGTAATCATTGATATGTATTGAATCTTTATTTGTCAATTGCCCTAATTTGTTCACCCAGCATGTTAGTTATCTTATTGGAGAGACACCTCTAGTGAACTGTGGATCCCGGTCCATTCTTTTACATCTGAATACATTCTACTGCAATCTTGTTTTTTTTCTTTGCAAACAAACACCATCTTCCACTCGATACGCTTAATCCTTTGTTTTAGCAAGCGGTGAGATTGACCTCACCGTTACGTTGGGGCAAAGTACTTTGATTGTGTTGTGAAGGTTCCACATTGGCGCCGGTTTCTGGTGTTGCCGCACTACACTCCTCCACCGACAACCTTCACGTGCTTCTTGGCTCCTACTGGTTCGATAACCTTGGTTTCATACTGAGGAAAACTTACTGCTGTGCGCATCATACCTTCCTCTTGGGGTTCCCAACGGACGTGTACATCTACACGCAACAAGGGCACATCTGTTGGATATGAGGAGAACTCCCACGCCTATAGATACTACAACAAGTCCACTGGGGCTATTGAAGTATCTTGTGACGTGGTGTTCTTGGAGGATAATGGCTCCCAAGTGGAGCAAGTTGTTCCATGTGTTGCAGGTAATGATGATGATCCATCTAGTGCCATCAAGCTTATGGGCATTGGGCACATCCGGCCCGTAGAAGTTCATAATGATGATCAAGATGATGGAATAGAAGTATCAAGCTCACCTCAAGTAGAGCCTAGCTCAACTCAAGCTGAGCCATCAAGTGCAACTCAAGATTTATCCTCTACTCAAGATGAGCCACATTCCGAAGAACAAGAAGAAAGCCCTCAACCCACTGAGCAAGACCATGATGATGATCAAGAAACATCCTCAACTCATGTTCAAGCTCAAGTTGTCCCTCATGATCAAGTATTAGCAAGAGATGAATTCATTGACCATGAAGGAACCATTCGGAAGATCAAGGCTGCTACAAGGGCAAGTGACATGAAAGTAGATCAAGTCCTTGGTAGCATCTCAAAAGGAGTGGTAACTCGTAGACACCATGCATTACTTATCACTTATTGTCAACATCGTGCTTTTGTGTCTAGTTTTGAGCCACTCAAGGTACATGAAGCCTTGGTTGATCCGGATTGGGTAATTCCATGCAAGAAGAATTGGAGTGTTTCACTCGTAATGAAGTATGGTCTCTAGTTGAGAGACCCAAGGATCGTCGCATCAATGTTATTGGGACCAAATGGGTATTCAAGAACAAGCAAGATGAGAATGGCATTGTCACTAGAAATAAAGCAAGGTTAGTGGCGCAAGGGTTTGCCCAAATAGAAGGTATGGATTTTGAGGATACCTTTGCGCCGGTAGCCCGTCTTGAAGCTATTCGTCTTTTGCTTGCATTTGCATCTTTCCACAATTTCAAACTATATCAAATGGATGTGAAAAGTGCATTTTTGAATGGTCCCCTAAAAGAAACTGCATATGTAGCTCAACCCCCGGGTTTCGAAGACCCATGCCGACCCAACCACGTGTATTTACTCCATAAGGCACTCTACGGTCTCAAGCAAGCTCCACGTGCTTGGTATGAGTTCCTTAGGGATTTCTTACTACATGATGGGTTTTGCATGGGTACGGTCGATTCCACCCTTTTCACCAAACGGGTTAAAGGGGGTGGCTTATTTATATGTCAAATATATGTTGATGATATTATATTTGGTGGAACTAACCCCAATCATAACAAAGCTTTTGAGCTATTGATGACTAGGAAATTTGAGATGTCCATGATGGGAGAGTTGAAGTTCTTCCTAGGCTTCCAAGTGAGGCAACTTGCAAAAGGCACCTTCATCTCTCAAGAAAAGTATGTGAAGGACATGCTCAAGAAGTTTGACATGACCAATGCGAACCCAATGAAGACACCCATGCCCGTAAAGGGGCAACTTGGCTCATGTGATGGTGAGAAGGATGTGGATATAAAGGTATACCGTTCCATGATAGGATCCTTGCTCTACCTTTGTGCCTCTAGGCCGGATATCATGCTAAGTGTAGGGATGTGTGCTCGTTTTCAATCTGCTCCTAAGGAGAGCCATTTGATGGCGGTCAAACGGATTCTAAGATACCTTGTTCTTACTCCTACTCTCGGGTTGTGGTATCCAAAGGGGTCAACCTTTGAACTCATTGGCTATTCGGATTCCGATTGGGCTGGTGATAAGGTTGACCGGAAGTCTACCTCCGGGGCTTGCCAATTTATTGGCCGGTCATTGGTGAGTTGGTCATCTAAGAAACAAAACTCCACCGCTTTATCCACCGCCGAAGCCGAATATATATCCGCGGCATCTTGTTGCACTCAGTTGTTATGGATGAAGCAAACCTTGAAAGACTATGGTATGTCTCTTGGTACGGTGCCTCTTCTATGTGACAACGAAAGTGCAATAAAGATCGCCAATAACCCGGTTCAACATTGCCGCACCAAACACATTGACATTCGCCATCACTTCCTACGTGACCATGTTGCCAATGGGGACATTGCTCTCACTCATGTGGGGAGAACATACCAATTGGCGGATATTTTCACTAAGCCTTTGGATGATGCCCGGTTTGTCAACTTGAGAGGAGAACTTGGTATTCTTGATCCTAAAAACTTAGATTGAATAACTTCTTGCACTATATTCTTGCATTTATCTAGCTATCTAGCTTAGAGGAACAACACATATGGGGATAGTCATCTTACCATATCTTGGTATGATGCATACCTATGTGTGCAACATAAATAGACACAATGTCATTATATGGACCCAAGCCCCTCATTAAGCCTCAATTGCAACTTGATTCGACTATACAAGGCTAAATGATCTTATTGCAAAAGTCACTTCAAAATGACTTATGATTCTTGATATATATTTCGAATCATGCCCATTGTTGTTATTTACATCTTGTTTGGATTTTCACTCCAATGGGTATGCCTAGAGAACTTTGTGTTTCCAACCCCATGTCTATGCTCATCTCATCATCCTCTATCTATCTATATGTACATGTCATCATCTGAGCATTCATACACATTTACACAAAGAATAGGGGCAAAACGAGGCAAGAGATGACGGGGCAAAACACTCTGGCCGGTCTCGGTTGGACCGGCTTCTGCGCCGAGCCATCCGCGCCGGGCCCGGTCAACCGGGCGGCAAACCGGCGGCTGGTTAAGTGGGGAGGAGGTTACCCCTTGGGGGTCTTCTTCCTCACTTGCCCCTCCACCATACACACCATTGCCGCCGCCTCCATCATCCCCACCTCTTCCTAGGGCCTTCCCACCACTAGAAACCTCTCAAACTTCACCAAATCGTAGATCGGGACTTCTACATCATCTCCACCAAGGGATTTGGTCCCCCTCAAGCTATTTTTGGAGATCTTGAGGATTTGGCTCTCAAGCCCTCCCTAGGTGTTCTCTTTGTTCCTTTGAGCAAGGAGGACCATGTCTTCGGGTAAATTGTTCTCCCTTTCCCTCTATCTCTAAGTCCTCCTCACACATTGCATATTCTTGAGGAAAAGTTTGAAAAATTTAGGGTTAGGGTTAGGGTTTGTAAGTCCTCATGCCATTAGAGTGTCTCACACCACTATGCACATATTCCACTCTATTGCTATAGTATATGTTCAAGTTTATGAGTTTTTGCATGATTTTGTGGTTGAATTTCGGGCAAATATCACAATTCGACATAACCGGCCCAGGCCCGGTCAACCGGCTGCTCAACCGGCCGGTCCGGTGCGTGGCCGGTCGACCGGATGGGAAACCGGCCAGCCCGGTCTCTCGTCCGGTTGGACCGGACCGTACGCCGGGTCGCCCAGTTTTTTTCCGCACAACTCCGTCAAAACACTTGAACATATGCTATGCTTTTTGGCCTCCCTGTTTCTTGATGACATGTACACTTACCCCACTGCTATCCTCGCTCCATTTGCTTATTCACAGGTAATTCAAGTGATCTTGTTCGTGGCACCTCTCCCAAGCGAGCAAGGCATGAGAGGCCTCCAGGGTGCCGTACTAGCCGTCGCATACCTCCTAAAGCACCTCAAGATACTGGACTAGGGAGTTCCACTGGAGGACAAGCCAAGAAAGTTGGACAGAAAAAGAAAGACAAGCATGCAACTGACATGGATGATCTTGTTGAGTGGGTGCCAGAATTCAATGTGGGCACATCACATCGTGGTGATTGGAAAAATGTGAGGGAGGAAAATCAGTATCGCTTTGAGGAACGGACTTACACTGGTGGGGACAGGTTTTTCTAGACCAAAACTCAAGCAATCCTATGGGAAGATTTCTACAACACTAGAGAGTGTATGAAGAATGGTGCCATTGTGATGCCCAAGGCCATCAACAAGGAAGAGCTTGCCTTGCATGAAGCCACCAAGTACCGCTTTGTGGTTGATACCTTGAAGAATATGGGGCTGTATGATCTTGTGTGCTTGAAGCCCGATGATGAACAGAAAGAAGGCCAATATTGTCCCCTTCTTGTCTGTCAATTCCATTGCACAATATTCTTCCATAATGATTATGATCGCACTATGACTTGGATGACTGGCAAAGAGAAGTACTCATGCACCTATTCTCAGTTCTGTGAGGCCTTGGGTTTTGGTGGTGGCTGATACGTCTCAAACGTATCTATAATTTCTTATGTTCCATGCTACTTTTATGACAATACTTGAATGTTTTATACATACTTTACAGCATTATTATACATTTTCCGGCACTAACCTATTAACAAGATGCCGAAGCGCCGTTCTTTGTTTTTGCTGTTTTTGGTTTCAGAAATCCTAGTAAGGAAATATTCTCGGAATTGGACAAAATCAACGCCCGGGTCTATTTTTCCACGAAGCTTCGAAGAGGAGGGATACGAAGTGGGGCCACGACGTGGCCGGACAATAGGCGGCGCGGCGGCCCTGGTCGCGCGGCCCGTGGTCTGGGCCCTCGCGTTGCCCCTGACCTACCCTTCCGCCTACAAATAGGCCGTCGCGAAAACCTGTCACAGAGAGCCACGATACGAAAAACCTTCCGAGACGCCGCCGTCGCGAATCCCATCTCGGGGGATTCAGATCGCCTCGGCACCCTGCCGGAGAGGGGAATCATCACCGGAGGGGCTCTACATCATCATGCCCGCCTCCGGATTGATGCGTGAGTAGTTCATCCTTGGACTATGGGCCCATAGCAGTAGCTAGTTGGTTGTCTTCTCCGCATGTGCTATCATTGTTTAGATCTTGTGCGCTGCCTAACATGATCAAGATCATCTATTTGTAATGCTACATGTTGTGTTTGGCGGGATCCGATGAATATAGAATATTATGTCAAGTTGATTATCAATTTATCATATATGTGTTGTTTATGTTCTTGCATGCTCTCCGTTGCTAGTAGAGGCTCGGCCAAGTTGATACTTGTAACTCCAAGAGGGAGTAATTATGCTCGATAGTGGGTTCATGCCTCCATTGTCTGGAAGTGTGAAGAAAGTTCTAAGGTTGTGGATGTGCTGTTGCTACTAGGGATAAAACATTGATGATTTGTCTAAGGATATTCGTGTTGATTACATTACGCACCATACTTAATGCAATTATCTGTTGTTTACAACTTAATACTGGAAGGGGTTCGGATGATAACCTGAAGGTGGATTATTTAGGCATAGATGCATCTGGATAGCGGTCTATGTACTTTGTCGTAATGCCTGATTAAATCACATAGTAATCATCGTTGGTATGTATTGAATCTTTATTTGTCAATGGCCCGTCTGTAATTTGTTCACCCAGCATGTTAGTTATCTTATTGGAGAGACACCACTAGTGAACTATGGACCCCGGTCCATTCTTTTACATCTGAATACATTTTACTGTTCTTTGTTCTTGCAAACAAACACCATCTTCCACTCGTACGTTTAATCCTTTGTTTTCAGCAAGCCGGTGAGATTGACAACCTCTCACTGTTGGGGCAAAGTACTTTGATTGTGTTGTGCAGGTTCCACGTTGGCGCGCCGGTTTCACTGGTGTTGCGCCGCACTACACTCCTCCACCAACAACCTTCACGTGCTTCTTGGCTCCTACCGGTTCGATAACCTTGGTTTCATACTGAGGGAAACTTGCTTCTATACGCATCATACCTTCCACTTGGGGTTCCCAACGGACGTGTGCATCTACGCGTATCAGTGGCCATGCTCGTGGGTTCAAGATTCATTCTCAGGATAAGTTCACTAAAGGTGACATTTCCTACTGCTATCCCTCACAACCTACAGCTGGTCCTCCCACTATCTCTGGGATGTATTACTCATATCTCGTGCTTGCCAAGATGTTCCGTGAGAATCTCATCAGCAAGTCAGGTGACACCAGTGAATGCAGGAACTACCACCTGAATCTGATGTACTATAACCATCTTGAAAACATAAGGGCAATTGATGGCTATGATCTCATTTACTGTGAACTGAGGCGTTCTGTTCTGGGCCGCATGACTCCCAACTATGCTCAGTACGTTCAACGGCTCATCAACACGGTGGTACCTTCTCCCCACAACAAGCAAGATCAAATGCTCAAGATGGAACCATTCAAGTTCCCCATTCAGGACACTCGTCCGGAAGTCCCAGCCATGATGCCCTCTGAGCGCCGTTCCAAGGAACAACATGATTGACATAGGCATCCCCAATGGGCCTGCCGAAGATAGTACCCGGGGTTTACTAAAGGCCCAGGACTCGAAGGATAAGAAGATTCGGAAGCCCAATTAGTGTTAAGGAAAGATAGATTGTATTAGGGAATATAGAGACTTGTAATCTTACGGGACGGGGACGAAACCCTCCCGGACTCTGTAACTTGTATATTACGAAACCCTCGGCTCCACCTCCTATATAAGGGGAGTCGAGGGACAAAGAAATGATCGAATCTATTGTCAACAGAACCCTAGTTTTTACAATCAGCGAGTACTTTTTGGCTGAAACCTTCGAGATCTACTTGCCCTCTACTTCTAGCAAAACCCTAGTCTACAATCGTAGGCATTGGCAAGTTAATCCCTTGTCAATTGGCGCCGTCTGTGGGAAGAGGCCGCAAGGAGCTGATCTCGATGGCACGTCCAGAATCATCGACTTCGACGGTAGCGATGGATGAATAAACGGGAAAAACTGATCTAGTAGATTTTATTCCTCACCCGCCCTTCCGTTTGGATGCATGTGCGTATCTGGAGGAGCCCATCGTCACGACGTTCGGAGAATTCCGATTTAGCGTCAACAAGGAAGGATCCTATCGTCTCGAAGTTCCGATCTCGTCGGAATTTTCAGCGATCGATTCTGACTTTTCATCGAGCGATGAAGAGTTTTCGTCGCCACGCTCGTCGACACCAAGGCAAGCGGAAAGCTCGCCAAGATCTTCGACACATCCTTCGAGTCGTCTGCGGACTCGTTATAAGCAGCGACTCCGACAGCGTCGACTACTTCAACTTCATCGACAAATCTGCTGCCATTGGAAAGGTCTTCACCAATCTCTATGATGGTGTCACCAATCCTGACAAAAACCAACACTTAAAATATCATCAAGTCTATGCAATTGAGGAGACAAACCGAGAAGAACCAGAGACGTCGAGAGGCTTTCGACGATTTGGGAAACCCATACGTCGATCCCGCGATCTCGAGAGGCCTAGGCACTAAATATGTCGGGACCACTCCACGTACAAGAGTTCAGCTCCCGCAGGCATCGTGGGATAGAGCCGCAAGAGCCATGGATGGTTCAGAACCATTGACCACAACTGCTACTACAGAAGAATTGCAAGCCTATCAATATAGACTTGCTCGTGTGAGTAGGGAGTTGGAAAAACAGACAGCTTCCCTGAATAGAAGAAAGGAGGATGCTTCCGCGTCAAGTAGGCGACGAGCAGAGTTAAGTGGACAATCAAGAACTTCGGGAGATAGCCATAGAGAAGCTCGGAAGAGAGCAAGATCTCGGCTGCAAAATATACCAGAAGAAGAGAGAGGAAATATAATCCAAAATCTCGACATGTCTTTCATGACGATCGATACAAGGGGAAATATCATCCCAAAAACACCAGAAGCTGGGTACATGGCAACGCAAGCTAGCTTATATCCTTGCATCCAGACCACCTCCCGGGGACCCGAGAGAAGCATTGTTCAACATGGCAATGGCAGGAGCTGGAGTCATGGGAACAACTACACCTCCCGAAGGAAACCGCAAGGCAAAATAGTCCACGACCCACGACAACGGTGCAAGATCCACCAAGGACAAGTGGAGCAAGGGATACGGCGGCACAAGCAAGGGTGGATAGAGCGCGACAAGAAAGAAGAGAACATCGGCGACCAGAAGTTGCCGATGAAGATATGTGCGGGTTACCGTGCTTTACGAGACGGGTTCGAAAAACTCGAGTCCCGTCAGGGTTCAAGCTACCCGAAAATTTCAAGAAATTCGACGGCCTACAGGATCCCGAAGATTGGCTCGTTGATTATCTCGAGATGGTGAAGCTAGAGGAACCGGGGCAACAGCCATGCGAGCATCCAAGTACATCCGAGTGGAGCCGCACGATCCTGGATAAAGAAACTTCCCCCAGGTTCCATCGACAACGGGATAGTTTTGAGGACATCTTCGTGAGGAATTTCGGATCCACCAGAAACACCGCGTCACTGGAAGAGCTGAGGGCGTGTAGACAGAAACACGACGAATCAATGCGAAAATATATACGGTGGAACATTATCAAAACTCGGCAGAAGGACGACGAGAGGCAATAGATGCGTTCGTGGCGGGAATTCGACAAGGAGATTTCGTCGAGGATCTAGGAAGAACCAACCCAAAAACAATATCAGCACTGATGGAAATAGCAAATAAATGGGCAGATGGAGAAGATGCGATACACAACAAGCGACATAGGTCGCCAGAGGAGGACCGCAGTCGAAATTTTCAAAATAGAAGGCGATTTTATCGCCAGTTTTATAATAATGATGCTCCTGGCCACATATCGGCTGGTTTCCGAGGAAAACTGTCGAGGGAATAGTCAAGATGATTACCAAAGGAGTAATGAGCAACAAGGCGACAACAGAGGTGATTTCCGTGGTAACAGGCAAAATAGTAGACCAAGGTTTCAGAGACCTTATGTGTCTCCCGAAGAAATGATGAATGGACCATGTCGGATGCACTTCTATCTCGACGTAATGGAAAGAGGCGTCAGACATCTCTAGAAAGACGCCCAATTCCAAGCAATGTTGCGAGCCGCAGGGATTGCCAATGCTCAAGCAATGAATAGAAACCCCCAGGGGCCAAGGAGCGAAATACATCTTCCACCGCCTCCCGCAATTACGGATGAAAATCGGCATCAGCTCAGAATAGCGGCAGCACACCCACCTCCATATGTTGACCCTAACTCCAATGGTGCGGTCTCGATGATTCAAAGCTAGGCCATCTAACAGGCGCAGAAAGTAATCTCGCGGCAAGTGTTCATGGCGAGAGAAGATGCCTCCACCAATGATCGAGTACCTAAATTGGTCGGGACAGGACATTGGCTTCACAATTGCGGATCACCCAGCAAGTTCCTCGACCAGGGCAATCGCACTTATCTTACCCGTAATTGCTGGTTTTGACGTGTCGAGAGTCTTTATAGATGGTGGCAGCAGCTTAAACCTTATGTATGCAGATACATTAAGGAAGATGAACATATCCTGGCAAATATAAAAACCGATACACGTTTCCACGGGATCACGCAGAGAAGCCAAGTTATCCGTTGGGCAAGATCAATCTCGACGTTCAGTTTGGGACCCGAGAAAACTACAGAATAGAGAACCTAGAGTTTGAAGTTGTGGATTTCTCGTCGCAATATCACGCCTTGTTGGGACGACCAGCATATGCCAGGTTTATGGCGGTACCTCATTACACGTACTTATTGTGGAGGTTGCCTGGACCTAAGGGACCAATCACAATCAAGGGAAGTTTCGCGCTGGCTGATAAGTGCGACAAAGATTTTCATCGGTCGGAAACTTTCGGGATGCAAGCAGAATATATGGCGCCAAGGCTCACCGATTATGATGTGCTGCCAGATACAGGGAGGCCACTCAGGGAACCAACCTTCAATACTGCCAATGATTCAAAAGAGGTGCAGATCCACCCGACAGACCCAAAGAAAATGACATCCATTGCAACAAATATGGACCTCGCATAGGAAAGCGCGCTCGTCGAGTTCCTCCGTGAGCACTGGAAAATCTTCGCATGGTGTCCACTGACATGCCAGGAGTACCCAGGGAACTTGCCGAGCACCACCTAAACTTGGATCCTATTGCGAGACCAATCAAACAACCTTTGCGGCGTTTCTCGGAACCAAACCGCAAAGCTATGCTATCAGAAATAGATCGACTCAAAGATCCTGCAGCTAGCTCCAGCTACTCTAGGCGCCCCAAGCGTGGTGCCTCTCGCTTCCTCTCCAGCTTGTGGCGGATGTGTAAGAATACCAATGATGTTGCACATCAAAGTCTTGCCTTGAACTAGGAGACAAGGAGGCGCCAAAATGAGTTCATGGCTGCTAGGAATGCCCCTGTTCCTCCTTCTGGACCTGAGATGGAGCCTGTGGTTGCACCAGCTTGGGAGATGCCTCCCATTAGTGATGAGATGTTCCAGAACTTTGACCTTTCTATGTATGCTCATGGTGGTCTTCCTCCTAGACCTGCTCGTGCCCCTGCTGATGCTGATGATGATGATGAAGATGATGAAGGTGATGAGGATGATGATGGCGAGGATGATGATGACGAGCGTGATGGCGATAACTCTCCATCCACTGGGACCGAGTTCAACTGATGGGAGCACTAGCATCCCTACTCTTTTCTTCACCTTTTTGGTGTTCCGATGCCAAAGGGGGAGAAGAGAGTAGAGTCTAGGATAACGTGTTCTTTGGTTGGCACAAGCCATGGTTGTTACTTTATTTGCTTCTTATTTGGCTTGTGCTTATTTGCTTTGCTTTCTCAAGAACCATTTGCTACTTTAAATAATTCGTGTATGGACGAGTATTTGTATGCTTAATCATTCTATCAGGATGATCATGCTTTATGCTTATATATCTTGATATACATGTCCATACCATGCTTGTTTCCTAAAGATATTGGGGGAGCTTCTCATATTCCACAAATGGTGCACTTTGCATTCAAACACAAATTCTCCAAGTGCACACATTATGGGGGAGCTGTCGTAATATCTTATATGAAATCAAGGTTTAGAGCTTATCATAATATCTATATGTGACCCTAGCTCGGTTTGTCATCGTATACCAAAAAGTGGGAGATTGTAAGGGTATTTTACCCTTATCCATTATCTTGGTAACAATGACACCGTGCTAGAGTATTTGGCCTAATATATGTTTATAAGGATAATCCCAGGTATTAGCCAAAGAGGCATAAATGGTGTATAAAAGGAACAAGAAGGCTAAAGGAGACCCCCCACTTCGACAACAATCAAAAGGGGTCTACTGACATCCTGTGGTCAGAGGCCGGTCGGACCGGCCCCTGCGCGCCGTTCCGGTCTCCGTCGATGGCAGACCGGCGCCCGGCGCCACCGGCCCTGCGCTAATGCCATCCGGGAGGCTGGAAGACACGGAGCTGCCGGTCACGCCCGGTCAGCGGTCCGGTTTGGACCGGATATCGGTCAACCGCCGGTCGGACGGTGCGGAGCCGGCGCTGGCTGGTCTGCGCGTGCCTTCCGGGAGGAGTACTACGCGACACTTCATCGCTCCGGTCTCGGTTTGGTCTGCCGCCCGGTTTGGACCGGCCGGTCCGGTCCCCAGCCGTCGGACCGGGTCCCGTCGGTCTGTCTCTGTCCGGTTGACCAGGAATCTCGGGAGAAAGCTGAGGTGGCAAGTTGACAACGGCCACATTTCAAGTGACACTATATATATATCCCTTCTTCTACCTCTGAAGAGGTAGGCACTACACTACAAGCTGTTCTTGAGCTCTCTCTCTCATACTCCATTGTTAGAAACACCAAAAGCCACAGATCTCTCTCCTCCTCCACCCAAAGTCAAATCCCTCCGGGGAAACGATAGAGGAGGACCCGATCTACTGTTCTACCAAGCCAAATCACATTCCCCCTTGTATTCATCAAGAAGCTTGCTCTCTAGGGTTCCTTTGAAACCCTAGGTGGGCAAGAGTGGTCCGCATCCGGGCTGTGGATTTGCTCCTGACAAGATTGTGAAGGTTTGAAGGCTACCTCAAAGTCTACCACAAGTGAGTGAGCTATTCCTTCGTGGGAAAGGCTCCGGAGAATAGGGTGAGCCTTCGTGCCGCGGGGAATCCTTCGTGGGACCTCCACTCCTCCAAACGTGATGTACCTTCTTGCAAAGGAAGGGAACACGGGAATAAACCCTCATCTTCGCGTGCTATCAGATATCTCTAACCGAACTCTTTACTTGTGATTTAACTGCCTGTGAGAGCCTTCATGCTCGAGTTAGTTGTATCCTCATATAGGTTGTTTCACCTAGTTTGCATTATGCTCACCTTTATATTCCCCAAAGCCTAATATTGCAAAGAAAGAATTAAAATCTGTAGAAACCTATTCACCCCACTCTAGGTTTACCATCTCTGAACTTTCAGTAGCACTAGGTCCCCTTCCTGGAACACCCTTGAGTTTACCTTCCGGCTATGATAGCGTCTGAGGTTTTGTTGGTATATGGCTGATCTTGAGGATCTCAAACCTTGAGGATCTCCATCCAACCAATCAAGCCCAAACTTTAAGGAGTGGAGGAGGAGACCCCGATCTATCATCCCACCAAGAAAGATCCCACCAATCCAGCTGAATTCTTTGTGGATCTTGTAGTTAGGGTTCCTCCTGTGGAATTCCTTGAAGATGAGCTTCCGCAAAGACTTGATTGGGTTGTGCTAGTCCCATGGGGTGTTGGGAGCCTCCGATGTTGTGGAGCTCGCCCAACCTTGTGTGAAGGAATAACCGCCTCGACCGGCCTTGTTAGTGGAGAAAAGGGAACTCCTTTGTGGGGTTTCCTTAGGAAGAGGGTGAAGTATGTGTGACTGTTGGACCTTTGTGGTCCACACCTTCTCAATGTAGACCTACTCTCTTTTATGGGAGAAACTGCGGTGAAACAAATCGCCTCGCCTCCGCTTCCGCCCGGTTGTCTCGTTCTCTCATACTTGCTCATTTGCTTGTTTTACTACTTTTCTAGCTTGCCCTATGGCATTGCCTAAAACTCAAATCATTGTAGGGTCACCTTTTCTATCAAAGTCACCATGTTTAGTTCCGCATTGCCTAAAACCAAAAAAGAACAAAAATTGGTATAGCTACCATTCACCTCCCTCTAGCCGCGTTTGAAGATGCTCTGAGTCACCCTAAGAGCATGTCTAACAGACCCCTTAAAAGGGGCAAACCCGTATAATAACCGCCATTATACGGGTTTCGGCTCTACCGTCTAGCACACCCAAAACCGGCCCCCGCATCGTTTTTGCTATTTTCGATTACGGGGCGGGCCACCCTACTTGTGCGGGGTGGGAGCGCGGAGGGCGAAACCGGTATCAATTTCCGAAAGGCGCGCGGACATTTCGTTTCCCAACCGTCCCGCCGCCGCCCAGCTGCCGCGCGCCGCAATCCGCCAGATCCGCGCCCCTCGCCGCCCGCCGAGCCCCGCCGACCGCGCCGCCGCCGCCCGCCGCGCCCGCCGAAGATCCGCGTCCCTCGCGCGCGCCACCCCGCGCGGTCTTCTCCGCCGTTTCGCCGGTGAGTGTTCCGCCGCGTTCTTCTTCCTTCTCGCCGGTAAAATGGCCGTGTTCGCGGCTGATGTATGCTATACCGTGGTAGATGGCGTCGGAGGATGTGCACATGGAGGATTTGGATGCGACGTCGACCGATTGGTCCTCGTCGAATTCCGATGATTCGGACATCGACGAGTTGCTCAACGACGACGAGACGGAGACGATGCTGCTCCTGTTCGGCATGAAGCAAATGGAGGACCGCGCCAAGCTGCTGGATCGCGGAAGGGATCCGTGATGGGGCGTATGTGCATTCCGCGGAACCGCGCACTCGGCCACGAACAGCTGATGCAAGATTACTTTGCTGAGGTACCGACCTATCCTCCCCGCTTCTTCCGTAGACGGTACCGAATGCGTAGGACTTTGTTCGAGAGAATCGTCAAAGATTGCGAGGCAAATTGCGATTATTTCAAGGAAAGGAGAAACGCTGCCCAAGTCATGGGATTTAGCCCATATCAAAAAATATCTGCCGCCATGAGGGTTATTGCATACGGTATACCAGCAGATTATATCGATTAGTACCTTCGCATTGGTGTGCAAACAACCACGAATTGCGTGTGTATGTTTGCCAAGATGGTGATCAAGTTGTATGGAGAGACGTATCTCCGAGCTCCAAATGAGGAAGATACAAAAAGGCTCATGGAGATCAATGAAGCTGTGGCCTCTCAAGACTTATGGATTTGGCATGCTTTCTTTGGACTGCCGGGGACACTCAACGACATCAACATCTTGAATAGATCTCCTTTGTTTGCAAGACTAGTTAGGGGTGAAGCACCAACTTGTAACTACAAAGTTATGAATAATGAGTACATCATGGGGTACTATCTCACAGATGGTATTTACCCTAACTATGCAACCCTTGTCAAATCCATAAAAGATAAAAAGGACAAGGCTTTGACAAGAAAGGAAGCTTGCTTCACCAAAAATCAAGAGGCATGCCGCAAGGATATTGAGAGAGCTTTTGGTGTCTTGCAAGCAAAGTTTGCAATTGTCCGGGGTCCTGCAAGGTTTTGGGACAAGGAAACTCTTGTTGATGTCATGACATGTTGTGTGATTCTTCACAACATGATCATTGAAGATGAAAGAGGTTTGAACTTGCCATGTTTCTATGACAATGTTGGCACCCGAGTGCAGCCGGAGAGGAACCCTGATCGGATTGAAGCTTTTATTGCAGCTCATCGAGGCATTGAAAATGTCGAGACTCATCACCAGCTCACCCAAGATCTGATTGATCACCATTGGCAATTGCATGGCCAATGAGTTATTACATTCATTTCCCATTGTTGTATGTGTGAAACATTCATTTCCTATTCTTGTATGTGTGAAACATTTGTTATTTGTTTAATTCTTCCATTGGAACATTTGTTGACATTTCCGAAAAACATTATTGTAATAATTATGACGATTATTGTGTGATGTAAAACATTTATTTTATGTCAATGTTGTGTTGGTTGTAATATCCAATTTGTCAAAAAACCCTGTTTTGAGGGGTTGAAAACTCGGACGACTAGGCGTATCCCACGTAAAACGAGTGGGGATACGGGTTCTGCTAGCTCATCCGAAAAAAGAACAAAAATTGGTATAGCTACCATTCACCTCCCTCTAGCCGCGTTTGAAGATGCTCTGAGTCACCCTAAGCCACGCGCCCACGCACAATCTAAGAAGTTTCTTTCCAAAACCTGGCGTGTCGGCCCCCCTCGAGGAAACTATTCTGCTGCTACAATACGTTTCGCGTTCACGCCATCCTCACGTCACGTGCCTCTCTAGACTAGTCTCTCTCCGTCCTCCGCCGCCGCGTCAGATCGCTCGCCGCTCCCCACGGTCGCCCTAGCGCCGCCACTACACCCCAGACCCCCAAATCGCGAGACTCCCCGCGGCGGCGCGCCGGCAGGATGGGAGACGAGGCGGCGAAGCACCTGGAGACGGCGCGGGCCGACCGCTCCGTGTGGCTCATGAAGTGCCCCCCGGTCGTCTCCCAAGCTTGGCAGGGCGCCTCCTCGTCCTCCGGCGAAGCTAACCCTAACCCGGTTGTCGCCAAGGTCGTGCTGTCCCTCAACCCCCTCAGCGCCGCCGAGCCCACCCTCCAGGCAAGGAGCCCGCCCCCGATGCTCCCCTCTTCCTCCCGTGCTTTTGGTTCATGTACGGATCTGTTCGGTAGAGTCGCCTCTGTTGAACTGTCGACCCGAACTGAAGGTGGAACAAATTGGGGCCTGCTTGAATGAGCTGCCATTTGATGGGTATGCACTAGGGTTCGGAAACATGTGTGCACATGACGAATGATAGGTCTTTCTCTCTAATTCCGGGAATTAGTTCGACTCCACAGACTATAAGCAAGCTCACTGGTAGGATTGCAGCATGGTTTCAGGATGCATTAGGAAGTGGATGGATGGAGTATATCCTAGTCATTGCTATAACTGATTGATTGAATGGATGGATGATTTTAACGAAGAGAAAATATTGCTATAACTGATTGATTGAATGTTATTGATGATTTTAACGAAGAGAAAATACTGTTTGCATCAATTTAATTACAGTATGTCCATACTCTGCATATGAAGATCACAAGTCTTATGCAGACTGATATGGATGGCACTGTCCTAACTGTTAATTATGTAATTGGCTGGTTGATACTCTGCATATGAAGATCACAAGTCTTATGCAGACTGATATGGATGGCACTGTCCTAACTGTTAATTATGTAATTGGCTGGTTGATACTCTGCATATGAAGATCACAAGTCTTATGCAGACTGATATGGATGGCACTGCCCTAACTGTTAATTATGTAATTGGCTGTTTGATACTCTGCATATGAAGATCGTAATAATCTTATGCAGACCGAACTCATGAACTAGATGGCAGACTAAACTCATGAACTGGATGGCATACTTGCTCTGTCCCAACTGTTAATTTTTGTTCATTCTGTGTCTGTATCATAGTCATGATTCCTTGCTTGCGGGTGCCTATCTTTCTTACATCATGTTATTTGGAATAACAGTTCAAGATGGAGATGGCTCAAACTAGGGAAACTAGCACTTGCAATTTGCCAAAGAGTTACTCGTTGAATATGTTCAAGGATTTCGTACCCATGTGTGTGTTTTCTGAGAATGGTCAAGGTACGAAACAGATTCACAGCTCATCAGCATTCTAGTGCTTCATGGATGTTTTTTTCTTCCCATTCTAGTGTCCTGACTGATATACATGGTTTGTGTTTCCCTTTGGTCCTGCCTATGTACTTTTGCTTTAACACAGCTATCTGATTTCTTCTGCAATACTAAGCTTGTGGAAACAGTCTAGTATGCTGAACTATAATTGTATGCTGTGGCATGTCTCTAATAATCCACACATGGTGAACATATTCTACAAGAGAAACAGAGACACATGATTCTATTGTTTTGTTTATACTATCATAGTTTTCAGTATGATTTCACTAATATCTGGTAATGTTTCAGTCTCAAACCTTTGCACCGTACTCATTAGAAATGAGTCCGTGCAGTTACCATTATCAGTTATCTGACTTAAATGATTCAGTTTGACATTGTATGTATTTTGATTGCACGGTTTGGGCTATCTGTTGAATTAATGATATTAATTGTGCCACCTTCATAATTATTGTATGCTGTTCACTATCTTGGTCTATTGCGTCTGTTCTGAATACTTTAAGTTGTTACACATTTTAGTGTTCTTACTTTTGGGGATTCCCGGAAGTTTCTAGTGCATGATTCATACATGGAATCAGGATTTACAATCTAGTAGTCGTCTGGGTAGTTATTGCATTTATGTAAGATTTGTAGTATTTTCATCAGCATTCTACTGCTTCATGAACCAGAGACTTACCATTCTTTTTTTAGATCATTTTCTGCAAGAGAACCAGAGACACATGATTCTAGTGTCTTATCTGGACTTTCATAGTTGTGGATATGAATTCACTCGTATCTGCTAATGTTTCAGTTTCAAATCTTTGCACAGTACTCATGAGAAATGGCATGCAGTTACTTATACTATTATCAATTATCTGACTTAAATGATTCAGACATTGTTTGTATTTTGATTGCATCGTTTGGGCTTTCTGTTGAATTTTAATAATATTAGTTGTGCCATCTTCATAATTTTGGTATGCTGTTTGCCTAATAAGTCATTGCGTGGGCATAAGACATGCCATCTTTTTCTTCATGTATTGTCTTGGTCTATTGCATCTGGCCTGAATACTCTAAGCTGTTACACATTTTGGTGTTCTTACGTTTGGAGCTTCCCCGCAAGTTCCCAGTGCACACGGAATGAGGATTTAAAATCTAATATTCGTCTGGGTAGTTACTGCATTTATGTCCAAGATTAGTACAGTATTTCCTTGACATTTAATCCATGTATGGCATTTATTCTGGGTAGTACGGACGCTGCGCCCTGAGCAATTTTGCATATTTTATGAACATAGATACATCTGTTGACTGTTATTTAAAAAAAACAGAGACTGTGAACACACGTGGTGTTGTCTAAAGCCTAACCTACCGAGAGATTTCCAATTTTATATAGTTCACTAACCAATATTCAAACCCTAACCTGATAAGTGGTTTCCAAAATTATATAGTTCACCGAGTAATATTGAAACCCTAACCTACTAACTTCAGGCCACCTACCACTGGAAACTGGTCACCACTGGCAGGTTACTGCCTGAAACCAGATGGAAAAGCTCCCACTTACTAGCAGCTATGTGGTTCTGGCCTTCTTGGCTCCTAAAGATTTTTGGGATTCTTCTAGTGGCACTTGTTAGTTTTCATATGGCTAAGTGTATCCTCTGTTTGTTGCAGGAAAACACTCGTGTGAAGGAAAAGTAGAGCATAAGTTCGACATGGAGCCTCACAAGGATAATTTATTAAACTACGCAAAGTTATGCCGTGAAAGAACACAAAAGTCCATGGTCAAAACTAGAAAAGTGCAGGTGGAGTGCTTCAATTTTCTTTTCACCTTCTTGTGACTTTGAGGTATTATTATAATTTACCATCATGTTCACTGCTTGTAGGTACTTGATAACGACCACGGAATGAGCATGAGACCCATGCCTGGCATGGTTGGTCTGATAACTTCTGGTTCCAAGGTAGTTGCTTCTTTGGACAATTTGGGATTGTTTGTTTATACATCAACACTTGTTAATACATTGAGGTACTCCCTCTGTCCCGATGAGAGTGACGCCTCAAATATTTCTCGCGGACCAACGCAAAGCGCTGTAAAGCAAACTTGGATGACAGTACCCCTCAATTCACTTGTTCAGTTAATATCTGTCCAGTAAATTCTCGCATGTAGCTCTTCCAGGAAGGGGGGGAGAGATTCCCGCATTCTACAGCTGTAGCTGCATGCTGGGATTACTTATTCAGGGGCAAAACAGGAAAGCCACCGTGTTTTAATCGCCTGTGCCACCTATTGCGGGATTTCAACGTTGAAAATTTAAGCCACCCTTATCGGGACAGAGGGGGTAGTTTAATATGTCATGCAAGGTTTTCCGAATTTTAATCACAGTGTTTAATTTATGTAGAATATACATGCATTCAGTGTTACCTGTATGTTTATTGCTTGTAAAATGATTTGCAATGCTTAGATCCATAACTCCATTTCCGTTACCCATTGTCATTACCTTCATCCTGAATTGCCAGTTATAACTTGTCATGACATACTTAATGGTGTGCTGTGCAGGAGAAGAGGAAGCCGACACCAACCAAACCATCTGACGTCAAGAGGACACGTAGGGATCGCCGGGAGCTGGAGAATATCATCTTCAAGCTTTTTGAAAAGCAGCCTAATTGGGCACTGAAGGCACTAGTGCAAGAAACTGACCAGCCAGAGGTACTCTCTGCACTTATCCCTAGCATTCCCAGTGTAATTCCTGAAGCAATAACTGAGATACCGTTTGTTGTTGGCTTTGTGCAGCAATTCCTGAAGGAGATATTGAACGATCTCTGTATGTACAACAAACGAGGGCCGAACCAGGGAACCCACGAGCTGAAGCCCGAATACAAGAAATCGTCAGAGGAGGCCGCCGCCGAAGCTTCGTGAAGATGTTCTGCGTATTTGACTGTTGCTGTATAACTGAGATTCCGAGAACCTCTTGGCCCGATGTGCTGAGCTATGAGTAGTCTGTTGACTACTCTTGCTGAATATCCCAGATGCTCGTGTTGTATTCTGTTTGCGTTTTAAGAGGCGTTGTTGTAACCGTACGGGGAAGCTGGTACATATATGACACATTTTACAGATTAAAAAAAACATATTGAACAACATGAAAGATCGTTTGATCAGTAATCCTTTTGAGAACTCCCGTCCGTACTTGAATAGAATCTTGGGCTAGAAATGGAGGCTAGCTTGAGCTTGAACTTGATTTACCGGAACATTGCTTCGAGCGGAGAGGACAGGTCGGAAGCATCATCGATCGTCATGGCTTGGTCCCATTGCGTTCAGTCTCGGTTCAAGGGCTTGCGTGACGTTAAAATCCTGAGCTCCAGAGGCCACTCCACCGTCGGATAAATTAGACGGCCGGAAACACTCCCCAGCGACCCAGCCTCGTTAAACCCTCGGGTGCTCTCTCTCTCTCTCTCTCCTCCTGGGGGCTCGGCTTTCTTCTTTCTTGCGAGCGCCGCTGCTTCTGCTCCTCCTTCCCCGCCGCCGCCCACTCCAGCTGCTCTTACCCAGCCACCGGCCCACCGCCTACTCCATCTCCAGGTAAACTGATCTTATTTTCTCCCCGCGTTTCTGTCTCTCCCCCAAAAAGTAGCGCGCCGCACGCGAGGTGTTTGTTGAAATGCCCCAACGCTCACCTGTCAAATTTTTGTCATCTGCGTCCCTCGTCCGTGCAGTCCGAGGTTAGTCTCTGTTGGGTATTGCATCTTTTGTCACTGTGTGCTTCGTCCGTGCGATATGTTGATTTTGGATTGGCGATCAAGATGCCAATGGAGTTTCCTACTAGCCTATTAGGCAGTGGTATGGTCCCAGCATAAGGCGGCTCTTTTTGAATGACCGGATTGCATTGATATAACATGCAGAATGTCCGTTGGATTATAAGTAGACAAAAAAATCAGTGGAGATGGAAAGTACTAGTGAGGTTGCATGACGCACATACTGTTGATTTTGGATTGGTGGTCAAAATGTCAATGGGGTTTGTACCTGCCATTGCGTTATCTAAGTAGCTTATACTGGCACTAGGGCAGGATTTTCTTTCCACGAAGCAGACGGCCTCAGTGCATGTGTGACAGTTCAAGCCACTGCTGAAGTTCTTTAGGCTCTCAGAAATTTAACTTTCACAGACATCGACAGTCTACTAACCGAATAGTAAACAATTGTGTACGTTGTGACATGTCATCGAAAAACTATTAACATTGTGTTACTTCTACTCATATTATCAACCCTGTTGCTCATGTCACCCCTTTGTTAGTTCTAATTCCTTAATAGTTAGTTCCCATGTCGGGTGATAACGAACAAGCCTCTCCGAAAAGATGCAGCACTTCGTTGAGAATTTTTATTTCTGGCCTACTTAATCTCTCTGCCCTGTTTTTCCTTTCTCTGGTTAGCCTAAGTAAGTAAAACATGAAGCTGCGAGCTCGTGAGATGAGAGCCAGCAAACCTGGATCGAGCGACAATTTTGGGATGCTCTGGCTTTATCCAGTGTTGGTCCAACCGTTGTCTGATGCACAATTTCTGTGGAACACCCCAACTTATGCACTATGATCTATCACAGAGCACAACGAAACCGGGGTGGCCGTGGCGAGCTAGTAGTGCTAGACACAGACGCTGGACATGAGATCCTGTTCTTGCGTCGTTTGAGAGAGACCTAAACGAAGCAAGCCAACACTACGATTTATCTTTGCTAATCGGCTCAATTGATCAACTTCAAAGTAGTACTGTTGCTGTTGTTTTACCTTCTGGATGAAATGATACGCATGGCTATCCAATGGATTTTCTTCTGTTATATCATTTAACCTTCTTTTCTCCTTGCATGTAGATTCACCATGAGTACTGTAGGCACTGGATTGCTGAAGGGCTTGAGGGGAGTCTTAGGGCAGCAAAGGAAACCAGTTGGTGCGTTATTTTCTATTCTTATTCACTATGATCGATGATATCATGATATACACAATCATGCCGAGGAGTAAGGAGAAAGCTTGATTGTCCTCTCTTTGCAGATTTATGCAGAAAATCACGAGCTTGGAGTTCTACTATTTCTTTTTCCGATACTGATGACAAGGTTGACATGGGCGATGATGGGGACTATGCAGATTCAAAGAGAGAGTTAGAACCCCAAACCGTGGACCCCAAGAAGGGCTGGGGATTCCGTGGCGTGCATAAGGTATTTAAACATTATGTGATACAAAGATTTACTGTTTGGTTTCTTGGATTCAATGAACATAACCTCACTTGTTGATATGTTTTGTTCTTGCTAGGCTATAATATGTGGTAAAGTTGGACAAGTACCTGTCCAGAAAATTTTACGGAATGGGCGGACAGTAACTGTATTTACTGTTGGAACTGGTGGCATGTTTGACCAGAGGATAATTGCGTCTGCGGATACGCCAAAGCCAGCTCAGTGGCATCGAATAGCTGTTCATAATGATCATCTAGGTGCTTATGCTGTTCAGAAGTTGGTTAAGAAGTATGTGATTTACAAACCAAGATATTGTCTTTTCTCTCTCCATATAAATAAACAGTGTCTATTGGTGCTGTGACTTCATCTTAATTCTGTATCATATCTTCATTTGGGACGTGTTATGTTCATTCTTTCCTTATTTCAGCTCTGCTGTATATATTGAGGGTGATATCGAAACCAGGATCTACAATGACAGCATTGATGATCAAGTCAGAAATATACCGGAGATCTGTATCCGACGTGATGGTATGCTCTTCAAAATTTGACTAAAATATTAATGCTAATTTGATTTTTTATAGTAATATTTGAGAACATGAGTAAATTCTGTCATAATAGTTTTCATAGGTCACTCAGCGACTCTATTTTATATGCTAATATCCCGTTTTACTTTGTATACCCAACTGAAAACACAGCCATGTTGTTTTGCTTTCTTCAATTAGACTTTCCTGTGCATCCACATTGTGCAAAAGCTAATATTCCAAGAAAATATTTTGTATACAGGCAAGGTTCGACTGCTTAAATCTGGGGAGAGTGCTGCTAGCATATCACTAGATGAGCTAAGTAAGTTTGCTGACTATCTAAAGGTTCTGATTTATTAGATGTTGCTTTTAGTTATGTTTGTCGGGAATTGTGTGTTAGTCCATGGTCTTCAAAACTATTGGAAAAATAATTGGCATACAGATATATTTCTCTAGTTTCTGTATTACATTACAAACAATGATAACAATAAACTTCGGATGCAGGAGAAGGATTGTTCTAGTTACAGCAACCACAGTCAGCAAAAGCAGGTCAGGACTAGAATTCTTGCTTGAGGCCTGTTTTCAGTATTACTTTTGGTTATTTTTAGCAGTATTAGGTTTTTCTTCCTAGTCATTTCTACATGCCGTGCTTGTTGCAAGTTCTGAGTTTTCATTCCTTTGAATTTGGCTTAAAGTGCTAAATGTGCATTATCTGTGGAACACCTTTCAACCATCAGTGAAGCATTTCCCTTTCTAGTTTGTTGCCATTGTCTTTCCATGATTAAGGAACACACACCATCGATTCACATCCATTTTACAACTTTCACAACCTTAAAGTAGGGGTAAAGTAGAATTATTGTGGTAGCAACGCTGTTGGCTTTCCCAGTAAATAAACATTGTGAAACGATGCATTCCATTGAGATGTACGTTCGTCACAAGGAAACATGCTCATGCAACTTCATGATGGTGTCATAGTCCCTGTCAGTTAAATATTCCAAACCTGGAACTGGAAGTCAGGTTCCCTTATTACTATGTTTTAATCTGTTTTACATGTTATTACTGGCCATAGGCAGTTTTCTCTGGAATGCACCAGGGCTATATGAAGAGTAGCACAATGACACTCGGTTAGGTCAAGTCTTGTTCAAAATAGTCTAGCTGACATGTTAAGGAAAAAAACAAATTTGATAGAGATTGCAGAGTCGAACTAGAAAATTAATTGCTCACTCATTCTACTTCAGGAGAGTAGTTAGTTTTTTCAGTATATATCAACTGTCTTGATTTATAATGAGAACCAAGCCATATTCTAGACTTGAAGATTAACAAACATAGATGACGTTGTATTCTCCTCATGAAAAAAGTAAAATGAAAAAGGAAAGGAAAGCAGGAAAGCGGTTAAGACATATCTGCCATGTATGGAGCTCGCATGAAAGAATGCAGAAACATAATGCTGCTGAACTTCATACTATAAGATCGAATCATATTTACACTTGACACGCTGCCTAGGAATATCAAAATTAAACTTACAAATTTAACTATTCGGTAGACTGACAGACTGTCACATCAGGAATGCCGGGAGATGACCCAAAGCATCGTTGATGATGTTCCATACTTCGAAAGCTTCTCACCTAGTTAGAGTGAGCGTGCCTTTGATGATGTTGAATGCCTCCCCTTATCTCTTGAGCTCTTTCTGAGCATCTCCCTCATGCCATGGGCGACTCGGACCACAGGGCTTGAGAGTACCATCCTGCAGAATGCCATATGTGCTTTAATAGCCTCTTCGACGCCATCCTGGCCTCTTCCGTCTCTACTTAGTTCATCCCCTACGGCCTCCGAGCACAGGCCGCAGAGCCATTCCCCACCAAAGTTAGCCTTGACGCTCTTTATGTATTCCTGGGTGCACTCCTCTTTGAAGTCACAGCATGCGCACCTCATCGACTCAGTGTCCATCTTCGGTGTAGATGGAAACTATATGTCTACAGTAGGAGAAGCGTAATAGCAGAGCTGGAGGAAGAGGAGCGGAGGGAATGGATACTTGGATAGAAAGGAGAGACAAGGACCTCGGGGGCTACATCGCTACTTGTATGGAAAACTTCGAAGAGCTCGTTGGCTTGTCGTGCTTAGCTTGATGAGTTATTGAAATTCGGGATTTGCCCTGGTCCATAGTATCTTGAGCAGTGCACTAGCTGGTGAGAGCATGTATGATCTGCATTGATGGCTGTCACTCTACTAGGTAAAAATGACAATGTGGGGATACCTAGTTCACATGGCCTGCAACTGTGTTGTGAAGGTACAGGTAGGAGGGGATGTTCTTGGTCTCATTAGCTATGATCCTATGACAGTAAACCTGGTGCGGTCCTTGGCTGCCCCCCTCTATGGTTTTTGTCCTACAAGTTTTTGAATAATACATCTGAATTCATGGTTTTCATTGCCCGAAAGGCCAGAGTCTTAAGTTCCGTATGGTCATATTTTTTTAGACAAACAGGGAGCGCTCCCCAGCTCCATTCTCATTAGAAAATGAAACACATAGCGTTTTTGCAACAAAGATAGTTAAAACTAAAAGAAATCCAGCCCACCAGCTAAGCTGAGGGTCTTATAAGAAAACATGTCGAAAGGCCCCAAACCCGTATGGTCATATTGACCCCAGTAGCGTTGCTTATGTTGATTGTCGAAATTTTACCCTGCTCATCTCCATTGTAACCATATACTTTTGTTGTCCAGGTCATAACTCATAACCAGGGATGGATTGGGTTTCAGAATAAGGGGATACATGATGCAGCCTCAACGCTTCTTCTGTTGAGAAGCCTCGATAATATGGATATCGTCGCATCTAAGGGGCCTCTCGCCTTTGTTGAAGTCTGTTAAATTTAGGGATAATTTAGCGATCTTGTTGATTAACATCTTTGCAAGATTTACCGTGGTGTGCACAGTTACTAATGAGCAAACTGTTGGACTATCGTATTTGCAACCGGATCTAGATGAGTGTGATGTAGTGATGATTGTGTGGCTTAACACATGATTAAGTTGTTCTCTCCAGGGAACTTGGAAGGGCGGTACCTGTATCTTATATCCATAAATGTCTGGGTTAGCTCAGTCCGAATTTAGCTCATGGTATGGCAGTAAAATTGATGGAGTGAAATGTAGTCTGGTCGTGGTGGGAGACTGGCCGTTAGATCTTGGGAGGGGACACGCGCGCAAGGGGGTACGGAGTGGAACACGAAAACAGCACTTTGCTTGTTCACATACGCCTGCCCGCGTGACTGACTGACTCGCTGCGTCGCAACCCTGCGAGCAGGACGGACAGTAGTACCTACCTGGTGATCGTGCTGTGCTGTCTTCGTACATGTCTATGCTTGCTGGGTAGTACTCACGGAAGAAATAGCTGCTATTCACGGTAGATTTTAGTAATTTTGCTTAAAATTTTAGTAATTTTGCTCATTATGACGCTATGTGCGAAATAGCATGCTACATCATACTAACACGTTGTAGCTTTAGCGTGCTATTCTTTTTTTCCACCCTATTGGCCTAGTATTTTTGGGAAAAGGTGCTTCCTATTTGTTATGACGACCAAATATATTGGTTCCTCTTTTGAATCGGAAGATAATATCGTTAAATCTAATGATTCTTAATATGTAATTTGCGTTGTGCTGTTGCCACATAGGATACTGATGTCAGATTTTTAGAAAAATGGAGAACTATTTTGTATGTGGTTATGCATATATTGTTCTGGCATTTTTGCTGCAATCATTAACTTTGAGCTATATCTGGTTTTTTTTCTAAAACATAATTTTAAATATAGCACTATGTAAGCATGATATAACGTGTATAGTATTTAGAGAAGACCACCGCTAGCTATTTATTAAGCAAGCTATTTTACACACGTACGACAGTTCCTCCTCCGATCCTTGTACGCTGCATGATCCACCTTAGACAAGGATCGTATGAAAACTGTCGTACTTAGGGAGAAATGGAGCGAAAACAGAGTGTTACATTTGTTTTTATAACTTTTGCAAAAACAAAAAACAAATATAGAAACCTTGAGATTGTTGGAATCAGGTAATGACCAAATATGGTGCAGAAACGGAACAATGTAGGTGTTCGTCGGAACCAAGAGAACTCTTAAATCATTGAAAAAAAAACTCAAGCATTCAAGTGAATCAACAAACTTGTTCCCTAATTCTAGGGTGATGCTCCATTTACTAGGGAATACATAGGAAATAGGAAATGGTTGAACTGTGGAAGCCTCGTCGAATGCACAAAAAAAATTAAATGACCGTTATTTTGGGGATCTTGATAAGGTCATGTAATGAGATTATTGGATTGAGCCATACACATCGAATCTAAAACGGAAATTCCATTTTAACCGGCAATAGAAATTCAGTTTCTGTGTCTATTGCGCCGAGAAAAGTTGTTCTATTTTTTTGTTTCTATTTCAGTCAAATAGTTTCCGTTTTGTAAAATTATGTTTTCATTTTCATAGTTTCATTCTATTTCTATTTTCCCGCAAAATAGTTTCCGCTCGATTTTCGCCTCTAGTCGTATGCATATCACTGCTCTTTAGACATTGGTACAGTACCAATAGTACTAGAACCACGTACGTGCGTCCTACGCTTTAGGGAATGGCGACGACTCATCGGGTCACGCGCGCGCGCGTCCTCTTTCTTCGGCTAGCTGCGCGGTAGCGGCAGTGCGGCACGGCGGCGGATCGGGGCGGCCGGTCTTGGCCTTGGGCTGGGCACCTGAGACAGCGAACGGCTCGCCGTGGGGGCGAGCGGACGTGCGACGACGGTACCAGGCCGGACAAGCGGGCGACGATCGGCAGCCGTCGATGACGACGCGCGGCCGCGGTGGCGGTGCCGGTCGGATCGGGCCGTGCATGCATGTGAGCGTGAGGCGGCAAGGCACGTGGACGCGCCGTGGAGTTTCTCGCCGCGGCTCGGGCCGGCAGCCTGTACGTATGTGTAGCCGTGGAGCTAGGGGCACTGCACACCTCCACGTGAACTGCAAGTCCCCCACCGATCCCTGCCGCGGGCGAGTTCCAGGCCACGGGCGCCTCCGACGACCAGGCCCCTACGTAGGGCTGGCTATACGTAGCGCGTTTCGTAGGTTGGTCCTGGACCAGGTTGTATCGTAGGTACATACATCCCGCGCGCATGTTCCAGATCGATCGATCAAGTATATGGGCACCGCAGGTACGTACGTGAACATGAAAGGGCGTGTTTATTAACCCGCATGCTCTCACCCAAGGCGGATGGAGCAGAAATTGGATTGATTAGATGATTGTTTCCTCCCTAGACGATCCTTAAACCACCTCCCGGCTAAACCCGCTGGGGAACCGCTGAATCGGCTATTTCCGCAGCCATTGCGTCTCACGCTCCGTTGGTGTAAACAAGATTTTTTTTTCCTGCCTGAGCTCACCCGATAATGGATGTGGAAGGAGCACGCGCGTCTCACGCTCCGTGTACTGGATTAATGGTTGTGCATGTTCTGTGAGGTGGGATTTGCATGCTGTTACATTGATATGTCATGTGTGGTGAATGTAAGACTCGATGTCTGACGATTTTAGTCAGATCATGGCCTAGGTTGGTGACTCGCAAATCCCATCCTATGTGGTTGATTCACGACACATTGCTGATACCTAGGTGGTACAAATAGTCCTGCCGGCGGTGTCCTTGGACGACGGCCATGTGTCTAGCCTGGTGTCCAAGGTTAATGTAGAAGTGGCAGCAAGGATTGCCATGGGAAAGATGCCTGCGAAGGCTAAAAAGCAGAATGACACCGGGAAGACTCAGAAGGCTGCAATGAAGGGACCATGTAGTGGCTTCCCTTCCTTGAGAAGATTTGAGAAGATGTGCGAACTGAACAAAACCCGCGTCAGAACTAACAATGACTTCAAAGAAGTCCATCTGACAGTCATGACCATGGCTTTCCTAAAGCACTATATGGAGCAGGCGTTAGCTATGTTCAGGTGTACACTTGCGGAAGTAGAGGGTGAGGTGTCTAACCATTAGTAGGCTCCAAGATCTTAACGGAGTTCTGTAGTGCGAGGATATCAAATGCATCATCTTGAAGAGCGAGCACTACCACGGGCGCGTCATGGTTAGCACGATGTCTTCCACCACTGTTGCACTTCATCAAGAATCACTAGCATGCACAACTAACACACACTTCCCTTCTTAGGATCACCCCAAGGACGCAGAGTTCCTGAACTAGCCCATTGCCGACTACGGACCATCTTTTCGTTTGTCCTCACCACCGGAAAGTTTTCCATGGGATCAAGTGAGCCCCTCGGTTCACCTACACCTACGCCTTTGCCCGAGGGTGCAAAGACCCAGGAGTCTAAGGCGGTGATCATCAATGGCCTTGACAAGACTGTTGGTGCCCCTTACAAGGCCGTTGCATGTATGTAAGAGTAAGAGGGGTGTCCTTGCTAACGACGAGGCCATGGCTGTCACCAACCACATAATGGATGATGTCAAGGATGTTGCATAGGCCATTAGGGACAACAAGCCTACTGACATGCACCTTGCCCTCTACAAGGCAGACATGGACATTGTTGGCTTTTGGAGGATGCTCTTGTGGCGGCTCTCGGCCACCTACCAACTTTATCTGCATGGTTGAGCCATAGAGGATCCTCTAGCTCATGACATATCTAGCCAAGTACAATATAAAACCTGTGGTGGCCTTGGGGCCATGGGGATATGGAAGCATGCATAGAGGTGATGGTGAAGGTAACGACATAATGGTGTACATTTTGGTTATAGCTATGGCTTATAAATTCTAATGTCCTATATATTTTGATGAGGCGGTATATACTAACCCCGTATGTGATGCTGACCTTAGATGTTAGGATGATACCCACTTATTAATTTTGTGGTGTTACGTTGACACCATAGTTGTAGGATAAACTTTTGGTAATGACCATGCATACTCCTCTTAGTTTATGATCCGGTGTGAATTTATGATGATTTGTTATGATTTCATTGATGCTTGTGATGATGTATCTTATTTGTTCCTTTTTGTGTCATGCTAGTGGTATGTGGTGCATAAAGAGGAGGCGTCCATGAGTCTACAATTCATTGAGGATCTGCTACGATCAAATCAACAGTTTACTCAACAACAATTATAGCAGGTATGAAACTTTGGAGGAGCCATATAAGGAGTACCAGAGATTCTTGGTTGATTAGGCTACGACTAACCATCCAATGGCATATCTGTTATCACCAGAATTTGACCAAGCCAGAGGTGGGCCGCGATCAAGATGGACTTGAAGATATGTCATCAAGAAATAGGTGAATCGGCCTTTATGCGCAGAGTTTGGGCTAGTTAGCCCGTGTATCTATATAGTAAGCTACGTAGAAGTTAGAGTTTATCTCGTGCACGGTTTGGTGCGCCCACATTAGAAAGTCCCTGGACTATAAATATGTATCTAGGGTTTATGGAATAAACAACAACCAACGTTCAACACAAACCAATCTCGGCGCATCGCCAACCTTCGTCTCGAGGGTTTCTCCGGTAAGCACCATGCTGCCTAGATCGCATCTTGCGATCTAGGCACGAGCCTGCCTACGTTGTTCATGCGTTGCTCGTACTGAAGCCTTTTGATGGCGAGCAACGTAGTTATCATAGATGTGTTAGGGTTAGCATTGTTCTTAGTATCATATCTGTCGTAGTGCAACCCTTGCGCATCTAGCCGTCCTTGTACCTCATCACGGGTGCAGGCGGCACCCGCTTGATCGTTATTTAGTAGATCTGATCCGTTACGGTTGCTCCTTGATTCATCAAGGATTAGTTTAACATCTGCAATAGTTAGGCCTTACAAAGGGTTGGAGGATCCAGCGGCGTGTAGGGTGTAGTTTGCTGGCCCTAGACAGGACGTTCCGAGGATCAACCTCGTGTTGGTTTTTAGGCCTTGTCTAGGTTTGGCTTACGATCACCGTGCGAGCGCGAGGCCCAATCGTGAGTAGGATGATCCGATTATGCGGTGAAAACCCTAAATCGTCGTGGATCTCATATGCTTTATCTTGATCAAGCAGGACCACATATATTCGGCCACCTTGGACGAATCATGGGTGGATCGGCTCTATGAGCCGATTCACGGGATAACCCGAGAGCCGATCGAGGCTCGTATTTAACGTGTACGTGTGTGCCTGCAGAAACTAAGCGAGGCACCATCCACACCTTCCGACCGGTATAGGTCAGGTGGCACGCCCTGCAATTTGCATCGGCGCGCGACCAGGAGGCTTTGCGGGCCGTCGCTCGAGGGACTGGGGCCAGCCGCAGCCCTAGTTGTTCCCGGCTCTACGGTGTTGACCGGTCGCTGCCCGCGGTGGGTTTCGACGTCAACACATTCGCCCGGTGGGACAATCCTCAACATCAACCACATCGCCGTCTACATCGGAGATGGCGGAAGAAACTCCGGTCACTTACGAGGATCTCAATGGCGAGCTCAAGAAGAAGTATGACGAGGTCAAGGTCCTCCTTGAAGCCGACCTCATCGGCTCTTTCCAGGACCCGCTCCCATGGCATCGATGGAAGGGGTTCTCACCTGAAGGCGCGCTTGATGGAGTGGACCTATCCACCCCGTCGAAGAACGCACCAGGTCGCTGCGTCGGAGATCAACTTCATGGTGGCTCATTCGCTGCACCGCCATTCCGAGAGCTGGTGAATACGTTGGAGCGCGTCGCTCGCGTGATCCAGGAGATCATGAGCCGTCAGTACTCTCCGTCAGGACCAGCTCTAGGGACTCACCAAAGAGAAGTGCCACTCCAGTCCCGTCCACCGCTGCCGTTCGCGTTGGCAGCGCCCGAAGCGCCGAACTCATCGGCCTACGTCGTCTACAAGATTGGTGGTGACCCCAGTGACTACCAATTCCTACATGACGCGCCCAAGGAGATCCCGCACGGATACGCATGCGCATACGTGCGACTGCAACCTGGGCACTCTCGAACCAGGTTGCAACGGCGGGGAACAACGGGAGGAACGTCGGAGGCAGACCCAGAAGGACGTGGCTAGCTAAATCCACCCCGACAAAACTCCAGAGCCCAGCTCCTGCGGTGGCTCACCGGAAAAACAAGCATGGCTGGTTAAGTACGCCCCCCCGGCGAATCTTCAAGGTTCGGCACCTTCAGCCATCACCGCGGATCAGATTTGTACGATTCTGAAAGATCAGTTCGGCATGATGCCGAAAAGGAAGACGGTCGGCTATACCAAGCCGTACCCCAACGAGTACGAATTGATCCGCCACCCAAATATCGGCTCCCGGACTTCACAAAGTTCAGCGGATCAGATGGTTCCAGCTCCATCGAGCATGTGAGCCGATATTTGGCGCAGCTGGGCATGATCTCAGCGTCGGACAGCTGCGTGTGAGGTACTTCTCACAGTCCCTCACGGGATCGGCTTTCGGTTGGTACACGTCGCTGCCACCGAACTCGTCCAGACTTGGAAGCAGTTGGAAGAACGGTTCCATGAGCAATATCACTCGAGGCTTCCGAGGCTGGCATTGCCGATTTGGCACAAGTACGACGAAGCGCGGGAAAGGTGTCGGAGTACATCCAGCTTCGGACCGTTAGGAACCGATGCTATTCGGTTCACGTAAGCGAAAAAGCATCGAGTTGGCGGTGGTGGGTCTATCATCATCGATCAAGGACGTGGCCTCCCAAGCGGACTACCCTTCATTAGCACACATGGTGCGGAAGCTGTCAGCGTATGAACGGCGCCAGATGTCTACCAGGACAAATTCAAGCGCGTGGTTACCATGGTTGACGCAGGCGAAGATGAAGGTGCTATGGGAGAACAAGAGGTCGTAGTGGCTGAGTGGACTCGAGCGGCGAGCCCGAGTAACTGCAAATGGGTGAAGCCACCGGGGCCTCCAAGAGGGTTCGACGTGACGAAAACCGAGCAGATTTTCGATCTCTTACTCGCGGAGAAGCATATAAAGATACCCGAAGGCCATAAGGTCCCTACGGTGCAAGAGCTGAACGGAAAGCCATACGCAAGTGGCATAACACGTTCACCCACACCACTAACGACTGCAGGGTGTGGCGTCGCAGATCCAAATGGCAATAGAAAATGGGCGACTAATTTTTAACCGACGCCATGAAGGTCGACACACACCCCTTCCGCCGTCAACATGGTGGAGTTTACCCACCTCGGAGGGTGCCAGCCAGATTTCTCAGCCAACATCAACATGGTAGAGCTTGGACACCACTCGAGAAGGACGGGGATGAGGGCAGCTGCTCTCGAGCAAAGACACGAGGGGCCGCTCCATGCGATCGGCTCGTCAAGATGGCGCTACGTCACGGAGGGAGAAGTGAAGAACATAAGATATCAACGACCCCTCTCCGATCACCTCCTCAACAAGTATGTGAGTCGGTATGACCAACGCCGGCGACACGGCGACGATGATGAAAGATCGTCGGCCGAAACGACCGAAGGCATCGTCGGCATAATCACGATGAGGAGCGGCAGGAGCACCACGCCAGGGAGCAAGACGACACGGGCAGGCATTGGGACTGCCCCTTCTTGGCTGCTGGGATTCATGAATGAGCCGGTTGCCTACGATCGGCAATTGCCCAGAATGCAATCGTAAGAAGAAGGAGGCAGCCAACGTGTCCGTGTTCGAGCGCTTAGGGCCTCTCCCACCACAAAGCAGACGTCTGAGACCCCTCGGTTGGAAGATCTCGAGGATTCGGAAGACGAGGGAGAAGACGAAGAAGACAGGTACCACCGTCCAAGGTGGTGCCCCGATGGTCTCAGCCATTCACAAAAGCGCAGGGTTCAGCGATTGCGCGGTCGGAGGAAGCCGAAAGGTTGTACTTGTATACGCTGAGGAAGGCACGGCCCGATCGGCTGCGAAAGTCCAGCGAACCCTGGATGAGGAGGGACTGCCGCAAAGAAAGAGTGGCGCCCCAAGCAAGGAAAGCCGATGATGAAACATCTGGCACAAACATGGTGCTCGTTCGTCGGCGAAGTGTAGAGCTCCACGATTACACGATGCACCCGAGGTGGACAACGGCAAGCGCACCAACGTGATAAAGTCGGAGATTGGGCTGGTTTATCCACCGGCCTGGACGAGTAGCAAGACTACGTCAATAAGCAAACATGGCGAGGCTGATCCTTGCGGTCGGCCATTACAAAACCTTCACTGAGCAAGCAACGTGGAGGCCGATTCCAGCAATCGGCCAAGATTATCCTCACCATCTATTTTGCCTGGGATCAACGTTTGACCAACAGGGACTACCTGAAGAGCCGATACCATCAATTCTCTTGACAGAATCGGCTCGGGGGCACCTAGGTGGATAAAACACGAGGATATGAGATAATACTATCAAGTATGGGGCCGATACACAAATCGGCCTAAAAATTTAAAAATTTAGCACAGATGCGTGACATCGACTTAAGGATATAAAAGCCGATGCATGGACATCGACTCAAGAGGAATAGCGTCGGGGGATCAATGGGCTGGAGCTGCTGATCCTTCCAAAACCTTTCCAAGAGCACGGGCTTCTCGCGTGTAAGCATTTTACCCTGTTTTAGTGGAAAGCTGGAGTAGCTCGGAGGGCAGCTCGCCTTGAAACATCGATGTTCTGGAGAGCCGATTTTGTTGAAAACGGCTAACATGGCGCTACGAGGGGGAATCTGATGATGGCCGGTTCGGATGGTCCACTTTTATCCTCGCCCTGATTAAGGCTCGGGGGGCAACAGACCTGTACCTACCGAAGGAGAATCATCAGTTGAAGGATGGAAGGGTAAATGTCGAAGGACCGGTGCGTTGCTATCGGCTCGTTATGCATTGGCAAAGGGGGACAAATCGGCAAAATCATGACGGAGGAAAATCGGCTAAGGGCAAAATCAAACTGGGAAAGTTCTTCATTGATGGACGAGATTTCTTACACAAAGAGTTGATTGCTCTCAAAAGGAAGTCCTAGGGGATACATTGCCCCGCCTACTACTATTGGCCCTATGCTACGATCCTATCTAGGGGCCGTCGCTGCCCTCGTCGTTGTCGCCGTCGCCGCTGCTGTTGGCGCTGCTCCCCGCCCGCTCGTCGTCGCTGCTCCAGCGACCGCCAACAGGACCCTCGTTGTCCTCATCTTCATCATCAGCGCCGTCATCGTCGCTGTCGACGTCGCTGAAGTTCCAGGGCCGGCAGTGGCCGGCGGCTCGTCGGAGGAGTTGTCGTCCTCTTCTTCTTCCTCCTCCACCGCCTCCGCGGAGGAGGTGGCCCCATCCGGAAGCGATCGTCCTCGCTTTCTTCCCGCTTCCCTTTTGACGAGGAAGCGGAGATCGCTCTCCCCGTCGAGTCGGGGACTTGTCGTCCTCGACCGGATGGAAAAATCATGGCTGGGCTCATCCCGGCCTCGATGGCGGCGAGTGTTGGCCGCGTGGACCTCCGCTGGGTTCCACTCCGGCGTCGGCTCGCGGGAAGAGGAGGACTCGATGGGAAAGCCCGATGAGGCGGAGGAAGAAGAAGACATGGTGGCTAGGGAGGGTTTTTTGGGATGCCAATGCGAAAGGGGACGAAGAAGAACTGTTCGATGCGGTTAAATAAAAGGGCATGGAGTAAATACTCGAACAGTTTCCGAGGGGTAGTGCCAAAGCTTGTCAAATCGTGCAGAGAAGTTGAGAAGGCAAGTTATCATGATGAAGGACTCTGCGACGGTTCTGCTCTGCCATGACATGACCCGACGAAAGAAAGCATAATGATTTTGGAAATATCATTTCCAAAACCAGGGGGGCATGTGTTATCACCAGAATTTGACAAAGCCAGAGGTGGGCCGCGATCAAGATGGACTTGAAGATATGTCATCAAGAAATAGGTGAATCGGCCTTTATGCGCAGAGTTTGGGCTAGTTAGCCCGTGTATCTTAATATAGTAAGCTACGTAGAAGTTAGAGTTTATCTCGTGCACGGTTTGGTGCACACCCACATTAGAAAGTCCCCTGGACTATAAATATGTATCTAGGGTTTATGGAATAAACAACAACCAACGTTCAACACAAACCAATCTCGGCGCATCGCCAACCTTCGTCTCGAGGGTTTCTCCGGTAAGCACCATGCTGCCTAGCATCTTGCGATCTAGGCAGCACGAGCCTGCCTACGTTGTTCATGTGTTGCTCGTCTGAAGCCTTTTGATGGCGAGCAACGTAGTTATCATAGATGTGTTAGGGTTAGCATTGTTCTTAGTATCATATCCTGTCGTAGTGCAACCCTTGCGCATCTAGCCGTCCTGTACCTCATCACGGGTGCAGGGGCGGCACCCCGCTGATCGTTATTTAGTAGATCTGATCCGTTACGGTTGCTCCTTGATTCATCAAGGATTAGTTTAACATCTGCAATAGTTAGGCCTTACAAAGGGTTGGAGGATCCAGCGGCGTGTAGGGTGTAGTTTGCTGGCCCTAGACGGGACGTTCCGAGGATCAACCTCGTGTTGGTTTTTAGGCCTTGTCTAGGTTTGGCTTACGATCACCGTGCGTGAGCGCGAGGCCCAATCGTGAGTAGGATGATCCGATTATGCGGTGAAAACCTAAATCGTCGTGGATCTCATATGCTTTATCTTGATCAAGCGGGACCACCATATATTCGGCCACCTTGGACGAATCATGGGTGGATCGGCTCTATGAGCCGATTCACGGGATCTTTGAGCCGATCGAGGCTCGTATTTACGTGTACGTGTGTGCCCTGCAGGAAACTAGCGAGGCACCATCCACACCTTCCTGACCGGTATAGGTCAGGTGGCACGCCTGCAATTTGCATCGGCGCGCGACCGGGAGGCTTTGCGGGCCGTCGCTGAGGGACTGGGGCCAGCCGCAGCCCTAGTTGTTCCCGGCTCTACGGTGTTGACCAGTCGCTGCCCGCCGGTGGGTTTCTGACGTCAACAATATCAGACAACGGTTGTTGCAGCTATGCCTATAGGCGGAGCTACTCCTATGTCTAAGAGAGTAGGCTAAAATATTTAATCAGCGTCAGTCTAACTACGGTGATCGTCAAGATCATGTTCTTCCAATTCCTCTCTATGATCGGACGTAATATACAATGTGATGGTAACCTCGCCATAGTTAGACCATGGTAACAATATGCAGTCTTATGTGTACAACTAAACATCTATAATTTATATCAACCGACCAAAAAAGTAAGGTGCAGCTTACCAATACAAATAAAGTAGTTACCACCCGATAAAAAAGGCTAGCAACTAAACAAAATGAACAACATGATCCAAGTGGCGTTAACTGTTGGGAAATTTCACTTCAAAAAAAAAACTGTTGGGAAATTTAGTTTAGGGCCGGAAAGCAGCTTGCACCACCAACCGGCTACAAGGTCGACCGGCGTCGCCAGGGTGGCAGGTGGCATCCTCCATCTTCTCTGTTGTGAAATAAAAATATGTGATCTATTGTATTGGGAGGGATGCCTCCTAGGAGGTGTCTGTTGAGAAAGAGGTGTCTCCCCAACACATCCCTTCACCCTGTATATAAGTGGGTCTCCCACATTGCAATCAAACAAGAGATTCATTTGTTTTACTTCTTTGTGTCTCTTCTTTCAATACTACAACACGTTATCAGCACATAGATTCTACCAAAAGCATTTGGCCTAATATCTGAAACGATGTCCGGCAGAACGTAGCGTTCACTCACATGAATGCACTCGTGATCAAGACATGATCGGTTTCGTTTAGCAGCCTATCGGCAGGAAGAAAGAATCGATTGACATGGATCAATTGGCATCCGCATACATGCACTCTTTCATTTTCTTTTTAGTGCATCGTATTGATTACTAGAGACTGGGTTCAGATAGATGAACTAATCTTTGCACTGTTTCCTTGCGTCTTCTCGTTGGAATAGAATAATTGCCGGTGATGGCTGAGGCGGCGGACGTCCTCGACGCTGTCCATGCCCATGGAAGCAAGGCGATCTTCGGCGCGGTCCGCTCGTTCACAACTTCTCCTGTAGATGAAAACCGGAGACAAACAAGCATGTGTCCGCGGCGGCGTGCGCGACCACGACTACCCGGCGTCCGCGGCGGGTCATGGACGAGACCATCCATGCCGACTCCTGAAACGGAGGCTTGGCATGGCATACGATATGCTCCATCCGAAGCAACGGCGGCAGGTACGCGCACCACACGCAGGGCGCCGGCGACGCCCACGACCAGGACCACCCGGCGTACGCATCGGAGAAACACTTGGTCTTAACGATCGACGGCGCGCGACGCGGTCGGCAGCCCGTTTCTGCTACGTCGGGTGGAGGCGCTTTGTCCTGCCTTTGCGTGGCTGTGCGTCCGCATCCCAGGAGGCGTCAAGGAAACTGCCGTTCTCGTGCCCGGCGACGTCCATAAACCTGCGACGCAAAGGAGAGACGGCGGCAGGTGTACTGCTCCACACCCGATGCGGAAGCGTCTATGCCCGCAACGTCCTCCAGCCCAACCCGGCGGCGGTTCGGGGGCACGACAAACCGCAGCGCGGCGGCGCCCGTGGCTCTTGGCCCGGCGGCTCCCGACGCAGACGGACCTCGGCCCCGGAGCGAGCGGGCGGCCACCCCGTGTGGCCGCATGCAGCCGTCAAAGCATGGCGCAGCGGCGGCCATGAACGGCAACTTCCGGCGAGGCCAGCCGTTATGTTACAATTCCATTGAAGTCCATAAAATATGTGGTTCATCTCTAGATTTTTCAGATCTTGAGATCTACCCTTTAGACTTATGGAAATTGCAATCAAGTCTCGTTGGACTCTTGCTGTTTTTAACAGTTTGACCATGCGTTTATTATTATTTGCGAGGCTTGAGAGCAAATATGCATGATAAACCATTGTGTCCCACTGAATTGCATAATAATTGATTATGCATCATTTTACGTGAGGTAAAATGACGTATGTATTACGTGAGTACTACCGTTGCAAAGCAATATGTTGAATCCATTATTCTTATAGAATATGGAATTTTCTTGCAAATTCGGAAAACATCAGGCAGCAAAGTGCAAGACACTTGCATAACTATGTCAAGTTTATACTTGTCAATTAGAAGGTAATTGATATGTGGCATCTACTACTTAATTGTAGATTATGCACCATTACCTTAAGGTCTAAATTATGTCATTATAACATAATGACCCCTTCAATTTTGCACATAGCTTATGGATTGCATGATGGCAACGAATTTATCTCGTTCTCAACTGCGAGGTCTACACCGCCATGCGGTGATTACCTTCAATGTGTTTTAATTAACACAAGGTTGAAAAAACTCCATAAGAGTGAGGTCTACACTACTTAGTAGTGATTACCTCCATGTGTTTCAAGAAAAAATAAAGGCGCAATAGTTATGGCATGGTATCATAGCAACGAAATAATTTTTCGTTTAAAGCTATAATGTCTACACATCTGGTGACTACCTTGATGAAGTGTTTCCAAATGCTTCGCAACTTCATAGCATTTGTCATTGGTTGTGACTTTAGTGTCACGTACTCCATCAAATGTGGAACCAAGACATTGGTGACGATAACATCGCCATGTTATGCTATGAAAATAATTATGTAAAATACTTGCATAATTTGGTGATTACCTTCATCCTAATTAATTTACTGATGGTAAATTAATGCATGAACATTTCATGCATCATATGGCTGACCTTTCTCGAAAGGTAGTGCGATGAGATGACATTATGTGGGAGTAATCATTTAACATGGGTCCTGGACATTGATGATTTTGTCGACCCGTGGCCATGTCGCCACAGAAACTCCACATGTAGATAATGTCATGGCTATTTATAAGATAGCATAATCGCAATGACTCGATTCTCAAATTGAGTATTTAAATGGATGGTGAATATCCATTGTCCCTTTTGGGACACCCCTTAAGGAGATATATGCTTGAAATGGGTGTGATACCATTGCCTGAAATGCATGCTTGCGCTCTTAGTGTTAAGCAATTTAGTGGTTAAAAACCACGGAGAGTTGAATGTAAAGTAAAGGCAAAATGACAAATAAAAATGAAGTATATATCTCAAAAGGGAATGGATCGTTTAAAAGAAATGATCACAATGACGACTCTCAAGTTTGTCAAAGGGGTGGTAGTACGAAATATCATACCAACAGTTACCAATATGTCAAGTATTGGATTGATCATACCACCAACTCCTTATCGGAGAAGGCAAATGAGCTCAATGGGATAAGATTGAAGTTCAACTTCAAAGAAACAACCAGAAAATATTCTAGCATTGTAGAAGGAAAATGACTCTTTTACAATGATGATATGCTTGTGGATGATTATTCCCAAGATGTCCTGGAAATCTCGTGTAGTCCCCTGGTTATCCCAAATATCACTAGCCTATAATTGTACTACTACATGTAGTATAATTCGCAACATTATGTCCCGAGGACATGATAGTTGAGAAAATTGAGTGTATGAATCACTTCATGCTCAATTTTGTTGCGTACACAATAATTTTTCCTCCTTTATCACCATGGTATGGGAAGTTAGAGAAATTATTGACAATTCTGTTGACCAACACTTGACTGTTGCAATGTTCCCAACAATCATAAAATTTTATGTGCACTGGACGTGCCATAGGGGAATTAATTTTAAGGCACTCTCACCTTAAAATTTAGAATGAGCCACACATTACTCTTGAAAGAATTCAAGAATGTATGTGGATTACTCAACCATTGTGTGGGTTATGTTGGTGCTTCGTGGTTGCACAGATGCATCTTGAAGATGGTCTTATGTGTGTATCATTGATACGTCCAATTTGCATCACTATTTTGTATCATAATTTGCTGTTATTCATTGATATATTTCATATTGGGACACAATACTTATGTTATTTCATCTATTTTGCATGTTTCATCATCATTGGAGGATCAAGCACCAGGAGCAGGTTCCTGGAAAAAGCACCGTCGAAGCAATATTTCGAAAGATCAAGCTGTGGAAGGGAATTTCACGTAAATTCCTATTTTTCCAGATGACGGAGGGAGCCAGAAGGGGGAGAAGAGAGAGCCACTGTGGGCCCAGACCATGGGCGGCGCGGCCCATGGCTGGCCGCGCCACTGTGCTGGGGGCCCCAGCCTTTCGCCTCCTTTTCTTCGCGTACTCCTTCGTCAAAACCTAAGACAGAGAGAGGACCTCACGAGGGGTTACAGCCGCCTCTGCGGGCGGAGAACACCGAGAGAAAAAGCTCTCCGGCGGGCGAATCCGGGGAAATTCCCTCCGGAGGGGGAAATCGACGCCATCGCCATCGTCATCGAGCGGGACATCATCTCATCATCATCATCATCATCTCCACCATCTACACCGCCATCACCACCGCTGCACCTCGTCACCGCTGTAACAATTCGGGTTAAATCTTGATTGTTTGATAGGAAACTCTCCCGGTGTTATTCTATACTTGTTGTAGATGCTATTGAGTGAAACCATTGAACCAAGGTTTATGTTCAGATTGTTATTCATCATCATATCACCTCTGATTGTATTCCATATGATGTCTCGTGAGTAGTTCGTTTAGTTCTTGAGGACATGGGTGAAGTCTAAATGCTAGTAGTGAATTATGGTTGAGTAATATTCAATGTTATGATATTTAAGTTGTGGTGTCATTCTTCTAGTGGTGTCGTGTGAACGTCGTCTACACGACACTTCACCATTTATGGGCCTAGGGGAGTGCATCTTGTATTCGGTTGCTAATTGCGGAGTTGCCGGAGTGACGAAACCTGAGCTCCGTTAGTATATCGATGCAAGAGGGATCGCAGGATCTCGAGTTTAAGGTTGTGGTTAGATTTATCTTAATTACTTTCTTGTAGTTGCGGATGCTTCAGGGGTATAATCACAAGTATGTATTAGTCCTAGGAAGGGCGGTGCATTAGCATAGAGTTCACCCACACAACACTTATCAAAATAATGAAGATTATTTAGCTACATGAAGCGAAAGCACTAGACTAAAATCCCCGTGTGTCCTCGGGAACGTTTGGTCATTATAAGTAAACAAACCGGCTTGTCCTTTGTGCTAAAAAGGATTGGGCCACTCGCTGCAATTATTTCTCTCGCATTTTATTTACTTGTACTTTATTTCTGCCATATCAAAACCCCCGAATACTTGTCTGTGAGCATTTACGGTGAATCCTTCATCGAAACTACTGCAACACCTTACTCCTCGTTGGGATCGACATTCTTACTTATCGAAGATACTACGATACACCCCTATACTTGTGGGTCATCAAGACTATTTTACCGTTTGGAGTGAACGCTATTGGTAAGTGGAATTGGTAAGGAAAACCTTACTGTTTGTGCTGATTTTATTTCTGCCTGTTTCATAAGTCATTATGGAGAGATCTTCTCTTCAATTTCTATTTGGGAAATCTACTACACCTGCAACGGTAGTGGATGAAGCGCTGTAACGATGTTACCATATAAAATACCTATGAAAATTATTGAACGTGTTATGGATAACGCTATGAAGAAATGTCCATCCTGGTGATCATTTATTGTTTTTGCATGAATTATGCGGGTTATTCAAATGTGCGGGTATTTCTATGAATGAAGTTAGAAGAAACTATTCACTATATCGCTGTCTGGTAAAGCGGCGCACTGGTATAAATTGCTGAAGAATGATGATTCTATTGATTGGGAGGACATTGTGCCTTTATTTTATTCCAAATTCTATCCTCCAAGTGAAATTCACAAAGATCGGAACCGCATATATAATTTCTGGCCTCATGATGGAGAGAGTATTGCCCAAGCTTGGGGGAGATTGAAGTCTTTAATGCTCAAATGCCCCATTCATGAGCTTCCTGGTAATGTTATTATTGATAATTTCTATGCAAGACTTTCTTTTCAAGACAAGACCTTCTGGATACTTCTTGTTCTGAATCTACACGCAGCAAGAAGAGTTTAAAAGAGACCTTCTTGATCGGATCAAGAAAATACTGAAGGATGGGAGAACGACAAAGATAGAGAATCAGGTATAATTTATGATTATAAATGCATTGAAGCTTTTATGGATGCTGATAAATTTCGTAATATGAGTGCTACATATGGTCTTGATTCCCAAGTTGTTGCAAATCTTTACAAAGCTTTTGCCTCTCATTATGAATTGCCTAAGAAGAATTTTGATAAGTATCATGAACCGTATAAAGATAAAGTTGATTCATCGTAAACAAATGTGTAGTGATTGAAACTATTGATAATGTTATTCCTGAAGCTTATATTGAAAAAACTCCTTTCCACTGCTAAAATGAAGGAGTACTCTGTTATATCTAGTGCGGTTAATAAAAGTGAAAAGAAACCTAAAGAACACGAAGAACAAATTAAAATTGAACCTTTTGTTGCAATAGTTAAAGATCTTGTGACTGAAAATGTGGAGGATGGTCATATTATTTTCTGTGAAGATGCTTCTAATATTGTTTCACATCCTAATAAATCCAAACAAGTTAGTGTTCCTATGCTATCTGTTAGAATTGGTGATCATTGCTATTATGGTTTATGCGATATTGGTGCAAGTGTTAGTGCTATTCCTTATGAGCTTTACACGGAGATTATGCACGAAATTGGTTCTTGTGAACTTGAAGATATTGATGTGGTTATTCATCTGGCCAATAGAGAAACTATTTCTCCAATTGGTATTGTTCGAGATGTGGAAGTTCTATGTGGTAAGATTAAATATCTGTTGACTTTTTGGTACTTGGTTCTGTTGCTAGTGATCATTGTCCTATCATTTTTGGTAGACCTTTTCTAAATACTTGTGGAGCTATTATAGATTGTAAGAAAGAGAAAATTTTGACTAGATTTGCTGGTGAACCTTATGAATTTAACTTTTCTAAATTTACCAAAACTCCTTATAAAGTTGACTTGCCTAGTAATGATTTTAAAATGGAGCAGTGCATCTATTGTTCTTGTTCCTAATAATCCTTTGCAGCATTTGGAGAATAGTGAAAGTGAAGCTTTTAGGAAAGAAAGAGATGAGCTTGAGGAAATCTTTCTTCGCCAACCTATTCTCAAGCATGATTTACCGAGAAGATTTGGGTACAACACCGCCGGAAGATCCTGTTTTCGATTTAAAGCCTTTGCCCGATAATCTTAAATATGCTCATATTGATGATAAGAAAATATATCCTGTTATTATTAGTTCTAAGCTTTCAGAGATTGAGGAAGAAAGGTTATTGGAAATATTGAAGAAACACCGAGGGCTATTCTCTTGATGATTTGAAAGGGATTTCTCCTTCTATTTGCCAACATGCTATTAATATGGAAGAAGATGCAAAGCCTGTTGTTGAACATCAACGTCGTCTAATTCGAAGATGAAGGAAGTGGTAAGGAACGAGGTATTAAAACTTCTTGAAGCTGGTATTATATATCCTATTCTTGATAGTAGATGGGTTAGCCTTGTGCATTGCGTTCCTAAGAAGGAGGAATGACTGTTGTGCCTAATGATAATGATGAGCTTATCCCTCAAAGAATATTTGTAGGTTATAGAATGTGCATTGATTTTCGAAAAGTTAATAAAGTTACTAAGAAAGATCATTATCCTTTACCCTTTATTGATCAAATGCTAGAAAGGTTATCTAAAAATACTCATTTTGCTTTCTTGATGGTTATTCTGGGTTTTCACAAATTGCTGTTAAAGCTAAAGATCAAGAGAAAACCACGTTTACTTGTCCTTATGGAACTTATGCTTATAGGCGTATGCCTTTTGGTTTATGTAATGCTCTGCTACTTTTCAAAGATGCATGTCTGCTATTTTTCATGGTTTTTGCGAAAGTATTGTAGAGGTATTCATGGATGATTTTTACTCTATGGGAATTCTTTTGATAATTGCTTGCGAAACCTCGATAAAGTTTTGGAGAGATGTGAAGAAACTAACCTTGTTCTTAATTGGGAGAAATGCCACTTTATGGTTAATGAAGGAATTGTATTGGGACATAAAATTTCCGAGAGAGGTATTGAAGTTGATAGAGCTAAAGTTGAAGCAATTGAGAAGATGCCCTATCAGGGATGTTAAAGGTATTCGTAGTGTTCTTGGTCATGCTGGGTTTTATAGGAGATTTATTAAAGATTTCTCTAAAATTTCAAAGCCTCTTACTAATCTTCTTCAAAAAGATGTACCTTTTGTTTTTGATGATGATTGTAAGGAAGCTTTTGAAACTCTAAAGAAAGCCTTAACAACTGCTCCTGTAGTCGAACCTCTGATTGGAATTTGCCTTTTGAAATTATGTGTGATGCTAGTGATTTTGCTGTAGGCGCTGTTCTTGGACAGCGGGTAGATAAAAAATTAAATGTTATTCATTATGCTAGTAAGACTCTTGATGCTGCTCAAAGAAATTATGCTACAACTGAAAAGGAATTGTTAGCTGTAGTCTTTGCTTGTGACAAGTTTAGACCCTATATTGTTGATTCAAAAGTTACAATTCATATGATCATGCTGCAATTAGATACCTTATGACAAAGAAAGATGCTAAGCCAAGGCTTATTAGATGGGTACTTCTGTTGCAAGAATTTGATTTACATATTATAGATAGGAAAGGTGCTGATAATCCTGTTGTGATAATTTGTCTAGATTGGAGAATATTGCTTATGATCCTGTTTCTGTTAATGATAGTTTTCCAAATGAACAATTGGCTGTAATAAAGGTGGGCTCGCGAGAGAGCCCTTGGTATGCTGGTTATGCTAACTTTATTGTTTCGAAGTATTTGCCTCCAACCTTTTCAGCTCAGCAAAGGAGGAAATTCTTTTATGACTTGAGGCATTATTTTTGGGATGACCCACACTTATATAAAGGAGTGGATGGTATTATGCGAAGATGTGTTCCTGAATATGAACAACAGGAGATATTGAATAAATGTCATGGAAGTGTTTATGGAGGACATCATCTGGAGATAGAACCGCGCAAAAGGTTCTACAGTCAGGTTTTTATTGGCCAACACTCTTCAAAGATGCAGGAAATTTATTTTATCTTGTGATGAATGTCAAAGAGTTGGTAATATCTCTAGACGCAATGAAATGCCTATGAATTATACTCTTGTTATTGAACCGTTCGATTGTTGGGATTCGACTTCATGGGTCCTTTCCTTCTTAGATGGTAACACTCATATACTTGTATTTGTTGATTATGTTACTAAATGGGTAGAAGCCATACCTACAAAAAGTGTTGATGGTGAGACCTCTATAAAAATGCTTGTAGATATTATATTTCCTAGATTTGGAGTACCTAGATATATTATGACTGATGGAGGTTCTCATTTTATTCATGGAGGTTTTAGAAAAACTCTTGCTAAGTATGGTATTAATCATAGAATTTGCTTATCACCCTCAAACTAGTGGTCAAGTAGAATTATCAAATAGAGAGATTAAAGCTATCTTGGGAAAGACTGTTAATAAATCTAGAAAGAATTGGGCTAGCAAATTGAAGGAAGCACTATGGGCTTATAGAACTGCTTATAAAAATCCTATGGGAATGTCACCTTATAAAATGGTTTATGGAAAAGCTTGTCATTTACCTTTAGAACTAGAGCACAAAGCTTATTGTGCTGTTAGAGAACTAAATAAAGATCCTAAATTAGCGGTAATAAGAGGTTGTTGCAATTAAGTTCTCTAGATGAATGGAGAAGTGAAGCTTATGAAAATGCTAAACTCTTTAAAGAAAAAGTTAAGAAATGGCATGATAGAAGGATCATCAAAAAGAATTTAATGTTGGAGACAAAGTCCTATTGTATCGGTCTCGTCTCGGATTCTTTGCAGGGAAATTACTCTCGAAGTGGGAAGGACCATATGTTGTTGAGGAGGTGTATCGTTCAGGAGCAATTAAAATTAGCTCTCTCCAAGGCAATGCCACACAAGTGGTGAATGGACGAGACTCAAGCATTATATCTCGGGTGATTCTTATAACATTGATGTTGATATTATTCAAGTGGAAACAGGAGGCCTTTATCAAAGGACAAATTGACGATCCTTGGGCTGGACTTTGAATAGGTAATAGTACAGGTAATAAAAGTCCGCGTTTACCTTTCCGAACATTATTTCTGCTGTTTTTAGGAAATATGAAAAATTACGAGTTCGAAACGGAGTGGAAAGGACGCACGGGCGTGCCACCATGGCGCGCCGACTGACACCCGCGCCGACCTATGGTGCAGCCTCGTTGCCCCTTTCCGACTACGGGTTCGATCGGAATTCTTCCTTTTGTCGTAAAAATATTTGCTATATAATCCCCGGACCCCTGGAGGTCCGTAATATCGTTTTCTCGTCGTGTTTTGTTTCAAGCTGTTTTCTGCCAGATTTGTTTTGATCTAGAAGCACCATGGTCTCCAACAACAAAGACAAGGGGCCTTGGAGGAAGAGATGGATGAAAGGATCAATAAGGAGAAGGAGAAGATAGCATCGGCAAAAGGAGAGTGGGAAACTACGAAGAGTAAGCCAATCTTGGTGGGATCGGTTAACATTGGGCGTTCTTTTTCTCATAACTTGGGGGAGCTCTTCCGCCTGCTCCGGACCTCGACTCTTTCCCTTGTGTGGAGGAAGCAATACGGGTTGCTGATGAGTTTTGTGATCAATATCGTGCTCTCAAAAGGAAGTGGAGATACTTCGGGAGGAGAACCAGCGACTTCGCAGAATGCTGGAATATTACTCAAATCCTAGCACAAGGTCGTCACCGCCACACTCGGGTAACAATGAGTCTCTTCAGGTTTTGGTGCAGAATTACAAAATTGAGAAGCTGAAGTGAAGGAGATCATATGAAGCGCGAGAAGAATCATCACCACCATCACCGAAGGAGTAATTCATCGTCGGTATTGGCATCCCCTTGGTTTGTTCCAAGCTTGGGGATGTCCGCGGTATCACATCATCACTACCTTTATCTTTTACTATCAAGTAGTGTCATATCATGAGTAGGAAGTTATCATATGGAATAGTATGCAATGTGGAAGTATCTCTCTTAGTTAGTTATCTATGTATCCGTTGGTGTGAGTTATCGTTATGGAATATTAATGAGAAGTCTTATCATTTACTTTTGCACACCTTATTTTAGTTTGCAATCTCCATTATATGATTACTCTTGACATGAGTATGGATATCACTTTGGGAGCATCAAGTAAATCTATTTGGTTTTGGCAAACTTAGCATTGGTCAATAGCAACAACATCTTGATGTTTAATAAAGAGAGAAATACACTTAGATACATTACTCTATTATCTCTATACTTAGTATTCTAAAGTTAAAATTGCTTGTGCTTATGAGAAAGATGCATGATTGTTCTATCATATGTATATTTGTTTGTTTCCCTCAACCTTTATGCTTGCTATCAAACCTTGCTAGCCAAAGACCTGTATCGAGAGGGAATGCTTCTCATACATCCATAACCTTAGACCAAACCTATGCCATTTGTGTCCACCATACCTACCTACTACATGGTATTTTCTGCCATTCCAAGTAAATACTTCATGTGCTACCTTTAAATTATTCAAATTACTATTCCTTATTTGTGTCAATGTTTTATAGCTCATGAGGAAGTATGTGGTGTTTTATCTTTCAATCTTGTTGGGCGGACTTTCACCAATGGACTAGTGGCACATCCGCTTATCCAATAATTTTGCAATAAGAGCTGGCAATGGGATTCCCAGTCCCAAATTAATTAACCAAAATAGACACTCCTCCATGGTATGTGAAGGTTGGACGGCACCGAAGGATTCGGTTAGCCATGGCTTGAGAAAGCAAAGGTGGGGGGAGTGTCATCATAATAAAATTAAAATAAAAAGGCACTCCTTCATGGTATGAGATTGTTGGCGGGCACCCGATGGAATCGGTTAGCCATGGTTTGTGAAAAAGGTTGGAAGGAGTGCCACCCCACTAAAATACATGTGTAAACAAAGAGAAGAGGGATGATCTACCACGGTGGTAGAAATAACGTCCTTCATGGGAGCCGCTCTTGAAAGTCTGGTTGATAAGGTAGTTAGAGTACCCATTACCAGTCGTTGACAACAACAAACACCCCTCAAAGCTTTACTTTTATGCTCTATATATGATTTCAAAACCTGAAAAGCTCTAGCACATGATTTAATCCCTGCTTCCCTCTGCGAAGGGCCTATCTTTTACTTTTATGTTGAGTCGAAACCTATTTCCCTCTATCTTAAGCAAGCAATTGAGTTGTTGTGAAATAATCATTTATGCTATGATTCAGTTGATCATGTCTTTTATACTTTCTTGTTTAGTACCAATTTTATCTGAATGAATATGACTTCGAAGTTATCAATGATTATGAGGAGATTGTGATGTCTACGGGTGCTTCTATTCTTGTAGACAGTGTTGGGCCTCCAAGAGCAGAGGTTTGTAGAACAGCAGCAAGTTTCCCTTAAGTGGATTACCCAAGGTTTATCGAACTCAGGGAGGAAGAGGTCAAAGATATCCCTCTCATGCAACCCTGCAACCACAAAGCAAGAAGTCTCTTGTGTCCCCAACACCTATTAGGTGCACTAGTTCGACGAAGAGATAGTGAAATACAAGTGGTATGAATAAGTATGGCTGTGAGTGATACGGCGCGAGAAAATAGCTTGCTGGCGTGCGATTGATGTAGTAATATTGCGAAGTAAGCATGTAGTATGCAGCAGTGGTAACTCAGTAAAACATTAAACAAGCGGCGATAGCAATATTTAGGAGCAAGGCCTAGGGATTACACTTTCACTAGTGGACACTCTCAACATTGATCACATAACGGAATAGATAAATGCATACTCTACACTTTTGTTGGATGATGAACACATTGCGTAGGATTACACGAACCCTCAATGCCGGAGTTAACAAGCTCCATAATGCTCATATTTTAGTAACCTTTAGTGTAAGATAGATCAAAAGACTAAACCAAGTACTAGCATAGCATGCACATTGTCACCTTCATGCATATGTAGGAGGAATAGATCACATCAATATTATCATAGCAATAGTTAACTTCACAATCTACAAGAGATCATGATCATAGCATAAACCAAGTACTAACACGGTGCACACATTGTCACCTTTACACACGTGGGAGGAATAGAACTACTTTAATAACTTTACTAGAGTAGCACATAGTAGTGATACAAAACTCATATGAATCTCAATCATGTAAAGCAGCTCATGAGATCATTATATTGAGGTACATAGGAGAGATTAACCACATAGCTACCGGTACAGCCCAGCCTCGATGGAGAACTACTCCTCCTCATGGGAGCGGCGGTGATGAAGATGGCGGTGGAGATGGCAGCGGTGTCGATGGAGAAGCCTTCCGGGGCACTTCCCCGCTCGGCAGGGTGCCGGAACAGAGACTCCTGTCCCCAGGATCTTGGCTTCGCGATGGCGGCGGCTGCTGGAAGGTTTCGCGTACCGTGGCTTCCTCCGTGGGGTTTTCGTGCGGGGGCTTATATAGGCGAAGAGGCGGGCGCAGAGGAGGAAGGGGCGACGACACCATGGGGTGGCGCGGGCCCAGCCCGCGCGCACCCTATCATCTGGGCCCACCAGGGCCTCCTCAGTGGCTCTCGGGTGTTGGATGCTTGGGCAAAATAGGAACCGGGCGTTGATTTCGTCCAATTCGAGAATATTTCGTTACTAGGATTTCTGAAACCAAAAACAGCAGAAAACAGGAGCGGCACTTCGGCATCTTGTTAATGAGTTGGTTCCAGAAAATGCCGAATATGACATAAAGTGTGCATAAAACATGTAGGTATCATCAATAAAGTAGCATGGAACATAAGAAATTATCGATACGTTGGAGACGTATCGGCATCCCCAAGCTTAGTTCTGCTCGTCCCGAGCAGGTAAATCGATAACAAAGATAATTTGAAGTGACATGCCATCATAACCTTGATCATACTATTTGTAAACATATGTAATGAATGCAGCGATCAAAACAATGGTATTGACATGAGTAAACAAATGAATCATATGACAAAGACTTTTCATGAATAGTACTTCAAGACAAGCATCAATAAGTCTTGCATAAGAGTTAACTCATAAAGCAATAATTTCATAGTATAGGTATCGAAGCAACACAAAGGAAGATTAAGTTTCAGCGGTTGCTTTCAACTTATAACATGTATATCTCATGGATAATTGTCAATGCAAAGCAATATAACAAATGCAATATGCAAGTATGTAAGAATCAATGCAAAGTTCACACAAGTGTTTGCTTCTTGGGATGGAGAGAAATAGGTGAGCTGACTCAACGTAAAAGAATGGTCCTTCAAAGAGGAAAGCATCGATTGCTATATTTGTGCTAGAGCTTTTATTTTGAAAACATCAAGAGAGCATAAAAATGAAGTTTTGAGAGGTGTTTGTTGTTGTCAACGAATGGTAGAGCTAACTATAACCCCCTTGCTAGACAAACTTTCAAAGAGCGGCTCCATTTTATTTTATTTTTGGGTGGCACTCCTTCCAACCTTCCTTTCACAAACCATGGCTAACCGAATCCTCGGGTGCCTGCCAACAATCTCATACCATGAAGAGTGCCTTTTTTATTTAGTTTTATTATGATGACACTCCTCCCCACCTTTGTTTACACAAGCCATGGCTAACCGAATCCTCGGGTGCCGTCCAACAATCACATACCATGGAGGAGTGTCTATTTTTGTTAATTAATTTGGGACTGGGAATCCCATTGCCAGCTCTTTTTGCAAAATTATTGGATAAGCGGATGAAGCCACTAGTCCATTGGTGAAAGTTGCCCAACAAGATTGAAAGATAAACACCACATACTTCCTCATGAGCTATAAAACATTGACACAAATCAGAGGTGATAAATTTTGAATTGTTTAAAGGTAGCACTCAAGCAATTTACTTTGGAATGGCAGAAAATACCACATAGTAGGTAGGTATGGTGGACACAAATGGCATAGGTTTTCAAGGTTTTGGATGCATGAGAAGTATTCCCTCTCGATACAGGTTTAGGCTAGCAAGGTTATTTGAAACAAACACAAGGATGAACCGGTGCAGCAAAACTTACACAAAAGACATATTGTAAACATTATAAGACTCTACACCGTCTTCCTTGTTGTTCAAACTCAATACTAGAAATTATCTAGACTTTAGAGACCAAATATGCAAACCAAATTTTAGCAAGCTCTATGTATTTATTCATTAATGGGTGCAAGGTATATGATGCAAGAGCTTAAACATGAGCACAACAATAGCCAAGTATCACATTATCCAAGACATTTTACCAATTACTACATGTAGCATTTTTCCAAATTCCAAACAATATAACGAAGAGGAAACTTCGCCATGAATATTATGAGCTAAGAACACATGTGTTCATACGAACCAGCGGAGCGTGTCTCTCTCCACACAAGGATGAACTTATTCAGAGAACTAAGATAACAAAACAAAAATAAAAGCACACACAGACGCTCCAAGTAAAGTACATAAGATGTGACCGAATAAAAATATAGTTTCAAGAGAAGGAACCTGATACTTTGTCGATGAAGAAGGGGATGCCTTGGGCATCCCCAAGCTTAAACGCTTGAGTCTTCTTAGATATGCAGGGGTGAACCAGGGGCATCCCCAAGCTTAGAACTTTCACTCCTCTTGATCATAGTATATCATACTCCTCTCTTGACCCTTGAAAACTTCCTTCACACCAAACTTCAAGCAAACTCATTAGAGGGTTAGTGCACAATTAAAAATTCACATGTTCAGAGGTGACAAAAACATTCTTTTCACTTCTGGACATTGCATAAAGCTACTGGACATTAATAGATCAAAGAAATGAATCCAACATAGCAAAAGAGGCAATGCGAAATAAAAGGCAGAATCTGTCCAAAAGCAGAACAGTCCGTAAAGACGAATTTAAAGCTGGCACCAGACTTGCTCAAATGGAAAAACTCAAAACTAATGAAAGTTGCGTACATATCCGAGGATCACGCTCGTAAATTGGCAGATTTTTGAATTTCTACGAGGCCTGTGCCCAGATTCGTGCAGACAGCAATGCTGTTTCTGCAGCGATCCCAAATATAACATCAACTTTGACATAGAAACTTTACTTGGCACAAAAACATGATAAGGAGAGGTTGCTACAGTAGTAAACAACTTCCAAGACACAAATATAAAATAAAGTACTGTAGTAAAAAAACACATGGGTCATCTCCCAAGAAGTTCTTTCTTTATAGCCATTAAGATGGGCTCATCAGTTTTAATGATGCACTCGCAAGAAATAGAAGTTGAAGCAAAAGAGAGCATCAAGAGGCAAATTCAAAACACATTTAAGTCTAACATGCTTCCTATGCATAGGAATCTTGTAAATAACCAAGTTCATGAAGAGCAAAGTAACAAGCATAGGAAGATAAAACAAGTGTAGCTTCAAAAATTTCAGCACATAGAGAGGTGTTTTAGTAACATGAAAATTTTTACAACCATATTTTCTCTCTCATAATAACTTTCAGTAGCATCATGAGCAAACTCAACAATATAACTATCACATAAAGCATTCTTATCATGAGTCTCATGCATAAAATAATTACTACTCCCAACATAAGCATAGTCATTCTTATTAATTGTAGTGGGAGCAAATTCAACAAAGTAGCTATCAAATATAGGAGGTATATTGTAATCATAATCAAATTTATCCTCCATAACAGGTGGTAACAAAAGACTACTATCATTATAATCATCATAAATGGGAGGCAAAGTATCATCAAAGTAAATTTTCTCCTCAATGCTTGGGGGACTAAAAATATCATGCTCATCAAAGCCAGCTTCCCCAAGCTTAGAATTTTCCATAGCATTAGCAACAATAGTGTTCAAAGCATTCATATTAATATGTTCCATGGGTTTTTTAATTTTAGCATCAAACCATCCATGTCTTAAATCAGGAAATAGAATAAAAGGTCATTGTTGTCCATTATGCCTAACTAGTGTAAACAAGAAACCAAATGTCGCAATTAGAGTCTAAAGGAAATAGCTTCGAGCACACACACAATAGCGCCAGAAAATGTTACCTGGGCCGGAGTATGAGTGCCTTTTACCTTTCCTCGGCAACGGCGCGAGAAAAGTGCTTGGCGCGTAGTTGAGGGAGGAAAAGTGCTTAGGTGCCGGGCTTGCCAATGTGTGAGTGCCGTTTACCTTTCTCCCGCAACGGCGCGGAAAAGTGCTTGATGTCTACGGGTGCTTCTATTCTTGTAGACAGTGTTGGGCCTCCAAGAGCGAGAGGTTTGTAGAACAACGACAAGTTTCCCTTAAGTGGATTACCCAAGGTTTATCGAACTCAGGGAGGAAGAGGTCAAAGATATCCCTCTCATGCAACCCTGCAACCACAAAGCAAGAAGTCTCTTGTGTCCCCAACACACCTATTAGGTGCACTAGTTCGGCGAAGAGATAGTGAAATACAAGTGGTATGAATAAGTATGAAACGAGTACGGCCTTGAAAATAGCTTCTTGGCGTGCGATTGATGGTAGTAATATTGCGGGAAGTAAGCATGTAGTAGTAACGCGCGTAGTAACTCGGTAAAACGATAAACAAGCAGCGATAGCGATATTTAGGAGCAAGGCCTAGGGATTACACTTTCACTAGTGGACACTCTCAACATTGATCACATAACAGAATAGATAAATGCATACTCTACACTTTTGTTGGATGATGAACACATTGCGTAGGATTACACGAACCCTCAATGCCGGAGTTAACAAGCTCCACAATAATGCTCATATTTTAGTAACCTTTAGTGTAAGATAGATCAAAAGACTAAACCAAGTACTAGCATAGCATGCCCACTGTCACCTTCATGCATATGTAGGAGGAATAGATCACATCAATATTATCAATAGTTAACTTCGCAATCTACAAGAGATCATGATCATAGCATAAACCAAGTACTAACACGGTGCACACACTGTCACCTTTACACACGTGCAGGAGGAATAGAACTACTTTAATAACTTTACTAGAGTAGCACATAGATAGTAGTGATACAAAAATCATATGAATCTCAATCATGTAAAGCAGCTCATGAGATCATTGTATTGAGGTACATAGGAGAGAGATTAACCACATAGCTACCGGTACAGCCCAGAGCCTCGATGGAGAACTACTCCCTCCTCATGGGAGCAGCGGCGGTGATGAAGATGGCGGTGGAGATGGCGCGGTGTCGATGGAGAAGCCTTCAGGGGCACTTCCGCTCCGGCGGGAAAGGAGCAGAGACTCTGTCCCCAAGCCGCGATGGCGGCGGCCGGAAGGTTTCGCGTACCGTGGCTTCCTCGTAAGGGTTTTCGATGCGGGGGCTTTATATAGGCGAAGAGGCGGCGCAGAGGGTCGAAGGGCGACGACACCATAGGGTGGGCGGGCCCAGCCGGCCGCGCCACCATGTCATGCAGGGCCCACAGGCCCTCCTGCAGTGGCTCTCGGGTGTTGGATGCTTAGGGCAAAATAGGAACACAGGCGTTGATTTCGTCCAATTCGAGAATATTTCGTTACTAGGATTTCGAAACCAAAAACAACAGAACGAGACGCGGCATCTTGTTAATAGGTTAGTTCCAGAAAATGCACGAATATGACATAAAGTGTGCATAAAACATGTAGGTATCATCAATAAAGTAGCATGGAACATAAGAAATTATCGATACGTTGGAGACGTATCAGATTGTCATGCTTGAATATGAAAGCTCAGCTATAAAATCTAATATGAAAGCTTTGCTTAGAAGTACAATCCGTTAGTAGTTCTCTGACCAAGAACAAAGTTTGCCATCACCAATTATGATTTCTTATGCACCTTTACTTGTGACTTCTCTTTACTTATTTCAAGATGAGTTATATGAGGAAGTTGTTTACTAGAATGTCTTGTGTGAATGAATATGATGCTTCTTGTCCGTATTTTATTTATCGACTCTTCACTCCATAAACATGTGGTCTTGTTTATCGAGCTCGGTTTCGCTTGGGGACAAGCGAGGTCTAAGCTTGGGGGGAGTTGATACGTCCAATTTGCATCACTATTTTGTATCATAATTTGCTGTTATTCATTGATATATTTCATATTGGGACACAATACTTATGTTATTTCATCTATTTTGCATGTTTCATCATCATTGGAGGATCAAGCACCGGAGCCAGGATTCTGGAAAAAGCACCGTAACGCAATATTTCGGAAGATCAGCTGTGGAAGGGAATTTCACGTAAATTCCTATTTTCCAGATGACGGAGGAGGAAGGGGAGAAGAGAGGAGCCACCGTGGGCCCAGACCATAGGGCGGCGCGGCCCATGGCACGGCCGCGCCACCCGGGCCCCACAGCCCTTTCGCCTCCTTTTCTTCGCGTGCTCCTTCGTCCGAAACCTAAGACAGAGAGAGGACCTCACGAGGGGTTACGACCGCCTCTGGGCGGAGAACACCAGAGAGAAAGAGCTCTCGCGGCAGGAATCCGGGGAAATTCCCTCCGGAGGGGAAATCGACGCCATCGCCATCGTCATCGAGCGGGACATCATCTCCATCATCATCATCATCATCTCCACCATCTACACCGCCATCACCACCGCTGCACCTCGTCACCGCTGTAACAATTCGGGTTAAATCTTGATTGTTTGATAGGGGAAACTCTCCCGGTGTTATTCTATACTTGTTGTAGATGCTATTGAGTGAAACCATTGAACCAAGGTTTATGTTCAGATTGTTATTCATCATCATATCACCTCTGATTGTATTCCATATGATGTCTCGTGAGTAGTTCGTTTAGTTCTTGAGGACATGGGTGAAGTCTAAATGCTAGTAGTGAATTATGGTTGAGTAATATTCAATGTTATGATATTTAAGTTGTGGTGTCATTCTTCTAGTGATGTCGTGTGAACGTCGACTACACGACACTTCACCATTTATGGGCCTAGGGAGTGCATCTTGTATTCGGTTGCTAATTGCGGAGTTGCCGGAGTGACAGAAACCTGAGCTCCCGTTAGTATATCGATGCAAGAGGGATCGCAGGATCTCAGAGTTTAAGGCTGTGGTTAGATTTATCTTAATTACTTTCTTGTAGTTGCGGATGCTTGCAAGGGGTATAATCACAAGTATGTATTAGTCCTAGGAAGGGCGGTGCATTAGCATAGGTTCACCCACACAACACTTATCAAAACAATGAAGATTATTTAGCTACATGAAGCGAAAGCACTAGATTAAAATCCCCGTGTGTCCTTGATGTCTACGGGTGCTTCTATTCTTGTAGACAGTGTTGGGCCTCCAAGAGCAGAGGTTTGTAGAACAGCAGCAAGTTTCCCTTAAGTGGATTACCCAAGGTTTATCGAACTCGGAGGAAGAGGTCAAAGATATCCCTCTCATGCAACCTGCAACCACAAAGCAAGAAGTCTCTTGTGTCCCCAACACACCTAATAGGTGCACTAGTTCGGCGAAGAGATAGTGAAATACGAGTGGTATGAATGAATATGAGCAGTAGTACGGCGCCAGAAAAGTGCTTGGCGCGTAGTTGATGAGGGAGGAAAAGTGCTTAGTTGCGGCGGTTGATGGTAGTAATATTGCGGGAAGTAAACATGTAGTAGTAACACGAAATAGTAACGCAAGAAACAGTAACGAGCAGCGATAGCGATATTTAGGAACAAGGCCTAGGGATTACACTTTCACTAGTGGACACTCTCAACATTGATCACATAACAGAATAGATAAATGCATACTCTACACTTTTGTTGGATGATGAACACATTGCGTAGGATTACACGAACCCTCAATGCCGAGTTAACAAGCTCCACAATAATGCTCATATTTTAGTAACCTTTAGTGTAAGATAGATCAAAAGACTAAACCAAGTACTAGCATAGCATGCACCCTGTCACCTTCATGCATATGTAGGAGGAATAGATCACATCAATATTATCATAGCAATAGTTAACTTCGCAATCTACAAGAGATCATGATCATAGCATAAACCAAGTACTAACACGGTGCACACACTGTCATTACACACGTGTAGGAGGAATAAAACTACTTTAATAACATCACTAGAGTAGCACATAGATGAATAGTGATACAAAACTCATATGAATCTCAATCATGTAAGGCAGCTCATGAGATCATTGTATTGAAGTACATAGGAGAGAGATTAACCACATAGCACACCGAGCCTCAATGGAGAACTACTCCTCCTCATGGAAGCAGCTGGTGATGAAGATGGCGGTGGAGATGGCAGCGGTGTCGATGGAGAAGCCTTCGGGGGCACTTCCCCTCCGGCAGGTGCGGAACAGACTCTGTCCCCCAGTCTTGGCCCGCGATGGCGGCTCGGAACTTTTCGTATCGTGGCTTTCTCTCGTAAGGGTTTTCGATGGGGGCTTTATATAGGCGAAGAGGCGGCGCGGGAGGGTCGAAGGGCGACGACACCATAGGCCTGCCGGGCCCTGGCCGCGCCACCATGTCATCTGGGCCACAGGGCCTCCTCTGGTGGCTCTCGGGTGTTGGATGCTTCGGGCAAAATAGGAACAGGCGTTGATTTCGTCAATTCGAGAATATTTTACTAGGATTTCTGAAACCAAAAACAGCAGCGGGAGCGGCATCTTGTTAATAGGTTAGTTCCGGAAAATGCACGAATATGACATAAAGTGTGCAAAACATGTAGGTATCATCAATAAAGTAGCATGGAACATAAGAAATTATCGATACGTTGGAGACGTATCAGCATCCCCAAGCTTATTGCTCGTCCCGAGCAGGTAAACGATAACAAAGATAATTTCGAAGTGACATGCCATCATAAACTTGATCATATTGTAAACATATGTAATGAATGCAGCGATCAAAACAATGGTAATGACATGAGTAAACAAGTGAATCATAAAGCAAAGACTTTTCATGAATAGTACTTCAAGACAAGCATCAATAAGTCTTGCATAAGAGTTAACTCATAAAGCAATAAATCAAAGTAAAGGTATTGAAGCAACACAAAGGAAGATTAAGTTTCAGCGGTTGCTTTCAACTTGTAACATGTATATCTCATGGATAGTTGTCAATACAAAGTAATATAACAAATGCAATATGCAAGTATGTAGGAATCAATGCAAAGTTCACACAAGTGTTTGCTTCTTAAGGTGGAGGGAGATAGGTAAACTGACTCAACAATAAAAAAAGAAAGGTCCTTCAAAGAGGAAAGCATCGATTGCTGTATTTGTGCTAGAGCTTTTATTTTGAAAACATGAAACAATTTTGTCAACGGTAGTAATAAAGCATATGAGTTATGTAAATTATATCTTACAAGTTGCAAGCCTCATGCATAGTATACTAATAGTGCCCGCACCTTGTCCTACTTAGCTTGGACTACCGGATCTTCGCAATGCCATGTTTCAACCAAGTGTCACAGGGGTACCTCCATGCCTTTTACAAAGGTCTAAGGAGAAAGCTCGCATTTTGGATTTCTCGCTTTTGATTATTCTCAACTTAGACATCCATACCGGGACAACATGGACAACAGATAATGGACTCCTCTTAAATGCATAAGCATGTAGCAACAATTATTATTCTCATATGAGATTGAGGATATATGTCCAAAACTGAAACTTCAACCATGATTCATGGCTTTAGTTAGCGGCCCAATGTTCTTCTCTAACAATTTGCATGCTCCAATCATTAAGGTGATAGATCCTTCGACAAGACGGACATGCATAGCAACTCACATGATATTCAACAATAGTTGATGGCGTTCCCCCAGAAGCATGGTTATCGCACAACAAGCAACTTAATAAAGATAAAGTGCATAAGTACATATTCAATACTACGATAGTTTTTAAGGCTATTTTGTCCCATGAGCTATATATTGCAAAGGCGAATGATGGAATTTTAAAGGTAGCACTCAAGCAATTTACTTTGGAATGGCGGAGAAATACCATGTAGTAGGTAGGTATGGTGGACACAAATGGCATAGTGGTTGGCTCAAAGATTTTGGATGCATGAGAAGTATTCCCTCTCGATACAAGGTTTAGGCTAGCAAGGTTATTTGAAGCAAACTCAAGGATGAACAGGTGCAGCTTACATAAAAGACATATTGTAAACATTATAAGACTCTACACCGTCTTCCTTGTTGTTCAAAACTCAATACTAGATATTATCTAGACCTTAGAGAGACCAAATATGCAAATCAAATTTTAGCAAGCTCTATGTATTTCTTCATTAATGGGTGCAAAGCATATGATGCAAGAGCTTAAACATGAGCACAACAATTGCCAAGTATCACATTATCCAAGACATTTTAGAATTACTACATGTAGCATTTTCCAATTCCAACCATATAACAATTTAACGAAGAAGAAACTTCGCCATGAACATTATGAGTAAAGCCTAAGGACATATTTGTCCATATGCAACAGCGGAGCGTGTCTCTCCCACAAAGTGAATGCTAGGATCCATTTTATTCAAACAAAAACAAAAACAAAAACAACGACGCTCCAAGTAAAGAACACAAGATGTGATTGAATAAAAATATAGTTTCGGGGAGGAACCGATGATGTTGTCGATGAAGAAGGGGATGCCTTGGGCATCCCCAAGCTTTTGAGTCTTCTTAAAATATGCAGGGGTGAACCACGGGGCATCCCCAAGCTTAGAGCTTTCACTCCTCTTGATCATAGTATATCATACTCCTCTCTTGACCCTTGAAAACTTCCTTCACACCAAACTTCAAGCAAACTCATTAGAGGGTTGCATAATCAAAAATTCACATGTTCTTACACATTTAACACTCCATTGCACAAAACTTCTGAAAGTTAATGGAACAAAGAAACTCATTCAACTTAACAAAAGCGGAAATAAAAGGCAGAATCTGTCAAAAACAGAACAGTAGTAAAGACGAATTTAAAGCGGCACCAGACTTGCTCAAATGGAAAAACTCAAAACTAATGAAAGTTGAGTACATATCTGAGGATCACGCTCGTAAATTGGCAGATTTTTTCGAATTTTCTACGAGGCCTGTGCCCAGATTCGTGACAGACAACAATGCTGTTTCTGCGCGCGATCCCAAATATAACATCAACTTTGACATAGAAACTTTACTTGGCACAAAAACATGATAAGGAGAGGTTGCTACAGTAGTAAACAACTTCCAAGACACTAATATAAAACAAAGTACTGTAAAAAACACATGGGTTATCTCCCAAGAAGTTCTTTCTTTATAGCCATTAAGATGGGCTCAGCAGTTTTAATGATGCACTCGCAAGAAATAGAAGTTGAAGCAAAAGAGAGCATCAAGAGGCAAATTCAAAACATATTTAAGCCTAACATGCTTCCTATGCATAGGAATCTTGTAAATAAACAAGTTCATGAAGAGCAAAGTAACAAGCATAGGAAGATAAAACAAGTGTAGCTTCAAAAATTTCAGCACATAGAGAGGTGTTTTAGTAACATGAAAGTTTTTACAACCATATTTTCCTCTCTCATAATAACTTTCAGTAACAACATGAGCAAACTCAACAATATAACTATCACATAAAGCATTCTTATCATGAGTCTCATGCATAAAATAATTACTACTCCCAACATAAGCATAGTCATTCTTATTAATTGTAGAGCAAATTCAACAAAGTAGCTATCAAATATAGGAGTATATTGTAATCATAATCAAATTTATCCTCCATAACAGGTGGTAACAAAAGACTACTATCATTATAATCATCATAAATGGGAGGCAAAGTATCATCAAAGTAAATTTTCTCCTCAATGCTTGGGGGACTAAAAATATCATGCTCATCAAAGCCAGCTTCCCCAAGCTTAGAATTTTCCATATCATTAGCAACAATAGTGTTCAAAGCATTCATATTAATATGTTCCATGGGTTTTTTAATTTTCGCATCAAACCATCCATGTCTTAAATCAGGAAATAGAATAAGAAGCTCATTGTTGTCCATTATGCCTAACTAACTAGTAAACAAGAAACCAAATACAATTGAGTCTAAAGGAAATAGCTTCGAGCACACACACAATGGCGCCCGAAAAGTACTGTTACCCGGAACCGGAGTATGAGTGCCTTTTACCTTTCCTCCCGGCAACGGCGCCGAAAAGTACTTGATGTCTACGGGTGCTTCTATTCCAAAGGTGTTGGGCCTCCAAGAGCAGAGGTTTGTAGAACGCAGCAAGTTTCCCTTAAGTGGATTACCCAAGGTTTATCGAACTCGGGAGGAAGAGGTCAAAGATATCCTCTCATGCCCCTGCAACCACAAAGCAAGAAGTCTCTTGTGTCCCCAACACACCTAATAGGTGCACTAGTTCGGCGAAGAGATAGTGAAATACGAGTGGTATGAATGAATATGAGCAGTAGTGGCGAAAAGCTTGGCGCGTAGTTGATGAGGAGGAAAAGTGCTTAGTTGCCGGGCAGTTGATGGTAGTAATATTGCGGAAGTAAACATGTAGTAGTAACACGTAGATACAGTAAACGATGAAACGAGCGCGATAGCGATATTTAGGAACAAGGCCTAGGGATTACACTTTCACTAGTGGACACTCTCAACATTGATCACATAACGAATAGATAAATGCATACTCTACACTTTTGTTGGATGATGAACACATTGCGTAGGATTACACGAACCCTCAATGCCGGAGTTAACAAGCTCCACAATAATGCTCATATTTTAGTAACCTTTAGTGTAAGATAGATCAAAAGACTAAACCAAGTACTAGCATAGCATGCACATTGTCACCTTCATGCATATGTAGGAGGAATAGATCACATCAATATTATCATAGCAATAGTTAACCCTACAAGAGATCATGATCATAGCATAAACCAAGTACTAACACGGTGCACACACTGTCACCTTTACACACGTGTAGGAGGAATAAAACTACTTTAATAACATCACTAGAGTAGCACATAGATGAATAGTGATACAAAACTCATATGAATCTCAATCATGTAAGGCAGCTCATGAGATCATTGTATTGAAGTACATAGGAGAGATTAACCACATAGCTACGTGCAGCCAGAGCCTCAATGGAGAACTACTCCTCCTCATGGGAGCAGCGGTGATGAAGATGGCGGTGGAGATGGCAGCGGTGTCGATGGAGAAGCCTTCCGGGGGGTTCCCCGCTCCGGCAGGGAGCAGAGACTCTGTCCCCCGGATCTTGGCTTCGCGATGGCGGCGGCTGGAACTTTTCTCGTATCGTGGCTTCTCTGTAAGGGTTTCGATGCTGGGGCTTTATAAGGCGAAGAGGGCGCAGAGGGTCGAAGGGCGACGACACCATAGGGTGGCGCGGGCCCAGCCTGGCCGCCACCATGTCATCGGGCCCACAGGGCCTCCTCGGTGGCTCTCTGTCGGATGCTTCGGCAAAATAGGAACCAGGGCGTTGATTTCGTCCAATTCCGAGAATATTTCGTTACTAGGATTTCGAAACCAAAAACAGTGACAGGAGGCACTTCGGCATCTTGTTAATAGGTTAGTTCCGGAAAATGCACGAATATGACATAAAGTGTGCATAAAACATGTAGGTATCATCAATAAAGTAGCATGGAACATAGAAATTATCGATACGTTGGAGACGTATCGGTCCTCGAGAACGTTTGGTCATTATAAGTAAACAACCTTGTCCTTTGTGCTAAAAAGGATTGGGCCACTCGCTGCAATTATTTCTCTCGCATTTTATTTACTTGTACTTTATTTATCTGCAATATCAAAACCCCCAGAATACTTCTGTGAGCATTTACGGTGAATCCTTCATCGAAACTACTGCCAACACCTTCTGCTCCTCGTTGGGATCGACATTCTTACTTATCGAAGATACTACGATACACCCCCTATACTTGTGGGTCATCAATCATTCACACAAAACCATGTGAATACTGAATTAAGTGCTCAAATTGACGAATTTAGAGCAAAGTATCCTAACGTGGGATAATGCCATTGGAATGGAATTTTCGTTGAATTTGATTCACGAACATTCAATGATCATATTCAGTATATTTTGTACATACCCACTATGGTTTGGCTAGATATTTTCTGAAAGAGAGTCAAAGTTGCATGGCCAATGTTACAGAATTGTGATTTGCCAACATTTAGTTGGTGGTAACATGCGGAATCACACGCCGCATGTTTAATATTGCATCCCCTTGCAGTTTGTACGTGGAAATAAGATTTCCCATCTGCGATAATCGGTTGCATCCGATATCACCACCCCGGCGTATGTCATGGGCCCTCACATATATTTGGGATCTATGTGAGGAATAACTGTGGCATGATTGTTGATCCGTCACATACCTTAACCCTAAAAAGGGAGTTAGAGTCCTGTACGCTGATTGCTTTTGCAATAAGGACATTTCCTGGCATTAGGGGGAGATGTGTACCATACGGAATGCCAGGAAATGGCTAAGAAATGTCGTTGACATTTGATCCACGTACTTAAGAATTTGAACTAAAGGTTCATGTTATGAGAAATTTGCATTTTATTGAAAATGATCTGCCAATATATTTACTAGTGACAAAGGTGTCATTTTGGTCATGTATCAGATTGAGTGGAGGTACCTAATAAACCACTCGTCTCCCCATATGAGAGCAAGAGGGGGAGAATTCTGATCATATGAGACTAAGTTCTCTTTGTTTTTGTTGGAACAAAAGAGATGGTCTCCCAATCACTAAATGTGGTTCAACCTGAGGTTGAATGACACCTGAAGGATGTGTATCATCCAGGACCCAGCACAGTGCGCACACATTTTTGTGTTCTGGGACATCGAAACACCTTGACTCTATTGTTATGAGAAGTCGCAACGAGTTAAGAGGCACAATGAGAATTCCACAAATGATACCGATTCATGAGAATCGTATATGAGAAAGTCTACATATGTCGACATATAAATCTTTCTGGGAATTGCTAAAATCCTTTTGGGCCCTGAACCAAAATCCATGGAGAGTGTTGTTGCACTTATATTGGTTCAAATGAAAGGAAGCAATTGAGGAAGAATAACACTCGCTCATCAGAGAGAGGTATTTACGATAGTAAAATCTTCTCCTCATAAGTATCTCCCATAAGGGAAGAGAGAATGAGGTGGTGATAAAGCGAGGCTTTCGTAGCACAAGGGTTTTTCGCAGAAACCCGACATCAGTCATGATGTGGCATACCATCTTGGTATGAGTGGAATTATGTTTCGATACTAAATGTCATTGGCAGTACAGATCCATGTGGTTGATGTATGTAGTTGTGCCTACATACTCCCCCGGGTCACTCAATCTGGATTTATATGTTAAAGTCTTGAAAGACTTAATATTCTGAATCCAAAGAAAATCGCAACATGTGTGTGTGAAACTTCTGAAGTCATTCTATGACTTGAAGTAGTCGGAGATAATTGTGTGGTACAACCGACTGTGTGAGTTTTTCCATGATAAGGATAACTCTAATATCAATGATTGTTGATGTGTACTCATGGATAAATTCTTAATTGGATTTTACATCACCTAAGTGGTGTTGATGATCTTATCATCAATGTCTTTATGCGAGACATTTGAGATACACACAATCATTTTAAGACGGAGATTTGTGTCAAACCAAATCGTGCTTAAGTTTTTAACTTGAGCTTGTTCCCTCCAGGAATAAATGTATATCAGTCTTCATATATCCCAAAATATTGAATAATTTCAATACGGGTATATAATATCAGAAACACATATGATCATATTATACCTAATATGGGATACCAATCCTTGGAAAGGTGGAAAGATGGTGAAGTGATAGATGGAGCTGAAGTTCCATATCTACCATCGAGGCACTGAGATATCTTGCAAAATACGTCAGGCCTGACATTATGTTTGTTGGCAATTTATTGAGAGTGCAATCTCCCGAAAGGTATAAGGTTTGTGTATGGATTATTCTAAGATATATCCAAGGCACAAAACTCTTGATTAATTCTAGTATGAAAATCAAGATGGGACAAATGTGTGATATATGATAGTGGCTAATTATCTGATCCCAACACTGCCATATCAAAGACTGGATTTACTGGAAGAGTATTCAGAAGGAAGTCTTCAGAATAGACTCTAAATGGATCCTTCCAGTGATCATTCTGCAGAAATCATATGAAGCATCACAAGATGTGTATGATATCGCAGAATGACTGGCCACATGAGAGTTCATGTGGAGATTCATTCGAATCACATATCATTATCTACCAAGATAATGTCACTTGTATTGCTTATAAGTTATATTTATCCTCATAAATTACATAAATGTAAGAGGGTATTTGCAAGCATAATATTGTGATATTCACAGTATCTCTACCAACAGCTGTATTCCATAATTAAGTTTATGGAATTGGTATGAGACAACCTTTAGGTTTGCAATGTTGAGGGGGAGTAAATCCCTAGTTATAACTCGTTGATGATCTTCTGATCACTGATATTGTACTATTTTTCCCTTTATGAGTTTTCCTTAAGTTTCTCATATAAGGTTTTTAACGAGACAATATAAATACAAGTGCGGACATATGACACCTGGTTTCTCCTTAATTTTTCCCACTGGGTTTTTAAAGGAGTTTTCGGTGGCATATCATTATAATATTTCTCCTCAATTTTTCCCACAGGGTTTTTTTAGGAGAAATTTTTGGATTGCAATATACAGATGACGAATTGATCAAGGGGGAGTGTTGTGAAATAAAAATATGTGATCAATTGTATTGTGAGGGATGCCTCCCAGGAGGTGTCTGTTGGGGAAGAGGTGTCTCCCCAACACACCCCTTCACCCTGTGTATAAGTGGGTCTGCCACATTGCAATCAAACAAGAGATTCATTTGCTTTACTTCTTTGTGTCTCTTCTTTCAATACTACAACATTCTCCAGCATAACCAAAATTAAAGCAAATAGATCCTATAATTGATGCAAAATGTCTGACTTGCAGTCATATTACGTCCAATTTATTTTAATCGACGCGGATACCACATACTATATGCACGTGATCCTCACAACTTTAGGTGGATTTAATCGGATCGGAGGGAGTATCTCACGAGTGAGCAGGGGAGATGACATGTGTTATCTCACACGGCACCACGCATGCACCCCTGTCCAGCCTAAGCGGTACCGACGTGGCACTAGGGCACCCAGCATGCGTACACGTGGCCAGTCATGCCGACACGTATGCCGCGCAGTACAAGGCCGCAGCGCTCGCACGCTCTTGCTGCTTATCTCACTCGCGTGTACTAGCTGGTTTGCACGTACGCGGAGTGCTACAACTGCTTAACCGAACCTCGCGCGGCGGCGATCGACCGAGGCGACGATGAGAGGTGCCGCGCCCCTCGCCGCCGTCTTCCTCCTCGTCCTCGTTTCCGCCACCGCCCTCGCAGCGGATCATCAGGCAGAGGCAGGCGAAGAGGACCCGGAGGTGACGGCGTGCAAGCAGCAGTGCGCGCTGCAGCGGCGGTTCGGCGCCGGCGAGCGGCGGTACTGCACTGCGGCGTGCGACGAGTACGGCCGCATGAAGAAGCGCGCGGCGCAGGAGGAGGGGCCCGAGAAGGAGCGCGACCGGTGCCTGCACGAGTGCCGCGCCGGCCCGCACAAGCCCGGCTGCGAGCGCAGGTGCGTCAGGGAGTACGAGCGTGCCACCGGCGGCGGGAGCGGGACGCGCGGCCACGAGGAGGGCGCCGTGGCGGGGCGGCGGTTTCCTGGCTTGTGGCAGCACGCCGCGGCCTAGTTGTGTGATTTCTCGTGTGTTTGCTTTTGCCGTGTGTGTGTTTTGTTGAAATGTGAACATGAGGGGTGTGGATAATATAATACTGTAGTTCCAACAAGAAGATCACATGAAGATGAATAAAAAAGTTGCGAGCGAGCACGATGACACCTACAGGTTCACGTTTTTTTTTTCCCTCATCTTATATGGGCTTGAAACTTTGCAGGTCACTGAATTACAACTAAAATGTGGGGAAAATAGTTTAGAATTTTTTTCCGCAATTTAAGATTTTGAAATGTTTAAGATTTAAACAAATTCTCAAATCTATATATGAACTACTTCCTCAATCCCAAAATAGGATGCCATATAGTGTTTGGTCAAAATACAATTATTTAAAACTTGACTAACTATATAGAAAAAATATGAACATCTTCTAAGAGCTCTAAGCTCCCAGGGTCCTGAGCACCTGTGATTGATCGGGAGGTCGCTATCGTTGGGTCCACCACTGGGCCTACGTGTTGGCAGGGGAGTGCTTGGCTGTCGATCGATTTGGAAGGCGGTGCTAATGTTTTGTCATGTCGTTGACCTTGAAGAGAGGCGTGAGGCCCGGGGTCGGTTTGGTGCTGCTTTGGCTGGGGGTTCCGTCTTTCTCTTGTGCTTCTTGCTGCGGCGTGGTTTCTCCTCGGCTGGTGGCGATCTCCTGGTTCCTCGCGAGCTGCGTCGGTGCAGCCGTGCAGGCAGCTCTTGGGCGCCGCAGGTGTGCTTGTGTACTCCGGGGCTGCTGGTTCCCCGCTCTGGTTAGCCCCATCTGGTCTTTGACTCTCTGTTCTGCATTCTTGTTCTGTCTTTCTGTGATAGAGATTCCGGTGGAGTGGGTCGGTGGGGGTGGACATTTTGTTATGCCTGTCTGTGCTAGACGTTGGTGCGCCGGCCGCCCACGAATTTGTGCCGATCCCGGGGAGCCCTGTGCGCGTTGTTTTGGATTTGTGGATTTGGAGTGCTTGAGATGTTCTTTGTGGATGATTTTCTTCAAGCTGTGCGGCTGTTGGGTTGCTGCCGAGTGGGGCGTGTCGTCTTCCATCGTGTGTGCTCTGAATTTTGCCGGTGTTCTTTGTGTGGCAACTGGCAAGTTTGGGGATTACGGTCTTCTATTCTTGTTTTGCTCGACGGGCATCTTGCGCGTGGCCGGCGCGGGCGGAAGCGTGTTGGTAAGCTGCATTTGTTTTTCTGTTCTGTAGGATGTTTTTGGGTTGTTCATTGCTGTGCGCTGCGCTGTGTGGTAGCTGGGATATCCAGCGCTGATTTCGTTGAGCCATCAGGTTCATCGGCTGCCGGACGTCGTGTTCGCCATCGCGATCCTGCTGGGTTCAGTTCGGGTTGCTGGTCTTGTGTTGTGCACTTGTGCTTTCTTCAGTTAGTTTTTGCCTGTCTTGTTCAGTTGGGAGGTAGTGCGAAGTATCACCGCCGCGAGCGCATCAAGAAGTACCCGGTGCACGACCCAGATAACAGGTCAAAGTAGGGACGTGGTGGAGCTCCATCTCCAAGATCAAGCACTTCCTTGCAGTCACCTCCCCACCTCGCGGCACACGGCGCAAGGCCCATCTCCTCCTGCCGCTCGAGTCGGAGGGAGGTGCGGCCGCTGCCGGCGAGGAGCCCTCGCAGTGATGGTGATGATGTTCTGCGTGCTGCTTTCCCCCAATCTGTCTGTTCCATTTCCATTTGCTTCTATCATTCTTCCTCTGTAGACTGAATGGATGAAATACAATATTATATCTTGGCTTTGGAATATGTTTCTTTTTTCCTCGTGTGATATTTATTTTTGAAAGAAATCGGACTGTGCTCATTGATGCATGAAATGGTCACCGTACTATCCCTGTCTCAGCTCATTACCAAATTAAGGGATGTGGAGAAGTGAATTGTTTATACATATTTCTCCGCTATTAATCTTATTTGAAGTCCAGTTTAGTAGATTTCTGGAATTATTAAGCTGCTTGATTTAATTATTTCCTTAAATTCTTCATGACAATCACAACTTCGGTTCAGATACTTGTTTGCATGTACCAAGTGAAATACAATAAAAATTTATTAAACTTAGGAATTCTCAAGTTTCATGCTTGACAAGATTCTCTTATTATGTTCTGTAAATATTCCTACACCACCACCTGCACTAATTGTTATTCAGGTATACGTGATAAATAGCGCAACTACTCTTTGCTTGACAAGATTCTCTTATCAGGTTCTGTAAATATTCCTACACCACCACCTGCACTAATTGTCATTCAGGTATACGTGATAAATAGCGCAACTACTCTTTGCTTGTGGGAAAAAAAAAACTTTGGAGCATTCATACATAGGAGGAAGTATGTTTTCCCTCCCAACTCTTTGCTTTCCCTGGTTTGGAGATTGCTCCATATTATCTTGCATATGAGATCAGGGAATGTTGAAACTCACAGGTGCATGCATGCTGTGCACAAATTTGTTCCCCTGTAATCATACTTTCAGTCCAGTTTTTGTGGACTTTTGGAATGCATGGCTGTTTGTCCAGTTTTTGTGGACTTTTGGAATGTTTGGTTGTTTGTAAGTTTCTCCATTTTAGCTTGCATAGAAAATCAAAGGAGGTGAAAACGCAGAGGTGCGTACTTTATACACCTTCCCTTATTTCCAGTTCAGTTCTTGTGTGGATTTTAGGAATGATTAAGCTGCATGATTTAATGGTTGACTGAGGTTTGATCACGAGTCTAGAGATTAACTGAGACCATTACGGTTTAGGTTCATTGATAACATGTGGACCATTCTGTATTTGCATTGACTTCATTCATTCCAAACTAGAACCATGTTAGTTCGGAATTGGATTTGCAGAACTAGAAGAAGTTTCCTTTGTGCCAGCACTTACTTCCTAGATGATTTTAGTACCAGATGTAAGCGGTTCTGGAAGTAATATGTAGCTACTTACACACATGTTCTGTCTATAGAGGCAATTATGGTTCTCGTTCTTAGAGATATTTGGCATTTAGAGTGACGTTTTTTAGGCAAGTTGGTAACCAGGTGTGGATGTGCAAATCCAACGAATATACATTCTCATATTTGAGTGTCCCATTCCATTGTAGAATCCCTTGCTGGTACTTGGGGAAGGTGGCTTTGCACAGAGGGAAATATAGATTCCGTGTATTCAAAAAAAATAGAGTGATCATCAGCATTGTGCTGTTTCTGTCTATTGTAAGAAAAAATCAGATTGGCTCAGTTATTGGGCCAATAAAGCTCGGGTTTGTTTTAGGCATTTGGACATCATATGAGAATATTCTGAAAGTTCAACTTCCCATATAGAAAATTCATGTAAGCTTAAGGTCGTCAAACTGTATTTTTGGTACATCTTTGGCCTGTTAGCCGGAACACTTGACATGTTGTTGGAACCTGTCATTCAGTTTTCATGCCTAGAACTAACCATGGTATTGTGTTCATGACTTACTTTTTGTGGAACAACGAATTTCCATTTTGAAGGCACAAGGAATGAAAACAATTGGAAAGGGAGACTGCTTTAAAGGAATGTATTTCTTTCGGCTGGTAAATGCATGGAGTATCAGATTATGGGCCCCAACGATGTGCTGGCTTGTTACGACTTATTTTGCTAGACGAGCTCATTGGAAGCAGTATTATGGTTGTCGTACATCACATAATTGGGCGATATCACTACGTTTCATAGGATTGTACCGTTTTATCTATAGAATAAACCACACATTTTGCAGGTTTTGTTATATGAGATAAGATGTATTTTTTTGGTGGGAGGCATCAGATGAGGTGTTTAATAACTATATTTTTTGTCAAGGTAATGGAGATAGACCAACCTATGACCACCATACTTGGCAACAGGAACTGCCAATGGGAGCAGGCGACAGGCACTAATGTGACCAAATTTGTCAGTGCCGTGAGGACAGAGCTCAGTTTCCTAAGGTAAAAAATTTATTCAACAGTTCACAGCGAAAAAGCCACACAAACCCAGAGGAGCACAAATTACACAAAAAAATTCAAATGACAACATCGAAGAATGGCGCGGCAAAGCGCGCTAGGTCCATCTAGTCTATACTGAATGCTCACAATATGAAAGTATATATTAGGATCGTTCTAACAATATTTCTTTAAGTAAAATAAATGGTCGGTATTTGGACTTGTCAGCGGGTACGAATTGGCACATACAAAATACCTAGTTACCGTGTTTGTTGATGTGGCTGTAGTGGATCCCACTTGTCGGTTGAATAGGTTCCAACTCTGCAATAATATTTTAAAAAACCCTCAAATATTTTCCCCCTTCTTCCTCCTCTCTCCCTCTCTCCAAAATCCTCGGTGATGTCTATGTCCACCCTGACCGGCGGCACCCTCGCCTCCATCCCCATCATGTTGCGCCTCCACCGTCAAAGAAGACGCGAGCGGTGGGAGCAGGCGCCTTCGGTAAAAAGTGGCTCGGGAGCATCCTCTCTGGGTGCCGGCTCAGGATCTCCCCTTCATCGCCGAATCAAAAAAAAATCAACGAGAGGCCGTCGGCCATCACCTCCACAGTTGGCCACCAAAGATAATCTGCGCAAGATGCAATGTGCCATCCTCCCTCTCGAACTCCGGCGTCATAGCTTGGACCACCTCCGCTCGCGCACCCCTCGCTACAAGTAGTTCCGACCACCGCCCGCGCGTGCCCTGCCGAGTCAGACCGTCGGCATGAACCGAATGGGACTAGGGCGCCTAGAGGCAGGCTGGTCGTGCCGCGTGTCAGCGCGTGATGGCTCGAAAACGACCACATTATCTCTATCTAAACCAGGATATTTCGTTACAATATGCATCGAATATCTTCCTAGACTCGCTAATGCTAATCAACGACGAGATGTGCAAATCCTCTACTTTATATGAATTGTGCATGAATGGAATAAATCAAGAGGAAATCAAGGTCATTTAATGAAAAATCGCAGGGTGGAATCATCACCAAGTCAACCAAGGTCACGAGACGATTAACATAAGACTTAACAACTGATGGTACGGTCATGCCCACCCGTACCAGATGACCATACCATGTGTCGGTGCATTGGTAGCTCGCCTCGTCAAACCCAATATAAAATGTGAAGGGATCCGAGGCATTAGGAGAACACACACAGAGAAAAAACCCATTTCGCCGCCAAATCAGATCTCATCTCTATTGAAGCCTCGAAGCCGCTGCCATCAACTTGAACGCTTCATCAATAGCTTCACCCCCTCTCCATCTACTTGTAGTCTAGATTCGATATACGATTAGCGGCATTCTAAGACCCATCATTCATCTCTTTGAGATTTGTTATACAATGTTTACTATTTATTTTTGACAATGAATACCACATATATTCATAGCAACAAATTGTACATGGTAGAGATACATTAACTGACTCCAAACGATTATAAAACAAAGTCTAAAAGATAGTAACAAATCTTTGAGGTCTTCAATTTCTTTCTTCTTCCAGAACACAATCTTGTACTCTTCAAAGATAGATAACGAACCATAGACCTGTAGATACCGACGAAAGTTCTCACATAATTTTTTGAGCCGCAATGCCAAAGCTGCGTGCACGCACGCAACCATTAAAGCAGTCATACAACATCGACAAGAGTACCAACACCGGTATGTCATGGAATAATAACCGACTAGCTTTGTCGTCGTCGATGGAGAGCCGAGAGTACGAACCACCATTATCGAGGACGTAGCAGCCGGGACAAAAACTGCAAGGATAATCCTCCTCGCGGCAACAATGACAAAAGATCCAAAATCGATCTGGCGAAGCAAGATCCGAAGGCCCATACCTAGAAAATTGTGATTGTTCAACACCACCATTGACGCCGGGAAGAAGATCTCATCGCTGAATGAAAGGTCGAAGATCACTTATTGCAGACGATGCCATCTCCATTGAGGGGAAACCAACAAGAAGGCGGCTACCAAAATCCTAACATAATTTAATGAAAACAATACTTTTATTCGAAACTCCACGCATAGATCGGGTTCCCCACTCCTCCCGACGCCGGCGAAGACGACCGGAGGAGGGGGAACCAATCTATAGAGGAGGATGAACTGAAGGCGGCTAGGGTTGAGGTGGCGGCTAAGATGAGAGACGGGAGGAAAAGACTTGGAGAGCCAATGTTTACTATTGTTGATCAAACTATGTGTGAGCAGTTCACTTGGGCTATGGGTTGAGGCCTAACCCTCGCAACAATATGTGCATCTAAGTTCTTATGTGATGTGCAATATGAAAGTACAAATCCATTACATGTCTTAGATATTTTTATCTCGATCTTGAAGGTTTGATAGGCATTCAAACCAACGAGACTTGTAAAGGTGTTAAGGTTTGAGTAGAGTTAAGTTGCATGTTTCGAAGCTATGCTCAGGGGTTAGTATTCATAGATCGATAGTGTGGTTATCATCTAGGGGTAACGGTGAGATCATGAAACTTAAGGCTATTGTTTAATTTATCTTAATATCACGCTTTACACGGCATGCAGAGGAATCCAGTGTGAAAATTTGATCTATGCTGGGTTTTTTATTTCATAAAATATGCTACAACCATTCAAAAAGGAGCCTAGACATAGAGTAGGCGACTCGATGTTGCTAATTTCTCCAGCTAATTTCTCCAATTAATTTCTTATTAAACAAACATACAAATAAATAAATAAATAAAAATGAAAAGTTTTTGATATTTCTAATCTAAATATTAAATCATAAGATTTCTGGCCCCACCCAGGCACCCACACACACGAGCCGCCACCGACCCGACCCGGCACGAAATTCCCCATTCCGTGCTCCTCAATCCCACCCCCACCCGAAATTCCCCATCGTCTTCCCCGCCGGCTTCCACAGATCGCGACCGCGCGCCGCCTCCAATCGCCGCCGGAACCCCACCCGACCCCGCCGCCGAGGACCGACCCCCGGGGGGCCAGCCAAGATGGTGCTCGCCCAGCTCGGCGGGAGCATCTCCCGCGCGCTCGCGCAGATGAGCAACGCCACGGTGATCGACGAGAAGGTGCTCGGGGAGTGCCTCAACGAGATCTCGCGCGCGCTCCTGCAGTCCGACGTCCAGTTCAAGATGGTCCGCGACATGCAGACCAACATCAGGAAGATCGTCAACCTCGAGACCCTAGCCGCGGGGACCAACAAGAGGCGCATCATACAGCAGGTCGCCCACCACGTATTCATTCGATTCAGCCATCCAGCGAGCGGGTGCTCGGCAAATAAAAAGGCAGGGAGCTGATGCCCTTTTTCTTTTCTGCAGGCCGTCTTCAGCGAGCTCTGCAACATGCTGGATCCCGGGAAGGCGGCCTTCGTCCCCAAGAAGGGCAAGTCCAGCGTTGTCATGTTCGTCGGTTTGCAAGGTCAGTCAGAGAAACCTGCTCCGTTTTTCCTAATATACACCTATTGTTGAATTCCAATGGTCATACCCCCCAATTATCTTGACAGCTGAATAAAATTGTGGTATGAATGACCCAAACCTGGTTGAATTTGGCTTAGTGGTATTAGGATAACAACTGTATAACGATGAATATCTAAGGCCTGAAATTATTTCTGGCCGTGTAGGAAAATTATCTCACCTAGCACCGATAGACTTCTTCTCTATCTATGTCCTTTAGTTCATGAGACAGGAAACTACAGAATTAGTGTTGTACCTGAGAGAGTTTTCAATTTTATCCTGAGATGCATGGCAAGGTAGGCAAGTTTTTTGTGGACAATTTGTATGACCCAGGCGTTTCAGCAGCTAGTTGTAGGTGTTAGACCCAATACCTTGACGATTATTGGCTTCCTCTTTCATTTGTCAGTTGTGAGATCTCTCCATGATTCCCTTTCGGACCTAGTTCTGAAAAATGAAAACAATGAATGCTTTGCCTTCTCTTTTATATAGCTGCAATATACCTGTTGATTGTTCGATGTTAATGAATAACGATATATCGCTATAGGTTCTGGAAAAACCACTACCTGTACCAAATACGCATATTATCATCAGAGGAAGGGATTTAAACCATCGCTGGTTTGTGCCGATACGTTCAGAGCTGGTGCTTTTGATCAGTTGAAACAGAATGCAACCAAGGCGAAGATACCGTTTTACGGAAGGTTCTCTACATTTTCAGATTTACTTATGGGTTGAAAGCTTTGTCTCTGTAATTTACACTAAGTAAAATTGCTTTCTTTGCAGCTACATGGAATCGGATCCTGTGAAAATTGCTGTTGAGGGGCTGGAAAGGTTCAGAAAAGAAAACTCTGATCTCATCATTATTGACACAAGTGGACGCCATAAGCAAGAGGCTGCGCTCTTTGAGGAAATGCGTCAAGTTGCAGAAGCAACGGTATTTACAATGTTATAGTCATGCAACATTTTTATTCATCAATTATCGATAATTTCACCATACATTTCTGTTGCATTTAATATATAGCCCATTCCAACATACTTGCTTGGGAGAAAGGCTTTCATGTTGTTGTTGTACTGTTGAGAATTTCACTCACCTTTTCGTGGTTCTTTGCAGAAACCAGACCTGGTGATATTTGTGATGGATGGTAGTATTGGTCAGGCTGCATTTGATCAGGCACAAGCATTTAAACAAAGTGCTGCTGTTGGTGCTGTGATTGTTACGAAAATGGATGGTCATGCAAAAGGAGGCGGTGCACTTAGCGCGTTAGTACTCTTTCCTTTTTTGTGCATAGTCTCCTGGTTCTTTCCTATATCATATTTCCTTCATTATCATTCTCTCGTGGAGTCGTGGTGTTAATATATAAGTCTTAAGAGTTGCATATCATTTTATCAAGTTACATATCACCCTAGTTGAACTGGAAATTGTAACCCGGTTTAACGTCTATTTCCAGAGGACCGCACACATGTTCAATATGTGTGAAGCAGTTCAAAATGCTATGTTATTTGCTCAGCTGTATATCGTATGTTTTACAAATAGGATAAGAAACCTTTTCCTGCTCTAGTTTTATTATATAGTGTGCTTTACAAATACTAGGAGGTAAGGAGAACATACATACCTTTTGTCAGAGTAAACAGGTGAAGAATTTGAGGAAACTTTTTTTGACATTCTTGTCTCTTTTGTCCAGGGTTGCAGCTACAAAAAGCCCAGTAATATTTATTGGAACTGGAGAACACATTGATGAGTTTGAGGTTTTTGATGTGAAACCATTTGTTAGTCGTCTGTTAGGTGAATAACTACATTTAGTATTATTTATAACTTATGATCCATCTTTTTGTTTTACCTAATGATTGTATTTGGCAGGCATGGGAGACATTGGTGGCTTAATGGACAAGATCCAAGATGTTATGCCTGCTGATCAACAACCTGAGCTTCTGGCAAAGCTGGCTGAAGGAACCTTCACTCTCAGACTTTTGTATGAGCAGTTTCAGAATCTTCTGAAAATGGGTCCTATTGGCCAGGTTAACTATCTCTTTTAGTATAATTTTGTATGTTAAATCTGATTGATTTTGTATGGTACGTTATTGTTAGAGTACGTAATGGGCTTGGGCTGGCGCTATAGCCCATTAGTATTAGGGTTAGAGATAAGGGTAGCTTGCTTAGGGGTCACGTAAACCTCTCTATATAAGGAGAGGAGACGTATCAATCTAATCAGGCAAGAATTAAGAAAGAAATCCCTTCCCTCTTGCCACCGGCCGTGGGCAAGGTCCCCCGGCCGGCCCTCTCGCGCCATCCCTCTAGCAGCACCATAACAGTTATATTGAGTGTTTTCGTAACAGATGAAATGATCCAACAACATAAGCAAGATTGCAACTCGTTGTACTTGTGTGGTAACATCTTGTAATCATGCATTTGCGTAATTTTATTTTCCAGGTCTTCTCTATGTTGCCAGGATTCAGTTCTGAGTTGATGCCAAAAGGACACGAGAAGGAAGGCCAAGCGAAGATTAAGCGGTACATGACTATTATGGATTCTATGACAGATGCAGGTAAGCAACTCTTGATGCTTTCTTTTGTGTAACACGAATGATGCTCCGAAACTTATCTTTCCCCCTCATCTACTCTGTAGAGCTCGACAGTACAAACCCAAAGCTGATGACCGAGTCACGAGTCATCCGGATCGCTCGAGGGTCAGGCAGGCAAGTGAGAGACGTGATGGACATGCTGGAAGAGTACAAGCGACTAGCCAAGATGTGGAGCAAGATGAAGGGACTGAAGATGCCGAAGAACGGAAAGATGAGTGATCTTTCCCAGAACTTGAACATCCAGCAGATGACCAAGGCCCTCCCGCCACAGGTGCTGAAGCAGATGGGTGGCATGGGTGGCCTGCAGGCTCTCATGAAACAGATGGGCGGCAAGGACATGAGCAAAATGCTCAGTGGCATGGGCATGGGTGGGGATTAGTCTGGCAACTCTAGATAGTTTCTGTGGCATAGGTGGTGTGCTTCTGCTGCGTTGTAGAATTTGCTATATATATGTAGCAGCCCTCAAAATATTTCCGTCCTGACAAGATAGTTCACCAACTCTCCATTATATTTAAAGTTTATGTGGAACTGACATCTAGTCATCAAACTCACAGGTATAGCTTTGTGAATTTGTTGAATCATTCCATTCCTCGGTTGGTTTTTGTTGGACCAAAAAAGCTTCTGTGGAATCTGAATGAAGAGTTTAAACTTGAAGTCTTAACTCTGAAGCTTCCTGCTGTATAATAGTTACAGCAGGAGTTCTACTTTTCGACGATTTACTCAGTGAAGGGCAAATAAGAGAATTAGGTTCTCTGTTGAGTTAGTCAGATGTACTGGTATTTCATGACTTTTAGGTGAAGATTCTACTGCAACTTTAGTTCATAATTGCCTGTTCAGTGATAACTTTAAGATTGCCGTTCGGTGGAAGAAACGTTTCATGTTGGAGTAAAATATAAAGACAGCAGTAACGCACCATACTTTATAATAAAGCTCGTTTCATCTGCAAATAAAGCACGCGACATGACAGTATGACACTAACTGCGCTAAAGAAAACGTAAAGCTTCATACAAGGGACGATGCCTTTTAAGTCCACTGAAGAAACACTTGTCTGATGCACGCGAATTATGCAATTAATTTCTAATTAACATAGTTTCTTTTTTTCGGCGGTGCAATGTACCGACGTCCTTTTCGCTTTGCAAGTAAGACTGTATGAGAGTTATAAGAGAGCATTATAGGCAATACCAAACATATATTTCTTGGTTTAAATAGAAAGGCATGGTTCCATTCCTCTTCTTTTTTCCAACGAAGGGATGTCGCAAGATTATATTCACCACGTCATCATAAATTATTTGTTTGTTTAACCAACACATGCACATAAGTATTTCTCTTTTAAGAGAAACTTACACGTCGACGTTACACATCGGCGAGATAATGGCGAGGCGATACCGGTGCTTGCACAATCGACATTTTATAGGTTTTTTTTTTAATAGTGACATTATATTGGTTTCGCATCTCAAGTTAATGCTTTAGTTTCTTCCGGCTAATTTTATCAACGGCAACAATGACACAAGATCAAAGCAAAAGACCACTAGTGAATAGCATGCGCCCGATTTTCTAAATTATTGCCTTGAAATAGTAGTAGCAACGATATCAGCGTCCACTATTCCATCTAATTGTATCCGTAATCATAACAACGTATATAAAACAAATACGGTTATGGCTAATTGTATCAACACCCGCAAATGGCACGGAATAAAGGAAAGTATTATATAGTAAATGACGACAAGATCCTCGCAATATCCAACAAAATTTTACATTTAGTAGGCGATATCTTAGAGATAGCAGCATCATATTGGTTTATGTGCACACGAGCTAATTGTATCCTCAATAATAATGATATTGATTAAACCAGCGCGTATCCAAGAGAAAAAAAACAACAAATAACAGCCGCCTCAAAGCTGATTTCGCGAAACTTTACAAGATCTCAGCATATATCTAGCAATATTTTGCACTAAATATGCAATATCTAGGATATAGTAGTACAGTAGTACTCCAGCTAATTGTATCTCAATAGTATAACGATATCTCTCAAAGCAACGCGTTTTCTGAGTGAAAAAGACAACAGATAGCAAAAAACCGCATGAAAACCAGTTTTGTAAAACTTTAAACGCCTTCCTTTTCCCCACTTTGAAACCGAAAGGCACCTCCAGATCCAAACCTTGAAAACCTTCCAAATCAAAACAAATATCCCACCAACCCCCACCACTCCTCCATAAAAAGGCATCCAAAACGCACCGGATTTCGTCCAAAATCCGAAGAATCCATCCAAAAACCACGAAACAAAACCCCACACAAGGGAGCGGGCCCCAGGCACAGTCTGAAAAGAGGCAGCCACCTCTCTCCCCCCACCCGGACGGACCCCTCGTGCTCCCAGCCATGGAGGCCACCCCGATCTCCTCCAAGCCGCCCTCGCCGGCGCCGGCGCCGCCCCCGCCGCCCCCGATGGAGCCGGTGCCGCTGGCGGTCATGGAGCCCATGCCCATGCCCTCGCCTCCGCCGCCTCCCCCGCCGCCGCTGCCGCCGGTGGAGGCGGATCCCGGCGCCATGAACCAGCTCGCGCTCGCCTCCACGCCCAAGAGGTGAGTTCCCCCGCCCGGACCGGCCGCTCGATTCCAGCGTTTCGTGGCGGGGTCGGCTGATCTGAGAGCCGTTGTTTGCGCAGGCAGAAGGTGGAGGAGGCCGCGGATGGGAACGGCTGCAAGCATTGCGCCTGCAAGAAGTCCAGATGCTTGAAGCTGTAAGCCGCCCCACCTGTCCCTTCTCTTATTCGCCGATTCTGGTGCTAGGCATGTTCTCCATGCGATTGCTTCGAGTCTCCGGACAGGACAGGGATTACCCGGTTTTGAAATGTTGGGTGCTACGCGAATTTCTTCCGCTCAGATTTGTTTCCATTTAGGTGCCCGAGAGGGGTGTTAGGGCAGGGGTGGAATGCTTTGATTCGGTCTAATTTGATACAGTATATCGCTATCTGATATCTGCTTAAATTTTTAAAAAGTCCATGGGATGTTCTCTGGTCCAGTAATTTGAACTGGTTGTATTTAATTTTTCGGAAATTATTTTCGAGATATAAGCGCTGGCTGTGGATGCACCTAAAATTAGGCATGTTCTCCCTGCGATTGCTTCGAGCCTCCGGACAGGACAGGGATTACCCGGTTTTGAAATGTTGGGTGCTACGCGAATTTTTTTCCGCTCAGATTTGTTTCCATTTAAGTGCCACAGAGGGGTATTAGGGCGGGGGTGGGATGGTTTGATTAGGTCTAATTTGATATATCGCTGTCTGATATCTGCTTAAATTTTTATTTAAAACATCCATGGGATGTTCTCTGGTCCAGTAATTTGAACTGGTTGTAGTTAATTTTTCGAAAAATATTTACGAGATATAAGCGCTAGCTGCGGATGCTCCTAAAATTAGGAATCAAAATTTTCGTGCTGGGAAACATGCTCATGTTTTAGCATCCATGTGTGTTACTTGATTATTTCAGTTCCTCTTCATAAGATACCTCTAGTACTCGTTCGATCCATATAGCTCCTGGAGCAGATTATATCTATGTCACCAAGCTTAGCAGCTACGATGGAACTTTTTCAGAAGCTCAAGTCATTTTTCTTATGTACTGCAAATCTGCAACACATTATAAATCTATCCAAACGTTTATCTCGTCCATTGTATGATTATTATTTCAAAATCACTTTGTATCTATATGCCGTTCTCTGGTGCTAATTTGCTTATGAAATAAGATTTTTGAAGCATTCTCTGGTGGACCAATAATTGTAGATCTTAATTATTTGCATATGCAGATATTGCCCATGTTTTTCTGGTGGAGGTTATTGCTCTGAAAGATGCGGGTGCCTGCCATGTTTCAACAAGGTTGATTTTGCAGAGACAGTGCAGACCACCCGCAAGGTGCTACTTTCACGTCAGAAGCGGATGTCTATGAAAATTAATAGAAGACTCGAGGCTAATGCTGAAACTGTGGGTGTTTTCTTGACTCAGTTAGATCATGTCACAGTTTTTTAAATGTTTCATTTGGTTCATAATAATAATATTCGTACTTTGTCTCTGTCAGCTGCAGGAAGACGCGCATAATTCTTCTTCTTCGACTCCGCCAAGGCGAGGCTGCAATTGCAAGAAGTCAAGTTGCCTAAAGAAATACTGTGACTGCTACCAGGTTCTATCTAAGCTCAAGCACTTGCTAAAAATTTGGGGTGTACAAATTTCTTCTCAAATCGATTCTTCTTATGAACAGGATGGGACTGGATGCTCCTTATTTTGCCGGTGTGATGATTGCAAGAACCCTTTTGGAAAAAATGGTACTAAGAAATGCTTCTTTTATATACTGAACTAATGCTTCTAAATACATTTTTTTCTCAATGAAATATTTTTAGCTGTATAAATAATCCCCATCTACAATCATAATGCACTGACTAGTGACTGATTTCCTACTCTAGAAGGTATTTTGACGGAAGAGAGCAAGCGCTTTCTGTACACCGGTGCGGACCTGGATCAGAGCGAGGATGAACATGACTTCGTTGTGGAGCGTCTACAATCACCTATATCGAAGGAATCTTCTTTCCAACACACTCCACCTCGGAACAAGGCTTCAAGCAGAGATACACACCTGTTGCCCGCGCAGGCGCTGTCGCAGTGGCAGTCCCGTTCGTGGCAGTCTTCGAAGCGGCAGATGAACGACCGGGCGGTCGATATCTCTGGGGAGAACAAGAATTCAAACCATGACTGGCAGCTAACGAAGCATCAGCCTCAGGAAGACAGCTACAGCATCTCGAGATGCGTCCAGATCCTGAATGGCATGGTTGAGCTCTCGCAGGTGGAGAAATCGGTAGCCCCTGACGTGTTCCTGCAGCAGGGCAACAGGGAGATATTTGTCTCCCTCGGCCTAGACGTCCGAGCGCTGTGGCTAAAGCGCAAGATCCAGCACCTGACTTAGGACATGTTTTCTAGTATTGTTGGCAATCGGAGATTGAGGGCGGAGTATTGAATCTTAATTTAGATCATGAATGTCTGCTGGTGGTTGAAAATTGCTGAGGTTTTAGGGTTTTCTTGTATACTGAGATGTATCCTGTATTTCCATCACCTGCCTTTGTAGAGAGCTAGCAGCTGAGTACTTGGTAACATGTTATAATAATTGATTTGTTATTATGCACCTACAGCTACTATGATGTTCTGCCTGAAATGTTGTCTAGGAAACTAGGAATTCCTGCCCTGGAATGTGTTTACTACTCCCTCCATTCCATTTTGTGCCTCTTGTCACTGATTTAGTATAATTTTATACTAAGTCAACAGCATCTAATAATATGGAACGGGTGGAATAGAGAAGAGGCTAACTACAGCAGAATTCATGTCTAGAAATTGTTTTATTTTCCAACGAGATTCTTATGGAATATGCGCATACATATGTACTCTAAACAGAGTCTAGAAATATTCTTGTGGTCCAGCATGGTCCAGTGCAAGTGAAGGTGTTCAGCCCCAAAAAAGAATTGTCTGCCAAGTCTAGGAATGTTCTTTCCTCCTGTACCAAACAGACTGGGTCATCTTCGTGCGTGCACCCGGCTGTTCGTGTGGATCACTGGTCCCCGATGACAACCTCACGGAGAGTATTCGTAGGCCCAGTCCAGCAGCACATGGAAATAAAATGATGAAAGGAAACCAAAATAAGCAGGAAACTTCAAATGCAAAACAACATGATGGGATGACATCCAGCAAAATCTCAGCTTTGTCACGATACCCCAAGCAGCTTTCATACCCTGATTTTGTTAGAAAAGTCATACAATCTTTATTATGACATGCTCCATTCTAGTACAACATAAGAACCACAAGTTTTGCGCTCAGTACATAGTTTCGAACACTCGTATTGTTTGAGGGCACCAAAGGGGAGCATCACTGGGTTGCTCATTCGCTGATTCCTGGATCCAACTGAAGCTCTCACTGCAAAAGAACAGAAGCAAACTAAGAGAACCAATAAACAGTGCCATTTAATTCAGTGTTACAGGATAATTCTTTGAAACACCATACCTACTCATGCAGCTTAACCATATCACATCCTCAATGATGAGATCACAGATCAGTTCCCACAGAGAAAACTTAGCAATCGAGTGTTTTCTGGTACGAGACCTGCAAGTACCCCAAAGGAGATTATTCAACACATGTGACACATGTCACACACATGTCATAAATAACATACAAATAAATATCTCATATATGACTGTCATGTGTAAATGCCTTGTTTAAAACTCCATTGATGAATTTGTAAGTTGTGTACACTCTTTAAAAAAGAACCATACACCATAGTGGCATGGCATTCTGAACACACCAAATAATCTATCAGCAATCGTTTGCAACCACTGTGACCCACTTAAACAACAGCAGGCCACTAGGAAATATGTCGGCCTAAGGTCATTCAAATGTAGTTGAGGAACTAAAACATTGGGCACTGTATAATGCACAGATATTGGTTGATTTATACTAGTCTTTAAAATCAAATACTACTAAAAGCATAATATAAATACCAATAGAAACATACCGAGGTTGAGTTCTTTAGCAGTTCCCTGATTGCCATCGTAGCATAGGTTGATGCAGGTAAAGTAAATGTTAATTTCACAGCCAGTTTGCTTGGCAATGTATCTGAGCTGCCAATAGACTTGTTTTCTACTACGCTAGTTTCACTAGTTGGCATGGAGGTCTGCAATGGCCCTTCCAACTTGCAATCAGCTGTCTTGGAGACAGAATTTCCAGTAGATGTGGGCTCATTAGCTACCTTTGCATCTGTAAGCTTGTCTTTGGACAGATGATCCAGATCAGTTTCTGCTAAAGGTGCACTGTCGTCCGTGTATGTCATCAGTTCCCTGCAGCCATTGAAGCACTTTATCAGAACAATGCACTCATGTTTAATTTAAGCACAATGGTGTTGGGGACTTACGTCAGAAAGAAATAAGAGTTCCTAGATGGCAGTGTTAATCCACTAAAACTAGTTAGGCAATGAAGAGATTGAGACTATTCAAGCTCAATGGATAGAGAGTTAACTAGTTAAGATAGTGGTTTTTAATCAATTGATATGGTAAAATGTCGACGGAAATACACGTACCACTCAAAATCAATAGGCCTCTGGAACACCCGGCGGTAACCTCCTTTCATGTTTGTAATGGAAAACTCCCTTACAAATGATGTTTGCATCATACAACACAAATATTAGATTATGATGTAGCAGTATAACAAGCAAGTGCAAATGCAATGTGTATGAAATTACAATACATTGCAGGAGGAAAACAAAATTGAGATTGCACGATGCACTAGGCTGCACTATCTAGAGTTGCCTTTGATGCAACGACTGTGCAGAGCTAAAAAGGATTCTAACAGATATATGAAGAAACTTACTTCACACCGTGAGCACTTTCTGTCAAGCTAATGCCATCCTGAGACATAAAAATCCAAAGTAACATTATGATACACGTCATGGTAGAAGCCACAAAGAAATATTATAAGATTCATAACAGATTTGAAGATAAATCATGTGACATTACAGTAGGACAGCCATTATTCACAAAGGAAAAAAGGTAACTCAAACACATATTTTGGTCAGCATAGTCCAAAAGCATGTACTACCTTTTTACTCAGTGAATAGAAACTGGAAATGCATGTACAGAAAATTCAACAACACACAAGTTTTGACCAGAGCACACAAGAGTTTCTAAATAAAAATGAAATACACATTATAGTATAGTACTACCTTTTTAGCTATTTCATGGTAAATCTCAGCAACTTCATTCCCAGGGAACAATGCTTGTGAACTGCATTGCAACAATAAATAAGCAGAATTTTAAAAAATCGTTACCAAGTGGATACCCAACATAAAAACTGAATGTATGCACATGTGAATTGCTTGTTACCCAGGTAAAGGAAGGACAACATCTTCAAACGAGTAAATCCCTTTCAATAAATCTTCAGAATCGACTATCTACAAGAAAAACAAAGGTGCAGGGATAGGTATTTGAGAAGGAACACTGTGTGTATAGGCATTTGGGTTTATAGCAAACCTTCACAGATTGAATATTTTCTTCTGGAAGTATTTCAGAAGAAATATCAAGGTCAGACGAATTTGTATGGCCATCATCAGCTTCTGAGGTACCCACGGAAGTTGCTTCTTCTGGACGGCTTTCTTTGCTATAAATTAAATCACCTTCTATAACCTGTGAAATGCCTGTCAAGTGACCAGTTAGCATATATAAGAAAAGGGATGGAGAAGTCCACCACAAGATAATCTACCTCAAGAAACAGTAAAGGTTAGCCCAAAACACAAAACTATAATGATTCAACTGAAACTCAGCAGGCTGTTACAAGGATGAAGTAGACTGACCATACTTCTCAACTCTCATGCTGGCAGCATGATTCCAAAGGTAACTTTGGTAAGAATGTACATACCTATAGGAAATGGTCAGTGACAAGTAAAAAGTAAGAAACAAAGCATGAGGATTATTCAACACAAGACTGAAAAATGAACAAAAGAAATGCTTCAATAAAACGAGTGATATATATAACTCATGTAGCAAAGCACCAAGGCAAATGCAGAATACTGCTGACTAACACGTAAAGCTAATGTACTCCAGTTGATGACAGATTATATCTCAAGTGATCAATTATACAGAGATGTATATTACTTTTTAGATAGCAACTTTTTGGATTCTATAACTATCATTTCTTGGAGAAGTAACCATTGTCGTTTACCTTAATTTGCAGCAATCAGCTATACCAAGAAAAAAAATTCACAATAAGATAAAGATAAATAGCATACATCATTCTTAACGTTCTTGGTATACCCTTTAATGCTTGTAGGTAGTTATCAGGGGATTTCCTCAAACATAGAAGCTGGAAAGAATGCACGGATCGATACATTAGTTTAACTAACCAAAGGAAACAAGGCACCCTTGTTCATCTAATACAAGGATATGTAGATGTAAATGGAAACGAGTACACTTACAATAGACCTCTCAGCTACAAGATGGCGAGGGAAGTTCCTCAGTGCCATATCAATATCACCATGTTGCTTGTAGTGTTCACGCACCTCCTTTATGTCATCACGCTGTACGGAGTATTGAGTTATGTTGAACAAAAGTTGGCACAACATAATAAGCAAATCCTAATTAGATACAAACAAAATAAAGTAAGGATATCTCCTTCCCTTGGATCAAGAACCAAGTTCACAGCAGTTTTCCATTCTCCTCTAAGCAAAGCAGCTCCAATGAGGTGTGTTGGTACTGAACCACTTCCAAAGCGCTAACCAGACAAAATAGATAAACTTGATGAGCTTCAGAAATAACAGTGAAATAAGTTCTTGAGCACAAGCAGAAGTTCCTGGTTTTGTACCTGCAGACCATAGTAGTTGATAAATCCATTCTTTCCTAAACCATCCACAGCAGCCTTTATCACGTCTTCAGATTCTGCAACAACGCCTCTGAAGAAATGCAGGTAAACATAAGTTCTCTGTTTGCTCAATTTTCTTAAATGGATAGCATGTGGGATACCACACAACAAAGCGTGGAACTATAGAATAACTGTTATTGGTATGGTAGCGCATAGTTACAAGTCAAATAAGTCCTGCAATTGTTTGTTTATGTTACACTTTCGGGGAGAGCAGGAGCACTTATATACTCTGAACTATAATAAGAAGAAAGAGAAGACATGGTACCTCAGAGTAATTGTAAATCGATTTCCCATGAGTTGACCAAGACCAAGTCCCTCCTTCACATAACTAGAAAGGATTAGTTAGTTGTTAAATTACTGTTTAGGACAAAGTCTATAAAACTAATTGATCACCTACCAGAAGTTTCCAACTTTGATGCCATACAGTCGCTTATTCAGTGCAGCTAATTTATTAGCTGGTACCTTGAAAACAGTGACCTAATAATAAATGAATTAGATAACTAGCCAATGAAATTACATGCGAAGGATGATAACCGTAGCACAAGAGTTAGAAACTAACTATGCACAGGAAGAATACATAACCAATCTACCAAAGAGCTAATCATGAACCAAAATACATAACCAAGTATAGTTGATCAATTATACTAAAAATAATATCTAATGCATATTACTAATAAATTGACACATGACATTCTAGACCAGAGAAGCTATTCTTTATCTTATGGTTATAAACTAAAAGCCTGAAACCACAAGAGTTAGAAACTAACTATGCACACCACAATAGCATAAATAATTATAATTACATATATAGTTTGCTTATAGTTATAGCTAAAAGCCTGAAACCACATAAAGTATTTTTCTGCCATGCATGTGCGTGATAATTTAGCCATTTTATCTAAAAAGCGCAACCATGATTCAAAGAAGTAAATTTAAAAATACAGAGCCGGTATACATATGAGGAATGAACACCTGTTGTGTGGTAACAGCACGTTTATCCTTTGTTCCTGAAAACCCAAATGCGCGTGACTGCAAAAAGCATAGTCAGTCATCAGTCGATTAGCAAAGGATGGGTAACGAATCCTGCCATCAAAGAAAGAAATAGCAACCAAGAAATACCTGGAGTCCTAACATTTTTCCTATTACACCCAATGCATCTTGTGTGTCCTTGTTTTCTTTGCAAAGGTTAAACCTGATCAGTGCCAAAATGGTAGCTCCAGTTACAGCACTAGTTAGAAGCAAAACTAGACATGATGCGAACATTATATCCCTTACTACACAGCTATATATGATTGGTCATAGCTACATTACTCGTGTTACTAAATTTAAACAACTAAACCCTATGAATCGAAGTATGTCAAACAAGTGGAATGCGTGTTATACTTAATGCAGGCAACGATTTATGCTATAGGACAACAGATGATGAGATGATCAAGTCAAACAGGATGCTGTCACCTCATGAACTTCCCAATATGGGCTGGCCAATTAGAAGACCCTCTACTGTCATATGGCCCCCAATCAGAGCCATTCATGTCCTTCCTCTTCCTTCCTCTCCCGCCACCACCCCTCCCACCACGGCCCCTCCCACCACCGCCACCACCACGACCTCGCCCTCCTCCAGCTTCAGATCCCACACGCACCCTAATGCATTTCTGCACCCCGTCGCTGTGTTCCACAGTGTCCGTGACCAAGAACTTGAAGTTATTCTTGAAGAAGCCATGCACCTCCTACAAAAAGAATAAACACCCCAAATCAGCCACTCCCCCCAATTCAACCACACAGAAGAACCAAGCACCTGGGAACCAAACCCACCGATCGATGAGCTTTGTCGGCGTCAGGCGAGAGGATAACCGGCGGGAAATCACCCTCGCCGCCGCCGGCCGCAGCCTTCTCGATTAGCCCCCTCACCGCACTGCAGTCCGCTTCGCCGCAGAGCCCACCGAACTTCTCGAGAGCCTGCGAGTGGTCCGCGTCGGCCGACGGCGCCGCCTTCTCCTCCTCCTTGGGCTCCACGCACTGCCATACACGGAATCGCAGTGAAATCGGGACCGGATGCGCGACGAAACTGGTAACCGGATTCCGCGCGCGCGGCGGGGACTGGAGGGTGCGGGTACCTCGTCGGGGAGATCGAGGGAGGTGAGGCGGACGACGGAGCCGTCGCGGGAGACCTCGTGGACGATGAAGTCGGAGTAGCGGTGCTTGAGGACGCCGCGGAAGCCGGGGAGGGAGGAGGAGGTGAAGCAGGTGATGCCGACCTCGGCCTCGGTGACGGAGCTCGAGCGCGCCATGGGAGGAGAGGTGGCTCGGATTTGGGGGTTAGGGTTTTGGGAGGGAAATGGAGGAGGGTTTAGCCGGAGGAAAATGGCGAGCGGAAATTTGCAATTATGCCCCTAACGGTAAGGTAATAATATTCGGAAGGGTGTTCCTGAAATGCGTTGTGTTTTTTTTTCTAAATTACTGCAGGAAGAGGGGGAAAAACCATATGCCGCTTCTTTTCAATCTTTTGGGGGCAACGAGTCAATCCTTTTTTAATTTAGCTCACTCAAGAGACTGATCATCGAGTAATATGGAATAATATGTCACGTATATTGTCACGAAAATCGTTTCAGACGCCCCAAATACACTTTCAATGGAGAAAGTCTCGACGGCGATGGCAGAACAGGTTAGGATCCTTCTGGGAATTTGAGTGCAATATCCAAGCATGAACACAATGGAGGAAGAACAAATACACTAGGCTGAGAAGAGGTGCTATAGAGCAGGTAATTTGCGTTGTGGATCATATTGTACATATGCACACACAATTCGATGTCAAACACTCCTGTAGTCAAGAAAAATAAAGGAATATCTAGGACCAAAAGTTCGGAGAAACATGACCAAATAAGTCATTGGTATCAAAGTGACCAAATTGTTTCTCCAGCAAAACACACAATGTGTACCAGGTCTGGACCGTAAGGCTTAAGGTACCGTGTTTAGACTTTAATGCACGAACAACAAGAGTTTAACACTGCAGGAGTAGCATAGCAGCAAATGCGACCGATTCTCCAAGGATGCCCAGGGCCCCAGTTTCTTTTGCCGGGTACAAAGCTTTCACCGCCTCAGCTTTGAAACAGCACTATCTCTATTAATGGGGAGCAGTTTAGCTGATGGCACAAATGAACAAAAAAGAAACAAGAGATGGTGACAACAAAGACCAAATCGCCTATCAGTTGTTTGCGGTTTCCACAACATACAGTGCGAACAGACTTATTTGTGTGCTTGTAACTCAAAGCAAACCTAGCAGGCATACATATCCGCTTGTAGCTCAGAGCAAACCTAGCAGGCATCCAGATCCCTGCATGGTGGAGGTTTTGGCTCGCCTTGCAAGGTGAGGTTCCCTCCAGCAGGACCACAGTTTTTCCGCTCTGGGTTCTGTGTGCCGCGCTGCAAAAGTTATCCAATCATCAGAATAGGTGTATTAGCCTAAGCCAGAATGCTGGGGCTTAAACATATCTAGAAGACTCGGACAGCAAAATTTGTGGCCAGATATAGTAAGAAAATCTTATTAAAATGGCTAAAGCTTACAGGGGGCGTTTCTCCTCTTCTCAGCATTTCAACCAGCTCAACGACACGCTTTGGAGTGAGGTCCTCCTGTAAAGGCAAATGTAGGAAAGAAAGAAGCTCAAGTTAAATAAGATGGGAAAATGCAGGCAAGTCCTGTGATCTTACTAAAAGGCACACACGTTTTAACAAGCCATCCAGTTAGCAACTTTATGTCTGCAGTGATGCAGTAGTTCTGTTGCATAGAAACTTAGTTAAAAAGATAATCACAGCAACATTCTAGTTTCAACCTCTCTAATGCCCCCAATAAAGAAGATATAATATAGAATGAACGAGCAATGACATAGGATTTTTGTCTCTTGAGTTGACAAGTTCTGATCTATGCATATAAATGAACTTAACTATTTAAACAAACCAATTGTTCTGAACATTCAAAACCACTCTTTGTCACTTCACCCCTTTCCTACCAATACACCCTAGCAACTCGACACAGTAATCACGTTCTTCCATTACCCACATTTTTGTTCTGTGTCTAATCAGGTTGAGCCAGTTGTCCTGCAAGATTTTTCATTGTATTTCTAGTACAATTCCCACCACATTATACCAGCATCAAGTCACTGATGCTGAGTAACACCAATAAGTGTGGACATTCAAGGACAAAAATTAGGATGCCAGAGTAGTGCAATGTTGCATTTTATATGCATTAGTACTGCTAGGAGAACAAAATTAAACTTACGTAATAATTGTATGAGTAACCATCTGAACCTTTGGAATAGTCAGCCACCGCAATCATGGGAGCGTTCACACAGCAACCCTGTGAAACACAACGGAAATGTGAATAGAAGTGTCTTTCTAAAGTAAAAGTGGATCATAACCAAGCATTCAAAATCATTCATCACAAACATAATACAGACCATTCCTACATTTGAACATCTGAAAGTGTAAACCCAGTTATTATAAATATTTCAGATCATGGCATTACCATGCATTCCATTTCCCCAACAGAAAATAAACCATCGCTTGTCACCTCTGCGAATGAATAAAAATGTTTAGTACATAAAAAAACAGCAAAAGAAAATCTTGCTCAGAAGAAAAAGTTTGCGCTAACGAATTCGAAATTATCAAAATAACTCCATGTATATACAAACCATTCCGTTTAACTCCAAGGTGTTCTAACAGGGCTTCCTCGATATCACGTGAACCACGAATCATGCAAGGTGTAGTTCCACACACCAAAAGGTGATATTTTCCTACCTTCATGGGATGAAAAAAGTAACATGGTAAAGGAGGTGCTAGTACTGCTAGTAATGAGTACAGTGTAGGCAGCATGCATCAAGGTACCTTAGTCCTGTTGAACATTGAGTAAAATGTTGCAACTTCATAGACCCTGATTGGCGCAACTTCGACAATTTTAGCAATCTGAAAAGGAAGCCACAATATTATCAGGAACACTCAGAAATGAGAAGAGTTAACTTCTCCAAGATAAATGGACAAACGGTAGAAAAAAAAACATAAAATATATTAGACCAGTGATTAAGAAAGACTATGGCAATTGTAGTCAAATTATCAACCTAACAGTCATGGTAAGAAAGGACATATGCTCCAGCTGTGAATGCATTGTATAATGTATAACAACACTATGCTCCAGAATAGTGTGAGCTGACACAGGAATATTTTTAGACATCCACGGAACAACTTCAAAGCTGGAATATTTTTAGACTTCCATATCTAGCCTACCCCAACTTGCTTGGGAAAAAGGCTTTGATGTTGTTGCTGCTGTTGTTGTTCCACGGAACAACTTCAAAAACAAAATAACATGATCATAAGAGATTTCAATTACTATGTTAACATGGTTAACAAACATGTTCTTTCGTACTTAAAACCATGACTCCAGGTCTCCTAATAAGGCTAATTTTCTTGAATATCAAATCCAGAATAACATTGCAATTATCCAATGGCGGCAACTGTCACTTCAAAATGTTTCAATATGCACATGATATTTTCCTGTGCACCTATACACACTTTAATTAAGTGTTCCAGACATAGTGAATAGACATAGGAGTATGCTGAAAAGGACAACATATACAACATGAAACAATGGGCAACAAGGCTCTGCATATTTTCTACAGGTAGATACAGGTATGTAACTAAAGAAGTTACATGAGCTATAAGCAACCGTGTGTTATAACAATTTGCACTTTAGATGAAAATGGAATACAAAATAGCATGCTGAAGTTGGCAGGGAATCATCAAACATTTGCACAAATTCTAACTTACAGCATTCATTGCTGCAACCGGGACCCATCCGCCATGCTGCTGCTGTGCAAGATCAAGCATTGGGATGATACCAGATTGCTTGTAGTTGCTCGGGTAATGAGATAGGATCTCCTTGACCTGGGACATTACAACAGAAAATTTAGTCCACACAATAACTGACTTGAAATGTGTCCATAGCCCGCACCAACAGTATTGACTGAGGCCATTTCTCCTGTAAGAAATGGAACAATAAGCCCCATAGTGCTAGTGCATTTACTTATTCTCAAGGTGTCACACGAATACACAATATCAACAAGACTTTGCCCTTTGCAGTAACGAAAATTGAAGTTAAACTGAAGACTGTCATTCAAGAGCATTATCTACTGGACGAACAACATTAGCAGTGCAAATGGTACCCGAAGAACCCTGTCTGAACATCTGATTACGCAAGTCCAAATCTATCCAAGTGATTCAAGTCCTCCCTCTACAAGCGCATCCGAGAAAAAGGGGAAGGACAGTACCTTCTCCATGTTCGTCTTCGTGAACTCCCACGGCATGTCCGGGCTGTTTTCCGGCGAATCGATGTGCTACAGAACAAGGCAACATATAAATCTAGCTGAATCCTCCTCGGAGGCAAAACAGATCAGGCAAAGCGTAGAGGCGGATCCGAGAGTGCTCACGTAGTTAAGCGCCGAGGAGAAGGTCCTGGAGAAGTAGCCCGTGGCGGCTGCGGCGGCGGGGGAAGAGATCTGCACGGAAAATTTCGGCGAACGGGATCAGAGGATTGACCTGGGAGAATCGAGGGGAATGGATTCGGGAAGGGGAGAGAGACGCGCTAACCGTAGAAGGAGCGATTCGGCGGGCGGCGGACTGTGAAGCGGAGGCGGACGCGAGGCCGAGGAGGCGGCGGGCCGCGAGGCGGGCGGCCATGGTGGCCGGCGAGGTAGCTGGTGGTGGTGGTATCGGCGTGTGGTCGCTTGTGTGTGAGCCTGCGAGGCAGGAGAAGGAGACACCCTCTTGCTCGGTAATGAAATGGCAAAACCGGCCTGCTGGGCCCTCGTATCGAGGCCCAGCCCAATAAGCCTCTAAAGCGTTTGGAGCAGCAGGTCTCTGTTCAAACTCCCTGACCATTCAAATTCTTGTTTACCTGCACTGATGTTTACCCTTTTTTTTAGAGTAACCGAGTAACCACGTATTTTATTAATAAAAAATAAAGTTACATGAGTAAACAAACGTGGAAACCAAACCATGAGAAATAGTTGTCCTGGAAACTTTACAAAGAAATCTTAAAGGATATATATATACACAAAACTATCCCTAGAGTCTCCTGCACTCGCCGAAGCCAGCGGACGCCGCCAAACTCCAACGCCACCTAGACGCGCGTCGAAAGAGACGCCGAGCCTCCACCCTTGCCAGATCCAAAAGAGCACCATCGCCAACGAGACTTTGTGAGTCGATGAACAGATCTGCTGCAAATAGCGAGGCACATGTCGCTGTGGAACATCGACTGGGGGACGTCCCCGTGCTATCTTGGACCAAGATCCGCCGCATCCCATCGATAAAGCCGAGAAATAACGACAAATCCACCACCTCCAGACCAGTATCCTTGCTCCAGAGCATCCACCTCGTCCCGATCCCTAGCGCCGTCGTGGACAATGACAAACGCCAACGACACGTCGAGAAACAGATCTCGCCAGATCTGAAGAGCGGCGAGGAGATCAAGCCACCGACCTGAAAGATCGACAAGCACACGTTGCTAACAACTCTGAGACTCCGCCGTGAAGGTCGCCGCCGGTGTGGAAGTGGAGTTGAGACAGATTTATTTGCCCGGGCGCAGCTCCCACCACCCCAACGACGCACCACAACAGACAAGCCCTAACTACAAAACAGAGGACGAGGTCCCCTCCCCCTCCTGCCGCCAGAGCGGCAAGTGGAGGGAGAGGGGCCCAAAGCTCCCGTCGGTGGAGATGCCATCTGGCCGCCCTCCGCTGAGAGAGAGGAGCAGGGGCAAAAACGCTTCGCTGTCAACTAATCCTTCTCCTGATGTTTACCGTTATGCTTGCAGCTAAATCAGTGCAGGACTTGCACTGATGTTAAACTTCAAGAGCAAAAGTTAATGGCACACGCGGTCATATAACTTGTTTCGCATGTGCATTTAAGTCACACATGTTGCAAAACAAACTAGCCGGTCATACAACTTGCGAAACGTGTGCACCCCAGGTCACGAAACGATTTGATGTCCGGATTTTGGCAAAAACCAGTCACGTGCGGGCCACGTGAGGTGTGTCATTTAGTCAAATTTTACACAAACTCCTCACAATTTTCTCTTCTCTGTACTCTTTTGTTTTAGTCCAGCCTTTTTGCACCTGGCGGTCGATGTGGCTGCTCCTGGCGGTGATGGAGGAGGCGACCGCTGCACCTGCTACCACGGCGAGCTCGTCGACGACGCCGCAATCAGTGAAGACGACGCTGGATGATGACCTTCCTCGTCTCAGGATTGGAAGGAGATCCCGGTGCACGGTAAGATTAATTCCTCCCCCAATAGCTAGGGTCTGGCCTTCCGTCCTGCTGCTCACAGTAGATGTAGGTGATTTTGTGTAAATTTTGACTGCCCTGTCTACCTCACGTGGCCCGCGCGTGACCATTTTTTGCCAAAAGCCGGACATCAAATGTTTCATGACCTGGGTGCACATGTTTCACAAGTTGTGTGACCGATTAGTTTGTTTTGCGACATGTGTGACTTAAGCGCATATACGAGACAAGTTGTGTGACCGCGGGTGCCATTAACTCTCAAGAGCAATATGCATGTTTTCCCAAATTTGAAAAGTTGTATGATCAACTGCCTAACTCAGATTTAGAAAGTAGAGCATTAACGCTGAATACACGCAGTCACGGGTCATGTTCCTTCTGTTGTGCCGCTCTGTTGGACGGCAGCTAACATAAGGATTTCATAGTGAAAGTGGCTCACCGGGGAAAGCAAAGGTGCTTTTACAGCAAGAGCCAAGAGAGAGAGCACCAACATCAACTGAAACCCGAAGGGGGAGGCACAAATCGTAAGATGGTAAAGTGTAGCAATAGTTCATCTTCCTCGGTAGAAGCGAGCATAGTGTGTTACTGAATTTAACAGGGCTTTGGGGAACCAAATGTCGAATGAATATTGGTGTATTTGAACTAATCAACCACCGGCTGAAACAAGCATTGAAGTTCAGGGATCATGGAATTAAAACGCAGAATCAATATACGAGACACGGCCCTGGATGCAGCAATACAGACATGATTCAAACCAGCATAAAAAGGAGTGACAATGTTCACACGTTCAGAGAACGTGGAAACTAAAACGGAGTCTCAATGTTCATACGTTCAGATAATGTGGAATCCAAAACGGGGAATCAATATGCGAGATACGGCCCTGTTTTCGAAGCAGCAAAAAAGGTGTGACAATGTTCAGAGTTGCTCAGTCTCACCTGATGATTCAGGTGGAAATGCGACGACCCAAGTTGTCGCTGAACGTTTCATCATTACAGGCCACAAGGTTTTTTGGGGTGAGAGAGGCTCGAACTCTCGACCTCAGGATCACTCGCATTAGCTATGAGACCTACGCGCTAGCCAACTGCGCCACCACCCCGTTGTGTTATCTCAACGTAATAACCAATTTAGTACTCAGGAGCAGCGAAGATACGCTATGCTAGCACTAGTACCCGGAAATCCATGAATGTGTTTCTTTTAGGATTTTCTAAATCTCTGAAGATGGTGAGTAGTAGTAGCTGCAACACGAATTTTCTAAATCTCTGAAGATACGGCCTACATGTATTTGTTCCTCCCCATTCAGTTGAACAGAACTCACTGAGGGGATAGATTAGCATAACCAAAATTGCTTCATACTTGGCAGTGAGATTCTAACTAACAATTGCAGCAGCTTAACACTGACATAGCTAACTGCTGCCTGTTCAGTTTTTCTTGGGTAACTCGTAAGTGATTACAGTAACACAGCGTTCATCCATGCGTGGCAGATTAACTGTAGCAGTTACACGGATCAGACATGCAAGCATGCAGAACAAGGAAGGTGGTGGCGGAGCGTCAGGCCGCCGGCCGGAGCTGTGGTGGTCATCGCCGGCGTAGTGGGCGGACAAAGATGAGGCCCACCACACACCACAGGATCCACCCCGGATTCAGAGCCCTCGACAACCGCCCGAGCTTTGTGTCCTCCATGTCCATCGGCTCCTCTACCAGCCCCGGGCCCGACCGCCGGAGCCCCATGCCCTTGAGGACCGCCGGAGACAGGTCTGTAGACGAACATGCCTTCATGCCTTTCTTGGAGTAGCCGCACCTCAGCGTCTCGGCCTTGGCGACTTCTCCAAGGAAGGCAAGAAAGCTTGTTCGTCTCAGCTGAGCCTGTGGCGGTCTGGCGGTGGCGACAACGGTGGTGGCGTTGATCGCTGCCATTTCTGAATGTGCACGCTGGGGAAGAGAAGCGGCAAACTGCAGGAGAGCCGGCTGAAGAGTGGTACAAAGAGTTTGTGTACTCAGGCACCGTATATATACTCTATGATCATGCATTCATGCATGTGTCCAGTGGGCATGCACTTGCCACCCTGACATCACAGATTTCCCCTGAGATATTCACCAGGGCTTTTTTGCTTTGCACGGGGGAAAACGAGCCCAAGCAGAGGATCGTGCAGCCAACTTGAATTCAGGGGGAAGAAACTAGGAAGCAACGCCTTGTGTTTAGGAAAGCCAACAGACGGGGCAAGCCTCACAACAGGAGGAAGAAACTAAGAAGCAACACAAGTATCGAAGAGTTGCAAGCCATAGGCACCAGAGGCAAAAGTAAAGGGAGCCAGGATTCAGACTTGATCAATTTCACCTGATGATTCAGATGGGGATGCGGTGGCCCAATCCAACTGCGCCACCACCCGTTTGAGGAATGCATCGCAATTATAACCTCTTTTGTTAGCAGCAACATAAGCAAATATCTGCTATGCTAAATCCAGACCAGTACACATGTGCCTCTGTGGCTGAATCTCTTAGTAGTAGTACCTGCGACACGAATTGCCTATGGATATTTGTTTCTTCCCATTCAGTTAAACAGAGCTCCCTGAAACAGCTGGGTCAGATATCTTCATTCTAAAGAACACAGTGCACGCGTTCCATTACTCACACAAGCTGGGCAAAACGCAAGTAGCAACCAGGACGGTCACAGCCAACTTGACTCAATCAAACGACCCCAACAAACTAGACTCTTGGAGGAAGCAGCAATAAACATCTTGGGTTTGTAAAAGAAAGCCATATGGCCATGAATATCAGAAGATTGCATGCACGGTATAAAACAAGGACTGCATAAAGACTTGGCACAACAGAAACCAAAGGACGCATAAAGGTATGGGAATTGAGCATTTTGGCCAGAGACTAGAATCACGCAGGTTTCTCTAATCCCATTAGACATACATGCCACCAGTTCCACCTCAGAAGAAACAGACAAACAAGAGTCCAGGAAAATATTCGGCATGTACCAACTCAAGAGGAATGAATCACTCACGCTTTAGACATGAGACCTGCGTGCCAGCCAACTGCGCCACTAGCTGTTGCGCGATGACTGCAAAACTAACTTGCTTGCGACTGGCATCATATACACATCAAGAAAATTATAAAATAAGATAACTTGCGACTGGCCTGTTAATCATTTCAAAATTGCAACCCACCATGTATCAGCAGGCAAGCTTGATGCAAATGGTTTGATAATGTTAAATTCATTCCTACAAATAAGAAAAGAAAGATGATGAATGAAATCGGTCTTAAATAATAAGACGACAATGTGATGTTAAAAACAAAATCCTGATTACATATTACAAACAAGATGTGAGGTTAGACAATGTGGTGGTAAACAACAATACAAACAATTCTACAATAGATAGATACTTAGGCAATCATCAATAACCTAAATATCAGCCATCAATTTGAGACAATATTAGCAGTTGCCAACTAAACATTTACCTTCAACCCAGATGCCCAATGTAGACAAGGAAACATATGAGTCCCCTGAGCTAGCAACACTACGGGAACCCGCCAAGGTGCCGACGGCCAGATCTTGGGCCGACGGCAGCCGTCGGCACAGAAGGCCTCGCCGCCAGGCCACGAAGAACGCCGTCGGCACAAGGTCAGCAAAGAGTAAGTTTAATTTTGAACGACAAAGAGTAAGTTTAATTTTGAACATGTAGATTCATTTTGGCATGTACTAATGTTTTGATTATTATGCATAACTGATTGGCATGTACTAATGTTTTGATTATTGTGCAGCAATTGGACATATGACAAGGGGGTTCGCCGGCCGTCTAGCATGCTTGGATCTCTTATTAGGATGTATTGGCCGGGCTTTTACACTCTGGTCCCCGGCGGCGAGAAGAAGCTAGCCGAGACTTGGGCGGACTATGAGGCAGCGAACTGCCCGGGCTTTGGGAAAGCTTCTGACGCCATGTACACAAAGTTTTGGGTAAAACATACTTCTCGAGTTTACTTCATAGTTGATGACCCCACTATGCTAACTCATGCCTCTCTCACAATTATTTTTATGCATGATTGCAGACCCATTATAAGGTGTCTGATGATATGGTTAAACATGGGAAAGCAGTACTGACTAGGGCTTGTCAGAGGTTGACACGGCAGCAGTGGTACAATCAGAAGCATACCTGCATCGGGCACTTCAAGGCTGAGCAAGGCATGAGGGTCAAGAATGTTGTTGACGTCAGGGACGACCCAGCAGACAGGAACAACTAAGGTGGACTATGCCCTGAGACTCAGGCCCGCAAAGCGGGACGCGCGAATGCAGGGCGTGCCACCCGACCTATACCTGGTCAGGAAGGTGTGTGGATGATGCCTCGCTTAGTTTCTGCAGGGCACACACGTACACGTTAAATACGAGCCTCGATCGGCTCTCAGGTTATCCTGTGAATCGGCTCATGGAGCCGATCCACCCATGATTCGTCCAAGGCGGCCGAATATATGGTGGTCCTGCTAGATCAAGATAAAGCATATGAGATCCACGACGATCTGGGGTTTTCACCGCATAATCGGATCATCCTACTCACGATTGGGCCTCGCGCTCACGCACGGTGATCGTAAGCCAGCCCTAGACAAGGCCTAAAAACCAACACTAGGTTGATCCTCGGAACGTCCTGTCTAGGGGCAGCAAACTACACCCTACATGCCGCTGGATCCTCCAACCCTTTGTAAGGCCTAACTATTGCAGATATTAAACTAATCCTTGATGAATCAAGGAGCAATCGTAACGGATCAGATCTACTAAATAATGATCAAGCGGGGTGCCGCCCCTGCACCCATGATGAGGCACAAGGACGGCTAGATGCGCGAGGGTTGCACTACGGCATATGATACTAGGAACAATGCTAACCCTAACACATCTATGATAACTACGTTGCTCGCCATCAAAAGGCTTCAGTACGAGCAACGCATGAACAACGTGGGCAGGCTCGTGCCGCCTAGATCGCGAGATGCGATCTAGGCAGCATGGTGCTTACCGGAGAAACCCTTGAGACGAAGGGGTTGGCGATGCGCCGAGATTGGTTTGTGGTGAACGTTGGTTGTTGTTTATTCCATAAACCCTAGATACATATTTATAGTCCAGGGGACTTTCTAATGTGGGCGTGCACTAAACCGTGCACGAGATAAACTCTAACTTCTACATAGCCTACTATAAAGATACACGGGCTAACTAGCCCAAACTTGGTAAACAAGGCCGATTCGCATCTCTCTCCACGCATAAATCGTCAAGTCCATCTTGATCACGGCCCACCTCTAGCTTGGTCAAATTCTGGTGATAACACATGCCCCCTGGTTTTGGAAATGACATTTCCAAAATCATTATGCTTTCTTTCGTCGGGTCATGTCGGCAGAGACCGTGCAGTTTACTTCATGATGACGTCTTGCCTCCTCGCCTTCTCTGCGCGATTTGACGGTTCTGGCACCACGTCCTCGCGATTTGACGGTTCTGGCACCACGTCCTCGGAAACTGCTTGGGCATTAAACTTCCACTATATCCCCTTTATTTAACCACTCCGCACAGTTATTCCTGCATCTCCTTCGCATTAGCACCCCAAAAGCCCTCCTGCGCCACCATGTCCTCTTCTTCCTCCGCCTCATCGGGCTCTCCCATCGAGTACTCCTCTTCCCGCGAGCCGACGCCGGAGTGGAACCCAGCGGAGGTCCATGCGGCCAACACTCGCCGCGCCATCGAGGCCGGGGATGAGCCCAGCCATGACTTTTCCATCTGGTCAGAGGACGACAAGTCCCGACCGATGGGGAGAGCGATCTCCGCTTCCTTGCCGACAGGGAAGCGGTGGAAGAAAGCGAGGATGATCGCTTTCCCTGGGATGGGGCCACCTCCGAGGAGGTGAAGGAAGAGGAAGAGGAGGACGACGACGACGACAGCTTCCCCGACGAGCCGCCGGCCAGCGCCATTGCCCCTGGCCGGGAATCTGAGTGACTTCGACAGCGACGACGACGACGACGAAGAAGAAGATGAGGACAATGAAGGTCCTGCCGGCGGCCGCTGGAGCAGCGACGACGAGCCGGCCGGGAGCAGCGCTGACAGCGGCGATACGAGGGCAATGGCCCGTAGATAGGGCCCTTAGCATAGGATCCGTAGAAGTAGACGGGGCAATGGACCCCCTTAGTATTCCCTTTTGAGGGCAATCAGCTCTACTATGTAAGAAATCTCTTAATAAAGAACTTTCCCCAATCTGATTTTGCCGATTCCTTTAGCTTATCTTAGCCAATTCCCTCTTCTATTGACCTTGCCGATGCATAATGAGCCGACAGCAACGTATCGGTCCTTCGACCTTTGCCCTTTTATCCTTCAACTGATGATTCTCTTTCCGGTAGATGATGTGGGATCTACAGGAGAGCCCTTAAAATTCCCCCTGCCGGTTTCAGCGATCCCTTTAAGCGAGCGCTCATCATTCTGCGAAGAAGGTTGTGACGAAAGATCAGCCGATGGTAGACCAATCGGCTCCTTAATAGAACGTCTACCAGGCCTGTCGCCCCCCGAGTCTTAATGTTAGCTTACATCGGCAAGACTCCAGAGTCAACGCCTTCAGGAGAATTTTAGGACCACTGCTGCAAACCTTGACCGCTTACGTCTTTCCTTGTGACGCCCTTTTCTTTGCAGCGACGAACTTGCCCAAAGCCTGTCAATGATGACGACTATCTCTTTGAATTAGTGGTTCTGTTCCGCAAGAACCCGCCACCTTTAGCCAAACTGCGATGATTCCAACAAAACTGGCCCCTCAGAACGAAAACCTTTCAGGGCGAGCTGCCCCCCGAGCCCCAGTCAAGGCGAGAATAGTGACGAACCAAGCATATGCGCCAGCATTGGTTTCCATGTTATACTGCAGAACCAGCCGATTTCAATGAAATCGGCTTCTCGTGGTAGGGATATTCCAGGGCAAGCTGCCCCCCGAGCTTATCTGGTTCAATGCGGAAGCTCCTTGTTGCTGATATTGTCGCCCTGATCATTGGTTGATCGTTGCCCTGATGAGAGTTCCGCAGCCGATTGGCTATTCTCATAATCCTAGCCCGATCAGCACGTTCACGATGGGGCTGCGGTCCTTCGTCTTGCAAACTACTAGTGGCTCTAATGAACTAAAAGTGGCCCTGGACTTCCATTTGCAACAGTTGTATTCCTTGAGTCGATGGCCATGCATCGGCTTCTTCGTATCCTTAAGTCGATGTCTGCGCATCGGCTGTGCTCAAAATTTTCAATTTTTTACGGCCGACTTGTGCGCCGGCCCCAATGCTTGCCTCATATGTATTTAATCCATCTAGATGCCCCCGAGCCGATTCTGTCAAGAGAATTGATGGTATCGGCTCTTTAGGTAGTCCCTGCTGGGTCAGATGTCGATCCCAGGCGAAATAGATGGTGGGTATAATTCTGGCCGATTGCTGGAATCGGCCTCCACATTGCTTGCTCGGTGAAGGTTTTATAATGTTCCTCCACAAATTTTTGGGGCCGATCGCAAGGATCAGCCTCAACACATTGTCCATCGATGTTGTTCTCGTCATACGGTCAGTCCGGTGGACAGAACCAGCCTCACCCCGTTCTTTGTCACATCGATGCGTTCGCAGTCGTCCAAATTGATGCCCGAGAGCGGTTCTTGACCTGATGCCTCCCAAATGCCCATGCCGGCTGTTGAAATCTCGGCTGAATCATCGGCGTGGACGACCTCCACTTCATCTCCATCCCACTGTATTAGGCATTGGTGCATCGTGGATGGGATGCAACAGTTGGCGTGGATCCAATCCCTCCCTAATATTACAGCATAGGTGCTTTTGCTGTCGACAACAAAGAACGTCGTAGGGATAGTCTTCCTTCCTACGGTCAGATCCACGTTTAGAACACCTTGCGCGTCGATGCTTGGCCGTTGAAATCGCTCAATGTCACATTGGTTTTGATTAAATCCGAGCTGGAGCGTCCCAACCGCCGTAGCATGGAGTATGGCATAATGTTGACTGCCGCTCCGGTGTCCACCAACATCTTATTGACAAGCTGCCCATTGATGTAACCTCGTAAGTACAGGGCCTTCAGATGCCTGTAACTCCTTTCTCGCGGCTTCTCGAAGATGACCGGCCGTGGGCCGCAGTCCAATTGTGCCACAGGTGCTTCATATAACCTTGGAGCGCTAAATTCCGCAGGAAGGATGAAAACCATGTTGGTGCCAGCCGATGTTTCATCATCGGCTTTCCTTTGCCTAGGGCGCCACTCTTTTCTTTGTGGCCGACCTTCTTCATCCAGGGTTCGCTGAATTTTGGCGGCCAGGTCAGGCCGCGCCTTCCTCAGCGCGTGCAGATATAACCTTTCGGCTTCTTCCAACGCACGTAGTCGCTGAACCCTTCGTTTTTGGGAGCGGCTGAGCCCGTCAGGACACCATCTTGGTCGATGATACTTATCCTCTTCATCACCGTCCTCTAGTTCCTCGTGATCTTCCATCTGAACGGACTCGGCATGCTTGCTCCAAGGCGGGAGAGGCCCCAGGCGCTCGAACACGGATACCTTGGCTGTACCCTTCTCCTTTTGTTTACATTCTGGGCAATTGCCGATCGTTGGTAGTCGGCTCATTCCGGAATCCCAGCAGTCCGAAGAAGGGGCAGTCCTGCCTATCCACGTTGTCCGGCTCGACCGGCGCGACGTTCGCACCGTCGTTGTGGCCGTTGTTCCGACGATACCTCCCTCATCAGACCGATGATCTCTTTGATCGCCTTCGCCGTAGCGGCGACGTCGGTCGTATGGCTGATCGTATTTGCTGAGGAGATGCTCGGGAAATGGGCGTGGGTGCCGTGGGTTCCTCACCTCCTCCTTGGCCAGGTACCGTTTATTGTCGTCTTGGGGCCGGTCTCGTGGACCGGCTTCCTTTTTCTCTTTGCCACGAGAGTGGCTGCTCTGCTTTGTCCGCGTCATGGCGAATCACGAACCCTGCCATATTGGCATCGAAAGAGAACCCTGGTTCCCTTATGGAGTGGCTGAGGTCGACCGTGTTGACGCCAAGCAATGGACGGTGTCTCCGTCGAGCTTGATGCCGGCGAACGGGTCTTCCCACGAGCCGACGAGTTCGGTCCGAGGACCGCCTTGACCGGGTGCTTTCCGCCATCTCGTAGATGGCGATGTGGTGGATGTTGAGGATTGTCCCACCGGCGCAGAATGTGTTGACGTCGAAACCCACCGCGGGCGTTGATCGGTCAACACCGTACGGGAACAACTAGGGCTGCGGCTGGCCCCGCCCCTCGAGCTACGCCCGCAAAGCCTCCCGGGTCGCGCGCCGATGCAAATTGCAGATGCCACCGACCTATACTGGTCGAAGGTGTGGATGATGCCTCGCTTAGTTTCAGGGCACACACGTACACGTTAAATACGAGCCTCGATCGCTCTCGGGTTATCCTGTGAATCGGCTCATGGAGCCGATCCACCCATGATTCGTCCAAGGCGGCCGAATATATGGTGGTCCTGCTTGATCAAGATAAAGCATATGAGATCCACGACGATCTGGGGTTTTCACCGCATAATCGGATCATCCTACTCACGATTGGGCCTCGCGCTCACGCACGGTGATCGTAAGCCAGCCCTAGACAAGGCCTAAAAACCAACACTAGGTTGATCCTCGGAACGTCCTGTCTAGGGGCAGCAAACTACACCCTACATGCCGCTGGATCCTCCAACCCTTTGTAAGGCCTAACTATTGCAGATATTAAACTAATCCTTGATGAATCAAGGAGCAATCGTAACGGATCAGATCTACTAAATAATGATCAAGCGGGGTGCCGCCCCTGCACCCATGATGAGGCACAGGGACGGCTAGATGCGCAAGGGTTGCACTACGACAGCATATGATACTAGGAACAATGCTAACCCTAACACATCTATGATAACTACGTTGCTCGCCATCAAAAAGGCTTCAGTACGAGCAACGCATGAACAACGTGGGCTGCTCGTGCTGCCTAGATCGCGAGATGCGATCTAGGCAGCATGGTGCTTACCGGAGAAACCCTTGAGACGAAGGGGTTGGCGATGCGCCGAGATTGGTTTGTGGTGAACGTTGGTTGTTGTTTATTCCATAAACCCTAGATACATATTTATAGTCCAGCGGACTTTCTAATGTGGGCGTGCACTAAACCGTGCACGAGATAAACTCTAACTTCTACATAGCCTACTATAAAGATACACGGGCTAACTAGCCCAAACTTGGTAAACAAGGCCGATTCGCATCTCTCTCCACGCATAAATCGTCAAGTCCATCTTGATCACGGCCCACCTCTAGCTTGGTCAAAATCTGGTGATAACAGGTTGACAATATCAGGGACGATATTCAGCTGACGAAGGATGATTACATGAAGGTAAGTAAATTGTCAATGAGATTCTATGTTGCTGCATAGTTGGGATTGCATTATTTGTTCTTCAAATGAGTTTTGATTTTTCAGGTTATGCCCCTGTGGTGCGAAAATAAGGAAGACGCATTTGAGGCGTTGGTTGCGAGGTGGGTTGGCGAAGACGCTGACTTCAACGCCAAGAGCGCGCGGAACAAGGTAAACCGTGGCACCGGAGGAACACACAGTGCAGTAAGCCGCAACACTGAGCGCTACAGGAAGCACAAGGTACATATATACATGGAACAACTTGCATTTATTTCCCCTCATATTACTACTTGATACACATAACATTTCTCTTGCTGTGCAGGAGGCGGAACTCGGGGAGCCTCTCACCGAGGTGGGAGGGTGGCAGAAGATGAAGCTGAAGCAGCCCGATTTGAGTCTCGCTGCCCGAGTACTTCGGCCATGCCGAAATGGAGTTGGACAAGTACTGCTCGGCGTTCAAGGGTCGTTCCAGGGTCTTCATCCGGAGGTGGATGATCCTATTCAGGAGGAGACCGACTTGACGGCGATTATGGTGGCGGGGCGCGGCTCGGAGCATGGTCGTACGAGGATTCTTAGTGGGGTGATCAAGCCGCAGAAGACCCTCACGCAGATCAAGTCTACCCTCACCGTCAGCGACCCACCGACCGCGCCTCCTCGACACGGTCGTACCGATGTAAGTTTTCTCATTTTCATCTTCTTTCCAACATTCATCCTGAATGGCTAAATTGACGAGACTCCTTTTGTTGGAAATTGTAGGCTAACTTTGAGGCCGCCTACGCGGCCACTCATGAGAAGTATTTGACGGTTGTAGCCGACTGGGACCTTAAGAGAGCGGCTTGGGAAGAGTACCAGGAGATCATGAGTCATGTAAGTTCCAATCTTTATGGTTCAAAGACATGACAAGTCTCACCTCCCCTTTATTTTATTTTTGCAGCGCTTGACATCTAAACTATCTTGTAGGCGCTCAGGACGTTTTTCTTGACTGGAGAGAAGATCCCACTTCTGAAAGATGAGCCACCTAGGCCGGGGCCGACTTCACTGTGCCCATCGAGGGAAGCTTTCGCGGCCACATACTACGCACGGACTCCGGTAAGTTCTGTGCCTAACCAGTTGTCACCGCTTTCCTTTCACATGTCTAAGATGCTAACTCTTGTCAAACATGTAGGGAACGGGAAGTTCGCGGAACCGACCCTCTCCTGGTTCGTCGCGCGAGGGCACACCGATGCACCCTAGCCGCCATTCTCCCGGTGCTTCAGGTTTTTCTCCTGCTGGCGGTGGTTCAGGTGCTGGTTCTACCTCGACAAAGGCCGGACGCCTGATTTTACGAGTCAGGAACTTGGTTGGAGCCCCTGATCTTAGTTTCCCTTAGCTAGGTGTCTAGCGGGTGTGTGTCGATCGTGTGTGCCTGTCGACGGTGTATGATGATGTTGCTACCATGTGTCGATGGTGTTGCTACATTTGATATGATGACGATGTTGTTGCTACATTTGTTATGATGACGATGATGATATTGTTGTGATCCACTTCATTGTATTGAACTGCTATATACCCTGCTATTTTTGCTGTGAATCAATTTTTGTACCCTGCCATGATCAAAAAAAAAATGGTAGCTCCTGTGCCGACGGCAATGCCGTCGGCACAGCACCTTGGCCGTGCCAAATGGTAAGGGTTGTGCCGACGGCATTGCCGTTGGCACATGAGGTGCACAGGTTTCGGCCGGATCCAGCCGGCGTGGGCACGCTGTGCCGACGGCAAGCCATGTGGACGTGTGGCGTCCCTGCGTCGTCCGAGCGGCACAGGTTCATCGGCTGGCTAACGGCCGTTAGCCGCACAGTGGGACCCGCAGCGCCTGTGCCGACGGCTCGGAACCACCGACGGCCAGCCTGGCTGTGCCGAGGCCATATTGTGCCGACGGCAAGGTGCCGACGGCTGCTGTCGGCACAGGCGTGGGCCGACGGCCGCCGGCAGCTTGGTGGGTTCCCGTAGTGCAATTCTAATGGCAGCTTGTAATGACAACTCAGATTTCTTAGGTACTGTGGTCATTGTTTTATCTCCTCCTGGAAGGCAGCCCAGATTAATTGTTACAAGCCTAAAAATACCTATTCATGATCATAGTTACTTGAACCTACCAAAAGAAAAGAGGTGAAGAAGATACAAAAAAAAAGGAGAAGAAGGGGAGAGAAACCGGCCAAAATACACAGAATTCAGCCAGCACATGACACAAGATGAGGGTTCACGAGAATGTGTCAGTTAGTCTTTTTATTCTTCTTCCAAATGGTAAGGTCCAGGCAGAACATCACATCAAAAGCATTTTGACCAATAGTGTTGGCAAGCTTATTTGAGTATCACAACAGCATAATAATCATGTACACTGGTTTATGTTTGCTCATTGTTCGACTATTCTTTCACAGAGGAAATATATTGTAAGAGAAGCCACAGTTGGTGGTTTGCGAACAAACCAGTAACATTTTTTTTTAGATAAAAGGCACCAGGTGCCCGACTTTAAATTAATAAAGCCTTGACGTTTAGCAAGTCATACAAACCAAAGGTCACAAGCGGATCAACAACATGCTGCGGCATACAGCTTAGCCAAATAGCGAGGAACAACTAGGTAAACAAGGTAAAGTCTATCCTAGGTAGCGAGGCATGACGATTATGGGAGCACTGAAGCTGGCCTCGGACGCAGCGAGTGGCGAGGAGCTCAATCCACCACTTTTGTCTTCAGTTTCTTGGCCTCATAGCTGTGTAGAGCCCCCTTAGCTCGTTCGCCATCCACGTGAGGCCCTCCTTGTCTCTTCCTTTGAACTCGATGCTCCAAAGCTGCAAAAGGATCACAGTTTTATATAAAACGTCAGCGTGGTGATTGATAATCTTCCTCTCGATGGTAAGCTCATTGCGAATCAGCCATAAGGCCCAAGATTGTGCTAGGAAGAACAAACCAGTAACATTCCTGTAGTTGCTTCAAATGCATACCACATGGCTGCCGGCAGGTGGCATCAACCACTGTACCTCCTTTCTAAACAATACCTCTGCACATCCCTAATGCTAAGAAGGTAAGTGATACCTCAGGAGATAGCTTCACTCACACATCTCGTGTGAATGAATTAGACAAATCAATCCACCGACATGAATTATTTACTCCAAGCATTCCTAAGAAGGTACATGCTACACAGCACTAACAGAACACCGAAAGTAGGACCGAAAGGGAGACGCTATAGCTGCAAAACTCATACAGAACATATGTTGTGTGTCCAGTTTCCGCAACGGGAGAGAGGTCAGAGAGCATAGCAGATCAGACTTTACGCGCTAGGAAGGGGTCGGTGGGTGGTGCCTACGCCTACGCGGGGGCTGGTGGCCTTCCCTTGCGCCTGCCGGTGACGAAGCCCAAAGCCGCGTCCTCTACCCCTGCAAGGAATCCCCACTCCACGGTTACAGCAGACTCACAGTCAGAGGCCAACGCCAGCACGACATCGACACGGCACGGCAGGGGAAAAAAATAGTAGGAACCTGCGGCGACGAGCGGATCGGCGAGCTTCTCGGACGCGGCATTGCCTGGGCAGAAAGGGCAGAGACGGGCTGGGGATTTGTCGGAGGTCGAGTTTGGGAGCGGCGGAGAAGCACTGAGAGAGGCGGCGGCGGCGGCTGAACCAGCCAGGATTTCGTAGTAGCAGCGGCAAACCGCGAGAGACAAAGGCAGACAAAAAAAAAAACTACTTCCTCCGTCTCGGTTTAACAGCCACGCACGCAATTTAAGACAAACTTTAAGCATTAATTTGGTCAACACAATATAAATTTTATGTCTACAAAATCTATATCATTAGATTCGTATGCAAGAAAGCTTTCCAATGATATAATTTTTATGACATATATTTTATATTTTATTGACCAAAATAATGGTCAAAACAATTTCTTAAACTACGTGCGTACCCACTACAGGAATCGACGTAGACGCCGACGGCCGGCTGCCCTCGGCGTAGCCACGCCTGGCCCTCGGCGTAGGCTACGCCGACGGCAGCCCTCGGCGTAGCGCTCGGCGTCCGTGTCCCTGCCCGCCATCGTGGTGCGGGGCGTAGGGCGGCCGTCATATGCGGTCTATACCGACGGTGCGACCTCCTCGGCGTAGCTGCCCTCGGCGTTTGGCCACGGCCGGCCGTCTCCGTTAACGGTGCTGCATAGACGCCGACGGTATGCCTCGGCATAGCCCAGCCATCTGCGCGCCGTGGGGCGACGTGCACACCGCGAGGCTGCCACGCGGCGTCTATGCCGACGGCCCGCCCTCGGCGTCCGCATGGCGCATGCAGGCGGGTGGGCGACGTGGCGCGTCGTGGCGCCGCCAGGGCCTCTACGCGAGGGCAACCCCTCGGCGTATGCTTGATCCATGCAGCCATGCCGTGGACACGCGGCGAACGTGGGCTCGTCGGGCTACGCCGAGGGCAACCCCTCGGCATAGACCTGACCATATGGCCCTATGTCAGGGTCTATGCCGACGGCATTACCCTCGGCATAGGTGTGTGCCATTTTTTTTTCTGTTAATTTCAGTTCCAGTTGCAATGCAATCCAGTTCCAGTTCATATAATCGACCAAATTCACATAAATATCATATAATCGACCAAATTCGTCATAATTCACATAAATAACATGAAATCCACATAGTAGCATACAAATACATCCAAATTCATCCAAAATCACCATAATTCACATAAATAGCATGAAATCCACATAGTAGCATACATGGTGCATGTAATAGCATACAAGAGGAGAGTGCCATGTCATCCAATACATAGTACTAGGTAGCACATGATGGCAAGCAAGAAGCCCGGTGCCGACTAGCGGAGGAAGGACCCGGGCGGGGTGTGTCCGCCCACATCGTTGGCGAAACGAGCAGCCCGGGGTTGCGCTCCGGTAGAAGCTGCAGAAGAACCACCTGGAGAAGGACCGGTGCTACGCCCAGGAGAAGTCGACGGAGAGGCACCGGGAGTAGTCCCAGGAGTAGTCGACGGAGAGGCACCAGCAGAACGCCCAGGAGACCGACCACCTTCATGAACCGGTGTGACCTCGCGCCCACCCGGCGATGCCTGGTTCCCGGACCATCCCGTTCCCTACGTGTTCCCTACATGTTAGCAACTTGCGAGGCAAAGGAAAGTGGTAACTACCGGTTTGGCAAAGAACTTACCTCCGGTGTGGATCCGTAGTAAGTCGCAGCGAAAGCTGCCTTCGATGGCATGATAGGCATGTCCCCCGCCACGGTAACTCGAGCCGGTGGCGGTGTACCAGTAGACATAGAGATCATCATTTCCTGCAAGATAGGTTACAAGTTAGGCTTTGCAGAAATAAAGCATCAAACTGAGACTTGTCATCTACTTGCGAGAAGAAAGATTCAGACTTACTCCTATGTACGCCATGTAGGCCGTATTCTGCCTATTCCACTGCGCAGCGGCCTGCTGATACGCTTCATTGCAGGCTTCGAAGGCCGCCTCGAACTCAGGCTACAATTTCAGAAACAATGAATCTCGTAAACACTTAGCCATGTAGGAAGGAAAACCGGAAAGAGGATGAAAATGAGGAAAACTTACATCGTAGGCGGGTGGACGAGCAGGCCGTGGACGAGGCTGGGGGCTGTCGGCGGTGAGGGTATGCTTGAGACGCGTGTAGCTCGTGGCTGGGGTAGGCTTGACCGCCTTATTCAGAAAGGGGTAACGGCCATGCGGACGCCCGCGCCCCGACAGGACCAACGACTCCTCGTCGACCGGAATGCTCAAGGGGTCATCCACCTCGGGGTGACGAGACTTGACCATGTCGCAGTAGTCCTCCTTGGCGGCCTTGGCATTGCCGTAGTACTGTGGCTGAGGCAATGCGGGATTGGGCTTCTTCTTCGTCCGCATCATGTCATATATCTGGGCATCATGAAGCACCACCCCAGGTGCTGCCTCGGCCACCTGCATCGCGAAAAGAAAAGTTATGCGTACCACAAATGTAACATGACGGGAAATGAAAGAAGGTCGTTCAATGTATATACATACCATTTTCCCCTTGTAGCGGGTGTAGTCGCGGTTTCCCGCGCAGTGTGTGCCACCGGTGCCTCGGTTCTCCATGTTCCGCCTCGACACGGCTGCAAACTCCTCATCCTCCCTGAGCCACCTCGCCCTAATCAGCTCCTCCCATGCCTCCCTATGCTGCTCGGCCCACTCGGGACAAACCTGAAAACGCAATACTCAACTCAAGATAATCCAATGAAAACTTAGCAGCAATGTAGAATCTCATTGACATTTTACTCACCGACATGTACTCCTCAATGGTCATTGCCCATTCATCCGTAGGCTGGTTACCAACATAGTACTCCTTCTTGACCCTCTTACCCTTGTTAGCCCAGAAGGCACTAGCGCTGGTGAACTTTTGGTTGTACCACTGCTGCGGTGTCAACCTCTCGCAAGCGCCACGCAAAGTGAGACGCGCCTGCGTGTCATGCTCCGGGTCCACACGATAGAAGCACTTCAATCATGCATAAATGAGTTGTGAAAGTCATGAGTTAGCACATTAGGGTCATTAACTATGAACGGTGCTCGAGAAATATATGCCTTACCCAGAACTTGGTGGTCACAGCCTCAGCAGCTGTCGCGAAGCCTACGGCAGGGGCATCCTCATAGTCCGCCCAAGTAGTGGCTAGCTTCGTCGCGCCACCGGGGACCGTGCTAAGGGGAGTGTATCTGCCGGGCCAGAACTTCTTAATCAGAGCCCCAAGCAAGCTGTTAGGCATGCGGGGGGGCTTGGCATCCCATGTCCAGTTGCTGCAAATAAATCACACATTAGTACACATGCCAAATTGTTTATTATGCCCAAGATGAAAATACATGTTCGAAATTTCTGAAGTAGTACACTTACTCATCGCTCGAAGGAATGATAAGGGCCTTGTCATCATGGGTCTTCGGCTCCTTCCTCGCATCGGGGACTCTAGCTTCTCCACGAAGCTTCAAGGGCTTCGGCGCACCCCCATCCTCCATCACCTCCAACTCAGCCCTAGAGTCCGACTCGTGTGTAGACTCCGTCTCCATCTCCACCTCCCCACTAGACGGACCCTCTAGGAACAACTCAGGAGCCACGTCGCCAGAAGCGGAGGGTGGCTCGTCAAAGTCCATGTGTACCCCGGCGCCACCTCGTCCTCCACCTCGTCCTCCTCGTCCTCCTCGTCCTCCACCTCGTCCTCCTCGTCCTCCTCGTCCTCGTCCTCCATCGGTACCATCGTCGTAACGCGGATTGCGCACCGGGGCTCGATCACTCCGTCTAGTGGGTGGTCTAGGAATATTCCTCTTCACCTGCGAGAGCGTCTTAAGCAAGCTCTCGGAGTCTGCCTTGCCGCTGCTCATATTGTTCAGTCACCTGCATTGAGAAGAATAAAACAGTTAAGCACAAAGACATATTATATGAAGATACTAAGAATAAAAGGCACAATGCAATTAAGAAGCAGGTTGACATAATAAAATGTAGATACTAAGAATAAAAGGCACAATGCAATTAAGAAGCATGTTGACAAATAAATACTAAGAATAAAAGGCACAATGCAATTAAGAAGCATGTTGACAAATAAATACTAAAAATAAAAGACCCTCACCAGCCATCATCGCTCTCACGCTCACTCTCATACTCCGTCTCTTTCTCTTTCTCTTTCTCTGGATCACTATCACTATCACTATCTTGTGAGTACAAAGTTGAAGGGTCGACGGGTGGAGGCTCATCATAATTGTCATTCGCCTCAAGTAACTTCTCCAGCATAGATATGTCCTTTAGATCCACCACTGACTCACCACGAGTTTCTGCATCGTTCCCGAGGTCCTCTTGAACAAACGGTTCTAAAATATATTCCCCGAAGTCCTGTTCCTCTTGATAGAAAATCCCCTCGTATGTCACGGGGTCAATGTTGTTGTAATCATCCTCAGAGGGAATCGGTAGGTTACCATGTGGCGATACCTGGAAGACGACTTCCCAACCCTTGAGTTCCGCTTTCTGGCATGGGTAGGGCAAATAATAAACTTGCTTGGCTTGGTGAGCCACAACAAAGACATCGGCTCCGCTATAGGTGGTTGAAGGCTTAACTTCAACTAACCCAATGGACTTATCACTTCTCTGTCCACCTATTGGGTCGAACCAATGACACTTGAACACGACGATATTGAGTTGCACGTTCGTACGATTGAATGTCAACTCGTATACACTTTGTAACCTTCCGTAGTAATCAAAGTTGTTGGCTCCTTTGGTGAAGACCCCAGTATTTATCGTTTTGGGATTCGCCCGGCCCTTCTGGTGCGTCTCTGTGTGGAAGCGAAACCCATTCACATCATACTTCTCATACTTGGTCACCTCACGGCTACAACCTTGGGAAACACATTTCAACTCATCTATCATATCAACGTTTCTCTCACGGCCCTACAAGAACATTTCAAATTTGTTGTGTGCATTAGTTACGTGTAATAAGAGGGACAAGTCACATGTTGCAATGTAAGAGGAAAGGTTAGAAATTACTTTTTCCATGAACCATGTCACAAAGTTTTTATTAATTCCGGGAGCACCCTCTTTCAGTAGAGTGTCCATCTCCGAGGGTTCGGGCAATTCATCATACGGCCACATTTCATCCGTGAATTTGCTGAAAGGAGTAAATAAGCATTAGACCGAGACGAGGTTACTAGCTGCAAAGTAATTTGTTCACCATTTTACCTTACGAATGGGATCACTTCCTCCATGTTCATAAGCACATATAGCATTATACAATCCTTCTCTTCGTATCCACTTTGCTATTTTTTGCCTCTAATTTGTGTATTTTGGATACAACTAACACGGACTAACGCTGTTTTCAGCAGAATTGCTCTGGTGTCTCGTTTTTGTGCAGAAATCCAACTTTCGGGAAAATCCTCGGAATTTCTTCAGATGGCCCTATTTTACCAAAATATTGACGGAGCCAGAAGGGCGAAGGAGGTGGAGGCCCGAGGGCCCCACACCACATGGCGGCGCGGCCCAGGGGGGGCCCGCGCGGCCATGTGGTGTGGCCCCCTCGGCCGGCCTCCGACGCCCCCCTTCGGACTACTTATTCGCCTCGACCTAAAAACGCACGGGGAGAAGTCGACATCGCCAGAAACCCTCCAGAAAGCCGCCACATCGCGAAACTCCGTCGCGGGAGCCAGAAGTCTCCGTTCTGGCACTCCGCCGGGACGGGGAATTGGAGGAGATCTTCACCGCCATCACCGCCAACGCCTCTCCATCAACCAGCAATGTTTCCCCCATCCATGTGTGAGTAATTCCCCGCTGTAGGCTGAAGGGGATGGTAGGGATTGGATGAGATTGGTCATGTAATAGTCATAAGATTGTTAGGGCATAGTGCCTAGTATCCGTAGATGTCACTTTTATGATATTGTTGCAACTTGTTATGCTTAATGCTTGTCACTAGGGCCCGAGTGCCATGATCTCAGATCTGAACATGTTATTGTTTCATGAAGATATTCATTGTTTATGGTCTTACCTGCAAGTTGTATACACACGTCGCTGTCCGGAACCAATGGCCCCGAAGTGACAGAAATCGGGACAACCGGAGGGGATGGTAGTGATGTGAGGATCACATGTGTTCACGGAGTGTTAATGCTTTGCTCCGGTACTCTATTAAAAGGAGTACCTTAATATCCAGTAGTTTCCCTAGAGGCCCGGCTGCCACCGGCTGGTAGGACAAAAGATGTTGTGCAAGTTTCTCATTGCGAGCACGTACGACTAAATATGGAACACATGCCTATTGATTGATTAGTACTTGGATACTGTTTTATTATTATCTGCAAATGCCCATGCTTTGATTGTTATATGAGTTTCTCTCATCCATGCAACGCCCGTTAAATCCGTCCCTATGCCTACAGTATTTTAATCCTGCTGTTTACTATAATCACTACTGCTGTCTTTATTTCACTGCTGCTGTTATTCCGCTATTTCCACTACCATAGAACTGTTACTACTGATAAACTCTTGCGAGCAAGTCTGTTTCCAGGTGCAGCTGAATTGACAACTCCGCTGTTAAGGCTTACAAGTATTCTTTGTCTCCCCTTGTGTCGAATCAATAAATTGGGTAATACTTCCCTCGAAGACTGTTGCGATCCCCTATACTTGTGGGTCATCAAGACTATTTTCTGGCGCCGTTGCCGGGGAGCATAGCTTTATTTGGAAGTTCACTTGGATTGATATTGTTCGCTGCAAATTCTCCATTATGGGTAAACCTCGCGATACTAAGATCGCCATATTACCATCCACTACAAGAAAAGGTACAACTCTGAGTACCTCTGCTGCTCTTGATTCACCATCTGTGATTGATAAACTTGTTTCACCGCCACATGCTTCGCGTGCTGGTACTTCTGCTGAATCTGAGAATTCTCATAATATTGATAATGTTTCTGCTGTGCTTGATGATAGTGGTTCATTGGGATCTTTTCTAGATGCTACAATTGCTAAGTCTAGACAAATTGAAAATACTGAAACTCCTAATGTTGCTACACCTGTTAATTCACCTGAGTCTGTTGAATATTCTAGTGATGATCTTGATGAGGATTATGTAGAGCTTAATGATGATTTTATTGAAAAATGCAATGCTACTACTGATGCAAGAAAAATTAAAAAGTTGCTTGCGGAACATGCTGTTAGATATAAACTGTCTCCTGATCCTAAATTTGCCACATCTCCTATAAGCATTAGGGATAAAGATTATGATTTTTCTCTTGATCTATCTCATATAGCTATTGTTGAGAAAACACCCTTTTGTGGTACTGAAAAAGAAAGTGCTGTTGAACACATGACTGAGTTATCTACTCTTAGTGGCTTGTTTTCTGATGATATTAAGATGCGTACTTACTTTGTCGCTAAAATTTTTCCTTTCTCATTAAAGGATGATGCTAAAACTTGGTATAATAATTTGTCTCCTGGTTCTATTAAAAGTCCAAAAGAATTGCTTGATGTTTTCTTCCGTAAATACTTTCCTGCTAGTGCTCAACATGCTGCTTTGCAGAGAATTTATAATTTTGACCAGGAAGATGGAGAGAAATTGCCTGAGGCTTGGGCTAGATTTTGTTCTCTTATTAGAGCTCAGCCTGACCATGATTTGGAAAAGAATGATTTACTTGATATATTTTATAGTGGACTAACCATTGAGTCTAGGGCATACTTGGATAGTTGTGCTGGTTGTGTTTTCAGGAAAAGAACTCCAGACGACGCTGAAGAATTATTGGCTAAAATAGGCCGGAATCATGATGATTGGTCTACACCTGAACCAACCCCGACACCGATAGTGAAGAAGAGGGGTATGATTAAATTGAATGATGAAGATATGAGGGAAGCCAAGAAGTCTCTTAAGGAGAAGGGTATTAAACCTGAAGATGTGAAGAATTTACCTCCTATAGAAGATATATGTGAGACAATTCCCCCTTCATCCATGATTGAGGTACACTCGCTTCAACACTTTACTAGGGAAGATATTCCGTATTCAAAATCTCCTGCTCAATGCTTAGATGAATTTGATAATTATATTGTTAAGCAAGAAAATTTTAATATGAGAGTAGAGAATCATTTAATGGAAAATTCTCGAGCTATTAGTGAATTGCATGGTATTGTGGAGAGAACCTCCAATGATGTTAAGATACTTGTTAAACATTTTCAAATGGTTCAAACTCAAATTGATCAACTTACTAAAGTGCAAAATGACTTGTTGGGAAATAATTCTAAAGAAAAACATGCTTATGAAGTAACAACTAGAGGTGGTGTTTCTACCCAGGATCCTCTATATCCTGAAGGGCATCCCAAAAGAGTTGAACAAGATTCTCAACTAATTAAAACTAGTGCTCCATCTAAGAAAAAGAAAAAGAAACATAAGAATGTTGTAGAATCCTCTGAACCTGTTAATGATCCTAATAGTATTTCTATTTCTGATGCTGAAACTGAAAGTGGTAATGAACATGAGGAAGATAATGATAAGAATGATACTCCTGATAAAGAAGAAGTTGAAAAAGAACCTGAAAAGCATGCTAAAAATAAAAAGTACACTAAAGAAGATTTTATTACAAAGAAACATGGTAATGAAAGAGAACCTTGGGTTCAAAAGCAAATGCCTTTTCCTGCTAAGAAACTAAAATCAAAGGAGGAGGAACATTATAATAAATTTTGTGATTGGATGAAACCTTTATTTTTGCAAATTCCTTTGACTGATGCTATTAAATTGCCTCCTTATTCAAAGTATATGAAAGATATTGTTACTAACAAAAGGAAAGTCCCCAATGAGGAAATTTCAACTATGCTTGCTAATTACTCCTTCAATGGTAAGATTCCAAAGAAGTTGGGCGACCCAGGTATACCGACTATTCCTTGTTCCATCAAGAATAATTATGTTAGAACTGCTCTATGTGATTTGGGAGCAGGTGTTAGTGTAATGCCTTTTTCTCTTTATAAGAGACTTGATTTAGATAAATTGATACCAACTGATATATCTTTGCAAATGGCTGATAAATCTACTGCTATTCCTGTTGGTTTATGTGAAAATGTTCCTGTTCAAGTTACTCAGCATTGCTTGATATTAACTGATTTTGTTGTGTTGGAAATGCCTGAAGATGATAATATGTCCATTATTCTTGGAAGACCCTTTCTTAATACTGCAGGGGCTGTTATTGATTGCAATAAAGGCATGGTTACTTTCAATGTTGATGATAAGGAACACACTGTCTATTTTCCCAAGAGGATTGATAAAGTATGTGGAGTCAATACAATTTTTAATGTAAAAACTATCAAAGTGGGATCCATTGATTGTCCTATATATGAGCCTAAAGAAGAGTATCAAACTCTTGTGATTGGATCCATATCAATTCAATATAAGGTAACATGATTGATTTGAGGTTTATTTCTTCTTATGTCATATAAAATTTATTTGGTAGCAAGACTTGATCAACCTTGTTAACAAGTATATTTTATTGCATAGGAGAGCTAAACAACACTTCTTTCTTTCTTTCTCCCTCCACTTATTTTATTTGCTGTAGCACTTTTGTTTTGCAATATGCTTAGGTCATTTAAGATTTTAGAAATTATTTTCCTGCGCAGTAATCATTAATTTAATACCCAGAAATGTGCATTTTTCAAAGTTCTCTAAAAATTACAAAAATTACACCGTTGGTCCTATTTTTCGACGAGGCACCTGGGAGCACCAGAGGATGACCTGTGGGGCACCAGGGGGTGCCACACCATAGGGCGGCGCGGCCAGCAAGGGGGCCGCGCCACCATGTGGTGTGGGCCACCCCTTGCCCCACTACACCATCTCTTCCTCCCAGCACCTTCTCTCTCCCGAAAAAACTCGTACCAAGTTTCTCTCACTCGTGTTTCTGCTCAAGAACTCGCGATTTTTCGATCTCCTTGCTCAGCCCAGATTTCTGTCTGAAATTTGGCACATTTACTCCTTGGTATGTGACTCCTTTGATTGTCCAATTAGAATTTCATTTGGTTGAGTATACCTTGAATATTTTGCTGCTGTAGATAACATGTTTAGTGAGCTTGCATGCTTGTTCTAAGTGGAAGAAATTAGTTTTGATGCATGTGAAGTACTCTAGCAAGTTCCTATAGTAGTTCCCTTCAATTACACACCTTGAAATCAAATTTTATAATGATTGTTGAAAATTTCAGAAGGGGAAGATGAAGAAATTCAAGTTTGGAGAGTTGTTCAAGAAAGCAACAACCAGCACCGGTAGGCCCTCAAGGGCGTCTACTCAAATTAGGCGATCCTACAATGAGGATGTCATCGCGCCTAGCTTCGCGCCCGAGGAGGACCATGGGGCCCCTAATGCTTCATCCTTCCCTTGTTATGAGTTTCTAACCAATGCAGGGTTATTGGATGACTTCTTCACCCTCGTCAACAGGGCAGGCCTAGCCACCTACGTGGGAGACGAGAGGGGACAATATTACAGGCTCACCAAGATTTTCGTTGAGAGCTTCAAGTTCCACAACACGGAATATGAGCCGACAGTCGCATTCAAGATTTATGATATTCCTGTTACCATGAAATTGGAGGAATTTTGTTTTGCATTGGGTATTGCCCCTGTAGGTACAGCAAGAAGGATTGATGACAACCCCCGGGACTTGTTGGAGCTCTACCGAGGGATCACCGGGGATGATTGCCGCACCATCCAGCGAGGGAAGATAAGAAACATTCAACTCCCCGCTATTAAGTATTTCGCATATTACATTAGTACTAGCATTTTGGGTAGAGAAAATACTAGTAACATCTCTAGCTACCATCTTGCTTTCTTGAATGTCGCACTTACTGGAGAGACACCTTATCATCTTGGTTCTCTTATTGCTCGCCGCCTGTCTAGCAGGGGGCCTATTTTTGGAGGAACTATTGCACTGCGCATTTTAACACATCTAGATATTCCTCTTGACTCTAATGATGTACCATTAACCCCTAGGAAGTTAGATATTGCTGCTATGAAGAGCCATCGTTTTGTTACTACTAACTCCACTATAGATAATATTGTCTATAAAATGTTGTTTGCTGATGGGAATGAGAAAGAAATCCCTCTTCCCCAGCAGGGTTTGTTTAATATTGACAGGCAATCATGGTCGCTAACAAAGGAGGTGGTGGATGAACATATGAAGATACAAGAGTTCCACCAGCAACATGACTCCGAGAACGCCGAGCCCTCCTACGACTACACCGTCACGTACCCCGACGTTTCCTCCAGCACATACATGGAACCGGGTCGTTCTTCGTCATATTACGAAGACACCACTTCATGGGGACCGTGGGAATGAACTCCACTTAGGCCAAAAGCCTAAGCTTGGGGGAGGTATACCGGCATCACTCATTCTTTGCATATTATGATTGCTGGATACTTGTACATACTTGCTTAGTCTCTTAGAGTGGTTTTCTAATGAGAGGGAGATGATATTTGGGGAAGTGCTGTCCAAAAACAGATTCTGTGCTGTTACCAAAAAAATTCGTACGCACAGCCAGAACGTTATTTTGAGTTGCCAATTTTTGAGCATGTGCCCCAGGTTGTTATCTAACTTTCATTAGTTGAACACTTTTTGGTCTGAGCAATGGAAGATTTTTGTTAAATTCGATTTCTGTACTGCTGTCAGGATTTGGCAGATTTCTGTCATCCTGCTTTTCTGTGTTTCTGTTAGTTTGCATTCTTTTGTTTTCACTTTGTTTCTTTCCTAAAACACAAAAAGACCAAAAATATTTCTGTTGTTTCTCTTCACCATTTATTTATTTGGTACCTTGCTCTTAGTTTGCTTTATTTGCTATCGTTAGTTTGCTATGAGAAAACCCAAAAAGATTTTGCTTTGTTTGCTTGTTTTCTTTCGTTCTTATTTCTAATTCGAAAACACCAAAAATATTTGCTGATCTTCTTTGGTTTGTAAAGTTCATCATGAGTTCAATGGTCTTCGGTGGCTGGAGCGTGGTTTTCATTTTATATTATCCAAGCTACACAAGTGAAAAGGCAATAATGACGATCTACGACAATCTGATTGTGGTGAGAGGCTGGTATGAACTCTATTTGCTTTCATTTTTGTACATATACTCATCCATATGAGCATGCTTAGTTGGTTCATGTGAGGTATATGTTATTTGAGAAAGTCTAGTAGCTCATGATCTCTCATGTTTGGTTCCGATTTATTAATATGAGTAGCATGTCATGGATGTTTGCTTGCATTGTTTTATTCATAAGTAAGTATGGCATTGTGGTATCCTCCTCTGAATAACTCATTTATATCGACTTGGCACATGCTCACGCATGCATATGACTGAACAAAAAGTCAATTAAGCCTCGATGATTTATAATTGCTTCAGAGTTCTTGTATCACTTTTATGCCTCCGTTAATTTATTTTGCCGCAAGCATGATTATGACAGTTACTGCTCTCTTGATTTGTCGCTCCCTAGTCTTTTGCTAGCCTTCACTTGTACTGAGCGGTGACGCCGCTCGTGCTTCCAAACACCTGAAAACCAAGTTGTTCCAAAAGTGTCCACCATAAATACCTATGCATGGCATTTCAAACCATTCCAAGTAAATTCTCATGCGCTACCTTTAAAACCTTCAAAATGCTTCTCAATTTGTGTTAATGTTTCATAGCTCATGAGGAAGTATGTGGTGTTTAGCTTTCGACCTTGTCATTTACTTTTGACGGACTCTCATATGGACTAGTGGCACATCCGCTTATCCAATAATTTTGCAAAAAGAGCTGGCAATGGGATTCCCAGTCCCGAATTAATTAACTTAAATAGACACTCCTCCATGGTTTGTGATTGTTGGACGGCACCCGAAGGATTCGGTTAGCCATGGCTTGTGTAAGCAAAGGTTGGGGGGAGTGTCATCATCATAATAAAACTTAAATAAAAAGGCACTCCTTCATGGTATGTGATTGTTGGCAGGCACCCGAGGATTCGGTTAGCCATGGTTTGTGAAAGAAAGGTTGGAAGGAGTGCCAACCAAAAATAAATAAATGGGAGCCGCTCTTGTGAGTCCGGTTGATGAGGGAGTTAGTGTACCCATTACCATTCGTTGACAACAACAAACACCTCTCAAAATAATTTTACTCCTGCTTTACAAATAAAAAGCTCTAGCGCATGTTAATCCCTGCTTCCCTCTGCGAAGGGTCAATCTTTTACTTTTATGTTGTGTCTCCATTCTTTCTTCGAGCACTATCTTGAGAGCACAACTGTCATTCTTAATATAATATGCTTGTCTCAAAATATGATTGATTGTGGTATAACTTTGATGCTTTTATCTTTGACAAATCACTACTTCTAGTCTGTCTATGAACTCAGAGGTGCCTCGGCATTTATGTTTTGCCGATCAAATACAGGCAAGCGAGATACCACTTTATCATATTCTCTTATGAACATTGCAATCTTGCTTACATACATGATTCATGATGCTTATTATTAATTGTTGGTACTTCTCCATGATTGACATAGCTGTTGGATGATCTTATTTGCATGTATCTCATTATGAACTGCTTAAGTATTAGCCATAGCATGAGAATATATACATCATATGAGCAAATGTGTTCGTGAAAGTTCTTTTATCGCTCAGTTGTTAACTGAATTGCTTGAGGACAAGCAATAAGCTAAGCTTGGGGGGAGTTGATACGTCCAAAACGTATCTACTTTCCCGAACACTTTTGCTATTGTTTTGCCTCTAATTTGTGTATTTTGGATACAACTAACACGGACTAACGCTGTTTTCAGCAGAATTGCTCTGGTGTCTCGTTTTTGTGCAGAAATCCAACTTTCGGGAAAATCCTCGGAATTTCTTCAGATGGCCCTATTTTACCAAAATATTGACGGAGCCAGAAGGGCGAAGGAGGTGGAGGCCCGAGGGCCCCACACCACATGGCGGCGCGGCCCAGGGGGGGCCCGCGCGGCCATGTGGTGTGGCCCCCTCGGCCGGCCTCCGACGCCCCCCTTCGGACTACTTATTCGCCTCGACCTAAAAACGCACGGGGAGAAGTCGACATCGCCAGAAACCCTCCAGAAAGCCGCCACATCGCGAAACTCCGTCGCGGGAGCCAGAAGTCTCCGTTCTGGCACTCCGCCGGGACGGGGAATTGGAGGAGATCTTCACCGCCATCACCGCCAACGCCTCTCCATCAACCAGCAATGTTTCCCCCATCCATGTGTGAGTAATTCCCCCGCTGTAGGCTGAAGGGGATGGTAGGGATTGGATGAGATTGGTCATGTAATAGTCATAAGATTGTTAGGGCATAGTGCCTAGTATCCGTAGATGTCACTTTTATGATATTGTTGCAACTTGTTATGCTTAATGCTTGTCACTAGGGCCCGAGTGCCATGATCTCAGATCTGAACATGTTATTGTTTCATGAAGATATTCATTGTTTATGGTCTTACCTGCAAGTTGTATACACACGTCGCTGTCCGGAACCAATGGCCCCGAAGTGACAGAAATCGGGACAACCGGAGGGGATGGTAGTGATGTGAGGATCACATGTGTTCACGGAGTGTTAATGCTTTGCTCCGGTACTCTATTAAAAGGAGTACCTTAATATCCAGTAGTTTCCCTAGAGGCCCGGCTGCCACCGGCTGGTAGGACAAAAGATGTTGTGCAAGTTTCTCATTGCGAGCACGTACGACTAAATATGGAACACATGCCTATTGATTGATTAGTACTTGGATACTGTTTTATTATTATCTGCAAATGCCCATGCTTTGATTGTTATATGAGTTTCTCTCATCCATGCAACGCCCGTTAAATCCGTCCCTATGCCTACAGTATTTTAATCCTGCTGTTTACTATAATCACTACTGCTGTCTTTATTTCACTGCTGCTGTTATTCCGCTATTTCCACTACCATAGAACTGTTACTACTGATAAACTCTTGCGAGCAAGTCTGTTTCCAAGCTGAATTGACAACTCCGCTGTTAAGGCTTACAAGTATTCTTTGTCTCCCCTTGTGTCGAATCAATAAATTGGGTAATACTTCCCCTTCTGTTGCGATCCCCTATACTTGTGGGTCATCAACGACCCAAGTTGTCAACAGAGCGTTTCATCACTATGGGCGTGTTTGGTAGCCTGCATCCCCGTTGGCTTGCTGGGGGAGCAATTTTCGGTCCGTTTGGATACCTGGGCTAGGCCGCGTTGTCGCATGAACCAGTTCTCAAAGCAGTGTCGGGCCAGACCCTGGAGAAACGTCCGGTTCGGCAGTTTTCATCGGTGCATGCAAATCTCCACGCCCGTTGATGCCGGGAATTTTCGGCGCACGGACGGAGACGAGAATGGAGTTAGCGGGAGCTGCGGCGCGCATCGGCGAAAAGCGAAAAGGGGGGCGAGAAGGATTCCGTCACCTCCTGCCGCGCCCCATGGCCTATTTCTACCCCCTCCTCCACTGTCCCCCCAAATTTCGAGCTCGTCCTCCCGTCGGCAAGGTGTAAGAGGCGCATGCATCTCCGGTCGGCGACGGTTGCAGCAGCAGCGGCGGCGGCGGCGAGTAATCTGGGCTACCTCCTGGTGCAGCGCATCTTCACCCGGCCATGACTGTAAGTCATCCTTTATCCCCGTACCATGGCAATGTTTAGATCTAGGTTAGGAGTAGTCAGATCTTGTCTAGGGTTTGGTCTTGTGGTGAGCTATCATGATCTTGCTAGGATTCGACAGTTCCGGTTGCTACTGCCATGGTGTTGTCTAGGGTTTGGTCTTGTAGCAGGGGTTAGTCGAATGATCTGCTTGTGTGATTTTGGATGAACTTGTCCGGTTGCTACCGTTGCCATGACCTGCTTGTGTGATTTAGGATGAACTTGTCCGGTTGCTACCGTTGCCATGACCTGCTTGTGTGATTTAGGATGAACTTGTCCGGTTGCTACCGTTGCCATGACCTGCTTGGTTGATTTAGGATGAACTTGTCCGGTTGCTAACGTTGCCATGAACTGCTTGTCTGATTTAGGATGTACATTGATGTGTGTAGGACTCCTTCTGCGATGACTTTAGCCAGGCGCTTGTCTGCGTTGGGGATTCACAGATCCCTTCCCAAGTTCCCGATTCGCAGCCCACGTACGAGTCCAAGGTCACCCCTCTGCCCGTGTCGACCGGTGGCTCGGGCGGCAGAGGTGGCTGCTAGGTTGGCCACCATTAAGAAGAACAAGAATCGGAGGGAAGTGGAGAAGGCCCTGAAGTCCGGGCAGGAAAGGAATGCCACCATGAAATGGCTTCCTTTCATGTCCAGCTTCGTGTTGGAGAAGATGTGTGGGTTGATCCAGAGCGGGGTGCGTACTGACAAAGGCTTCAAGGAAGTCCATCTGAATTCCGTGGCTAAGGGCCTAGCTGAGCACTGTGGTGTCTCCGTCTGCTCCACTCAGGTGTACAACTACCTGGGGAAGTGGAGGCAGAGGTGGCTCACCATTAGCAAGCTCCGCGATCTAAGCGGTGCTCAGTGGTGCGAGGACACCAAATCCATCGTCCTTGAGGGTGAGCACTACTGCGGGCACGTCGCGGTGAGCACCTCAATAACTCAGTCCTCCTCACTAACTTTTGTGATCAGCCACGAGCACAACTAACATCATTGTCCCTTCGTATCGTAGGATCACCCAAAGGACGCGGAGTTCCTCAATGTGCTCATCGCCAACTACGATGAGATGCACACCATCTTCTCCTTCGGCCTCGCCACCGGCAAGTACGCCATGGGATCCAGTGAGCCCCTGGGTTCTGCTGCCCCTGCTGAGGATGCGACACCCAGGAGTCCGACACGGTGAACATGCGACAAGCCCGCCGACGCGCCTGAGAAGCCGACCGCCGGCAAGAGGAAGAGAGGTGCCTTCGCGGACGAGTGGTTGCCTTCACCAACATGATTGTTGCTGTGAAGGAGGTCGCACAGCCATCGGGCGAACAAGCCGACAGACATGCACCCTGACCTCTACAATGCGGTCATGGACATGCTTGGCTTCACCGAGGATGATCTGATGGTCGCCCTCAGGCACCTCGTCGACCACAAGGCCTAGGGCTCCAGCTTCGTCAGCATGATCGAGCCACACCGCGTCCTCTGGCTGAGGAACTACCTTGGCAAGTACCACGGCAAGGTGTAGTGGTGCCTTGACGGGGTGGTTCAGGGAGGCATGCATGGTGGTGGCTGCGGCAATGATGATGATGATGATGATGATGATGATGATGATGATGATGATGATGATGATGATGATGATGATGATGATGATGATGATGTGATGATGTACATTCTGGCAGTAGCTAGGATGAAAACATTTGGCCCCTTTTTGTAAGTATGATGAGGTGGTATATACTAACCCCTCATGTCATGGTGAACTTTGCGGTGTTCTGTGGAGACACCCACTTTTGGTTGTGGTGGTAGGATAACACCACGGTAGTGTAGGATAAACTTCTGATTGACTTTTGGAATGATATGCATGCCCCCTGTTAGTTTCATATTTGCTGTCAACACTTGTCTTGTTCTATTGCTAATTTCTGCATTGCTTCATTGTTGTGATTGCTAACTTCTTCTTATGCCATACTAGTGGTATGTGGTGTTTCACGGGTTCGAGGAATCTACAGCTCATGGAGAGTCTGCCAAGATCGAGTCAATGGCTACTCCAACAACAGCTACCGAGGATATGCAACATTGGAGGAGGCACATCAAGAGTACCTCACTTACCTGCAAGAGGAGCTCCTAGAAGACCAGGCCATCGATGATGCAGTGCCATTAGCACAACTGCTGCCGGAGGAAGTCCATGCTCTACAAGGAGCACCACGGAGGTACGTCCCAGCCGGGTCAAAGAGTACATCATCGCCTTCCTCATCATGGTGATCATGAGGATCGTGTTCTTCTAACTGGTCTATGATCGTATGTAATATGCCATGACATGGTAATCTCACCCTATTTGAATTGTGGTAAGGATATGGAACAGTGATTTGAGCAACCAAACAACTGATTCCTGTTTTCCTCCGTGCAAGATGGGCTGAAAACGAGCAACCAAACGATGGGGCCTGGGTTCCTTGTCCGGCGCGCAAAAGGGCTCACAGGCTACCAAACGACCGGCAAAAAGTGGCCCATGGCCTGTTCTCAACGCGCAATGGCCCACATCTCGTTGCGCCAGCCATACAGAAATTCAGCCCAGGCAACCAAACGCGCCCTATATGGTCATGAAGCTCGAACTGAGGAGTTCGGGTTCTCTGGCTAGCCAACTGGGACAACGGCTAGTTCTATCATGGAGATACCGATATTTTAATTCACCATAAAAAAGCCTTTTTCCGGCTTGCCCAACATTAAAGTAAGGGCGTGTTGCCGAAACAAATGACCACGGAAATACAGTAAAATTTATGATCCAATGTTTCGTCCGTGCAGACCAACAAGTTTCCTATCCAGTTGTTTGACTTAGAATAATTTTGTGTAACGTCTGGATTCTATTTTTAAGAAGTGGAAACCTCCTGCATATGTATCAGAGTACCACACACTTCTATGTTTATTTTAAAAAGAAACTATATGGTGGCGCACGGCGCCCTCCCCGTGGAGCAGCATTTGCATATGTGTCCTATGTTAGGGTAATATGCTTGTTGTATTACCAGGGGCCAAAGGCCACAATATATAGTACATGTACAGGTGCAAATATGCAGGAAGCCCCCTAACATATGGGGAAACTACAATATACAGATATATACATCTAACACCCCCCCTCAAACTCATGGTGGATCCACAACACTGAGTTTGGAGAGTAAGAAATCATGCTGCGCTCGAGTCTGTGCCTTCGTAAAGAAATCCGCCAACTGCAAATCTGAAGGCACATAATGAACCGCAACAACATCATCCTGCACCTGAGCACGTGTATAAAAAGCATCAACACCAATATGCTTGGTCAGCTCATGCTTGACCGGATCACGTGCAATACTGATAGCACCTGTACTGTCAGACAAAAGTGGAGTGGGTGTCGTAACAGAGACCCCAAAATCTGCAAGCAACCACCGTAACCAGGTCACCTCAGCAATCAACAAAGCCATAGCCCGCAACTCAGCCTCAACACTCGAACGGGAAACTGCGACCTGTTTCTTCGTCTTCCAAGCAACAAGCGAACCACCAAGAAACACACAGTAAGCAGAAAGTGAACGACGATCCGTAGGATCACTCGCCCACGTAGCATCCGAATAGCACTGGAGCTGGAGAGAGCTGGAACGGGGAAAGAAAAGGCGACGAGTGATCGTGCCACGAAGATAACGAAGAACACGGAGGAGATGACTATAGTGAACAGTGGTAGGAGCTGAGACAAACTGACTCAGAATATGAACAGGATAAGAAATATCAGGACGAGTGACAGCAAGATAAACAAGACTCCCAACAAGATGGCGATAACGGGTGGGATCAGGAAGAGGATCACCATCAGTAGGACGAAGCTTAACATTAAGCTCCATAGGAGTATCAACCGTGCGCTCATCCCCAAGAGCAGCACGAGCAAGAAGATCCTGAATGTACTTTTCCTGAGAGATAGAAAAGCCATCAGAAGTGGAGGAAACCTCAATGCCAAGAAAATAGCGAAGAGGACCAAGATCAGTCATAAGAAACTGATCTCGAAGACGAGCCTTGACAAAGGCAATATACTCAGGATCATCACCAGTAATGATCATATCATCAACATAGAGAAGAAGAAGAGTACGTCCACGAGGAGAAGTGTGAACGAAAAGTGCTGGATCATGAAGACTAGGAGAGAAACCAGCAGCAGTCACCACAGAGGCGAAGCGCTCAAACCAGGCACGAGGGGCCTGTTTGAGACCATAGAGAGAACGTCGAAGACGACAAACCATCCCATCGGGAACAGAATACCCAGGAGGAGGCTGCATGTAAACCTCCTCACTCAACTCGCCATTAAGAAAAGCATTCTGAACATCAAGCTGGGAGACAGACCAGCGGCGAACAGAAGCAACAGCAAGAAGGGTACGCACAGTAGTCATATGAGCCACAGGGGCAAAAGTCTCATCATAGTCACGGCCGTGCTCCTGCTGAAAACCACGAGCCACAAGACGCGCTTTATAGCGCTCAAGAGATCCATCAGAGCGAGTCTTAATTTTATAGACCCACTTACACGTGATAGGACGAACACCAGAAGGGGGAGAAACAAGATCCCAAGTGCCAGTGCGCTCAAGCGCAGCGATCTCCTCAGCCATGGCAAGCTGCCATTCAGGATGACGCTCGGCATCCCGATAAGAAGTCGGCTCGGAAACGACAGAGAGACCATACTGACTAGGAGAGTAACGAGCTGGAGCACGACGCTGACGAACAGGCCGTGAAGGGGGAAGCTCATCGGCAGAGGACAACTCATCAGAAGAAGAGGAAGAAGGGACAACATCGGAAGGATCCGAAGCCGGAGAACGGGGAGTACTAGGGGAACTAGACGGAGGAGAGGATGGCGCCGAAGGGGGCGCATCAGAACTAGGAGGGGGGGAGGAGGGACAGCAGGGGGTGCATCCGGAAAAAGAAGAAAAGAGATATCATCCACCGGGTAAGTACCCGAGGTGGGGCGAGGATAGAAGGGACGCGTCTCATCAAACGTGACGTCACGAGAGATGCGCATCCGACGACCAACGGGGTCCCAACAGCGATAGCCCTTATGCTCATCACTGTATCCGAGAAAAACACACTCAACAGACTGAGCGGTCAGCTTGGTGCGATCGCGAGGAGGGAGAAGAACATAGCAAACGCAACCAAATAAACGAAGAGTCGAGTAATCTGGAGAGCAACCAGAAAGACGCTCGAGAGGAATGCCACCTTGAAGGGCAGCAGAAGGCTGAATGTTAATGAGGTAAGTCGACGTAGCGACAGCCTCAGCCCAGAAATGCGGCGGAAGAGAGGAAGCAATCATCATAGCACGGGTAGTCTCAAGAATATGACGATGCTTACGCTCGGCGACACCATTTTGAGCATGGGCGCCGGGACACGAGAACTGGGCAAGGGTGCCCTGCTCAGCAAGAACACCACGCAGGTGCTGGGAGATATACTCACCAGCAGAATCAGCACGGAACACGCGAATGGGTGAGGAATACTGAGTGCGGACCATGGCCGCAAAACGCTGATAAATAGAGAGCACCTCACTGCGAGAGTGCATAAGAAACAACCAGGTGTACCGCGAAAAATCATCAATAAACAAAATATAGTATCGATGACCCCCTTTCGAAGGAAAGGGAGCCGGACCCCAAACATCCGAATGAACTAAATCAAAAGGTCGCTGAGATACAGACGCACTAGTAGGATAGGGAAGCTGAATCTGTTTGCCTAACCTACAACCCTGACACGAATGCAAAGACACATCTCCTGAGACAGACCCCAGAAGACCACGACGAACTAATGACGATAAACGGGAGCCACAGAGGTGACCCAGCCGATGATGCCACTGCTGAAAAGATCCAGTGACAGAAGCAGCAACCGCAGGAGAACTGGCAGATGAAGTGGCAGCAGAAGGAACACGAAGCCAGTCTAACTCCCAGAGCCCCGGGGACTCAAGGCTGCGAGGGCCAGCTCCAACCAGGGCCTGTGTACGGCGGTCCTGAACAGCACAAGAATCAGCGTCAAGAATGACGCGACAACCAGAATCAGTAAGCTGACTAGCGGAAAACAGGTTCATCTTAAGACTAGGAACATGAGAAACATCAGGAACAGAGAAAGAGGTAGTAGAAAGGGTGCCTCGACTGGAAACAGGAAGAGAGGTACCATCAGCCGTGATAACACGGACATGAGAAACAAGAGAACAAAGAGCAGAGAGAATAGAAGACACAGAAGTCATATGAAAAGAAGCTCCAGAATCCAGATACCACGGGGATGACATACATGACTGTGTAGAAGGTGGTGGTCGCGCGGTGCCAGAAGAGCCAGGCACAGAACCAGCAGTACCCGTCGAGGAAGAGCCTGTAGCAGCGAGCAGACCACGAAGACCACGGATAATGTCCTGATCAGATAGCGCAACAGCAGAAGATCCTGAAGAACCACCCTGCCGACGAGTATAGTCACTACAAGAAAAGTTGCCATGGCCGACGAAGTTGAAGTCGCGCCGTGGTTGCTGGTGTACCATGGCCGACGATTTTGGTCCCTCCGTGGTGCATGTCAAAACTTTTTTTTTCTCGTTTTTGAGGCCACCTAGCCCGACGAAAGCGGCCAAAACGTGGCGTATGGTGGCCCGGGACGTGGTGCATCTCGAAATCTCGGGTTCGCCGGCCGAGTCAACGCAAATCCGCACCGCCGAGGGATGTAGGGCCCAGATGGCAGCCTCTCTGGCATTGTTTTTTTTCTACATCGCGCCATCTCGTTCAACGTTCTCCGATCGAGCCGTTTACGATGCAGGATCATGGGTCCCGCATGTCATCCTCTATGAACCAAAATTCTTTCTATTCTTGGATTTTTTTGACCCCCTGATTTCTGGCTACTTCCTTTTTCTTTTGATCCCTTGCCGCCTTGGAAACGTTGAGACCGCTGCTGCTAAATGGGACCCGCATGTCATCCTCTATGTGCAATCAACTTTCTTTTCTTGGAGTTTTTTTGGCACCTCAAATTTGGTCACTTGCCTTTTTCTTTCGATCCCCTGCCGCCTCTCAAACGGTGATACCGCTGCTGCTAACTGGGACCCGCATGTCATCCTCTATGTACTATAAAACTTTCTTTTCATGGATTATTTTTGGCACCTCAAATTTGGTCACTTGCCTTTTTCTTTCGATCCTGCCGCCTCTCAAACGGTGATACCGCTGCTGCTAACTGGGACCCGCATGTCATCCTCTATGTACTATAAAACTTTCTTTTCTGGATTATTTTTGGCACCTCAAATTTGGTCACTTGCCTTTTTCTTTCGATCCCCTGCCGCCTCTCAAACGGTGATACCGCTGCTGCTAACTGGGACCCGCATGTCATCCTCAATGTACTATAAAACTTTCTTTTCCTGGATTATTTTTGGCACCTCAAATTTGGTCACTTGCCTTTTTCTTTCGATCCCTGCCGCCTCTCAAACGGTGATACCGCTGCTGCTAATGGGACCCGCATGTCATCCTCTATGTACTATAAAACTTTCTTTTCTTGAATTATTTTTGGCACCTCATATTTGGTCACTTACCTTTTTCTTTCGATCCCCTGCCGCCTCTCAAACAGTGATACCGCTGCTGCTAAATGGGACCCGCATGTCATCCTCTATGTACTATAAAACTTTCTTTTCTTGGATTTTTTTGGCACCTCATATTTCGTCACTTGACTTTTTCTTTCGATCCCCTGCTGCCTCTCAAACGGTGATACCTGCTGCTAAATGGGACCCGCATGTCATCCTCTATGTACTATAAAACTTTCTTTTCTTGGATTTTTTGGCTCCTCATATTTGGGCACTTGCCTTTTTCTTTCGATCCTGCCGCCTCTCAAATACCGCTGCTGCTAAATGGGACCCGCATGTCATCCTCTATGTACTATAAAACTTTCTTTTCTTGAATTATTTTTGGCTCCTCATATTTGGGCACTTGCCTTTTCTTTCGATCTCATGCCACGTTTGAAACGTTGAGGAACCTGCTGGCTCATGGGACCCGCATGTCATCCTCTATGTGCTATAAAAGTTTCCTTTGTTGGATTTTTTTCACCCTCTGATTTTTGGCTTGCCTTTTTCTTTTGATCCCCTGCCCCCTTTGAAACGTTGAGTAAGCTGTTGGCTCAAGGGACCCGCATGTCATCCTCTATGTCCATCAACTTTCTTTTCTTAGATTTTTTTTCACCCCCTAATTACTAGCTACTTTCTTTTTCTTTTGATCTCAAGCCGCATTACAAACATTGAGACCGCTGCTGCAAAATGGGACCCACATGTCATCCTCTATGTACAATAAATCTTGGATTATTTTTGGCTCCTGATATTTGGTCACTTGCCTTTTTCTTTCGATCTCATGCCGCCTTTGAAACGTTGAGTAAGCTGCTGGCTCATGGGTCCCGCATGTCATCCTCTACGAACAATAAAAGTTTCCTTTCTTGGTGTTATTTTTTACCCCTAATTTCTGGCTATTTGCCTTTTTCTTTTGATCCCCTGCCCCCGTTGAAACGATGAGGACGCTGTTGGCAGGTCGGTCCCACATGTCATCCTCTATGAACAATAAAAGTTTCCTTTGGTGGATTTATTTTTGACCCCTAATTAATTTCTGGCTATTTCCTTTATTTTTCTTTTGATCCCCTGCCGCCTTGGAATTGTTGAGAATGCTGCTGCCTCATTTTTCTTTTGGTCCTGTGCCGCCTTGGAAACGTTGAGACCGCTGCTACAAAATGGGACCCGCATGTCATCCTCTATGTACAATAAAGTTTCTTTTCTTGGATTATTTTTGGCTCCTGATATTATGTCACTTGCCTTTTTCTTTCGATCTCATGCCGACTTTGAAACGTTGAGGATGCTGCTGCCTCATGGGTCCCGCATGTCATCCTCTCAGAACGATAAATGTTTTGTTTTCTTGTATTTTTTTACCAACTGATTTTTGGCTTTTTTTATTTTCGATCCCCTGCCGCCTTTGAAACGTTGACTCCGCTGCTGGCTCATGGGTCCCCGATGTCAGCCTCCCCGTACAAGAAACATGTGATATTTTATTTTGCAGACAATAAACGTTGTATTTCGCTCTGAGCTATTGCAAACGGATAAATTAAATCTTTATATCTACATAAACAAACTTATATGTTGAATCTCCTTGTTTTTTGTTTTTGCGAAGCATAGGACTTTCCTGTTTTTTTTTTTGAGAAAAATCCGACCTTTCCTGTTTTGGAGTGGGCTGAAATTGTACGAGTCAAAAGGCCCAGCAGTATAGTTCGAAGGCCCAGATGTCCAGATACAGCCCAATTAAAATCTTTCTTTTCTTGGATTTTTTTCACACCCTGATTTCTGGCTACTTCATTTTTCTTTCGGTCCTGTGCCGCCTTGGAAGCGTTGAGACCGCTGCTACAAAATGGGACCCGCATGTCATCCTCTATGTACAATAAAGTTTCTTTTCTTGGATTATTTTTGGCTCCTGATATTATGTCACTTGACTTTTTCTTTCAATCTCATGCCGACTTTGAAACGTTGAGGAAGCTGCTGGCTCATGGGTCCCGCATGTCATCCTCTATGAACAATAAAAGTTTTCTTTGTTGGATTTATTTTTTTCCCCTAATTTCTGGCTATTTGTCTTTTTCTTTTGATCCCCTGCCCCCTTTGAAACGATGACGACGCAGCTGGCAAGTCGGTCCCACATGTCATCCTCTATGAACAATAAAAGTTTCCTTTGATGGATTTATTTTTTACCCTAATTAATTTCTGGCTATTTCCTTTTTTATTTTGATCCCCTGCCGCCTTGAAATAGTTGAGGATGCTGCTGCCTCATGGGTCCCGCATGTCATACTCTCAGAAAGGTAAATGTTTCTTTTCTTGAATTTGTTTACCAACTGATTTTTGGCTTATTTTTTCTTTCGATCTCCTGCCACCTTTAAAACGTTGACGACGCTGCTGGCTCATGGGTCCCCAATGTCAGCCTCCCCATACTGCAAATCCTCTTTCTGCAAAGGTTGTATTTCTAGATAGATAAGGTGGATTCGAATCTGCCATGGTTCAGGCAGCTCAGGTAAGCCTTCTTGCACTAATTAATGGAAGTAGTGTATCGCAAGGTCAAGACATGTGGCTCAGTGTAATGAATCTATATGAATCATGTTGTGGGTTCAATCTGATAGTTCTCTAACAGGTCAGCCAAAATAGAAATTAAGTTTTTTTCTAAAAGGGAAATGCAAATTAAGATGAACACAAACATTAGTTATCATAATAGCTGATCATACATACATACTTGCTAAGAGCAAAAGCTTGCCAGAGTTTTACCACCCATACAATTAATTAGCAGTTCAGATAAGATAACCTTATATAAGTATAACTACAAATGCATTTGCTAAGGGCTCATGGGACAACAGAACTAGACAACCGCGAACTTTATGACCAGCATGTCACAGCGGCATCGAAAGATCTTGACCTTCAACTTTGATCCAATGCGAAGTTTGGCACCGTCAATGAACTTTTTCCACCTGGAAGTAACAGCCAAGCGGCCATCTGTGGGACTGACAGAGTACCGTCCCTCCACGGTGAGACCTTCACTCTCCATGACGAGGGATATCTTGCCCCTTCGGCCAGCATTGAGATCCTTGGAGATACTTTTAGGCAATTTCTGATTCAAAGCAAGAGATACCACCAAAAATTAGTCAATGGCACCAATGCACTGAACCATGTGAGACTTTGAGCAGAGAAGACATCAAGATAAGAGCAGTTATGCTGTCATATACTCACGAACATAGCCTTCAGATGCGTCCTGGTCACCACACGGGTGGCCACAGCAATGAGCTGAGACCTCGGTGATCTGGCTGGGGCAGGTGCATGAGCCTGGGCTGGTACACGAGCTGGTGCTGATGCAGGAGACTGCTGGGCAGGTGCAGTAAACGGTGCCTCTAGAGGAACCGGTGCTGATGCAGGAGACTGTTGGGCAGGTGCAGTAAACGGTGCAGCTAGAGGAACCAGTGCTGATGCAGGAGCCTGCTGGGCATGTGTAGTATATGGGGCCTCTACAGGAACCAATGCTGATGTAGGGGACTGCTGGGTAGATGCAGTAAACGGAGCTGGTACAGGAACCGGTGCTGATGCAGGAGAGTGGGAAGCCGGTGCCGGTGCTGGTGTGGTTGCCCTTTGTGACATCCGCTCCTGTTCCGTCAGGGGATCTGCAGCTTTGATCATGTTAAACCCAGCAAGCTAGAACAGAGGGAATGGTTTAGAACAACTGCTCAGAATGCAGTTATCAAAAGATATGAGTAGAAAAAAGTTACATATTATATATTTGGAAGTGTCTCCAACTCTGTAAGCAGTTACGTATATCTGCCCGTTTGAGTTTCTGATCCTCAGCTCGTCGCCCTTCTTCAGACCGTAGTCAAAAGCAAACTTTCTCCAATCATGTCCATACAAATATGTGATGGCCTGCGTCTTGTAGACATACACCTCATAGACCGTGTAGGTGTTCATCAATTTGCCATTGCCATGCATAGTGAAAGATCCTTCATGCGGACACATCTGGTTAATCATTGGACGAAGTTCACAAGGTACAGTCTGCATGTGAAAATTGATACAAATGTAAGAAGCAGGAAGACTAAAAACAAGACTTTACTATATGCCAATTCATGCTAAACCACTGAGAATACATACCTGTAACTCTGTGAAGGAGCTACTAGAAAGGTAGATAGAGCCATAGGAGGTGTTATATGCGGGGTATGTACATGGGCCCGCCATATTCCCGCAAGCTCGGCATCGGGATGGTGAAGGAAACATGGGAGGTACTACTGGTGCGTAGCGCTGAACGTAAGTGGAAGAATTAGGTTGTGTAAAGTGCATAGTTCAGAGCAATGCAAATGTTGACAAGCAAGTGCATAACACTATGTTACAAACTGAACAGTGAAAAATTAGTGTATGATGAATATAAGCATGCTAATTTGGTGTTTCCGAATTCCAAAAAGCATTAGACAGAGCCAGTGATAATATCAGACATAAATCATGGCATGTATATGTGGCTTAAGAAAATATACCCGAACCCTTGGATGGTTACGGCCCGGCTGATCCTTGGACTTGAGCTTATATAAGCATCCAGAAGGTGGGGCTGACAGTAACTTGGTGGCAGCCTCTGCAGATGCCTCATCAGCAGCAGTTGCAATCCTTTTGACCAATGAAGGCTTAGCAGTTTCAGTCTGCATATAAAAATTGAAGAGCAACAGACATCAGCAGTGATATATAAAATGAATCTATGAGACACTGATGCATATAGTGCTGGATGTAAGTGGAAGAATAGGTGTGTGTGTTTCTGAACTATTGGTAAGCATTAGACAAAGCCGGCAATAAACAGACAAAAATCAAATCATGTATGAGGATTAAGAAAATATACCTGCTTACTGAAAAGGGTACCACCCAGCTGGCCCGTGGCCTTGTGCTTGAGGAGGTTTTCAGAAGATGGTGGCAGCACCATCGTCTTCACAGCAGCCTCATCAGGATCATTTTTTATCCATTTGAGTAGAGGAACAGAAGTTTCATCCTGCATATGAATAGCAACAGAACTCATCATTGATATTTAATAAATCTATGAGATAGACTGATGCAAATAGTGCGGGGTGTAAGTGGAAGAATAGGGTTGTGCATAGAGAACAGTTGACAACAATGCAAATGATTACAAAAGAAGCCAATGGAAATCAACAGTTTATATACTGGATGAGACAGACTGAAAAGTGAAAAATTAGTGTATGATGATTGTAAGCAAACGCAGTGTTTCTGAACTTTTGGTAAGCATTAGACAAAGCCAACAGTAATTAAACAGATAATAATGAAATCATGTATGTGGATTAAGAAAATATACCAGATTCATTAAAAGGTCACCACCCAGCTGGCCCATGGCCTCGTGCTTGTAGAGGTTTTCGGAAGATGGTGCCGGCACCATCGTCCTCACAGCAGCCTCATTAGCCCCATTTTGCATCCACTTGAGTAAAGGCGCAGCAGTTTCAGCCTGCATAAGAATGGGAACAGATCTCAGCAGTGATATTGAATGACTCTGAGACAGACTGATGCATATAGTGCTAGATGTAAGTGGAAGGGTATGGCCGTGTATGGACAACAGTTCACAACAATGCAAGGGTGTGTTCGGTTCTGAAACAGCGTGGAATGGAATGGAATGGTTCCATTTCAGAGGAATGGAATGGTTACATTTTTGTTCGGTTGGGAAAAATGGAGAGCAGAAGAGATCGAGGTTAAACTAACCAATTGTCTCAAAATTGTAATTAACAATTGCAAATGACATTTTAATCTCAAAGTCGTAATTAACAGCGCCTAATGGTGCTCTTTTAATCTAAAAATCGAAATTAACATCATTTTATGTTGGGTTAGGGGAACTGGAGTAGATGAACATTACTGTATGATGATTGTAAGCAAACGAATTTGGTGTTTCTAAACTTTTGGCTTCGAGATCTTATGGGTTTCAACTCTAGCCTACCCCAACTTGTTTGGGACTGAAAGGCTTGGTTGTTGTTGTTGTTGTTGTAAACTTTTGGCAAGCATAGAAAAAACCGACAATAAACAGAGAAAAATCAAGGCATGTTTTGTGGATTAAGAAAATATACCATATTCATTAAAAGATCACCACCCAGCTGGTGCGTGGCCTTGTGCTTGTAGAGGCATTTAGAAGATGGGGGCGGCATCAACATACTGGCAGCCTGATCAGCCGCAGTTTTGATCTTCCTTTTGAGTAAAGGCCCTAAAGTTTCAGTCTGCATATGAATAGCAAAACAAAAGGCAGACCTCAGCAGTGATATTGAATTACTGTATGAGATAGACTGATGCATATAGTGGATGCTCTTAGCCTTTTGCAGCGTGAACACTAGCTATGGACAGACAAAAAAACTAGTTAACTCAGCTTTGTCTAGATATGAATGTACTACCACCATCCAAAAGCTTAAGCCTTATTTATTTTTGAGAAATCAAAACAAGCAAAGTTTGACCAAAATTTTAGAACATTCTATCAACAAATATAATACTGTGTAGATACCGTAGGAAAATATATTTTATTATCTATTTAATGATATTAATTTTGTATTTTGCATGTTACTGATTTTTGGTAAAAGCTTAGTCAAACATGGTATAGTTTGACTTTCTAAAAATAATATAAGCCCAAAGCTTTGGGATGGAGGCAGTAGTATCTAGAGCTAAAACACATCTAGATACATCCGTATCTACAGATAGTTGAGTCAATTAATTTGGATCTGAGGGAGTATCAGATTCAGACTACATCATGGTAAGTTGGTTAAAAAAATTACCCCTGGGCGGTCCCTGCCCAGCTCGGCAGTGGCATTTCGCTTCTTGTGCTGCAGATCGGGCCATGCTCCTGCAGCAGGTGGGGCGCTATTCTCGTTCCCCATAGCCTCAGCACGGAACCTGGAGGTACCAACCTGATACAGAGAATATAGAGCATGGTGTCACAGAGGCTTTACGCACAAACAGCTGAAGACATGTGCTACTTTAAGCATATTCCAGAACAGGAACAGATTGAGGATGCAGAGACCAGAGAGACACTTAAAAGGTAAAGAGTGGATAAGCAAACGGAGTACCTGCTTCGCGGGGCTGGGGACGCAGCTCAGGCTCAGCCAACTGCCCACATGCGTGGTGGCCTTACGCTCCATTGCCCCCACCGCCGAGGTCTTGCCTTTCCTGTACAAGCTGACAAAAGATACAGTGAGGATCAGCAGAAACTACAAAGGTTGCAAATGTCGACAAATAAAGGAAGAACACCCCAATCCAAGCAAAGGTAGCCCCCGCCCCCCACCCCCATCAATCACTCCCAGCTCGAGGGTGACCAGAAAGACACCCCTTTGCCCAGAATAGGAAAGAGATGCGCAAGATATCGAGGAGAGGAAAAAAGAACCGATCTCGAGAAAGGAGAGAACATTACTAGTCCTACCTAATCCGCTTGGGCTAGATGCAGCTTGCCCCTCCAAGCTGGATGCCTGGACGGTGGAGGCGAAAGGAGGGGATCGAGCTAGCGGCTTGCATCCGTCGGCAATCGGCACTCGATCGGGAGAGAAGGGGTGCTACATAAAGGGGAGGGGTAACATATTTTATTACACAGTGAACTTACTGATGTGACTAGTCATTACATGTCTCACTGAAACTAGGGCCCATAGTGTGGCACCCCAAATTTACTTGAAGCTGCCCGGCGGGACGCATTGGCGCGTCAAGAAACCCCCGAATTGTAGCGGGGAAATGAAACATTTCACAAAAATTCGAAATTCAAGCACACCGCCACGCGCCAAGCACGCGGCTGTTCCTTCCTCTTCCTCGGTTCCTCCTCCCCTATCCGAAAAAACCCCAAATCCCAAGCTCAAACCAAAAAAAAAACAAAAAACAAATCCCCTGGCCGCCATGCATGTCCTCGTTAACCCGCTGGAGATCGTTCCCGGACGATGCGGACCACCCGCCCTGAGATCCAGAATTCCGTCCACCTCGAGGCACTGCGTGCTGTCTCGCAGCAGCGGCTTGAGGGCGCTGAAGAGGAAGTTCCGCCGGAAAGTGCTCATGGCAACCGTGCAAGCTCACCGGCGTGCTGTATCCCGAGAGGAACTGGTCAAAGCTTTGCTATTCGCCACACACAAAAAAATTGCGGGCCAAGATCTGGTCAAAGCTTCGTCGATGGCTTGCCGCGAGAGGCTTGGAGTCCAGAGTCAATAAACTAGCTGCTCGAGGACTTGGGCGGTTTACACGGATTCATATTAACTGACTCAAGTTTGTTAGTCTAGTTAACAAATGCATCTAGATACATCCATATCTAGACAGAATTGAGTCCATTAATATGAATCAGAGGGGAGTACCTGAAAGTGTTTCATGCTACCAACTAATGCGCTGGCAGGAATCGCTGTAGAAGTAATTGTGCTACTACTTGTACGATGAACTGATTGTGTGGGTGTCGAATTTTGCAACGCGATCATCCACTGAATGCTTAATCTAGCGCCAAAGGCGTACAAATCATAACATACTACAGCACCAGAACATAAGAGTACGAATCATAAAGTAGCTCAACATTTTGCATCAGGGCTGGGTGGTCCTGAGACTACCGGGACGCCCCTGATGATCTCCGGGTGTGCATCCTCTTCAACGCAAAGCTGTGTACTCGGTCCACGGCCTCCTTCTGTAGGCTGGATAATCTCAGGTGCAGGACCTTCGTCTATGAGAGGCTCGTCATCAGTACCATCCACAGGTGCATCAGGGCTGGGTGGTCTTGAGACTACCCGGACGCCCGTGATGATCTCCGGGCGTGCATCCACTTCAACGCAAAGCTGTGTACTCGGTCCACGGCCTCCTTCTGTAGACTGGATAATCTCAGGTGCAGGACCTTCGTCTATGAAAGGCTCGTCATCAGTACCATCCACAGGTGCATCAAACTGAGATTCATCTTCAAATCTCCCATCAAACTGAGAGACCTCTTTAACTCTATGCTTCTGCAATTAGTACATCAACCGATTAGACAAACATCTAAGGGATGCAACCTGAACAAATGCCGTTTTACATATTTACCTTCTCATCTGGCACAGCACATGTCCCAGAGCTGAAACCCGTTTCCTGAAGCAAGCGCTTTTTCTCTCCTTCCCGTCCATCCATCTGCAACAAGTTAAATTTGAGTACAGAACCTTGCACAGCAATGCAAACTATTGATTGAAACAGCGGCAGCATCAATATAAATAATTAACTACATATGCCAGCACACATACAGTGTGAGCAAGATCTGCTTCTCCTGCTAAAGGATCATTATATGGTTCACCATGCTAAACCCGCCTAACATATGTGCGGTCCATCCCAAAAATGTGTAAATGATCTGCCACTACAGGGTGAGGCCTCTTCTCACCATTCATACATGTGCAGCGCGGGCAATACACGTCCAGGTTGTGACCATCATGAGCTCTAATAAACCCCATAAAGGGTTGAACACCATTTATATATGAAGGGGAACATAAGTGTCCATGCAGTTTCCAAGTTCTGTCCATCTGTTTAATTATGAGATACAGTGGTTGGTGATTAATTTAAGGCGAAGTAGGAAATGTATATCCATCGAGTACAAAACTATACTACATGATTATGCATTTCAGCAATCATGTCGAGTACAAAACAAAAAATGCCCATCGACATTTTAGCAAACAGATCGTGTACAAAACTCTGCCATGGCATTTCAGCAAATTAACGGATCGAGTGCAGAACTGACTCTATATGCCCACGCAAATGAACAAATTGATCGATGACAAATCGAGCGGAAAACTATAAAGTGCCAATTAGTTCGAGCATACTGACGAATTTTTTTAGCAGCATCAAGAAAATATAAATCGTTAGGCTGTCTTGCCCGATACATGATTGAGCTAGAGATAGCAGCCCTACCGTGGATCAACTTGACCGCCGGTGCGTCTCGAGAAGAACGACGGGGAGGGGAAGCTTCTTCTTCGCACGGACGGGACGGGGAGGGGAAGCTCTTCGCACGGACGGGGATAAGTTGTGTACGGGTGGGTGGGGGGTCATGCGGCCGGGCCGCCGGGGTGATAATTAAGGTTGGTAGGTGGCGTTTAATGGAGTTGCGTGTGTAATTTGCCGTGCACAAGGTTGAGGAATAGGCGGTTCCCTTTGCCGCGCGCACAATTCAAACTATCCCGCCCATGTAGTTTAAATTCGCCATATTTTCGTTAAATCGACATAAAGTCATGTGAGTGGGGGAAAATTAGCAAAGTTGCTTGAAAAATAGTAAAACTCTGGAATTATCCTTTAAATATGCTCTACTTCGTGTGAAAATCGGGGTGTGGAAGCATGTTGAGCTGTTTTATTTGTACTTTCTTCATTAAAACTCCCATTTTATGCACTTTGGATGGAAAGAAATCATTTGTACATAAATTTTGACAACGCCATTTGCAAACACTAATTGTTTACATGCCAAGATGCACCCATCCACCAAATATATATGTGGCAAAAGTTTATCACAATCTAGCAGATATGCATAATTAGTGAGGGACCCCTTTTGATTTTGTGCAATTTCCACTAATTAGGTAGAGATCGAGAAGGGTTAATTAATTAGGCCATGTTAGGGGTTATGTGTTTTAATAGGTTGTGTGGATTCAAATACAACTTCTTTATTTGTGTGCTATGATTAATCAAAACTAGATCGATCGACTGCGCACACATTATTAGAGGCGCATGCCTTTGCGCACAAAGTGCATGTGTGTGTTGTTGGCCACCAACGAGAGAGAGAGAGAGAGAGAGAGAGAGAGAGAGATAGAGGTAGAGAGAGCTACATACGAGAGAGCGATTGAAATCCCCAAATTAAACACATATATATGCATGGCACATTTAATTTAATTAGAGGACCGCGAGGCACCCCTGGCCTGCTTGATGCATAATTAAGTGTCATTGGCCTATATATATAGGGTTTAATTAGGGTTTAGGGTTTAGGGTTAGGAGGTTAGGGTTTAGGGTTTAATGTTTATGGTGTTTAGGGTTTAGGGATTAGGGATTAGGGTTTATTTAGGGTTTAAGGTTTAGGGATCATCGATCGAGTGCGCACACACACATTATTAGAGGCACACGCGCCTTTGCGCATAAAGTGCATGCGTATATGTGTGTGTTTTTTGGCCACCAACGACATATAGATGATCGAGAGAGAGAGATTGAAATCCCCAAGAATATGTTCAAATATATATTAAAATATATGCACGAATTAATGCATGCATGGTAGGCCATGCATGCACACTAATTATATATATATTATGAGGAAACTTAATCAAATGTGTTTTCATTCGAGAGAACTTGTCAAAATTCAAGTTAATTAATTTATCATCGATAATTATATAATTAATTAATGAATCTCAGGGAGATGTTATACAACATATGATCGATATATAGGCCATGTATATATTAATTGGTTTTAATCTACCGTTTTTGCTAGCTAGCTGCATGCTATATATAGAGCATGTTTTTATTAGATCGGGTTATAGCTAGTATAGTTTAGGGTTATGTGTTTTAATTAACTAGGGTTTGATTAGCTAGGGGTTAGTTATATATATATGGTTTAGGGTTAATGCATGTCACATTTAATTTAACTAGAGGACCGCGAGGCACCCCTAGCCTGCTTGATGCACAATTAAGTGTCGTTGGCCTATATATATAGGGTTTAATTAGGGTTTAGGGTTAGCTAGCTGGGTTTAGGGTTTAGTGTTTTGGGTGTTTAGCTAGGGTCTAGGGTTTAGTGTTTAGTGTTTACTGTGTTTAGAGGGTCTAGGGTTTAGTGTTTAGGGTGTTTAGGGTCTAGGGTTTAGGGTCTAGTGTTTAGGGTCTATGGTTTAGGGTTTAATTAGTGTTTAGGGTGTTTAGGGTTTAGGGTTTAGTGTTTACGGTGTTTAGGGTCTAGGGTTTAGGGTTTAGTGTTTAGGGTCTAGGGTTTAGGGTTTAATTAGTGTTTAGGGTGTTTATAGGGTTTAGGGTTTAGGGTTTAGGGTTTTAGGGTTTAGGGTTTAGGGTTTAGGGTTTATGGTTTAGGGTTTACGGTGTTTAGGGTCTAGGGTTTAGGGTTTAGTACATGTTTAGGGTGTTTAGGGTCTAGGGTTTAGTGTGTTTAGGGTGTTTAGGGTTTAGGGGATTAGGGATTAGGGTTTTAGGGTTGTTTAAGGTTTAGGGATCATCGATCGAGTGCGCACACACATTATTAGAGGCACACGCGCCTTTGCGCATAAAGTGCATGCGTATATGTGTGTGTTTTTTGGCCACCAACGACATATAGATGATCGAGAGAGAGAGATTGAAATCCCCCAAGAATATGTTCAAATATATATTAAAATATATGCACGAATTAATGCATGCATGGTAGGCCATGCATGCACACTAATTATATATATATTATGAGGAAACTTAATCAAATGTGTTTTCATTCGAGAGAACTTGTCAAAATTCAAGTTAATTAATTTATCATCGATAATTATATAATTAATTAATGAATCTCAGGGAGATGTTATACAACATATGATCGATATATAGGCCATGTATATATTAATTGGTTTTAATCTACCGTTTTTGCTAGCTAGCTGCATGCTATATATAGAGCATGTTTTTATTAGATCGGGTTATAGCTAGTATAGTTTAGGGTTATGTGTTTTAATTAACTAGGGTTTGATTAGCTAGGGGTTAGTTATATATATATGGTTTAGGGTTAATGCATGTCACATTTAATTTAACTAGAGGACCGCGAGGCACCCCTGGCCTGCTTGATGCACAATTAAGTGTCGTTGGCCTATATATATAGGGTTTAATTAGGGTTTAGGGTTAGCTAGCTGGGTTTAGGGTTTAGTGTTTTGGGTGTTTAGCTAGGGTCTAGGGTTTAGGGTTTAGTGTTTACTGTGTTTAGAGGGTCTAGGGTTTAGTGTTTAGGGTGTTTAGGGTCTAGGGTTTAGGGTCTAGTGTTTAGGGTCTATGGTTTAGGGTTTAATTAGTGTTTAGGGTTTAGTGTTTACGGTGTTTAGGGTCTAGGGTTTAGGGTTTAGTGTTTAGGGTCTAGGGTTTAGGTTTTAATTAGTGTTTAGGGTGTTTATAGGGTTTAGGGTTTAGTGTTTAGGGTTTAGGGTTTTAGGGTTTAGGGTTTAGGGTTTAGGGTTTAGGGTTTATGGTTTAGGGTTTACGGTGTTTAGGGTCTAGGGTTTAGGGTTTAGTGTTTAGGGTGTTTAGGGTCTAGGGTTTAGTGTGTTTAGGGTGTTTAGGGTTTAGGGGATTAGGGATTAGGGTTTTAGGGTTGTTTAAGGTTTAGGGATCATCGATCGAGTGCGCACACACATTATTAGAGGCACCCGCGCCTTTACGCATCAAGTGCATGCGTATATATGTGTGTTTTTTGGGCCACCAACGATATATAGATGATCGAGAGAGAGAGAGAGATCGATTGAAATCCCCAAGAATATGTTCAAATATACATTAAAATATATGCACGAATGCATTGTAGGCCATGCATGCACACTAATTATATATATATTATGAGGCAACTTAATCAAATGTGTTTTCATTCGAGAGAACTTGTCAAAGTTCAAGTTAATTAATTTATCACGATAATTATATAATTAATTAATGATTCTCAGGGATATGTTATACAACATGATCGATATAGGCCATGTATATTTTAATTGGTGTTAATCTACGGTTTGCTAGCTAGCTAGCTGCTATATATAGAGCATGTTTTTATTAGATCGGGTTATAGCTAGCTAGTATAGTTTAGGGTTATGTGTGTTAATTAAGTAGGGTTGATTAGCTAGGGTTAGTTACATATATATGGTTTAGGGTTAATGCATGGCACATTTAATTTTATTAGAGGATCACGAGGCACCCATGACCCACTCGATCGATGCACAATTAAGTGTCGTTGGCCTATACATAGGGTTTAATTGGGGTTTAGGATTAGCTAGGGTTTAGGGTTAGGGTTAGGGTACGTTTAGGGTCTAGGGTTTAGGGTTTAGTGTTTAGGGTTTAGGGATTAGGGATTTAAGGTTTTAGGGTTGTTTAAGGTTTAGGGATCATCGATCGAGTGCGCACACACATTATTAGAGGCACCCGCGCCGTTACGCATAAATTGCATGCATATATATGTGTGTTTTTTGGGCCACCAACGATATATAGATGATCGAGAGAGAGAGATCGATTGAAATCCCCAAGAATATGTTCAAATATACATTAAAATATATGCACGAATGCATTGTAGGCCATGCATGCACACTAATTATATATATATTATGAGGCAACTTAATCAAATGTGTTTTCATTCGAGAGAACTTGTCAAAGTTCAAGTTAATTAATTTATGACGATAATTATATAATTAATTAATGAATCTCAGGGATATGTTATGCAACATGATCGATATAGGCCATGTATATTTTAATTGGTGTTAATCTACGGTTTGCTAGCTAGCTGCTATATATAGAGCATGTTTTTATTAGATCGGGTTATAGCAGCTAGCTAGTATATATAGTTTAGGGTTATGTGTTTTAATTAAGTAGGGTTGATTAGCTAGGGTTAGTTACATATATATGGTTTAGGGTTAATGCACGACACATTTAATTTTATTAGAGGATCACGAGGCACCCATGACCCGCTCGATCGATGCACAATTAAGTGTCGTTGGCCTATACAGAGGGTTTAATTGGGGTTTAGGATTAGCTAGGGTTTAGGGTTAGGGTTAGGGTTAGGGTTAGGGTATGTTTAGGGTCTAGGGTTTAGGGTTTAGTGTTTAGGGTGTTTAGGGTTTAGGGATTAGGGATTTTAAGGTTTTAGGGTTGTTTAAGGTTTAGGGATCATCGATCGAGTGCGCACACACATTATATTATTAGAGGCACCCGCGCCTTTACGCATAAATTGCATGCATATATATGTGTGTTTTTTGGGCCACCAACGATATATAGATGATCGAGAGAGAGAGATTGAAATCCCCAAGAATATGTTCAAATATACATTAAAATATATGCACGAATGCATTGTAGGCCATGCATGCACACTAATTATATATATATATATTATGAGGCAACTTAATCAAATGTGTTTTCATTCGAGAGAACTTGTCAAAGTTCAAGTTAATTAATTTATCACGATAATTATATAATTAATTAATGAATCTCAGGGATATGTTATACAACATGATCGATATAGGCCATGTATATTTTAATTGGTGTTAATCTACGGTTTGCTAGCTAGCTGCTATATATAGAGCATGTTTTTATTAGATCGGGTTATATCTAGTATAGTTTAGGGTTATGTGTTTTAATTAAGTAGGGTTGATTAGCTAGGGTTAGTTACATATATATGGTTTATGGTTAATGCATGGCACATTTAATTTTATTAGAGGATCGCGAGGCACCCATGACCCGCTCGATCGATGCACAATTAAGTGTCGTTGGCATATACATAGGGTTTAATTGGGGTTTAGGATTAGCTAGGGTTTAGGGTTAGGGTTAGGGTACGTTTAGGGTCTAGGGTTTAGGGTTTAGTGTTTAGGGTGTTTAGGGTTTAGGGATTAGGGATTTAGGGGTTTTAGGGTTGTTTAAGGTTTAGGGATCATCGATCGAGTGCGCACACACATTATTAGAGGCACCCGCGCCTTTACGCATAAATTGCATGCATATATATATATGTGTGTTTTTTGGCCACCAACGATATATAGATGATCGAGAGAGAGAGATTGAAATCCCCAAGAATATGTTCAAATATACATTAAAATATATGCACGAATGCATGGTAGGCCATGCATGCACACTAATTATATATATATATATTATGAGGCAACTTAATCAAATGTGTTTTCATTCGAGAGAACTTGTCAAAATTAAAGTTAATTAATTTATCACGATAATTATATAATTAATTAATGAATCTCAGGGATATGTTATACAACATGATCGATATAGGCCATGTATATATTAATTGGTGTTAATCTACGGTTTGCTAGCTAGCTGCTATATATAGAGCATGTTTTTATTAGATCGGGTTATAGCAGCTAGCTAGTATAGTTTAGGGTTATGTGTTTTCATTAAGTAGGGTTGATTAGCTATGGTTAGTTACATATATATGGTTTAGGGTTAATGCATGGCACATTTAATTTAATTAGAGGACCGCGAGGCACCCCTGGCCTGCTTGATGCACAATTAAGTGTCGTTGGCCTATATATAGGGTTTAATTAGGGTTTAGGGTTAGGGTTAGGGTTTAGGGTCTAGGGTTTAGTGTTTAGGGTTTAGGGATTAGGGATTAGGGTTTCAGGGTTGTATAAGGTTTAGGGATCATCGATCGAGTGCGCACACACATTATTAGAGGCACCCGCGCCTTTGCGCATAAAGTGCATGCGTATAGTTTAGGGTTATTTGTTTTAATTAAGTAGGGTTTGATCAGCTAGGGTTAGTTACATATATATGGTTTAGGGTTAATGCATGGCACATTACATATAGTTTAAATCTCAAGAATGTTTATACATGATAGGCCATATGTGCAAAGGAATTTTTTTCCTCGTGAACTTGTCAAAATTCAAGTTTATCAGTGCCAATGGAAACTAGTCCAAAAAATTACATAGAGGACCAAAAGTACTAGACAATAACTAATAGAACCTGCAACTTTACAAAAAGGACCCCAAAACATATAGAAGAAAATCAATCGAGTCCTTCTGGACCGCACATCAGATCTCTGCTCCGCATCCTTTCCAGCAACTCCGTCGCCGGGGACGCACCACTTGGGACGGTGTCGCCGGTAGTCGCCAGGACGAAGGAGAAGAAGGGCCTCAGCAACGGCATATTGGCTCTGAGAAGGGTCGCTGAAAGTCCAAGATGTGCACGGGCAAGACGGATGACGCCGTCGTATGCCCCGAGCTTGTGAACTTTAGCAGCTTGACTTCCCCATTGGCCAGATCTGAAGCACTGACCAAAGCAAGCCTCACCGTTAGCGCCATCACATTGATGGCACCAGATCGGGGTTTGGCCGGCAAGATCCGCCAGATTCACCATAGGCCAGATCTGAAGCCGATGACGAGATCCCCGACTCCATTGCGCCATTCTGCTCATGGGAAACACTGGATCTAAGCTTACAACAACACTAACTCCCTCGGATCCAAATTAGCTGACTCAACTTTGCTTATCTAAATATGGATGTATCCACACATGTTTTTACTCTAGATACATACACGTCTAAGGAAAGTTGAATCAATTAATTTAGTTCGGAGGGTGTACAATATACAGAGAGAAGTCGGCCTCGTCTCCGGCCGGCGAGGCCGCCGGAGAGAAGGGGGAGAGGAGCCGGGGGAGTGGGAGAGACTCGAGAGAGAAAGAGAAGAGGAAGAAATGAGAGCTCCCTGGGGAAGAACATTATTTTTGTCGTTCTGCTCGTACTGTAGCTTGAAACTGAAAATTTCGGCCACGCGCCAAATCATCCCGCCGCATCCATTCGAAAATCCCGTGACCAGTTTTACCCTTTTAACCCTGGTCCGGAAGCTACAACCCACCGACCATGGAGGGCTCATTCGGTAACAATGAAATATCTTGCCTAGATCCCGAACCCTCCCCACAGGCCCACACCCACCCACCAACCATTCGCCCCATTAGCTCAAAAATACTCTCACAAGCCAAAGCTCTGACTCTCTACAGTACTAGATCTGCTTCGCCGCCGGCATACTCCTCCACAGCGTAGCCTTGATCGTGTTGGCTGTCCACCCACCAGCTCCCCCGCCGCCCTCGTCACCGACGGATCTGCTTCACCGCCGACCTCGCCACCGACGGATCTGCTTCACCGCCGACCTCGCCACCGACGGATCTGCTTCACCGCCGACCTCGCCACCGACTACCTCGCCGCAGCGGCTGTATCAACTTCACCGAATACCTTGCCAGCCAACCAGATCTGCTTCACTAACGCCCGCTTCTACTGAAACATGGTCGATTCATCGTCTCCCGCGTTCGCCGCCGCTGGAATGCAAGTTGCCGCCCCCGTCCACCCCGCCGCAGCTTGGTTAGTACGCTGGCCCGTTAGATCGCGGTGTTTCTTTAGCCATGTTTTGTGTAGTTATTTGCAGATCTCATATGCCGTTAACTTTCTTGATGTGTTGCTTCGCATGAAGTTTGTTTAAATGTTGTACAGTACAAAAGCATTATCCGGTCGCTACCATCCTGTTCATTCTACTGACACCTGTGTGCATCCACATATTTATAGCCTTGTACCCATTCATTTGCTGCCAACTGTTTTTGTACTGCATGCTATTGTCGCACTGCTTTTATAGTCGTGCTATGGGCATTTCCAATCTGCTTGTTCTTATACCACGTCATTAGCTCACCGCTAGCTGTTTTCTCGTGTCTGCTATTCTCACACTGCTTTTATAATCATGCTATGTGCATTTCCAATCTGCTTGCTCTTATACCTCGTCTTTAGCTTATATAGTTATTGCTGCGTGCATGTCTGGTCTTTGTATTATCGTAGACTGACTTGTCAATGTTATTTTTCCTTGGGATTGATCATGCGAACCACTTATTAGAACATCCAACATTAACAGCGGGGACGCTAGGTAAGGTTGGAATCTGAGTTCGTGGTTGGTAATTTTGGCAGTTTACTTCCGTTATTATCTATAACCTATATGCATTGTTCCTTATGCAAGAGATTAACACTTGGAACCCTGCCATAGCAATGCCATTCATGCTTTACTATGTTTCTGCCTATTTGATATGCTTGTCTTGGAGAAACTTCGAGGGTGATTTGAACCTGACATTTGGTCATTCTTAATGCCAGTTTACTTTATGTGTAAAACCTTGGCATTACCCTACTCTAAATCTGAATGTCTGAAATTCGTATCTCATGCAAAGCAACATCTAGTTGGTTTTAATTTGATATCTGGTAACTATTGGCTTATTCATTTGGCAGCTCAAGTTTTTTGTTATTTGAAACCAGCTGACTTGGTCTTAAATGTGATATCTAAACACAGATTAAGGACAATGGAGCAGGAGGATTAGCATTTCACTTGATGGCTGAACCTAAAATGATAGGCATGTTGACCACGACTAGTGCACGCAAGAGAAGGACCTGCAGTGAGCCAGTATGTGCTTAGTACATGCATCTTATCTTATCTTGTGCTTATTTCTGCTACATGCTGTTATCTGATCTCTACATTGCGTAATACATGTTTGAATAGTTAATTGTTGTAACTATGTTTACAATGTTACCAGAATGCTGTTTTAATGAAGCAGTCATCATTAGAAGATAGTCGCCAAAAAAGGATCTGTAGCGACCCTGTGCAACATTATGATGTAAGTTTGTGCTTAGTACAAGTTCCATACATGTCTTATTTATGCAACTTGTTATTATCTTATATCTACATTGCATAATAAATGTTTGCATAGTTCATCGTTTAACTCTTTTTGCATTATTATCAGAATGCAGTTGTGATGAAGCAATCTTCATTAACTGTGAGGCCCACAAAAAGTTCTGATCTTTCTTCTGATGCATCTTCTCATAGCCGTCAACCTAGACCATTTCTTTCATCAGACAGTAAATATCTCAAGGCTGTACTTTATAAAAGACATGGTATTGCTGCTTTAAGATCTGTAGCTGATATGTTGACAAAGAGTACACAAGATTCAATCAAGGCGATTGCCAAATGTCAACCTGTTATTGATGATGCTAATAGAAGTCCTCAATGATTCTATGTAATTTTTTTATTTGGGCACATTAATTGCCTTGTAATTTTCCTATTTGTTTTATTTGTGTATGTAATTGTGTGTATCATTGAAATCAGATTTTAGGCTCATGAAATTTAATGCAAGTTGACTAGTCAAACAAGTAGGGCCCTACAACAGATTGGGCCGGCCCACTTACAGTAGTGTGGGACCCACTTTCATTTTGGGCCGGCCCACTTCTTTAGTAGGCCGGCCCGGTTACACGATAGTGGGCTCCACATGCTTATTGGGCCGGCCCACTTGCTCTATGGTGGTCCCACATGGTAAATGGGCCGGCCCTTTAATAGGAAGGTGGGACCCACCTGTGTTTTGACCCGGCCCACTATCTTGTTGGGCCGGCCCACTTTCTAGATGGTGGACCCCACATACCAAATGGGCCGGCCCACTTTCTATATGGTGGACCCCACACACCAAATGGGCCGGCCCTTTAATAGGATGGTGGGACCCACCTGTGTTTTGGCCCGGCCCACTATCTCGTTGGGCCGGCCCACTTTCTACATGGTGGACCCCACATACCAAATGGGCCGGCCCATTAACAGGAATGTGGGACCCACATGTGTTTTTGGCCCGGCCCACTATCTTGGTGGGCCAGCCCACTTGCTATATTGTGGACCCCACATACTAAATGGGCCGGCCCTTTAACAGGAAGATGGGTCCCACCTGTGTTTTTGGCCCGGCCCACTATCTTGTTGGGCCGGCCCACTTGATATATGGTGGACCCCACACACTAAATGGGCCGGCCCTTTAACAGGAAAGTGGGACCCACCTGTGTTTTTGGCCCGGCCCACTAGCTTGTTGGGCCGGCCCACTTGCTATACGGTGGACCCCACACACTAAATGGGCCGGCCTTTTAACAGGCAAGTGGGACCCACTGTGTTTTTGGCCCGACCCACTTGCTTCTTGGGCCGGCCCAGTTGCTGTAAGGTGGACCCCACATGTTAAATGGGCCGGCCCATTTAACTTTTGACCAGTCAACATTAGAGGTTAGGCCCGGCCCACGTAACTAATGGACCGGCCCAGCTATATAGTTGACCGGTCAAACTATGTCATCTGGCCCGGCCCGCTTAAGACGTGGCAGGCCTCGTGTGGGCCTACCATCTACCACGGGGTTTCAGCCGGTTAACGCCGTTAACTGCCAGTTAACGGCGTCTGCCACGTGTCAGTTTGCATGACGTCAGCAGTCAACGGGCTCCCGAAAACACTTCCGCAACGGTCCGATTTTCCGTGGCGGAAGGGCGCCCAAGCGCGACGGACCGAAAAAATCGTCGTTGGACTTTGCCTGACGCAGTTTCCACAACGGAACCCATATCGTCGGGTTAGGCCCATAGGCGACGAAAAATACCCCTTTGCGGACGATTTTGAGACGTTGTCTATCGAACTTTTCTTGTAGTGAGTGCCGACGTAGCTGGGATCTCTCGGCCGCTAGAGACGGTGTGGCCGGACTGCCACAGTAGGTGCAGGAGGTGCGGTCGTACCACGAGGCTGCGAGGCTGACTCGGCCCTGGTGGAGGAGTAGAGTATCGGCGGTGCTGGAGACCGCAACGGCCGAGCGGCATAGGAGGTCCACGAGCGACGACACAGGAGGGCCACGAGCAGCAAGAACAGAGGAAACCTCAAGAAGACCAGCACCACGAAGACGAGTCTCCTCAGCACGAAGCTCAGCCAGTACCTCAGAGAGCGGAACACGACCACGGGCAAGCAGCTGTGCATGCGTGATACGTCTCCAACGTATCGATAATTTCTTATGTTCCATGCTACTTTATTGATGATACCTACATGTTTTATGCACACTTTATGTCATATTCGTGCATTTTCTGGAACTAACCTATTAACAAGATGCCGAAGTGCCAGTTCCTATTTTCTGCTGTTTTTGGTTTCAGAAATCCTAGTAACGAAATATTCTCGGAATTGGACGAAATCAACGCCCAGGTTCCTATTTTTCCCGGAAGCATCCAGAACACCCGAGAGCCGCCAGAGGGGGGCCCTGTGGGCCCCAGATGATAGGGTGGCGCGGCCAGGGCTGGGCCCGCGCCACCCTATGGTGTGGTCGCCCCTTCGCCCCTCCGACGCTGCCCTTTCGCCTATATAAAGCCCCTGCATCGAAAACCCTTACGGAGGAAGCCACGATACGAGAAAAGTTCCAGAGCCGCCGCCATCGCGAAGCCAAGATCTGGGGGACAGGAGTCTCTGTTCCGGCACCCTGCCGGACGGGGAAGTGCCCCCGGAAGGCTTCTCCATCGACACCGCTGCCATCTCCACCGCCATCTTCATCACTGCTGCTCCCATGAGGAGGGAGTAGTTCTCCATCGAGGCTCGGGGCTGTACCGGTAGCTATGTGGTTCATCTCTCTCCTATGTACTTCAATACAATAATCTCATGAGCTGCCTTACATGATTGAGATTCATATGATGATGCTTGTAATCTAGATGTCATTATGCTAGTCAAGTGAGTTTTACTTATGTGATCTCCGGAGACTCCTTGTCCCACGTGTGTAAAGGTGACAGTGTGTGCACCGTGTGGGTCTCTTAGGCTATATTTCACAGAATACTTATTCACTGTTATGAATGGCATAGTGAAGTGCTTATTTATATCTCTTTATGATTGCAATGTGTTTTGTATCACAATTTATCCATGTGCTACTCTAGCAATGTTATTAAAGTAGTTTTATTCCTCCTGCACGATGTAATGGTGACAGTGTGTGCATCCGTGTTAGTACTTGGTTTATGCTATGATCATGATCTCTTGTAGATTGCGAAGTTAACTATTGCTATGATAATATTGATGTGATCTATTCCTCCTACATATGCATGAAGGTGACAGTGTGCATGCTATGCTAGTACTTGGTTTAGTCTTTTGATCTATCTTACACTAAAGGTTACTAGAATATGAGCATTATTGTGGAGCTTGTTAACTCCGGCATTGAGGGTTCGTGTAATCCTACGCAATGTGTTCATCATCCAACAAAAGTGTAGAGTATGCATCTATCTATTCTGTTATGTGATCAATGTTGAGAGTGTCCACTAGTGAAAGTCTAATCCCTAGGCCTTGTTCCTAAATACTGCTATCGCTGCTTGTTACTGTTTTACTGTGTTACTGCGTTACTACGCTCTTACTGTTTTCTTTGCAAACATCTTCCACTCGATACGTTTAATCCTTTGTTACAACAAGCCGGTGAGATTGACAACCTCACTGTTTCGTTGGGGCAAAGTACTTTGGTTTTGTTGTGCAGATTCCACGCCGGAATCCCTGGTGTTGCGCCGCATCACATTTCGCGACCATCAACCTTCAACGTGCTTCTTGGCTCCTACTGGTTCGATTAAACCTTGGTTTCTTTCTGAGGGAAAACTTGCTACTGTGCGCATCATACCTTCCTCTTGGGGTTCCCAACGAACGTGTGAGTTACACGCCTCTTTTTCTGGCGCCGTTGCCGGGGAGATCAAGACACGCTGCAAGGGGAGTCTCCACTTCTCAATCTCTTTACTTTGTTTTTGTCTTGCTTTATTTTATTTACTACTTTGTTTGCTGCACTTAAACAAAACACAAAAAAATTAGTTGCTAGTTTTACTTTATTTACTGTCTTGCTCTCTATATCAAAAACACAAAAAAATTAGTTACTTGCATTTAATTTATTTTGTTATCATGTCTAGTCCCTTGTTTCTTGTTTACACTAGTTAGGCATAATGAACAACAATGAGCTTCTTATTCTATTTCCTGATTTAAGACATGGATGGTTTGATGCGAAAATTAAAAAACCCATGGAACATATTAATATGAATGCTTTGAACACTATTGTTGCTAATGCTATGGAAAATTCTAAGCTTGGGGAAGCTGGCTTTGATGAGCATGATATTTTTAGTCCCCCAAGCATTGAGGAGAAAATTTACTTTGATGATACTTTGCCTCCCATTTATGATGATTATAATGATAGTAGTCTTTTGTTACCACCTGTTATGGAGGATAAATTTGATTATGATTACAATATACCTCCTATATTTGATAGCTACTTTGTTGAATTTGCTCCCACTACAACTAATAAAATTGATTATGCTTATGTTGGGAGTAGTAATTATTTTATGCATGAGACTCATGATAAGAATGCTTTAAGTGATAGTTATATTGTTGAGTTTGCTCATGATGCTACTGAAAGTTATTATGAGAGAGGAAAATATGGTTGTAAAAATTTTCATGTTACTAAAACACCTCTCTATGTGCTGAAATTTTTGAAGCTACACTTGTTTTATCTTCCTATGCTTGTTACTTTGCTCTTCATGAACTTGTTTATTTACAAGATTCCTATGCATAGGAAGCATGTTAGACTTAAATGTGTTTTGAATTTGCCTCTTGATGCTCTCTTTTGCTTCAACTTCTATTTCTTGCGAGTGCATCATTAAAACTGCTGAGCCCATCTTAATGGCTATAAAGAAAGAACTTCTTGGGAGATAACCCATGTGTTTTTTTACTACAGTACTTTGTTTTATATTTGAGTCTTGGAAGTTGTTTACTACTGTAGCAACCTCTCCTTATCATGTTTTTGTGCCAAGTAAAGTTTCTATGTCAAAGTTGATGTTATATTTGGGATCGCTGCGCAGAAACATCATTGCTGTCTGTCACGAATCTGGGCACAGTTCTCTGTAGAAAATTCGAAAAAATCTGCCAATTTACGAGCGTGATCCTCAGATATGTACGCAACTTTAATTAGTTTTGAGTTTTTCCATTTGAGCAAGTCTGGTGCCAGCTTTAAATTCGTCTTTACGGACTGTTCTGTTTTTGACAGATTCTGCCACTACAAGAAAAGTTCTGATAGACAACGTCTCAAAATCGTCCGCTAAGGGGTATTTTTCGTCGCCTATGGGCCTAACCCGACGATATGGGTTCCGTTGTGGAAACTGCGTCAGGCAAAGTCCAACGACGATTTTTTCGGTCCGTCGCGCTTGGGCGCCCTTCCGCCACGGAAAATCGGACCGTTGCGGAAGTGTTTTCGGGAGCCCGTTGACTGCTGACGTCATGCAAACTGACACGTGGCAGACGCCGTTAACTGCCAGTTAACGGCGTTAACCGGCTGAAACCCCGTGGTAGATGGTAGGCCCACACGAGGCCTGCCACGTCTTAAGCGGGCCGGGCCAGATGACATAGTTTGACCGGTCAACTATATAGCTGGGCCGGTCCATTAGTTACGTGGGCCGGGCCTAACCTCTAAGGTTGACTGGTCAAAACTTAAATGGGCCGGCCCATTTAACATGTGGGGTCCACCTTACAGCAACTGGGCCGGCCCAAGAAGCAAGTGGACCGGGCCAAAAACAAGTGGGTCCCACTTTCCTGTTAAAAGGCCGGCCCATTTAGTGTGTGGGGTCCACCGTATAGCAAATGGGCCGGCCCAACAAGCTAGTGGGCGGGCCAAAAACACAGTGGGTCCCACTTTCCGGTTAAGGGTCGGCCCATTTCGTTTGTGGGGTCCACCATACGGCAAGTGGGCCGGCCCAACAAAATAGTGGGCCGGGCCAAAAATACGTGGGTCCCACTTTCTGTTAAAGGCGGCCCATTTAGTATGTGGGGTCCACCATATAGCAAGTGGGCTGGCCCGGCAAGATAGTGGCCGGGCCAAAAACACAGTGGGTCCCAATTTCTGGTAAAGGGCGGCCCAATTAGTATGAGGGGTCCACCATATAGCAGGTGGGCGGCCCAACAAGATAGTGGGCGGGCCAAAATCACGTGGGTCCCACTTTCCTCTTAAAGGGCGGCCCATTTAGTATGTGGGACCACCATATAGCAAGTGGGCCGGCCCAACAAGATAGTGGGCCGGGCCAAAAACACATGTGGGTCCCACTTTCCTGTTAAAGGGCCAACTAGTATGTGGGTTCCACCATATAGCAAGTGGGCCGGCCCAACAAGATAGTGGGCCGGGCCAAAAACACAGGTGGGTCCCACTTTCCTCTTAAAGGGCCGGCCCATTTATTATGTGGGGTCCACCAAAAAAGCAAATGGGCTGGCCCAACTAATTAGTGGGCCGGCCCAGTAGTTGGTGGGGTCCACCTTAAAGCAAGTGGGCCAGCCCAATTAGTGTGTGGGGTCCACCGTAAATCAAATGGGCTGGCCCAAGAAGTAAGTGGGCCAGCCCGTTTAGTTGCTGTTTATATGCCGGCATAATATGCGCTTTAGGATTTTGCGGGCAGGCACATATGTGATTTCGCTTAATTGGGCCGTTTAAGGGATGGGAATTCGTGATTTAGATACTGAGAATATTTACGCAGCATTGATTTCTCTCGGATAGCCTCACTTACCACAAGCACCAAAGAAAAAATGCGCGAAAGAACTATAAAAACTAACTAAATATTACATCAGCTGCAAGGCATTGAAAAAAATATTACAGAACCCAGAGAAATTGAATGGTAATTAAACCTAGCAATACAATGAAGCGATCCGGCAATCTTTTAAGTTGTCCATGCAGCACCTATATCCGAAACAAAGACATTACAAGTTAAGACAGCAACAATGGAAAGGCAAAGACACTACAATATTGTTTGGCAAAGAATTTGGAACTCATCATTTCGTCGTTATAACAAGATCATTGTAATGCGCACAATAAGCAAACAAAGAGTGCATGCCGCATACCAACAGCCAATATAACAGAGCATGTTAGAATGAAACAGCAGACTTACTACTGTCGAGTCCCATGCAAACCAACATGTTCAGGGAGTACAAAATTGGCATGAACAACATAGTAGCAGGCTATAAATTTTGTAACAACGACTGAGCAAGATGAAGTTATGATGGCTACATCTACAGAGCAGGGAATGTAAACCAAAAATAGAAGTTACGATGGCAAAAGCTAAAGAGGAGGGAATGTGAACCAACATGTGCCAAGTGCAATTACTTCACTTTGGCCGTGAACTAAATAATACTCCTGAACTTATAGTGAAGGGGATGCAAATCAAGATGTTTCGGGATATAAACTTGTAATGAGCAACACATGGAGGATAGTTAATGCTGGAGCTTAGGATGGACCAGATACAGAATATAGTGGGATCACCTGTGAACTTGTATAAGAGGGAATGCAAACCAATATGTTCAGCTTTCCATATGTGAGCGTCATGCCAAGTCAGAGAAACAAGTCAATAATGCAGCTTTTGAAGAACAAGATGGCACGCAAAATTATTATCTAGTAGTATGACAAGTTTATTTGTACTACAGGCTAGATAGCAGAGTGATAGCATGCCAAACTAAGTCCTTACTTTGTTAGCTTACAATGAACTAGATACAAAACAATGGCATCACCTGTAGTACAGGGAATGCAAGCCAACATGTTCATGGAGTAAAAAATTGGCACAAACAACATAGTAGCAGGCCATAATTTTTGTAACAACGACTGAGCAAGATAAAGTTATGATGGCTAGATCTACAGAGCAGGGAATGTAAACCAAATATAGAAGTTACGATGCCAAAAGCTATAGAGCAGGGAATGCGAACCAACATGTGCAATTACTTAAAATTGGCCATGAACTAAATAATAGCAGGATGTTACTATAATACCTACAGTATAATTTTTGTAACAACGACTGAGCAAGATAGAAGTTATGATGGCTACATCTACAGAGCAGGGAATGCAAACCAAAATGTTCAATCGCTTAAAGTTAGCAATGAAGTAGAAAATAGCAACGTGTTACGGTCATAGCTAGGAATGAACTAAAAGAGCTTCAGACAAACAAGCATCTGAACCCAGAACATGGCGCTAAAACAAGGGACTTACATTAGGAGAAGCACTCTGTGGGAGTCACAGCAGATCTTCCTGGGGTTGATAGATCCGGTGATGAAGTACGCTACATGTGCTACTTGGGGTTGGAGAGACGGCCATTACACTTCATGGTTACTCATCTCATCTGCAAAAACGTAACGGCGCGTCGTTAGCACAAACAGGTTCCCCCAAGATTAAACAAGAACTTGCAGGCAAGCAATAGAAAAGCGACAGTAGAAGAGTTTAGATCATGCACTGCGCCGGTGAAGCAGATCCGGTTCATGCACAGCGGTGTCGGTGAGCAAGATCCGATGCGGTGGACGACGGATCCGGCGAAGCGGCTCCGGCGGGGTGGACGATACCGCAGCTGAAGCGACTGCGGTAGACTGCTGGATGAGCATATGGTTTCGAGGTTCGGCGGGGATGATCCGGTCCGGTTGATGACGGCGTCGATGAAGCGGCTCCGGCAGGCAGCCGGATGACGAGGATCGCGAGGGCTCGGGTAGGCCAGGGAAGTCCGGCGGGGATGTTCCGGTGCGGTGGTCGTGGAGGTGGTAGAGAGAGGGACTTGAGAAGTTCCGGTGGGTGGTCTCAGATGAGAGACTGAAGGAAATGTATTTTTTTTGGGAGGGTTTCCGGGCTAGGGAGGTGGTGATCGAAAAAATGACGGGCAAACCCCTCACCAACCGACTTTGCTGTCATCTCCACAGGGGTAGAATGGGAATTTGGAAGCGTGTGAAATTTTTGTATTTTGTGGGCGGGAAGTTTTGCCGCTATGAGATTTTGAATTTCGCTAAGGTACAAGTATAATGATAAAAAATTGTGACACCGTACTAGTACCTCTGTTCATGGCCGAGTGCAAAATCAAATCATCATCACGTTGAATATAGGTCACTACCATGATCATGATCTATCTTCTTAATCCCATTCAAAAATGCGTTTGAAATATTTCAGGATTGGTGGGAGATTTTGCCGCCCGACAGAGATTAAATTAAACCACACGTTCGACAATTCAAACTTGAGACCTTGGCTATGATACCATTTAAGTTCGAACTGATTCAAAAAAGGCTAGGCAATTAATTTATATAACATCCACAGGAACAACTACCAAGTTGATCCCAACCGCAGATAAATGCATCCACCAACAAAAGTCTGAACGGTGCCTTAATCTAAGGAAACATTTCACAAGACCAATGTACTCACTATGTTAGTGTTCATCTCCAATTATCTATGGCATTTTCTTAGTCTTTGGGAGATTATAACGAACTTGATTGGCCTCGTGCAGTAGGGCATCACATGCTTCTAATCTCGATCTCAACATGTCAACTTTTGTTCTTAGCATAGCTGTTGCAACTCGTTCTACTTGGAGTTGTTCCTCCAAAACTTGAGCAGAGAAAGACTTGGACTTGGGCTTCAAAACCCAGCATTTCGCAGGAAAGAGTTTTTGGTGATATCTTTATCTTTCCCGGGTTTTGCCATCTCAAATTTCATATTAGCCAGACAAGTTTTGAGTTGTGTAAAAAGAAAAGTTATTACAGAGAAAAATGCAGATGGTAGATTTAATGTGTACGAACTACTTTTAATCATACAAGTTGACATGCCTGACTATAATAAGGACCATCTATCTTGCTAGCAGGCATAATTATTAATGGGCTACCATGTACGGGAACCGTATCCTCTAACGTGAAGGAGCTAAGTCAGGAAAAATAAAGAAGCAAAGTCAGGCTTCTGTAGCATAAGTACAAGGTTATGCACTGTCTTTAACTAATAAAGGTGATTACTGTAGATGTTTAAAAACTAAACTAAATTTTATTACACCATAATTTTCTCTGCATGTAATTACTTCAAATGCAAGACACAAGTTTGTATTGTGCAAATTAATTTAAATTATTTGGATTTTAGACATATGGTTTGGGGGAAGGAAAGTTAGAGTACTGTAGCTTCTCTAACTTTTCACCTTCAAGTTAGAGTACTGTAGCTTCTCTAACTTTTCACCCATGTACGTAGTCCTTCCAAGAAACAGCCGTTATTGCATTACGAGCAGAAAATAGTTCACACGTGCGCTCAGATTCAAATTTTCAGCATGCAGTCGATTTATGGTTTAATTGAAGTACACATCAGGAAATTATTTCACACAAAATACAGCAGCCACATGGAACATATCTAATTTTAGTACAACAACAAAATTTGCAATTATTACAGACCACGAAATTTTGAACGAAATTTTGAGCAGTAATTAGTTACAGCATTGGCATCAGCAGTCCACTTGACTGAACAACAGAATCAAAGTTTATTTAGACACCTTCAATTCCCAGACACATCACAACTGGCTTACCATGACAAGTGCATAGGAGATTCTTTAGAACATTTTCTGTCAAAGTTTGCCTATTTTTCAATTCATGTATCTCTTGGCGTGTCTTGGCAATTAATTCATCAGCATCTTTGTTTTCCCGCCCAAATATATCAACTGCCTCTTGGAGTGCATCCCCGAAATCTCTTTGTGCCGGATTAAGTTGACCAATAGATACCATGGGCCTATGCGAGCAATATGCACTCTCACTGCTGCTTTGTGAAACATCAATACTTGAGGCATTGGCCCTTGCTTCTGGCATTGTAGCTTTATTTGAAGCCTGAAATTTAGATAAAACAAGTTACAACATCATATGATGCAATAAAAGACCTCCAATTTCAAGAACATCATTGAGCTGATATAACACAACAAGCAATCAAAAATAGAGCCTCGTACATCTATTTCTTCTGGAATGGTTGGTGTACCGGACTCAGTGGACCAATGAGAGCACGTGCCACTGTCACTGTTGCTCTGTGAAATGACCGCAACACTTGATAAATGGGTTGTCCCTACTGACATTACAGCTTTGTTTGCAGGCTGAAACTAAGACAAAACAAGTTAAAATGCAATACAATACAAGGCAAACAAACAGCATTGTTGACATAATTTTGAAAGAACCATGGGCAGATACAACAAAGAAACCAGTTAAGCCACATGCCTCTTAGAACAAACCAAACTAGATCATGGCGATGATGTATACAATGAACCAAGCAACTAGACATCATGTGCCCAATAACGAAGCCAGGTCACTGCACAGAAGAAATCTAGCAAATAGCCAAATACAGTCAAAAGATGTGCATGTTGGATTTGATACTATTAGGAAAATAATGTATGATTGATTTAAGCATGACTCAGATAGTGCCTTCGACATCGCAGAAGGTCAATGCAACAATTAATTGTATGGCTTGTATGAAGTGCCATAACATTTAAATTAAGCATAACGAGGCATTGCTTAATCTGAGAACTGAGTGCTAGCTCAGTGGCAAGGCTTGCGAGTGCGCAGCCAGCCCACCCGGGTTCGAGTCCCAACAGGACCGAATTAAACGGGGTGTTATCTAGCGCGTATAAATTCGCTGCTAGAGAGGTCTCATCATCTATCTCACAACGTATAGACAAGGGAGGGAATCTTCCTACGTTGGTCAACGTTTAGGCAATGCTTAATCTTGAATTCATGATCAAACTCAAACAAAAAAGGGCATATAACAAGTAGCACCATGTGCATCATGTATAATAGATTACTAGAAACTGAATGAAGCAATTGAACATGGAGCGTATTATATAAACAGCCAGATCATTTGAATATGGATATACCACATCATGTCAATGGGACTCAGAAAAACAAAGCTAGACATTTAAACAAGTAATATAACTATTTTTTCACCATGTTTCAAGTAGAATAGGAAGCTAGGTTAGGAATAAAGCAATCATGTTTCAAGTAGAATAGGAAGCTAGGTTAGGAATAAAGCAATAAAAAAACACAAAGTGCATCATTTCAGCTAGGATCATTTCTATCAAACTTCATGCACTAGCCATGGAACAACAGGCAAACTCAATGAAGCAACAGGCAAAAAATTAACATAATAGAATTTCAGGACTTGTATTAACATAGCCAAATCATGTAACTTATACCCAGGCATGCCGGATGCCAGATGGGTCAAAGGCAGTGTGCAATGTTCCATATGGTCATTGTTTATATTTTATTAGATTCCATTAGGCAACTTAGGTAGTGCAACATACAGAAAATGATGCAATTGAACTATGCACAGGAGGTAAATTAACATTCCAAAAAAAAAACAGGGAACTTACGTGAGCTTTTTTTTGAGTCACACGGACCTCATCGGGTACTTGGACAGAAGAACCTGGTGCCTCACTGTTTCTCCTCTGCATGAAGGAGAGGCCAATTGTAAACAGAAACAGGTCCAAGATATAGAAGTTTGCATTAAGCAATATACAAAAAACAGCAGGTACTTACATGATTATAGGCGAGCTTTACTCTACGTTTATGAGTGTAAGATGTGCCTGCTGCACGTGTAATAATAACAAACAGTTACGAGTCACGGCTTTGCTATAATTAAATTGACACCAAATAGTAGTAGAAGCCATGGTTCAAAAAAGCGTACGCCTAGGTACGCTTAAGCGCGCTTAAGCGCTGAGCGGTTGTCTTCCGCTTCGCTTTTGGCCTAAGCGTTCGATTAAGCGAGACAGGGAATCTGGTCGTGTTTTGTGCTAGAATCTCCTCTATGCGAGTGTTGGTGTGTTGCCTGTGTTGCTCTGCTCCTTGCTCGATGCATTGATGGTGATTAGGTCTGGCTTAGCTGCTTGCTACTCCTCTACTGCTTAGCTGCTTGCTACTCCAGTAAAGCTTAGCTGCTTGTTTGTGTTTGTTACATTGTTTGCTTAGCTGCTTGTGTGTTTATAAGAAATTGGAGCAAAACCGAGGCTAACCAAGGTATTAATCCCCGTATTCCTCAGAAATGTAGCATTACATGCTTAGGATACAAATTTACAGCATATTATAGGGGTATATGTGCCCATCTTGACTTCCCTGTTTCATGTTCGTACGATTTTAGCCTGAGCGCTTAAGCGGCGCTTAAGCTCGCTTAAGCAGCAGTTCCTCTAAGCAGTGCCTCACCGCTCGCTTAGCGCCTAGCGCTTTTTTGAACCTTGGTAGAAGCATTATGACGTGCATAAACATGTAATACAGGATCGCAGAAAGATATCAAACATGATGTAACTAGAGCAGTAGCCTACGGCCAAATAGTGAGAAATTGTAATCGTGTCAATTGTGGACTTGTATAGCCTACCCCAACTTGTTTGGGAATAAAGGCTTTGTTGTTGTTGTTGTTGTCAATCGTGGACATGTAGAGCATTCAACGGCTCATGATTGGTGGCTCATATTTTGTAGAGTTTCAGCGAATGGGTGGGTTAGGTTACTCAGACCACCACACTGTGTATTTATATCATCTGAGTTAGGGTTACAATACTACTGGACATGGGCCTCTATGGGCCTCACACTGGATACAATATTACTACAGCGCTACTACTAAACTCACTCATGGTAACACACCCCCTCAAGATGATCATGGGTAAACAACCATGGCCATCTTGCAACAACAACATGACACATATGACAACTACCAGTAATGAACATTCAGCATAACTCCTAGGATACATGACAGCATTGCACTTTCCATCATCTTGTCATCTCGATTCATCTCTTCATCAGCAGCGAAGATATCCAGCTTCAACCATCTGGGATACGCACAACTCCTAACCATACACGTCCTCAACAACCCCGGCTGCCTCACCACACAAGTTCCGCAGAACCATCCACACTCGCCTCAATGTCCTCAGCCTCTCTTCTCCACTCTGCCCGGCCACCTCTTCCGTCTCTCCCACAAACCCCCAGCCAACTCCTGCCTCAACCATCCACTCCTCAAGCACCCATGCCTATCCCCCGGTCAGGCCTCAACCAGTCTCACCTCAGGCACGCATGCCTTTCCCCTGGACATATCCACAACCATCACCATCACCACTAAACCGCAGCCTCATCAACTCCATCACGACTCAACCGCAGCCTCATCAACTCCATCACCACATATCCTCACAGCCTCACATCTCCATTTTCTCCTCACTTCCACTCGGATGGCGCCTCGTCTGCGCGCCCTGGCCAACCTGGCGTACGGCACCTGGCCACATCGACCGGCTCGCGCTGGTCAACGTCCAGCACCAACCTCCGGCTCCGCCCTGCGCTCAAAGGCTCGCCCCACTCCGCACGCCTCCAACTTCTGCCCCTCACACGGATCCAGATCTCTCTGCCACGGATTCACTTCCTCTTCTCTCCTTTCTAAACCAAAACGATCTTCACCCTCTTCTTTCTCCCCGCGCGAGCAGCCGCCGATCTCACACAGCTCACATCGCTGTGTGTGATAGCCGCAACCGACGCAGAGCACCTGATGCGGCCTCCCGCCGCCTGGATTTCTACATCTCAACGGTGGGTTTTGTGATCAAAGGAAGAACTTGTTTGGTACTGTTTGTGGCGGCTAGCAGGAAGGAAACCTAGGCTCTGATACCATGTAGAGTTTCAGCGAATGGGTGGGTTTGGTCACGGAAAAACATACTTATGCGTCGTGTTTAAACCTAAAGGATGAGGTGGTTATCAACGAAAGCACTTGTAAGTTAGAAATATAGCACGAATTCAGAAATACAGTCAGCTGCAATACTCCTAACAGAACAAAACGCGCAGGGATGTCTGGTTACCTATTTCTGGGCGGCGTTTAGACGTGTTCCGCGTTCTTACGGGTGACGTGGAGGTCGGCGAGGGGACTGCTGTTGCGGTGGGTGCCGGGGAAGCAGATCTTGGGGGGTCGGAGAAGGACATGCTGGGCGGTCGATGAAGTGTTCAGCGCGCCGGCCGAACTAGAAGGTCGGTGAAGCAGATGATGTGCAGTGCACGGTGGCGTCGGTGTCGGCGAAGCTGGTCAGGTGCGGTGGTCGATAGAGTCGGCGAACGAGATACGGTGCGGTGGACGCCGGAGTAGGTGCGGATAGGGCAGCCTCGGGGTTTGAAGCCGTGGCAGCTTGAACGGCGAAGTGCGGCGGCCGGGAAGATCTGGAGGTAGGCAAGAGGGGCGGTTTCTCTGAGGGCTTGCGGGCGAAACTAGGGCGAAGCTGGGCGATAGAGGAGTAGAAGGGAATTTCGCAGTCCTTCTTTTGAGGAAAAAAATATTCGCAGATCTGAAACTTTGCGGCGCGAGATATTTGGGCGTTGGCGGGGAATTTTACCGCTCGATGATATTAAATTTTGGCTGCAGTAGGTTTTTTTTTAGAGTATGTAATAATAATAAATAGTAGGCCCTACTAGTACTGTACGTCTGTTCAGGAATCCAAGGGGGTAGAGGTAGAGGTATAGATATATAGACAATATAGAGATATAAGAAATGGCGGGGGCTAGCGGAAATGCACTTTGCCTCATAGGAGCATATGCTCCCATTATGTGAATCCATATTTCAAAGTGTCAAAAAATTCTAAACTAAAATTTTACATGTATATCTAGACATTTTATGTTGGTACACAAGTTTTCTCACAAAAAAATTATGTGGCTCCTATAAAAAAGACAAATTTTGATGTTGTAACACGACTACGTACAGTATATTTTTTGCCTTTTTTTACACGCCACACAAAATGTCGTTTTTCCACGAAAACTTGTGAACGAACATATGATGTCACAATGTATACCAAAAAAATTAACATTTATATAATTTTTTTAATCATTTTCTATAATTGGTGCATATGCACGCGTGTGCCAAAACGCCACCTCCGCAGGCTAGGAGTTTCTAAACTTCTTATGGCACATCAAATAAAATGTTGTTCAAACAATAATAATAATGTGCTTATGATTGTTACTCCCTTCCACCATGAATAAAGTCCACATCGGTTTCGTGTCAAACTTTGACTCGAGATTTAGGTACCCACATGATAGTGCTAGTATCATAGCTAGTATCATACACATTGGTCCCACAAAAATGTTGATCTGGCAGCTAATTAAGTAGGAGAGAGGAGATTAGTGTAACATAGGTAGATATTGTATCATAGCGCAAACAACGAGAAAACTTAATGCTAAACAAATCTTGTACACAAATTTGCATTGAGATTCTAAAAAATAATAAATGTAGCATTACTATGATACTACTCCATGATACTACCCACTATAGAAATAGTATGACCAGCCTAATTTTATGACATCCGCAAAATATACCATTGGAAAGTTCATCGAAACAAGCATCCGATGATATAGTTTTGAATGACATGCAACTCATAATTGGCGGGCCCAAGTATTAGTCTAAGTTTGCCTCTGAAAACAAATTGGCATTGTACTCTAGGACAAAGGGAGACTACTCGCAATGGCAATATCATAAGTAGTATCATGCACTACATGCATGCAAAATGTTGATGTGTCATATCAGTTAATGATGAAAGAGACGATAGTGGTATCATAGGTAGATATCGTATCATATCATGTAGAACTAGAAAAATTACTGCCAAACAAATCTTGTACACACTTTTGTATTGAGATTCTACAAATCCCTAAATACATGTAACATATTATACTACTACATGATGATAATATGGACTGTGAAAATAATATTGTACATTAGTATCATATGTATGATACTATTATATGATACTCCCCATTGTGACTAGTCTAATAATAACAATAGTACTCAAATTTGTCTTGTCCCTCGGGTGTTTAGAAGTATATGTTCGGTCCCTCACGTATTTAAGAATTATGTTTGGCCCCTCAACTCTAATGTGGTCAAAATTGAGCACTTGAACACTTAGTTAGGTCTAGCAATGATAAAAACTTGATTGGTCTGTTTATTATTTGTTATGTGGCACGGCGGCAAAGCATTTTGCTAAATCTCAAGCACACATAGTTGGGGTCCATTAGAGGGACTAATTAAATCAAAGTACAATGGATTATGAAAGCAGGTTTTATCATTGATTAGCTTTGCAACGGCCTATCAACTGTAAGTGTTGCATGTGTTCTAAAGAACTATGTTCATCGTCACAGATCAAGAGGAGTACGCAGTGGAGGACGCACAAAACAACCGTAGGCCAGGTGGGCACACCTTACTAATTTTCTTTTTTCCACTTTATATGTGATAATTTTTTACATAATTAATTAACTAAAACATTTTAAAATAGGGTGGGCCATTCAACCCAAACACCATGTTGCGTACGTCGCTGAGGGTAAGGGGTAGTCTAAGGGGGCAATGTAAGACCTAATTAAGTGTTTGAGGTTAGTTATGGACCGCTGTTATACCTAATTGTGTTTGAGGTTAGTTAGGGACCTTATTATACATAATTAAGTGTTAGAGGTGAGTTCAAATAATAATATATAGTTGGGGTCTAAAGTTCACCAACGTATGCAACACACGAGCTGCCAAATGTGTACTTAATTAACCCTATTAGGAAAACACAAGATTATCTCATTCAACAAAATATTAGGAAAGTGTATCACAATTGTATTTATCCCTTATCTCTCTCATGTTAACCGAGACAAGAGTTCGTTCTAGGTCAGCTCTACGACAATTAGCGTCGCAAGGGTGGTAACATAGGTGTGCAGTTGCGAAAGTTTTTTCCCAAGTTATCGACTTCCTCAATCCACACTTAATATTTGTGCATGCGGGCCTAAGTATATGGTACTACTTAGTTCTATTCCTAGTATATATGTTGGGTGACTTAGAAAAATCATACTTCGTACATGATTCCTTCGAAAATCCTTTAGGGCTTCTTTGATTCATATTAGGTTGGTATAAGATAATAGGATTTAGATCTTATAGGAATATTTCCTACACTAGTAGTTTGATTCATATGAACATATCCAATAGGAAATAATCCTATAGGAATCATCAAGTAGTGCAAATCCTAGTATAGGATTAAATATTTGGTCCTACCTCATGGAAAAATTCATTTGGCGCAATCAAACGCAACTCATCTTATTATAGGATTTAACTACACATGTCATCCCAAATCCCAATCCTACATTCCTACTCCTATGATTTCCCTATCCTGTGAATGAAAGGAGCCCTTAAAATCAAACTATCCCGCACCTCGTCGATTCGTATAAAACCGACTCTAGCCAACAACTCTTCGCCCGACCTTTCTTCTTCACCATCAGGCCACCACACACTGTCATTTTCCATTGCAACGCATTTAGGGTGTGTTCGGTTCCAGAACCAAGTGGAATGGAATGGAACCGTTCCGCACCTAGAGCCCATTCTTGTGTTCGGTTGTGGAATGGAACGGAACCGAGTGGTTCCTCGAAAGGGAATATTCTCCCCATATGCAGAATGCACCCATTCCACCGAATCGGTGGAATGTGGTGGAACGGCTGTTACTTAGCCGCTATTAATTACAAAGCACTTCACTAATCCAACCAAAAAAATTATTAGTTGTTGTTAATTATGATTTTGAGATTAAAAAGGCCACTATTAATTACGATATTTAGACAAAAGATTAAACTTTAACTTCATTCCGTTCTACTCTCCAAATTCCCCGACCATACAAAAAATAACATTAATTACGATTTTAAGATTAAAAAGGCCATTAGGCGTTGTTAATTACGATTTTAAGATTTAAAAGGCTATTTGCCATTGTTAATTACGATTCTTAGACAAAAGTTTAGTTTAACCACATTCCGTTCTGCTCTCCAATTCCTCCAACCGAACAAAAAACAGTACCATTCTGTACCTCCTTTTTGTCCAAACCGAACGCGGGGATGGAACCATTCCATTCCTCTGGAAAGGAACCATTCCTTACTAAAATCTTCTTGTGCCACCTCCCAGTTTAAAGGCCTACTCGCATAACCCTACAGGTACAGCTCTGCACTCGCGTGGGCAACCGAACACACCTACATCATCAATGCCCCGCGTACTTATCCGCACCGCCTACAGCTCTGCACTCCTATGACCTATCCATGGCTGGGCAGTCAAAAAAAGCTGCGTCACCTGGGAAATCAACAAGCCGCGCAAGCAAGTCGCAAGCATCATAAATTCCGAATCAATGCCTAGCTACAGTCTACCTGGCCTCCTCCCAACTCATTGTCCTTGAGGCCTTAACAAAGCCTTCTAAAAGGGTTTTATCAAAATATTCCATATGGATTAGTAAAAAAACGCACCTGCTAAAGATTCATATATGCCCATTTGAATCTTGGTCAAATCCTAGGTTTGACCATGATTTAAACAAGTTTAAAACATGAATATGAAAATTAAGCATGTATCCTTCGTAGTCACTCCAAAATGAAGCTCTTGAGAGGGTTTTTGAAATTTCCATGTTTGAAACCAAAAAACCACGTACTTCTCTTCATGCATGCTTGACTTCATAAGACAGAGTTGAGGGCTAGGGTAGCTAGATACATGATGTTTCTGGTTTGAATATGTCTAGACCTTGTTTATCAACTTAATTGAATGCTTACTATATGACATAAGAAGACTACGTGCCTTGGTTTTTCATTTATTTTCATTTATTTTGAATTTTTATGCCCATTTGAATCTTGGTCAAATCCTAGGTTTGACCATGATTTAAACTAGTTTAAAACATAAATATGAAAAATTAAGTATCTATCCTTCTTAGCCACTCCAAAATGAAGCTCTTGGGAGGGTTTTTGAAATTTCCATGATTGAAACCAAAAACCACTTCTCTTCATGCTTGACTTCATAAGTCAGGGTTTAGGGATATATATATATATAGGGGGTACATGCATGATTTTTCTGGTTGGAATATGTCTAGAACTTGTTTTTCAACTTGAGCTTATCTAGAGCTTGTTTTTAAATTTTTTATACCCATTTGATTCTTCATCAAATCCTAGGTTTGTTGACCTAGATTTGAACAAGTTTAAAACATGAATATGAAAAGGTAAGCATGTATGCTTCTTAATTAGTCACTCCAAAATGAAGCTCTTGGGAGGGTTTTTGAAATTTCCATGATTTAAACCAAAAACCACTTCTCTTCGTGCTTGACTTCATAAGTTAGGGTTTAGGGATATATAGGGGGTAGATACATCATGATTTTTCTGGTTTGAATATGTCTAGAGCTTGTTTATCAACTTAATTGAATGCTTACTATATGACATAAGAAGACTATGTGCCTTGATATTTCATTTTTTTTAATTATGCCCTTTTGAATATTGGTCAAAACCTAGGTTTGACAAAGATTTAAAAAAGATTAAAACATGAAAATGAAAAAGTAAGCCTTGATCCTTCTTATTAACTCCAAAATGAAGGTTTTTGGGAGGGTTTTTGAAATATCCATGTTTGAAACCCAAAACCACTTCTCTTCGTGCAGAGTTTAGGGTTAGGGGTAGCTAGACACCTGAATTTTCTGGTTTGATATGTCTAGACCTTGTTTATCAACTTAATTGAATGCTTACTATATGACATAAGAAGACTATGTGCCTTGATTTTACATTTTTTTAAAATTATGCCCATTTGAATCTTGGTCAAATCCTAGGTTTGACCATGATTTAAACAAGTTTGTTTATCAACTTGAATGCTTGCTATATGACATCAGAAGACTATGTGTTTGGTTTTTGTTTTTTGAATTTGTTATGCCCATTTGAATCTTAGCTAGTCAAATCCTAGGTTTGAATATATATGTCTAGACCTTGTATATCAACTTGAATGCTTACTATACATATGACATAAGAATGTTATGTGCTTTGGTTTTTCATTCTTTTCATTTTTTCTGAATTTTTAGGGCCATTTGAATCTTGGTCAAATCCTTGGTTTGACCAAGATTTAAACAAATTTAAAACATGAAAATGAAAAGGGAAGTCTGTATCCTTCTTAGTCACTCTAAAATGAAGCTTTTGGGATGTTCTTTAAATTTCAATGTTTGAAACCCAAAACGACTTCCCTTCATGCTAGACTTCATAAGATCGACAGGGGGTAGATACATGATTTGTCTGGTTTGGATATATCTAGACCTTGTTTATCAACTTGATTGCTTACGATATGACATAAGAAGACTATGTGATTTGGTTTTTCATTTTTCTGATTTTTTTGAATTTTGTGCCCACCCATTTGTATCTTCGTCAAATCCTAGGTTTGACCAAGATAATTTAAACAAGTTTAAAACATGAAAATGTAAAGGGAAGCATGTATCCTTCTTAGTCACTCTAAAATGAAGCTTTTGGGAGGTTTTTGAAATTTCGATGTTTGAAACCCAAAACCACTTCTCTTCACACGCTTGACTTCATAAGACAGAGTTTAGGGGTTAGGGGTATAGATACATGATTTGTCTGGTTTGAATATGTCTAGACCTTGTTTATCAACTTGAATGCTTACTATATGACATAAGAAGACTATGTGATTTGGTTTTTCATTTTTCTGTTTTTTAATTATTTTTCTGCCCATTTGAATCTTGGTCAAATCCTAGGTTTGAACAAGATTTAGACAAGTTTAACACGTGAAATTAAACGAATAAGTAAGCATTGATCCTTCTTAGTCACTCCAAAATGTACCAATTGATAGTGTTAACTTTGCTTCATGGAAAAAATAATGTCATGTAAATGAGTTAACTTGGATTTCCTACCCTTGAATCCATAGGAAACTTTGTTCTAATGCACTATTATAATCAACCGAGTTTTTACACCAACAGGTCTGTCACTTACGTGTGGTGCCCACGCGTGAGGTCCCACACTTGAGTGAGCACAAGTCACGTGCAATAGGTACGCCAACTCCCAGCCATCTTCTTTGTCAAGAGAAGACGCATCAGGATGCGTATTGGAAGTCTGTGGGTCCTTCTGGATCCTTCGGTTGTCCCTCTCACACAAAAAAAAACAAATCTCTCTCATTCTCGGCCTCGCTCGACTCGCTCGCTCGCTCGCTCGCTCGCACCTCCTGCGCACTGACAAACCCTGCACAACAGTCAACATCATCATCATCACCCGAAAAAGGGAAGACACCATAATGCTCTGCCTTTTTTCTCTCCTTCCGAGTGATCCCTCTTCCTCCGAGTTTCACTCGACGGGCAAACGCACATCTGCAGCATAGTAATAATAAAAAGGTAGAAAAATCGATATACGAATCTATAATTAAATAGGTTAAACTAGGGTTTTGCCCAGTACTACAGATCAAGGTTCAAAAAAATCCAACTACGGGGTTCGAACAACACGATTCTAATCCAAGAACTTTTTCGACCTCATCCAAGTGGCCTCAAACTATAGGGTTAGCATCTAGTGCAGTATGTGTGAAAATGTATGCACTATGTGTGCTATAACTTGTATGTCTTTCAAATTTGAACCAACTTTGAATAAGTTTGAAATATTTGAAATGGGGCTTTTGGCTTAAACGTTTGAAACTCAAAACGATTCTCTTCATGCTAGACTTCATAAGACCGAGTTTAGGGTTAGGGGTAGATACATGATTTGTCTGGTTTGAATATGTCTAAACCTTGTTTATCAACTTTAATGCTAACTTCTCAGTCACTCTAAAATGAAGTTTTTGGAGGTTTTTGAAATTTCCATCTTTGAAACCCAAAACCACTTCTCTTCATGCTTGACTTCATAAGAAAAAGTTTAGGGTTAGGGGGTATAGATACATGATTTGTATGGTTTGAATATGTCCAAACCTTGTTTATCAACTTGAATATGCTTACTATATGACATAAGAAGACTATGTACTTTGGTTTTTAAATTTTCTGACTTTTTTAATTTTCTGCGCATTTGAATCATATCTTGGTCAAATCCTAGGTTTCACCAAGATTTAGACAAGTTTAACACGTGAAAACGAGTAAGTAAGCATGGATCCTTCTTAGTCACTCTAAAATGAAGCTTTTGGGATGTTCTTGAAATTTCCATGTTTGAAACCCAAAACCACTTCTCTTCATGATTGACTTCCATAAGATCGACAGATCAGTTTAGGGTTAGGGGTAGATATATACATGATTTTTTGGTTTGAATATGTCTAGACCTTGTTTATCAACTTGAATGCTTACTATACATATGACATAAGAATGCTATGTGCTTTGGTTTTTCATTCTCTTTTTGATTTTTTTCTAAATTTTTAGGCCCATTTGAATCTTGGTCAAATCCTTGGTTTGACCAAGATTTAAACAAGTTTAAAACATGAAAATGAAAAGGGAAGTCAGTATCCTTCGTAGTCACTCTAAAATGGAGAAGCTTTTGGGATGTTCTTGTAATTTCTATGTTTGAAACCGAAAACGAGTTCCCTTCACATGCTAGTAGACTAGCTTCATAAGATCGACAGGCCGGGGGTAGATACATGATTTGTCTGGTTTGGATATATCTAGACCTTGTTTATCAACTTTAATGCTTACTATATGACATATATAAGAAAACTATTGCTTTGGTTTTTCCTTTTTCTGTTTTTTATTTATTTTGATGCCCATTTGAATCATGTCGAATCCTAGGTTTGACCAAGATAATTTAAACAAGTTTAAAACATGAAAATGAAAAGGGAAGCATGTATCCTTCTTAGTCACTCTAAAATGAAGCTTTTGGGAGGTTTTTGAAATTTCGATGTTTGAAACCCAAAACCACTTCTCTTCACATGCTTGACTTCATAAGACAGAGTTTAGGGGTTAGGGGTATAGATACATGATTTGTCTGGTTGAATATGTCTAGACCTTGTTTATCAACTTTAATGCTTACTATATGACATAAGAAAACTATTGCTTTGGTTTTTCTTTTTCTGATTTTTTTGAATTTTGATGCCCATTTGAATCTTGTCAAATTCTAGGTTTGACCAAGATTTAAACAAGTTTAAAACATGAAAATGAAAAGGGAAGCATGCAACCTTCTCAGTCACTCTAAAATGAAGTTTTTGGGAGGTTTTTGATATTTCCATGTTTGAAACCCGAAACCACTTCTCTTCATGCTTGACTTCATAAGACAGAGTTTAGGGTTAGGGGTAGATACATGATTTGTGTATGGGTTGAATATGTCCAAACCTTGTTTATCAACTTGAATATGCTTATGTGCTTTGGTTTTTTATTTTTCTGATTTTTTTGAATTTTATGCCCATAAATCTTGGTCAAATCCTAGGTTTGACCAGGATTTAAACAAGTTTAAAACATGAAATGAAAAGATAAGCCTGGATCCTTCTTAGTCACTCTAAAATGAAGCTTTTGGGAGGTTCTTGAAATTTCCATATTTGAAACCCAAAACCACTTCTCTACATGATTGACTTCATAAGACATAGTTTAATTAGAGTTTTAGGGGTAGATATATACATGATTTTTCTGGTTTGAATATATATGTCTAGACCTTGTTTATCAACTTGAATGCATGCTTACTATACATATGACATAAGAATGCTATATATGTGCTTTGGTTTTTCATTCTTTTGATTTTTTTCTGAATTTTTAGGGCCATTTGAATCTTGCATGGTTAAACTTGGGTTTTGCCCAGTTCTAAAGATCAAGGGTTCAAAAAAATCCAACTACGGGGTTCGAACAACACGATTCTAATCCAAGAATTTTTTCGACCTCATCCAAATGGCCTCAAACTATAGGGTTAGCATCTAGTGCAGTATGTGTGAAAATGTATGCACTATGTGTGCTATAACTTGTATGTCTTTCAAATTAAGTTGATAAACAAGGTCTAGACATATTCAAACCAGAATATTATACTGCATTAGTACAAAAAGTTTCCTATGGATTCATCAAGGGTAGTAAAGCCAAGTTAACTCATTGTCATGACTAAGAAGGATCCATGCTTACTTTTTCATTTTCATGTTTTAAACTTGTTTAAATCTTGGTCAAACCTAGGATTTGACCAAGATTCAAATGGTCATAAAAAATCAAACAAAATCAAGAAAATCAAAAACCAAACCACATAGTCTTCTTATGTAATATACTAAGCATTCAAGTTGATCAACGAAGTCTAGACATATTCAAACCAGAAAAATCATGTATCTACCCCCTAACCCTAAACGTTGTCTTATGAAGTCAAGCATGAAGAGAAGAAGTGGTTTTGGGTTTCAAACATGGAAATTTCAAAAACCCACCCAAAAGCTTCATTTTGGAGTGACTAAGAAGGATCCAAGCTTACTTTTTCATTTTCATGTTTCAAACTTGTTTAAATCTTTGTCAAACCTAGGATTTGACCAAGATTCAAATGGGCATAAAAATTCAAAAAAGAAATCAAAAAAATGAAACACCAAAGCACATAAACTTCTTATGTCATATAGTAATTAAGCATTCATGTTGATCAACAAAGTCTATATATATTTAAACAATAAAAATCATGTATATATACCCCCAAACCCAAAACCACTTCTCTTCACATGCTTGACTTCATAAGACAGAGTTTAGGGGTTAGGGGTATAGATACATGATTTGTCTGGTTTGAATATGTCTAGACCTTGTTTATCAACTTGAATGCTTACTATGTGATTTGGTTTTTCATTTTTCTGTTTTTTAATTATTTTTCTGCCCATTTGAATCTTGGTCAAATCCTAGGTTTGAACAAGATTTAGACAAGTTTAACACGTGAAATTAAACGAATAAGTAAGCATTGATCCTTCTTAGTCACTCCAAAATGTACCAATTGATAGTGTTAACTTTGCTTCATGGAAAAAATAATGTCATGTAAATGAGTTAACTTGGATTTCCTACCCTTGAATCCATAGGAAACTTTGTTCTAATGCACTATAATAATCAACCGAGTTTTTACACCAACAGGTCTGTCACTTACGTGTGGTGCCCACGCGTGAGGTCCCACACTTGAGTGAGCACAAGTCACGTGCAATAGGTACGCCAACTCCCAGCCATCTTCTTTGTCAAGAGAAGACGCATCAGGATGCGTATTGGAAGTCTGTGGGTCCTTCTGGATCCTTCGGTTGTCCCTCTCACACAAAAAAAAACAAATCTCTCTCATTCTCGGCCTCGCTCGACTCGCTCGCTCGCTCGCTCGCTCGCACCTCCTGCGCACTGACAAACCCTGCACAACAGTCAACATCACCAGAAAAAGAATATACACCATCAATAAGAGGGGCCCCGTGACTGCTCTCCCTTCTTCTCCTTCCGAGTGATTCCTCTTCCTCCGAGTTTCACTCGACGGGCAAACACACATGTGCTGCATAGTAATAATAAAAAAGTAAAAGAATCGACTACGAATCTATTATTAAATAGGTTATAAACTAGGGTTTTCCCCAGTACTACAGATCAAGTTGAAAAAAAAATCCAACTACGGGGTTTGATTTTGGCCTACAAATAAAAAATTAAATAAGTTGAACTAGTATTCCTCTAAAAAATCATTTTGGTTTGCATTGTTTGATAATTTTCATAGCTAGAGTGCATCACAATTTTTTGATTTCATGCTTTGCTTTGCCAATTTTGATTTTTTCTAACCACCTTCTCTTTGATTTCAAATTTAGGTCAAACTATCGGTGCCTACTATGTGTTCTACTTGAATTGGATGCAGCATGCGCACATGATATGTTTTGCCATTGTTTTGGGCTTCCACACATCTTGGGGCATCCAAGTATTTAAGTTACCTTGTTTTTTAATTGTAATTCATGTACCCTTTCCTCCCAATTAAATTTTGGTTTTACATTTTTAATTTTTTTAAATTTTTATGCCCATTCTGATGTCATATAGTTAGCATTTAAGTTGATAAACAAGGTCTGGACATATTCAAACCAAAAAATCATGTATCTACCCCCTAACGCTAAACTCTGTCATATGAAGTCAAGCATATGAAGAGAAGTGGTTTTGGGTTTCAAACATGGAAATTTCCATGCTTGAAACCAAAAACCACTTCTCTTCATGCATGCTTGACTTCATAAGACAGAGTTTAGGGTTAGGTGGTAGATACATGATTTTCCTGGTTTGAATATGTTTAGACCTTGTTTATCAAATTAATTGAATGCTTACTATATAACATAAGAGAAGACCTTGTTTTTTTTGAATTTTTATACCCATTCGAATCTTTGTCAAATCCTTGGTTCCACCAAGATTTGAATAAGTTAAAAACATGAATATGAAAAAGTAAGCATGTATGCTTCTTAGTCACTTCAAAATGAAGCTCTTGGGAGGGTTTTTGAATTTCCATGTTCGAAACCAAAAACCACAATGCTTGACTTCATGAAACAAAGTTTAGGGTTATGGGTAGATACATGCATGATTTTTCTTGTTTGAATATGTCTAGAACTTGTTTATCAACTTAATTGAATGCCTACTATATAACATAAGAAGACCTTTTTTGTATTTTTTAAATTTTTATACCCATTTGAATCTTGGTCAAATCCTAGGTTTCACCAAGATTTGAATAAGTTTAAAACATGAATATGAAAAAGTAAGCATGCATGTATGCTTCTTAATTAATCACTTCGAAATGAAGCTCTTGGGAGGGTTTTTGAAATTTCCATGTTTGAAACCAAAAACCACATATCTTCATGCATGCGCTTGACTTCATGAGACAGAGTTTAGTGTTAGGGGGTAGATACATGATTTCTCTCGTTTGAATATGTTTGAAACCAAAAACCACATATCTCTGGTTTGCCCGCACTTAGAAATGATATTTGCATCACTTATCATATGTTTGCCCATTTGAATCTTGTCAAATCCTAGATTTGACCAAGATAATTTAAACAAGTTTAAAACATGAAAATGAAAAGGCAAGCTTGTATCCTTCTTAGTCACTCTAAAATGAAGTTTGGGGAGGTTTTTGAAATTTCCATGCTTGAAACCAAAAAACCACTTCTCTTCATGCTTGACTTCATAAAGACAGAGTTTTTGGGGATATATAGGGGTAGATACATGATTTTTCTGGTTTGATATGTCTAGACCTTGTTTATCAACTTAATTGAATGCTTACTATATGACATAAGAAGACTATGTGCCTTGATTTTACATTTTTTTAAATTATGCCCATTTGAATCTTGGTCAAATCCTAGGTTTGACCATGATTTAAACAAGTTTAAAACATGAATATGAAAATTAAGCATGTATCCTTCGTAGTCACTCCAAAATGAAGCTCTTGAGAGGGTTTTTGAAATTTCCATGTTTGAAACCAAAAAACCACGTACTTCTCTTCATGCATGCTTGACTTCATAAGACAGAGTTTAGGGCTAGGGTAGCTAGATACATGATGTTTCTGGTTTGAATATGTCTAGACCTTGTTTATCAACTTAATTGAATGCTTACTATATGACATAAGAAGACTACGTGCCTTGGTTTTTCATTTATTTTCATTTATTTTGAATTTTTATGCCCATTTGAATCTTGGTCAAATCCTAGGTTTGACCATGATTTAAACTAGTTTAAAACATAAATATGAAAAATTAAGTATCTATCCTTCTTAGCCACTCCAAAATGAAGCTCTTGGGAGGGTTTTTGAAATTTCCATGATTGAAACCAAAAACCACTTCTCTTCATGCTTGACTTCATAAGTCAGGGTTTAGGGATATATATATATATAGGGGGTACATGCATGATTTTTCTGGTTGGAATATGTCTAGAACTTGTTTTTCAACTTGAGCTTATCTAGAGCTTGTTTTTAAATTTTTTATACCCATTTGATTCTTCATCAAATCCTAGGTTTGTTGACCTAGATTTGAACAAGTTTAAAACATGAATATGAAAAGGTAAGCATGTATGCTTCTTAATTAGTCACTCCAAAATGAAGCTCTTGGGAGGGTTTTTGAAATTTCCATGATTTAAACCAAAAACCACTTCTCTTCGTGCTTGACTTCATAAGTTAGGGTTTAGGGATATATAGGGGGTAGATACATCATGATTTTTCTGGTTTGAATATGTCTAGAGCTTGTTTATCAACTTAATTGAATGCTTACTATATGACATAAGAAGACTATGTGCCTTGATATTTCATTTTTTTTAATTATGCCCTTTTGAATATTGGTCAAAACCTAGGTTTGACAAAGATTTAAAAAAGATTAAAACATGAAAATGAAAAAGTAAGCCTTGATCCTTCTTATTAACTCCAAAATGAAGGTTTTTGGGAGGGTTTTTGAAATATCCATGTTTGAAACCCAAAACCACTTCTCTTCGTGCAGAGTTTAGGGTTAGGGGTAGCTAGCTAGACACCTGAATTTTCTGGTTTGATATGTCTAGACCTTGTTTATCAACTTAATTGAATGCTTACTATATGACATAAGAAGACTATGTGCCTTGATTTTACATTTTTTTAAAAATTATGCCCATTTGAATCTTGGTCAAATCCTAGGTTTGACCATGATTTAAACAAGTTTGTTTATCAACTTGAATGCTTGCTATATGACATCAGAAGACTATGTGTTTGGTTTTTGTTTTTTGAATTTGTTATGCCCATTTGAATCTTAGCTAGTCAAATCCTAGGTTTGAATATATATGTCTAGACCTTGTATATCAACTTGAATGCTTACTATACATATGACATAAGAATGTTATGTGCTTTGGTTTTTCATTCTTTTCATTTTTTCTGAATTTTTAGGGCCATTTGAATCTTGGTCAAATCCTTGGTTTGACCAAGATTTAAACAAATTTAAAACATGAAAATGAAAAGGGAAGTCTGTATCCTTCTTAGTCACTCTAAAATGAAGCTTTTGGGATGTTCTTTAAATTTCAATGTTTGAAACCCAAAACGACTTCCCTTCATGCTAGACTTCATAAGATCGACAGGGGGTAGATACATGATTTGTCTGGTTTGGATATATCTAGACCTTGTTTATCAACTTGATTGCTTACGATATGACATAAGAAGACTATGTGATTTGGTTTTTCATTTTTCTGATTTTTTTGAATTTTGTGCCCACCCATTTGTATCTTCGTCAAATCCTAGGTTTGACCAAGATAATTTAAACAAGTTTAAAACATGAAAATGTAAAGGGAAGCATGTATCCTTCTTAGTCACTCTAAAATGAAGCTTTTGGGAGGTTTTTGAAATTTCGATGTTTGAAACCCAAAACCACTTCTCTTCACACGCTTGACTTCATAAGACAGAGTTTAGGGGTTAGGGGTATAGATACATGATTTGTCTGGTTTGAATATGTCTAGACCTTGTTTATCAACTTGAATGCTTACTATATGACATAAGAAGACTATGTGATTTGGTTTTTCATTTTTCTGTTTTTTAATTATTTTTCTGCCCATTTGAATCTTGGTCAAATCCTAGGTTTGAACAAGATTTAGACAAGTTTAACACGTGAAATTAAACGAATAAGTAAGCATTGATCCTTCTTAGTCACTCCAAAATGTACCAATTGATAGTGTTAACTTTGCTTCATGGAAAAAATAATGTCATGTAAATGAGTTAACTTGGATTTCCTACCCTTGAATCCATAGGAAACTTTGTTCTAATGCACTATTATAATCAACCGAGTTTTTACACCAACAGGTCTGTCACTTACGTGTGGTGCCCACGCGTGAGGTCCCACACTTGAGTGAGCACAAGTCACGTGCAATAGGTACGCCAACTCCCAGCCATCTTCTTTGTCAAGAGAAGACGCATCAGGATGCGTATTGGAAGTCTGTGGGTCCTTCTGGATCCTTCGGTTGTCCCTCTCACACAAAAAAAAACAAATCTCTCTCATTCTCGGCCTCGCTCGACTCGCTCGCTCGCTCGCTCGCTCGCACCTCCTGCGCACTGACAAACCCTGCACAACAGTCAACATCATCATCATCACCCGAAAAAGGGAAGACACCATAATGCTCTGCCTTTTTTCTCTCCTTCCGAGTGATCCCTCTTCCTCCGAGTTTCACTCGACGGGCAAACGCACATCTGCAGCATAGTAATAATAAAAAGGTAGAAAAATCGATATACGAATCTATAATTAAATAGGTTAAACTAGGGTTTTGCCCTGTACTACAGATCAAGGTTCAAAAAAATCCAACTACGGGGTTCGAACAACACGATTCTAATCCAAGAACTTTTTCGACCTCATCCAAGTGGCCTCAAACTATAGGGTTAGCATCTAGTGCAGTATGTGTGAAAATGTATGCACTATGTGTGCTATAACTTGTATGTCTTTCAAATTTGAACCAACTTTGAATAAGTTTGAAATATTTGAAATGGGGCTTTTGGCTTAAACGTTTGAAACTCAAAACGATTCTCTTCATGCTAGACTTCATAAGACCGAGTTTAGGGTTAGGGGTAGATACATGATTTGTCTGGTTTGAATATGTCTAAACCTTGTTTATCAACTTTAATGCTAACTTCTCAGTCACTCTAAAATGAAGTTTTTGGAGGTTTTTGAAATTTCCATCTTTGAAACCCAAAACCACTTCTCTTCATGCTTGACTTCATAAGAAAAAGTTTAGGGTTAGGGGGTATAGATACATGATTTGTATGGTTTGAATATGTCCAAACCTTGTTTATCAACTTGAATATGCTTACTATATGACATAAGAAGACTATGTACTTTGGTTTTTAAATTTTCTGACTTTTTTAATTTTCTGCGCATTTGAATCATATCTTGGTCAAATCCTAGGTTTCACCAAGATTTAGACAAGTTTAACACGTGAAAACGAGTAAGTAAGCATGGATCCTTCTTAGTCACTCTAAAATGAAGCTTTTGGGATGTTCTTGAAATTTCCATGTTTGAAACCCAAAACCACTTCTCTTCATGATTGACTTCCATAAGATCGACAGATCAGTTTAGGGTTAGGGGTAGATATATACATGATTTTTTGGTTTGAATATGTCTAGACCTTGTTTATCAACTTGAATGCTTACTATACATATGACATAAGAATGCTATGTGTGCTTTGGTTTTTCATTCTCTTTTTGATTTTTTTCTAAATTTTTAGGCCCATTTGAATCTTGGTCAAATCCTTGGTTTGACCAAGATTTAAACAAGTTTAAAACATGAAAATGAAAAGGGAAGTCAGTATCCTTCGTAGTCACTCTAAAATGGAGAAGCTTTTGGGATGTTCTTGTAATTTCTATGTTTGAAACCGAAAACGAGTTCCCTTCACATGCTAGTAGACTAGCTTCATAAGATCGACAGGCCGGGGGTAGATACATGATTTGTCTGGTTTGGATATATCTAGACCTTGTTTATCAACTTTAATGCTTACTATATGACATATATAAGAAAACTATTGCTTTGGTTTTTCCTTTTTCTGTTTTTTATTTATTTTGATGCCCATTTGAATCATGTCGAATCCTAGGTTTGACCAAGATAATTTAAACAAGTTTAAAACATGAAAATGAAAAGGGAAGCATGTATCCTTCTTAGTCACTCTAAAATGAAGCTTTTGGGAGGTTTTTGAAATTTCGATGTTTGAAACCCAAAACCACTTCTCTTCACATGCTTGACTTCATAAGACAGAGTTTAGGGGGTTAGGGGTATAGATACATGATTTGTCTGGTTGAATATGTCTAGACCTTGTTTATCAACTTTAATGCTTACTATATGACATAAGAAAACTATTGCTTTGGTTTTTCTTTTTCTGATTTTTTTGAATTTTGATGCCCATTTGAATCTTGTCAAATTCTAGGTTTGACCAAGATTTAAACAAGTTTAAAACATGAAAATGAAAAGGGAAGCATGCAACCTTCTCAGTCACTCTAAAATGAAGTTTTTGGGAGGTTTTTGATATTTCCATGTTTGAAACCCGAAACCACTTCTCTTCATGCTTGACTTCATAAGACAGAGTTTAGGGTTAGGGGTAGATACATGATTTGTGTATGGGTTGAATATGTCCAAACCTTGTTTATCAACTTGAATATGCTTATGTGCTTTGGTTTTTTATTTTTCTGATTTTTTTGAATTTTATGCCCATAAATCTTGGTCAAATCCTAGGTTTGACCAGGATTTAAACAAGTTTAAAACATGAAATGAAAAGATAAGCCTGGATCCTTCTTAGTCACTCTAAAATGAAGCTTTTGGGAGGTTCTTGAAATTTCCATATTTGAAACCCAAAACCACTTCTCTACATGATTGACTTCATAAGACATAGTTTAATTAGAGTTTTAGGGGTAGATATATACATGATTTTTCTGGTTTGAATATATATGTCTAGACCTTGTTTATCAACTTGAATGCATGCTTACTATACATATGACATAAGAATGCTATATATGTGCTTTGGTTTTTCATTCTTTTGATTTTTTTCTGAATTTTTAGGGCCATTTGAATCTTGCATGGTTAAACTTGGGTTTTGCCCAGTTCTAAAGATCAAGGGTTCAAAAAAATCCAACTACGGGGTTCGAACAACACGATTCTAATCCAAGAATTTTTTCGACCTCATCCAAATGGCCTCAAACTATAGGGTTAGCATCTAGTGCAGTATGTGTGAAAATGTATGCACTATGTGTGCTATAACTTGTATGTCTTTCAAATTAAGTTGATAAACAAGGTCTAGACATATTCAAACCAGAATATTATACTGCATTAGTACAAAAAGTTTCCTATGGATTCATCAAGGGTAGTAAAGCCAAGTTAACTCATTGTCATGACTAAGAAGGATCCATGCTTACTTTTTCATTTTCATGTTTTAAACTTGTTTAAATCTTGGTCAAACCTAGGATTTGACCAAGATTCAAATGGTCATAAAAAATCAAACAAAATCAAGAAAATCAAAAACCAAACCACATAGTCTTCTTATGTAATATACTAAGCATTCAAGTTGATCAACGAAGTCTAGACATATTCAAACCAGAAAAATCATGTATCTACCCCCTAACCCTAAACGTTGTCTTATGAAGTCAAGCATGAAGAGAAGAAGTGGTTTTGGGTTTCAAACATGGAAATTTCAAAAACCCACCCAAAAGCTTCATTTTGGAGTGACTAAGAAGGATCCAAGCTTACTTTTTCATTTTCATGTTTCAAACTTGTTTAAATCTTTGTCAAACCTAGGATTTGACCAAGATTCAAATGGGCATAAAAATTCAAAAAAGAAATCAAAAAAATGAAACACCAAAGCACATAAACTTCTTATGTCATATAGTAATTAAGCATTCATGTTGATCAACAAAGTCTATATATATTTAAACAATAAAAATCATGTATATATACCCCCAAACCCAAAACCACTTCTCTTCACATGCTTGACTTCATAAGACAGAGTTTAGGGGTTAGGGGTATAGATACATGATTTGTCTGGTTTGAATATGTCTAGACCTTGTTTATCAACTTGAATGCTTACTATGTGATTTGGTTTTTCATTTTTCTGTTTTTTAATTATTTTTCTGCCCATTTGAATCTTGGTCAAATCCTAGGTTTGAACAAGATTTAGACAAGTTTAACACGTGAAATTAAACGAATAAGTAAGCATTGATCCTTCTTAGTCACTCCAAAATGTACCAATTGATAGTGTTAACTTTGCTTCATGGAAAAAATAATGTCATGTAAATGAGTTAACTTGGATTTCCTACCCTTGAATCCATAGGAAACTTTGTTCTAATGCACTATAATAATCAACCGAGTTTTTACACCAACAGGTCTGTCACTTACGTGTGGTGCCCACGCGTGAGGTCCCACACTTGAGTGAGCACAAGTCACGTGCAATAGGTACGCCAACTCCCAGCCATCTTCTTTGTCAAGAGAAGACGCATCAGGATGCGTATTGGAAGTCTGTGGGTCCTTCTGGATCCTTCGGTTGTCCCTCTCACACAAAAAAAAACAAATCTCTCTCATTCTCGGCCTCGCTCGACTCGCTCGCTCGCTCGCTCGCTCGCACCTCCTGCGCACTGACAAACCCTGCACAACAGTCAACATCACCAGAAAAAGAATATACACCATCAATAAGAGGGGCCCCGTGACTGCTCTCCCTTCTTCTCCTTCCGAGTGATTCCTCTTCCTCCGAGTTTCACTCGACGGGCAAACACACATGTGCTGCATAGTAATAATAAAAAAGTAAAAGAATCGACTACGAATCTATTATTAAATAGGTTATAAACTAGGGTTTTCCCCAGTACTACAGATCAAGTTGAAAAAAAAATCCAACTACGGGGTTTGATTTTGGCCTACAAATAAAAAATTAAATAAGTTGAACTAGTATTCCTCTAAAAAATCATTTTGGTTTGCATTGTTTGATAATTTTCATAGCTAGAGTGCATCACAATTTTTTGATTTCATGCTTTGCTTTGCCAATTTTGATTTTTTCTAACCACCTTCTCTTTGATTTCAAATTTAGGTCAAACTATCGGTGCCTACTATGTGTTCTACTTGAATTGGATGCAGCATGCGCACATGATATGTTTTGCCATTGTTTTGGGCTTCCACACATCTTGGGGCATCCAAGTATTTAAGTTACCTTGTTTTTTAATTGTAATTCATGTACCCTTTCCTCCCAATTAAATTTTGGTTTTACATTTTTAATTTTTTTAAATTTTTATGCCCATTCTGATGTCATATAGTTAGCATTTAAGTTGATAAACAAGGTCTGGACATATTCAAACCAAAAAATCATGTATCTACCCCCTAACGCTAAACTCTGTCATATGAAGTCAAGCATATGAAGAGAAGTGGTTTTGGGTTTCAAACATGGAAATTTCCATGCTTGAAACCAAAAACCACTTCTCTTCATGCATGCTTGACTTCATAAGACAGAGTTTAGGGTTAGGTGGTAGATACATGATTTTCCTGGTTTGAATATGTTTAGACCTTGTTTATCAAATTAATTGAATGCTTACTATATAACATAAGAGAAGACCTTGTTTTTTTTGAATTTTTATACCCATTCGAATCTTTGTCAAATCCTTGGTTCCACCAAGATTTGAATAAGTTAAAAACATGAATATGAAAAAGTAAGCATGTATGCTTCTTAGTCACTTCAAAATGAAGCTCTTGGGAGGGTTTTTGAATTTCCATGTTCGAAACCAAAAACCACAATGCTTGACTTCATGAAACAAAGTTTAGGGTTATGGGTAGATACATGCATGATTTTTCTTGTTTGAATATGTCTAGAACTTGTTTATCAACTTAATTGAATGCCTACTATATAACATAAGAAGACCTTTTTTGTATTTTTTAAATTTTTATACCCATTTGAATCTTGGTCAAATCCTAGGTTTCACCAAGATTTGAATAAGTTTAAAACATGAATATGAAAAAGTAAGCATGCATGTATGCTTCTTAATTAATCACTTCGAAATGAAGCTCTTGGGAGGGTTTTTGAAATTTCCATGTTTGAAACCAAAAACCACATATCTTCATGCATGCGCTTGACTTCATGAGACAGAGTTTAGTGTTAGGGGGTAGATACATGATTTCTCTCGTTTGAATATGTTTGAAACCAAAAACCACATATCTCTGGTTTGCCCGCACTTAGAAATGATATTTGCATCACTTATCATATGTTTGCCCATTTGAATCTTGTCAAATCCTAGATTTGACCAAGATAATTTAAACAAGTTTAAAACATGAAAATGAAAAGGCAAGCTTGTATCCTTCTTAGTCACTCTAAAATGAAGTTTGGGGAGGTTTTTGAAATTTCCATGCTTGAAACCAAAAAACCACTTCTCTTCATGCTTGACTTCATAAAGACAGAGTTTTTGGGGATATATAGGGGTAGATACATGATTTTTCTGGTTTGATATGTCTAGACCTTGTTTATCAACTTAATTGAATGCTTACTATATGACATAAGAAGACTATGTGCCTTGATTTTACATTTTTTTAAATTATGCCCATTTGAATCTTGGTCAAATCCTAGGTTTGACCATGATTTAAACAAGTTTAAAACATGAATATGAAAATTAAGCATGTATCCTTCGTAGTCACTCCAAAATGAAGCTCTTGAGAGGGTTTTTGAAATTTCCATGTTTGAAACCAAAAAACCACGTACTTCTCTTCATGCATGCTTGACTTCATAAGACAGAGTTTAGGGCTAGGGTAGCTAGATACATGATGTTTCTGGTTTGAATATGTCTAGACCTTGTTTATCAACTTAATTGAATGCTTACTATATGACATAAGAAGACTACGTGCCTTGGTTTTTCATTTATTTTCATTTATTTTGAATTTTTATGCCCATTTGAATCTTGGTCAAATCCTAGGTTTGACCATGATTTAAACTAGTTTAAAACATAAATATGAAAAATTAAGTATCTATCCTTCTTAGCCACTCCAAAATGAAGCTCTTGGGAGGGTTTTTGAAATTTCCATGATTGAAACCAAAAACCACTTCTCTTCATGCTTGACTTCATAAGTCAGGGTTTAGGGATATATATATATATAGGGGGTACATGCATGATTTTTCTGGTTGGAATATGTCTAGAACTTGTTTTTCAACTTGAGCTTATCTAGAGCTTGTTTTTAAATTTTTTATACCCATTTGATTCTTCATCAAATCCTAGGTTTGTTGACCTAGATTTGAACAAGTTTAAAACATGAATATGAAAAGGTAAGCATGTATGCTTCTTAATTAGTCACTCCAAAATGAAGCTCTTGGGAGGGTTTTTGAAATTTCCATGATTTAAACCAAAAACCACTTCTCTTCGTGCTTGACTTCATAAGTTAGGGTTTAGGGATATATAGGGGGTAGATACATCATGATTTTTCTGGTTTGAATATGTCTAGAGCTTGTTTATCAACTTAATTGAATGCTTACTATATGACATAAGAAGACTATGTGCCTTGATATTTCATTTTTTTTAATTATGCCCTTTTGAATATTGGTCAAAACCTAGGTTTGACAAAGATTTAAAAAAGATTAAAACATGAAAATGAAAAAGTAAGCCTTGATCCTTCTTATTAACTCCAAAATGAAGGTTTTTGGGAGGGTTTTTGAAATATCCATGTTTGAAACCCAAAACCACTTCTCTTCGTGCAGAGTTTAGGGTTAGGGGTAGCTAGCTAGACACCTGAATTTTCTGGTTTGATATGTCTAGACCTTGTTTATCAACTTAATTGAATGCTTACTATATGACATAAGAAGACTATGTGCCTTGATTTTACATTTTTTTAAAAATTATGCCCATTTGAATCTTGGTCAAATCCTAGGTTTGACCATGATTTAAACAAGTTTGTTTATCAACTTGAATGCTTGCTATATGACATCAGAAGACTATGTGTTTGGTTTTTGTTTTTTGAATTTGTTATGCCCATTTGAATCTTAGCTAGTCAAATCCTAGGTTTGAATATATATGTCTAGACCTTGTATATCAACTTGAATGCTTACTATACATATGACATAAGAATGTTATGTGCTTTGGTTTTTCATTCTTTTCATTTTTTCTGAATTTTTAGGGCCATTTGAATCTTGGTCAAATCCTTGGTTTGACCAAGATTTAAACAAATTTAAAACATGAAAATGAAAAGGGAAGTCTGTATCCTTCTTAGTCACTCTAAAATGAAGCTTTTGGGATGTTCTTTAAATTTCAATGTTTGAAACCCAAAACGACTTCCCTTCATGCTAGACTTCATAAGATCGACAGGGGGTAGATACATGATTTGTCTGGTTTGGATATATCTAGACCTTGTTTATCAACTTGATTGCTTACGATATGACATAAGAAGACTATGTGATTTGGTTTTTCATTTTTCTGATTTTTTTGAATTTTGTGCCCACCCATTTGTATCTTCGTCAAATCCTAGGTTTGACCAAGATAATTTAAACAAGTTTAAAACATGAAAATGTAAAGGGAAGCATGTATCCTTCTTAGTCACTCTAAAATGAAGCTTTTGGGAGGTTTTTGAAATTTCGATGTTTGAAACCCAAAACCACTTCTCTTCACATGCTTGACTTCATAAGACAGAGTTTAGGGGTTAGGGGTATAGATACATGATTTGTCTGGTTTGAATATGTCTAGACCTTGTTTATCAACTTGAATGCTTACTATATGACATAAGAAGACTATGTGATTTGGTTTTTCATTTTTCTGTTTTTTAATTATTTTTCTGCCCATTTGAATCTTGGTCAAATCCTAGGTTTGAACAAGATTTAGACAAGTTTAACACGTGAAATTAAACGAATAAGTAAGCATTGATCCTTCTTAGTCACTCCAAAATGTACCAATTGATAGTGTTAACTTTGCTTCATGGAAAAAATAATGTCATGTAAATGAGTTAACTTGGATTTCCTACCCTTGAATCCATAGGAAACTTTGTTCTAATGCACTATTATAATCAACCGAGTTTTTACACCAACAGGTCTGTCACTTACGTGTGGTGCCCACGCGTGAGGTCCCACACTTGAGTGAGCACAAGTCACGTGCAATAGGTACGCCAACTCCCAGCCATCTTCTTTGTCAAGAGAAGACGCATCAGGATGCGTATTGGAAGTCTGTGGGTCCTTCTGGATCCTTCGGTTGTCCCTCTCACACAAAAAAAACAAATCTCTCTCATTCTCGGCCTCGCTCGACTCGCTCGCTCGCTCGCTCGCACCTCCTGCGCACTGACAAACCCTGCACAACAGTCAACATCATCATCATCACCCGAAAAAGGGAAGACACCATAATGCTCTGCCTTTTTTCTCTCCTTCCGAGTGATCCCTCTTCCTCCGAGTTTCACTCGACGGGCAAACGCACATCTGCAGCATAGTAATAATAAAAAGGTAGAAAAATCGATATACGAATCTATAATTAAATAGGTTAAACTAGGGTTTTGCCCTGTACTACAGATCAAGGTTCAAAAAAATCCAACTACGGGGTTCGAACAACACGATTCTAATCCAAGAACTTTTTCGACCTCATCCAAGTGGCCTCAAACTATAGGGTTAGCATCTAGTGCAGTATGTGTGAAAATGTATGCACTATGTGTGCTATAACTTGTATGTCTTTCAAATTTGAACCAACTTTGAATAAGTTTGAAATATTTGAAATGGGGCTTTTGGCTTAAACGTTTGAAACTCAAAACGATTCTCTTCATGCTAGACTTCATAAGACCGAGTTTAGGGTTAGGGGTAGATACATGATTTGTCTGGTTTGAATATGTCTAAACCTTGTTTATCAACTTTAATGCTAACTTCTCAGTCACTCTAAAATGAAGTTTTTGGAGGTTTTTGAAATTTCCATCTTTGAAACCCAAAACCACTTCTCTTCATGCTTGACTTCATAAGAAAAAGTTTAGGGTTAGGGGGTATAGATACATGATTTGTATGGTTTGAATATGTCCAAACCTTGTTTATCAACTTGAATATGCTTACTATATGACATAAGAAGACTATGTACTTTGGTTTTTAATTTTTCTGACTTTTTTAATTTTCTGCGCATTTGAATCATATCTTGGTCAAATCCTAGGTTTCACCAAGATTTAGACAAGTTTAACACGTGCAAACGAGTAAGTAAGCATGGATCCTTCTTAGTCACTCTAAAATGAAGCTTTTGGGATGTTCTTGAAATTTCCATGTTTGAAACCCAAAACCACTTCTCTTCATGATTGACTTCCATAAGATCGACAGATCAGTTTAGGGTTAGGGGTAGATATATACATGATTTTTTGGTTTGAATATGTCTAGACCTTGTTTATCAACTTGAATGCTTACTATACATATGACATAAGAATGCTATGTGCTTTGGTTTTTCATTCTCTTTTTGATTTTTTTCTAAATTTTTAGGCCCATTTGAATCTTGGTCAAATCCTTGGTTTGACCAAGATTTAAACAAGTTTAAAACATGTGCCTTGATTTTCCATTTTTTGTTTTTTCTGAATATTTATGCCCATTTGAATCTTGGTCAAATCCTAGGTTTGACCATGATTTAAACAAGTTTAATAAACATGAATATGAAATTTCCATGATTTATACCAAAAACCACTTCTCTTCATGCTTGACTTCATAAGTTAGGGTTTAGGGATATATAGGGGGTAGATTCATCATGATTTTTCTGGGTTGAATATGTCCATAGCTTGTTTATCAACTTAATTGAATGCTTACTATATGACATATATAAGAAGACTATGTGCCTTGATTTTTCATTTTTTTAAATTATGCCCATTTGAATCTTGGTCAAATCCTAGGTTTGAGCAAGATTTAAACAAGATTAAAACATGAAAATGAAAAATTAAGCCTTGATCCTTCTTATTCACTCCAAAATGAAGCTTTTGGGAGGGTTTTTGAGATATCCAGGTTTGAAACCCAAAACCACTTCTCTTCATGCATAGTTTAGGGTTAGGTGTAGATACATGAATTTTTGGTTTATAGTAAGCATTCAAGTTGATAAACAAGGTTTAGACATATTCAAACTAGAAAAATCATGTATATACCCCCTAAGGCTAAACTCTGTGATATATATGAAGTCAAGCATATAAGAGGAATGGTTTTGGGTTTCAAACATGGAAAATTCAAAAACCCTCCCAAAAGCTTCATTTTTTGAGTGAATAAGAAGGATCCAGGCTTACTTTTTCATTTTCATGTTACTGACTTGTTTAATTCTTGGTCAAACCTAGGATTTGACCAAGATTCAAATAGGCATAAAAATTCAATAAAGAATTCAAAAAATGAAAAACCAAAGCACATAATTAAGCTTCTTAAGTTATAGTAAGCATTCATGTTGATCAAGAGAGTCTATACATATTTAAACATTACAAATCATGTATATACCCCAACCCTAAACTCTGTCTAATGAAGTCAGGACGAAGAGAAGTGGTTTTTTTTTTTGAATTTTTATGCCCATTTGAATCTTGGTCAAATCCTTGCAGGTTTGACCAATATTTAAACAAGTTTAAAACATGAAAATGAAAAGTAAGTGTGGATCCTTCTTATTCACTCCAAAATGAAGCTTTTGGGAGGTTTTTTTAAATTTTCCATGTTCGAAACCCAAAATGATATCTCTCCGTGCTTTACTTCATAAGACAAAGTTTAGGGGTAGGGGGTAGATACATGATTTTTCTGGTTTGAATATGTCTAGACCTTGTTTATCAACTTGAATGCTTATTATGTGACATCAAAAGACTATGTGTTTAGTTTTTTTTTGAATTTGTTATGCCCATTTGAATCTTGGTCAAATCCTAGGTTTGACCAAGATTTAAACCAGTTTAAAACATGAAAATGAAAAGTAAGCCTGGATTCTTCTTAGTCCCTCCAAAATGAAGCTTTTGGGAGGTTTTTTAAATTTCCATGTTTGAAACCCAAAACCACTCCTCTTAATGCTTGACTTCATAAGACAGAGTTTAGGGTTAGGGGCCAAGTATATACATGATTTTTCTTGTTTAAATATGTCTAGACTTTGTTTATCAACTTGAATGCTTACTATATGACATCAAAAGACTATGTGTTTGGTTTTGATTTTTTTGAATTTGTTATGTCCATTTGAATCTTGGTCAAATCCTAGGTTTGACCAAGATTTAAACCAATTTAAAACATGAAAATGAAAATGAAAGCCTGGATTCTTCTTAGTCACTCCAAAATGAAGCTTTTGGGAGTTTTTTCAATTTCCAATGTTTGAAACCCAAAACCACTTTTCTTCATGCTTGACTTCATAAGACAGAGTTTAGGGTTAGGGGGTATATACAATATTTTTCTGGTTTGAATATGTCTAGACTTCGTTGATCAACTGTAATGCTTACTATATGACATAAGAAGCTTATGTGCTTTGGTTTTTTTTTTGATTTCTTTTTTGAATTTTTATGCCCACTTGAATCCTGGTCAGATCCTTTGTTTGACCAAGATTTAAACAAGTTAAAACATGAAAATGAAAAAGTAAGCCTGGCTCCTTCTTAGTCATGAAAATGAGTTAACTTGGCTTTCCAACCCTTGAATCCATAGGAAACTTTGTACTAATGCAGTATAATAATCACTCGAGTTTTTACACCAACAGGTCTGTCACTTACGTGTGGTGCCCATGCGTGAGGTCCCAAACTTCAGTGAGCACAAGTCACATGCGGTAGGCAGGCAAAATACCCGATCAATCCGGGCGGTGGCTGTTAAGGACCCGATCGCATTTCTTGCTTTCAGACTGGGGTCTACCATGTAAGAAGTTTGTTCCTTTTGGATGCATCACTCGTATTTGCAAGTTTTTTGGGGGTCCCGCAAATTCAGGGTAGCATCATGCCCCCCTTCCCACGCCAACACAAACAGAGTTCAACACAACCTAATTAAGCAAGGTTCAACACAGACATAGTTCAACAACCCCTAATTAAGCTAATAGGTTCACCACAAACGCTGCTGAGCAGCAAACATAAACAGAGTTCAACAAAAGATGCTGCTTTTGAAGCAGTAGGAGAGACAAACATGCACAACAGTTACGGAGTATATTTACCATCTTCTTCCTGGTCCCGCTTCTTCTGCTTCTTGCTGCCCATACCTTTAATCTTTGGTGGCTTGGGCTTGGGAGGAGGCACACGACCGGTCTCGATAGCTTGGTTCAATTTCTTCCTTAGGAATAGCCCATATGCCATGTGGTTGGCTATGAAGCCGGATCGGTTAACAGTTTCCCCAACTTTGAGACAGCCGGACCCACCGGCTTCGGCATGCTGCAGGACGCTTCGAAAGTCAACCTTTATGCTCTTTGTGCAGAAGGGGCAGCTGTTCCTGGCACCAGTCCAGGGTTCACTCCAATACTTGTCGAACTTCCCCGCCTTAAGCTTGTTGAGAGTGGCCCTGGCCTTCCTATGACGCGACTCGACATCGCTGTCAACCTCATCAGTAGCAACCTGATACATGCCAAATAAACAGGTGAAGCAAATATGTAGCAGTTGCAACTAATAATGAATATGAATCTAAAAAGATTCTGACGCTAATTCAAAACCCTATAGCGCAAAAAAAAGAGGGAGAGACCATAGAGCAAATCGATACAGGGCTATGTTAAATAAGGGAGAGAGGTGAATCGGATGTGAAGCAAATATGTAGCAGTTGCAACTAATACTGAATATGAATCTAAAAAGATTCTGACGCTAATTCAAAACGCTATAGCGCAAAAAAAAGAGGGAGAGACCATAGCGCAAATCGATACAGGGCTATGTTGAATAAGGGAGAGAGGTGAATCGGAACATACTTCCTCCCCCTCGTCGACGATATTCTCGTCGAAGGTCGGCGGCGGCGGTTCAAAGATGAGTTCAACCTCGTCCTCGTCATCTAGGGGATGCTTCCCAAGAGAGTGGACCCATCTACCAACAGCATCAGATGCCGATGAGCGACCGATGGCCCGACCTTCGGCAATGGCCTCCGCTTCGTCTTTGGCATCCGCTGCGGCAATGATCGCCGCCGTTGCGGCCATGCGTGCTGCGGTCGCGGCTCTGCACGCCTCCTCTGCGGCTAAGGCCAGCCGCGCGGCTTTCGCTTTCGCTGCGTTGACGGCGTCGGTTGGGCTCTCCATCGGTGGAATGGGAAGGGGAAGTGAAGAGAGGGTTTTTTCCTAGTCCGTGGAGAGAGGGAGAAGTGTGGACGTGAAATGGATAACTGACGATATTTCAAGATTTGGGAGACATAGCACGAACCGGCAGATGACAGCGCGTGGGTGCATTACCTCATACTGCCTCTGTCCTAGAAAGAGCGTACGTGTGGGTTTTCAAGGCATATTAAGGATTTTATTATTACATTGGGAAACTGTCATCGACCATCACTTTCCTCTTCAACTTTTCCACCTCCAATGATCTAAATGCATGTAGTAAATAAGAAAACCATATTATGCTAAATACTACTACCTCCATCCCAAAGCGTAAGGCTTATATTATTTTTAGAAGCTCAAACTATGTCAAGGTAAACTAAGATTTTACCAAAAATCATTATCATGCAAAATACAAAATTAATATCAATACATAGACAACGATTTTTTTTGGTATGGTATCTACAAAATATTATATTAGTTGATAGATTGTTCTAAATTTTCGTCAACCTTTACTTGCTTTGACTCTTAAAAAAAGACTTAAGCTTTGTGATGGAGGTAGTACGTACTAGTCGTGAAGAAACTATATCCCTCGTGATGAGAAAGAAATATTTTTTACTACCACTCTTTTGTGGACAAATTTTGAAGTGCATTGCAAAACGAGAAGTACACTCTTTTATGGACAAATTTTAACTCTACACCCATTATTTCAGGATGGAGGGAGTATAACCCAACTTGTTTTTTTCTTCTGGGCACTACACTGCTTTTTCCCTGTGCAATGCTTGGTTCTACCCTTTTTCTCAATGTAATGGTCACTTTAAGTCATTTTTTCCCACACACATTTATTTTGTACTTCTCTACAGTGTTGACCGTGCTACTACTATTTGTGTTAGTGCGCCAAAAACAAAATGTTATTTTTTAAGTGCCAAATTAATCTAGGGCGTTGGTTGTGAATCGGTGAACAAAAAAGAGATAGCCCAAAAGAGGAACACACCAAGGTACAAAAACTAGTATATATGCATGTTTCTATGTACATATATATGACCCTGGGTTTGTAGATAAAAAAACATTCATATATGCGCTTACTATTAATATACATAAGTTTATGCTGATTCTCTTGGTTTAGGTATATATATGGTTAGGCATCACTACTAATTCAGAAAAAAACAAAAATGTAACTCTTCAAGTGAAGTCATTTTAAGTGACCTAACAACTAAAATTCATATATAGGATTTGTATAGGAATTATGTAGGATTTAGATCACATGTGAATTTTCCCCACACTAGTTGTTTGATTCATAGGAACATATCCTATAGGAATCTTGCAGTGCAAATCCTATAAGAATAAAACATTAGGTCATACCTCATGGAAAATTTCCTTTGGCACAATCAAACACAACTCATCTTCCTATATGATTCAACTAGCCATTAAATCTCAATCCTATGTTTTCCATATTTCTATGGTTTTCCCATCCTATGAATCAAAGGAGCCTTAGGGCTTATATCTTTTTTTAGAAAGGCAAACTATGTTAAGATTGGCCAAGTTTTACGAAAAACCTTTAACATGCAAAATACAAAGTTGAGTCATTTCGTTTGAATCGGAGGGAGTACATTTGACGTTATGGTACTATTTGACAGCTGCTTGGCACTGTATTTTTTTTCGAACCAAACTTCCCCCTTCATGAAGCTTTTATTTTAGCTTCAGTGACTTGATACATCCATATATCTAGACAAAGTTGAGTCAATTCATTTGAATCAGAGGGAGTACATTTGACTATATGGGTATTGTTTGACAACTGCTTGGCACTGTCTTCTTTTTTGAACCAAACTGCCCCCTTCACGAAGCTTTTATTTTGGGATAGAGCTTCACTGACTTGATACTTCCAAGTTTCACAGTGACTTGGTGCCACCATCCACCATCCATCTCAGATCCAATGTATGCGATCGACTTAGAATTTAAACTAAATAATTATTATAATTGCTCAGAAATATTTCAAGAACTTCCAGTTAATCGTGCATATTTCGATTTATATTTTGGTGAAGTTTCATTCGATTTGAATCAAAGGTTTGTGAGCAAATATATACTCCCTCCGGTTCATATTAATTGACTCTAATATGGATGTACTAGACACATTTTAGTTCTAGATACATCCATATTGAAGTCAATTAGGGCTCCTTTGATTCAAAGGATTTGCATAGGAATTGTGTAGGATTTGGTTCCTATGGGAAAAATTCCTATACATGTTGTTTGATTCATAGGAACATATCCTATAGGAAAAATTCCTATAGGAATCTTGTAGTGTAATTCCTATAGGAAAAAAGCATTAGCTCATACCTCATGGAAAAATTCCTTTGCTACAATCAAACAAACTTCATCTTCCTATAGGTTTCAAGTAGACATGTCATTCCAATCCTATACCTTTCCTATTCCTATGCTTTTCCTATCCTTTAAATCAAAGGAGCCCTTAATATGAATCAGAGGGAGTATTTAGTTTAAACTAGTGCTCGTATACGTAAAAAGCTCTTTAATCACAAGCTAATCGTCCGAGTGGGATGAAATATTCACAGATTTTAGAACAAGGCATCTACATTTTACTGGATTTTTTTCGTAATTTTTGTTTTTAGGTTCGAAATAAGAGATTAGTTTGGAACGTTGGATCTCAAATGGTTGGTAGATGGTGGCACCAAGTCACAATGAGATTTGGAGACTTCAAGTCACTGCAGCTCTGTCCTTTTATTTTGACAAACTGCAGAGCCGCTGGTGCATCTATGCTTGCGTACGGCCGACGCCGATTCTTAGCAAGGAAGTTCTTCCTATAAGTAGTAGTAGTATCCATACTCCACTCCAAGGCATGTATAAAAAAAAGAACCCATCCCGTTCTCGTTTTCCCGATCACTCTTCTCTGAAGATGGAGGAGGCCCTCTTCTTGTGCCCCCTCTGCCTGCTGCCCTTCAAACCCCCCATATCCAAGGTCGCTCCCTTCCGATTTCATTCTTAGGTTCACCTGTGAGAAATGTCAATGACAACTGATGCCACGTACGTTGTTCCGTGCAGTGCAAGGGCGGTCATATGGGCTGTCGGCGCTGCGTCGGCGAGCTTGCGCCGAACCCGTGCAAGAAGTGCGAGCAGCCGGCGTGGTTGCCGCCGTCGAATCGATCTGGGCCAAGATTGCCGCCGTCGAATCGATCTGGGGCAATGGTCAAGTGCGTCGGCTGCCAGAGCTTGGTCGCCTCCACGGAGTCCTACAAGCACTATATCGCGTGCCCGCATGGTCCGTGCGGCTGCACAGAGGCCATCAATACCGGCTGCAGCTTCACCGGCCCGCCGCGGGAGCTCCTGGTACACCTCCAAGCATCCCACTCCATCCCAGTGTTTACGTTCCAGTATGGCATACCCGCCTGGTGCATAGTTCGTCTTCCGGTACAACCGCGGGGACACCTGTTCATCGGCAGTGGGGAAGAAGACGGTAGCGTGTTCGCCATCACCGTTGGAGCGCTCGGCCCGACCACCATTGTGTCCTGTGTGTGCATCAGGTCGGCCGCGTGCTTGTTTCCGATGTACAAGGCGCAGCTGTTGGTGATTGGTCCGCCGGCGCCGGCGACGGCTGGGACCAGTGACCTCTCGACGGACACCTTGATGGCGGTAATCGAGCCGACGAGCTCCCCGACGCCTAGCTCGATCATGTTGCAGCAGCTCACTTCTTTCCTGGCGGTGCCGCCCCGTTACGCGAAGCAGAATGGAGGGCAGCGTGTGTTGCCTATCTGCGTTTGCATCAACAAGAAGGTTATACAATAATCTTCGTTTAGTCATACTGCAATGTAGTTACTCGAAGATCGGAGGGAGTAGTTTAGTTCGAAGTAGGGTTCGTTCGGATGTATTTTGGACTTGTATAGTAGTAGTACTACTACTCCAGAACTATTACTAGCTAGTTGGAGTGCTAGAATGCAGCTCGGAGTATTATAGTATTTTGGCAGTACTACTAGTTATGTATGTGACTGCAAATTCAAACTAAAATGGACTATTTCTTGCTAATGTTGTTCTTTTGGAGTCATCATTTTTTTCTGAACGTGTTAACTATGCTATTGTCTAAGGATTCGTTTAGATTTCTTTGGTTGAATTCATATTTCGTCTCTTCCTAATTTGGCAAAACTGCACTGTCATGGGCATTCTTACAAGGTCGCTGAAGTTTCAAAGTTTCTTAATGTATATTGCGTAGGGTGTACCCCCTTAACATGGATCTGTTGCATTTTTGGGTTGTATTTTTTTTGGCAATTTTCAGGACCATAAAATAGCACGCCTTCAGTTGAAATTTGAATTAGTGGCCGATACTAGCATGGAGTAGTGAAGTTTTTTTGTACTCCCTCGGTCCCACCAAAAGTGTCTCACCTTTGTTAAAATTTAGATGGATAGATGTATTTTTTTTACAAAGTTGAGACAACTTTGGTGGGACGGAGCCACGGAGTCGTAGTTGATGGCGAGAAGGTTGATGCCTTGCTAGGTTGGTGTACGTTGCAAAAAGAACAAGGTTGGTGTGTATTTGTTTTATTTGTTCACCATAATACTGACATGGCCATCGATTTGATTAGACAACACAAGCCTGGGATGTTTCACTTATTTATTGTAGGAAGCACGATTAATGTTCTGTAATGATGGGGCTACTCCTATAGTCCGTCTGCTCGGCTCCTACTCGGGTGTCGGGTCACATTCACACTCTCCTCTTTTTTTGAACACATTCACACTCTCCTCTTTTTTTGAACACATTCACACTCTCCTCGAAACTGCAGTAGGCAGTATATGAGCGTCTCGGTTCACCTCCGTCGTCTATCCCCACTCCGCCCATCTTCCATAGCACGCGCCTGCGTTTCGCATCCTATCCAGCAGTGCCCAGTTTGAGAGCCTCTGTTCTCCAACTCAAACCCCCACCTGCCGCCATTGATCGCCATCTCTCTCCCAAAGTTCGAATCAGTAGATCGCCCAAGAAAATACCAACCCCATTGTACCACCTGCCTCATTGTGATGGCGAAATCGAGCAGGGTCTGTGGATCTGGGCTGTTTCACAAGGTGTTTACGGAAGGCCCCCTTGAAGTGCTCATCAGCCAGTGCGACGCCATCACCGCCGCGTCCCTAGTCGGTTCCTCCAAAAGTATTCTTCAGTCAGCCAAATACAGTGCCACTCTGCCTGCTTCTCAGCCGTTTGGCCTTCCGTGTGTTCTCTGTTGTGACCCGGCGGATAAACCATGGGCGGTGTTCAAGGAGGATTTGCCGGTGCACAGCAAGTGCAAACTACTGCCGCTGGACAGGTTCTCCTATGATGGCCTAATGCCACACGGTAAGGATGAGGAGCGGGCAGGCGCCAATGGAGATTGGATCGCCATGGTTGGCCCCGAAGGCAAGTGGAACCTCCTCAATGTGTACACTCATCGCAAGATTAAGCTTCCATCTTTGAGGAACAAGTTGGAAACCACACACAATCCACTTATATTCGAGTATCAGCGTTCTGCTATTCAACTGCAGAAGATAGCTATTTGCCAAGTTCCTACAGCTGCTAGGGGGTATCAAGATTTCTCCCTTGTCGCAATCTTCGACTTTGCAATTGCCTACCTCCATGGCGAATATCCTCGTGAATGGATATTTCTTGAAAACCAGTTTCAGTACGGCGCCATATACTGCGATGCAATTATACATAACGGACTTGTGTTCGCCGTTACTGAGCTTGGAAATGTTTATGCATGGGATCCTAATCAATTTGGTAACATTTCCTCCCTATCTTTTTTATATACGTAACTTATATAGTATTTCACCTCTTATTTGTTGAACTGTCTTGGCATCTTTTGGCTTAAAGGAATTCCATAGGCGCACACCATAACCCTCTTGTGGTATGGACATATATAGAATTTAACATCTATAGGAATTTTAGTATGGTCTAATGTGCATGTTGTTCCTTAGGAAAAAGGCCCCCTAGTAATTAAGTTTCTTTATTATTACTCCCTAGAAAATTTAAGGTAGAGTAGAAATAGAATCAATAAAGGTGCCATGCAATATTGATAAAGACTTTCATTTGTTTATATTCAAACCATCTAAAATTTGGACCAATATTTTCGGGAACATGTTTTAAATCCACATGAAGTTTTACCAAGATGTTCGAAATATATTTCAAACCATCTTATGTTCGACCATGATTTTATAAAGTACTAGTATTGGCATCCCAATATCAAATCAATATCACTAGTAGATAAATCATGAAATATATTTTCATGTGACGTGTTCTTTCCTTTTTCAAGGTCCTATAGTGCTCCCTGCTCCATTCATTCCGTGGACGGCTGGATTTGATGACGATGATGATTTTGACTCTAATAGTCGTACGTGGTGGCTGGCAAGATCTCAAGATCGTTCTAGACTTCTCCTGGTCTATGCACGTGGCGTAATGGATTTTGACGCTGACGGTGCTCCAACTCATTATGATAGTACCCCTTCTGTCCATTGCGGTCGCGCTGTTCACAGCTATTCGGGGTATACCTGCATTGTATTCTCGAATGACACTAGTCGGTTACTTCCAGCCAACCCGTGGGAAAGGGTTACTAATCTTGGAGACTATTCTATGTTCCTTGGGTTGAACTATCCGATTTTCATGCCAGTGGGTGGTGCAACATTTCCCCCAGGATATTTGACAAGAAGAAACTGCATCTACACCACGCCTCAGGCCATTGGCTCTCAGTTTGACACATCACATCAAGAAATTTTCCGCTTCAGTCTAAATGGCGAAGACCACCAAAGCATATCTTTCTCAAGCAGCGGTCCAGGGGCCAACTGGCATACGGGGTTTTGGTTCATCCCAAGCTACACCAACGCGCTGGACTGGAACAAAGACAATCAGAGTTAGGGATATTTATGTAATAGTAGGATCATACTACTAGCTAGCTCAGTTGGTCTTGACTCCTATTTAACTATTTATAGCTAATGTACTTAGGTGATAAATTTATGCTATTTGCATGAACCCAGGCGCTTCTTTTAATTTGATCAAATACGGTCTATACACATGCATGGTTGTTTGGCTGTTTCAGTGTCCCTAGAGGCATACATATATACTGTTATTTAGCAATCTTTATTACAGTACAAAGGTCTTAACCTCATGGTTCACAGAAAGTATAAACGTAGATCAACCATCTAAACATAGAAGACATTCTAGTGTATGATTCTTACATATACACATCAACATCCTATCAGAAAATCTTAATGTGAATTGTACTGGCTGTACAAACCCGTGCATCATTCTCTAGCCGGTTGCACCCAAAAACCAAATCGTGGTACTTCATAGTTGACTGTATGTAGGACAACATACAGATCCAATGCGAAGCCATGGGTATCACCTGCATGACAGAACCATATTTCACATGGTTGGAGGTACTCTATATGGCATTTAAAATCATTCCTTGTCTTTCATATGGTCCTAAAAATAGTACAGTTGGATTTGTGGGTTTTAATTTTTTATTAACACACTCAATTGATTGCCCAAACATTGATTAATAATATTATTAAGGGGTGTGATGTTGAAAGCCATAAGAACAATGTGCCAAACAATCTTTGCTAGCGGACGGTAAATGTATACCCATCAGAAATAATCAGCAGACGTGCATGTTTCTTTGGTCAGAATAACTGCTGCACCATCTTAAAAGTAAATGGCATGACCATTTATTTGATTTGATAGCGTGCAGCTAGATGGCGTACATTACTATCTCTACTTCCTTGGGTCGCCCAAATCTGGAGTACTAAAAGCAAATCCTGGTGATTCATTTGACAAGACAACACAGATGCGACCAAATTTCTCCGTCCATATTATTATAATAATCTGGAGTGCGTTGCCTCGTTGCCTTCCAAGAGAAGCTGCATTCCTTGCCAAAAAAGAGAGAGAGGCTGTATTTATAACTATCTCACCGGCCGCCACTAGTACAAACCATCACTCCCTCTCCACCTCCACCTCCATCTCTTCCCTAGTAGCTCCACCTCCATATCGGCGACGGACCACAATCGCGCGGCTTCGACTTCATCTTCGACGGCGGCGGCGACAGAGGCGTGAGGCACCTTCTCCGCGGCGCATCACTCATCCTCGTCCCGCGGCAACAATGGCTGTATGTGAAATCACCATACCCTTTTGTATGGTAGAGATGATGATGTGCGGATAAAATTTTATTGGCGGTTGCTCATCCTTGTTTGAATATTTGGTGTAGATTCACATCTAGGGCAGGGTGTCAAGCGGGGTGGGTAGCGGGCTAGCTAGTTTCAGTGCGAGTGCTTTAAATCTGCTCTAATCTCAACCACTATTTGCTCTAATTTTCTGCTTTGCGGGACGATTCGCGGACGCCGCTTGCAACCCTAATCTAGGGTATTGATCCTAGTTTAGTAGACTACTAGGATTTACATGCCAATTTGTTTTTAGACTAGATCCGGATATTTGTCAATACTACTACGTACTTCTTCCGTTCGTATTTAATTGACTCTAGTTGAAAGCATCGACAGTTCATTTTCTTCTCTCCCTCTCGTCGACTAATTAAAACCGAACAGAGGGAGTATTAGGAATCCATGTGCATCCGTACTACCAGTAAGGTATTGCGTTGTTGCAGAGGCTCAGTGTAATCAATATCTTTCGATATTAATATACTCACTTTATCAGAAAATAAATTAGTAATCCATGTTCAAACTTGCTAGTTTGATCGACGTTTGATGATGATTTGTGAGGCCATGTATGGGCCTAGTTTGTTTTGCCTGGTGGTCAGTAGGCTGATGATTTATTTTTTTGCTTGGTCGATCTGTGGTCGTTCCATGGCCACTGCTGATTAAGCATTACTAGAATCAACAATTTTTTGCTTGTCTGGTGATTGGAAGTGTATGCGCTAGCACCATCGCACGATGATTAGTCTTAATGGAGATGCAGATGTCGATCAAGAGGGAGAAACATATCTTGATCATGCATTTCTCACGAGATTACTTGGTGATTGGAAGTAGAATCCACAATTTGTTGTGCAAACTTCTCAACATATGCATATATTCAATGAATTGGCTTTATGTGATCAATAGTACTTCTTATTGCAGATGGATGGAGGGGAAAGAGCGAAAAAACCGATACTTAGTGAGATGACTTCTCATTCTTTGACTTCTGATATCCCAGATAACAAGGTAAATATATAGAACGACGATTCGTAGGTGATAAAAGCAGAATCCACAATTTGCCGTGCAAACTTCTCAACATATGCATATATTTGATTAATTAGTTTTATGTGATCAATAGTATTACTTATTCCAGATGGACGTAGGGGAAGGAACGAAAAAGCGGATGCTATGTGAAATGACTTCTAAATCTGTGTGTTCTGATATCCCAGATGACAAGGTAAACATATGGACCGACGCTTGTTTTGCCGCTGCCCCTGTTAGATGGCTAGATGCTCTGGTCTAATTTCTGTTCATGTGCTTATTATTGCAGAAACATAGAGTTGAAGAAAACTCTATATTGTCTGATGACAAAGGTGAAATGGCATGCCAGTCTTTTAAACCTCCGACGCCACCTTGTTTACTGTCTATGGAGACTGATGCAGCTGGACCTGGTACTGATGAGCCTATACCTGGCATCATCGTGTCACATGAAGAAGGTTGTGGATTGGGTTTACCCCCTGCTGTAGAAACTGGTGGTGCAGCTGGAGCTGCTAGTGTAGAGCCTCTAGTGAACGGTGTCGTGCCACGGGAATTCTCTGAACTGGAGCAAAACGGTTTACCTATTGTCAAGACCGATATAACTGGTGCTGATGCTGGAGTTGCTACTGATGATCCTGCACCTGAAGTATGTTTTGCATTGTTAAAACCCGTCCTGCCCAGAGTACTGACTGGTGGTGGACCTGGAGCTGGTAGGGTAGAGCCTCTAACTGAAGTGGATATTGGTGGTTTACCCTCTGGTATTGTAGAGATTTCAGCAAGCGGTCCTGTCCGAGAACATATCTGGTCCTACTATCCCTTTAGGTTCTACCGTGCTACCGACTCCTATGAACCGGAGCATGTACCTGATGTGCCTTCTGTTGAACCTGACGCACCTGTAAGTAGTGGTGATGATCAAGAAGGATCTGCATCTGATGATCCTGCACCCGAAGTTGCCACGCCACCCGAAGGAGGTTTTGTATTGGTAGAACCCGTCATGACTATGCCCACAGTACTGACTGGTGGTGGACCTGGAGCTGGTATGGTAGAGCCTCTAGCGAAAGGTGTCGTGCCACGAGAATCCTCTGAAGTGGATATTGGTGGTTTACCCTCTGTAGATACTGGTGGTCTACCTGGAGCTGGTATTGTAGAGATTTCAGCAAACAGTGCTGTCCCACCCAACTCCTATGAACTTGAGCATGTACCTGATGTGCCTTCTGTAGAACCTGATGCACCTGTAAGTAGTGGTGATGATTCCGCTGAATCTGATCAAGAAGGATCTGCATCTCGAGGACAAGATGTCAGCTGTCATTCACCTGAACCCGAGCTGAAGTCAGCAACGGTAGCTTATATGGCACGGACTGTCCTTCAAGCTCTAAAGATCCAGTTGGGTGGTTCACAGGACCAGCTACTCCAAGCCATTGTCACTACAAAAGACCAGCCAGCATGCTTCGTTATCTCCTGCATACTGTTTGACAAGCTGAAGCACTGCAACTGGCGCATTGTTCAATCCCATCAGCATGGAGAGAGGAGCTATGTTTATGTCAAGATGATTCATGCTGATTTGGTAAGGTTCCATGATAAGATGTATGGGTGGGGTGAGGCAAGAGCCACATTTTGCAGCATTCACACAGTCTTCGCTCTTGAGCCAGACCCCATGGATGCTTACCCAGTGGTGCAGCTGTCCTGACTTGATATATGTTTTATGATCAGTATGCTGCTGTCGTGGAACTGTGATGTCGAGCTACCTTTCTTATGGTTTCTAGGCTTTTGGTTTCAACATGTATTATGGAGCTTACCTTAGGACTTTCGCATGCGTTTGGCTGTTGACCTGTAATGTTTGTGGTTGGTTGTCTAATCTACTTGGCACAATCACATTGCAAAGGCAAATGTTCCTTTTCTCTTTAATTGTTATTATGACTTATGTGTTATAACCAGGCAAGAATATGCAATCTTGGTTCTCTGACCGATATATATGTACATACAACTTTTGTTCACATAATAACACTTACACGGGAAAAGAGTAGCTTTCTCTGTTGGACAAACACCAAACCACAAAAGGGTAACAACACAATATCCAAACTAGGTACGGCACCTGTTGAGCATACATGACTTTTGTCGTAAAATCACGTTAACCAACACTAGCAGCATCTTGTTCTTTGCAAGGTGCTATGCTTATCAGTCTAATCCCAATACACAACCTACTTCAGGTGGCACGATGATGTCAGGTGCAGGTTCACCAGTACCAACTCTCTTGCATCAGTCTCCATTGAAGGTACGCCACTGCTGCAGTAGACACCATTAGCAATGCAACCTGAAGGTGTTCTTATCCTCATATCAGGATCACATAATACAGGTGTCAAGCTTCATGCACTAGCCAACACAATGAAAAGTCCGAACTAGGATAGCTAGGAAAAAAACATGAAGATCTTTTTTTCGAATCCCACGCTGAACATCTTTTTTTTAACTAATTAGGTAAGCTCCTGCTGACAAACATATTACAGCAACTCCAGCAGTGGCTCTATATTTAGGCGCTGTGGGCTGAATGGCTGATGCTGCGCATGGAGCCGGCAATAGCTTCACCGGAAGCTGCAAACTGTGGCGGCCAAATGCAGGGCTGAAACAGCGTATTTTCAGAGGCGCTATAAATGCAGCGCCAAAAACAGAATATAATGAAAAATAGAGTGCAGTAAAACAGAAGATCAAACAAAGACTAGAAATAGACATAAAATAGGATAAAATTAGCTTGATAGATACTCCGTAGTTCATATTTGTACAAAGTAGTGCGATAAAACTAAACTAAAACTCGACATCTGACGAGTCCGGTGTCGTGCCCGACACCGGATCCGACGAGAAGAGGTCAATCCAACGGGGGTCGTCCTCGCCAATGGTGGTCGGCCCGGCGAGCTGCGCTTCGATGAAGGCCCGCTTCGTCGCCTTCTCCGCCCTCCGTCGTGCGCGGTCCTCCTTCTTCGCTGCCCGCCTCGTCGCCTTCTCCGCCCTCCGTCTGCGGAAGTGCTCGTTCTCGGCGGCAACGTCCTCGGGGAAGCGGGCCGCCCACTCGCGCGCCGCGCGCTCGTCCCGCTCGGCGATGCGCAAACGGCGCTCCGTCTCGCGGCGGCGGTGCTGTTCCTCCTGTCTAACGATGTACGGCGGCGGCGCGAGATCCTCGGCCTGCTGGCGCGTCCACACGTCATGGAAATTCATCGACGATCGCGGGCGCCCGAGCCGCCACGCCACGGCGTCGTACGCGCGCGCGGCCTCGTGCGCGGTCTCGTAGGTGCCGAGGCCGATGCGCTCGCCGCCGTCACGTATCTCCGCGTAATACGTACCTTTGGGGCGCGCGCGGACGCCGCGGTACCCCGTGCCCGAGACGCGGCAGTACCGCGAGCTCGACGCGAGACGAGGCATGGCGGCGGCGGCGGAAGCGGAGCCGCGGCGGCGATATTAGGCGCAGATGGGCAAATTTCAGCAACCCGTGTCCATCTTTTTTTTTGGCAGGATTACGCCATGTACCACCTTCCAATTAGAAAATAGTACTGTTCAGCATTCCCCTGTTGGGCCCAATATTTCACTTTGGGTTGCCAACGGCCATCTACATGGTAATTGCTCTCGGCCTACTTGCTCCGGCCGTCGAAGCCCAATAACTACAAATGGGCCTTTCTGCTCATGCAATTTCGGCCCTTTTCTAATGAAACACAGATCCTATGATTGGCAAAAAAAAAAATACACGGAGATTCTACATAAAAGTTGTTTTTATTTATTTTGAATTATAGGGTTCCAATTTTTGAAACTGCTCATGCCCAATATGAAAATCCTTGATCGCTCCATACCCACATGGATAACGGTATTTTTAAAAATTCATAAAGTGGATTTGAAATTTAAAACATATCCTAATAATTCCTTGATTTAATCTATCAACTTGCAAGATCTTGGAGCCAAAGAGCTTGTATTAGTCTGCGAAAATAATACTGATAAACCTGTCGTTAACAAGAAATGAAGGTTTATCGTTCAGAGAGGATGCCATGTGGGACCCATGAGACAGTACCGTCCTCAACGTTTCAAAGAAAAAGGCAAGTAGCCCGAAAATAGGGGTAAAAAATAAATCCTACAAAGGAAACATTTATTGTTCATAGAGGCTGACATGTGGGACCGATCTGCCAGCTGCATCCTCATCATTTCGAAGTCGGCAGGGATCAGAAGAAAAAGGCAAATAGCCAGAAATTAGGGGTCAAAAATAAATCCAAAAAGGAAACTTATATTCTTCATAGAGGATGACATGTGGGACCGACCTGCCAGCAGCGTCCTCATCGTTTCAAAGGCCGCAGGGGATCAAAAGAAAAAGGCAAATAGCCAGAAATTAGGGGTAAAAAAAATACAACAAAGGAAAGGTTTATTGTTCATAGAGGCTGACTTGTGGGACTCATGAGCCAGCGGCGACCTGAATTTCAAAGGCGGCATATGATCGAAAAGAAAAAGGCAAGTTAGCAAAAATCAGTGGGTAAAAAAAATCTAAGAAATGAAACTTTATTGTACAGTCCCATGAGCCAGCACCTTACTCAACGTTTCAGTGGCGGCATGAGATAGAAAGAAAAAGGAAAGTGACCAAATATCAGGAGCAAAAAATAATCCAAGAAAAGAAACTTTTATTGTACATAGATGATGACATATGGGTCCCACTTATACAAGCTCTTTCGCTCCAAGATCTTGCAAGTTGATTGTACATAGAGGATGACATGCGGGCCCCTTGTGTCAGCATCTTACTCAACGTTTCCAAGGCGGCAGGGGATCAAAAGAAAAAAGGAAGTAGCCAGAAATTAGCGGTAAACAATAACTCCAAGGAAGGAAACTTTTATTGTTCATAGAGTATGACATGCGGGACCCATGCGCTAGCAGCTTCCTCAACGTTTCAAAGGGGGCATGAGATCGAAAGAAAAAGACAAGTGACCAAATATCAGGAGCCAAAAATAATCCAAGAAAAGAAACTTTATTGTACATAAAAGATGACATGCGGGTCCCATTTTGCAGCAGCGGTGTCAACGTTTCAAATGCGGCTTGAGATCAAAAGAAAAAGAGTAGCCAGAAATTAGGGGTAAAAAAACTCCCAGAAAAGAAAGTTGATTGTACATAGAGGATGGCATGCGGGTCCCATGACCCAGCACCTTACTCAACGTTTCAGAGGCGGCATGAGATCGAAAGAAAAAGGAAAGAGACCAAATACCAGGAGCAAAAAATAATCCAAGAAAAAGAAACTTTTATTGTACATAGAGGATGACATATGGGTCCCACTTATACAAGCTCTTCCGCCCCAAGATCTTGCAAGTTGATTGTACATAGAGGATGACATGCGGGCCCCTTGTGTCAGCAGCTTAATCAATGTTTCCAAGGCGGCAGGGGATCAAAAGAAAAAGGAAACAGCCAAAAATAAGAGGGTGAAAAAATCCAAGAAAAGAAACTTTTATAGTATCGAGGATGACATGTGGGTCCCATGAGCCAGCAGCTTCTCAACGTTTCAGAGGCTGCATGAGATCGAAAGAAAAAGGCAAGTGACCAAAAATAAGGGGGTAAAAAAAATCCAAGAAAAGAGACTTGATTGTACATAGAGGATGACATGCGGGTCCCACCAGTCAGCAGCTTACTAACGTTTCCAAGGCGGCAGGGGATGAAAAGAAAAAGGAAATAGCCAAAGATCAGAGGGTGAAAAAAATCAAAGAAAAGAAACTTTTATAGTACATAGAGGATGACATGTGGGTCCCATGGGCCAGCAGGTTCCTCAACGTTTTCAAGGGCGGCATGAGATCGAAAGAAAAAGGCAAGTGACCAAAAATCAGAGGGTGAAAAATAATCCAAAAAAAGAAACTTTTATTGTACATAGAGGATGACATGCTGTCCCAACGTTTCAAATGCGGTTTGAGATCAAAAGAAAAAGAAAGTAGCCAGAAATTAGGGGGTAAAAAAACTCCAAGAAAAGAAAATTGATTGTACATAGAGGATGACATGCGGGTCCCACGAGTTTGCAGCTTACTCAACGTTTCCAAGGCGGCAGGGGATCAAAAGAAAAAGGAAATAGCCAAAAATCAGAGAGTGAAAAAAAACCCAAGAAAATAAACTTTTGTAGTACATAGAGGATGACATGCGGGTCCCATGAGCCAGCAGGTTCCTCAACGTTTCAAACGTGGCATGGGATCGAAGGAAAAAGGCAAGTGACCAAATATCAGGAGCCAAAAATAATCCAAGAAAAGAAACTTTATTGTACATAGAGGATGACATGCGGGTCCCATTTTGCAGCAGCGGTCCCAACGTTTCAAATGCGGCTTGAGATCAAAAGAAAAAGAAAGTAGCCAGAAATTAGGGGGTCAAAAAAACTCCAAGAAAGGAAAGCTTTATCGTTCATACAGGCTGACATGTGGGACCTATGAGCCAGCAGCTTACTGAACGTTTCAAAGGCGGCAGGGGATCAAAAGAAAAAGGAAATAGCCAAAAATCAGAGGGTGAAAAAAAATCCAAGAAATCAAACTTTTATTGTACATAGAGGATGACATGCGGGTCCCATGAGCCAGCAGATTCCTCAACGTTTCAAACGTGGCATGAGATCGAAAGAAAAAGGCAAGTGACCAAATATCAGGAGCCAAAAATAATCCAAGAAAAGAAACTTTATTGTACATAGAGGATGACATGCGGGTCCCATTTTGCAGCAGCGGTCTGAACGTTTCCAAGGCGGCACAGGACCAAAAGAAAAATGAAGTAGCCAGAAATCAGGGGGTGAAAAAAATCCAAGAAAAGAAAGATTTCAATTGGGCTACATCTAGACATCTGGGCCTTCGAACTATCCTTCTGGGCCTTTGGACACGTACAATTTCAGCCCACTCCAGAACATGATAGTTCGGATTTTTCTCAAAAAAAAAAACAGGAAAGTCCTATGCTTCGCCAAAACAAAAAACAAGGAGATTCAAGATATATGTTGTAAAAATAAAGATTTAATTTATCCGTTTGCAATAGCTCAGAGCGCAATACACTGTTTATTGTCTGCAAAATAATCAAGATATCACATGTTTCTTGTACGGGGAGGCTGACATCGTGGACCCATGAGCCAGCAGCGTCGTTTTAAAGGCGGCAGGGGATGGAAAGAAAAAATAAACCAAAAATCTGTTGGTAAAAAATCCAAGAAAAGAAACATTTTCGTTCTGAGAGGATGACATGCGGGACCCATGAGGCAGCAGCGTCCTCAGCGCTTATTGTTCATAGAGGCTGACATGTGGGACCCGTGAGCCAGCAGCGTCCTCAACGTTTTAAAGGCGGCAGGATATCGAAAGAAAAAATAAGCCAAAAATCATTTGGTAAACAATATCCAAGAAAAGAAACATTTACCGTTCTGAGAGGATGACATGCGGGACCCATGAGGCAGCAGCATCCTCAACGATTCCAAGGCGGCAGGGGATCAAAGAAAAAAAAGGAAATATCCAGAAATTAATTAGGGGTTCAAAAAAATCCATCAAAGGAAACTTTTATTGTTCATAGAGGATGACTTGTGGGACCGACCTGCCAACAGCGTCCTCATCGTTTCAAAGGGGGCAGGAGATCAAAAGAAAAAGGCAAATAGCCAGAAATTAGGGGTAAAAAATAACTCCAAGAAAGGAAACTTTTATTGTTCGTAGAGGATGACATGCGGGACCCATGAGCCAGCAGCTTACTCAACGTTTCAAAGGCGGCATGAGATCGAAAGAAAAAGGCAAGTGACAAAATATCAGGAGCCAAAGATAATCCAAGAAAAGAAACTTTATTGTACGTAGAGGATGACATGCGGGTCCCATTTAGCAAAAAGAAAGTCAGCGTTTCAAATGCGGCTTGAGATCCAAAAAAAGAAAGTTGATTGTACATAGAGGATGACATGCGGGTCCCATGAGTCAGCAGCTTACCAACGTTTCCAAGGCGGCAGGGGATCAAAAGAAAAAGGAAATAGCCAAAAATCAGAGGGTGAAAAAAATAAAGAAAATAAACTTTTATAGTACATAGAGGATGACATGCGGGTCCCATGAGCCAGCAGGTTCCTCAACGTTTCAAACTTGGCATGAGATCGAAAGAAAAAGGCAAGTGACCAAATATGAGGAGCCAAAAATAATTCAAGAAAAGAAAGTTTTATAGTACATAGAGGATGACATGCGGGTCCCATTTAGCAGCAGCGTATCACCGTTTGAGAGGCGGCAGGGGATCGAAAGAAAAAGGTAAGTGACCAAATATGAGGTGCCAAAAATAATCCAGGAAAAGAAAGTTTTATAGTACATAGAGGATGACATGCGGGTCCCAGTTAGCAGCAGCGGTATCACCGTTTGAGGCGGCAGGTGATCGAAAGAAAAAGTCAAGTGAAAAAATATGAGGTGCCAAAAAAATCCAAGAAAAGAAAGTTTTATAGTACATAGAGTATGACATGCGGGTCCCATTTAGCAGCAGCGGTATCACCGTTTGAGAGGCAGCAGGTGATCGAAAGAAAAAGGCAAGTGAAAAAATATCAGGAGCCAAAATAATTCAAGAAAAGAAAGTTTTATAGTACATAGAGGATGACATGCGGGTCCCATTTAGCAGCAGCGGTATCACCGTTTGAGAGGCGGCAGGGGATCGAAAGAAAAAGGCAAGTGACCAAATTTGAGGTGCCAAAAATAATCCAGAAAAGAAAGTTTTATAGTACATAGAGGATGACATGCGGGTCCCAGTTAGCAGCAGCGGTATCACCGTTTGAGAGGCGGCAGGGGATCGAAAGAAAAAGGCAAGTGACCAAATTTGAGGTGCCAAAAATAATCCAGAAAAGAAAGTTTTATAGTACATAGAGGATGACATGCGGGTCCCATTAGCAGCAGCGGTATCACCGTTTGAGAGGCGGCAGGGGATCGAAAGAAAAGGCAAGTGACCAAATTTGAGGTGCCAAAAATAATCCATGAAAAGAAAGTTTTATAGTACATAGAGGATGACATGCGGGTCCCATTTAGCAGCAGCTCACCGTTTGAGAGGCGGCGGGGATCGAAAGAAAAAGGCAAGTGACCAAATTTGAGGTGCCAAAAAAACTCCAAGAAAAGAAAGTTGATTGCACATAGAGGATGACATGCGGGTCCCATTTAGCAGCAGCGGTCTCAACGTTTCCAAGGCGGCAAGGGATCAAAAGAAAAAGGAAGTAGCCAGAAATCAGGGGGTCAAAAAAATCCAAGAATAGAAAGAATTTTGGTTCATAGAGGATGACATGCGGGACCCATGATCCTGCATCGTAAACGGCTCGTTGAACGAGATGGCGCGATGTAGAAAAAAAACAATGCCAGAGAGGCTGCCATCTGGGCCCTACATCCCTCGGCGGTGCGGATTTGCGTTGACTCGGCCGGCGAACCCGAGATTTCGAGATGCACCACGTCCCGGGCCACCATACGCCACGTTTTGGCCGCTTTCGTCGGGCTAGGTGGCCTCAAAAACGAGAAAAAAAAGTTTTGACATGCACCACGGAGGGACCAAAATCGTCGGCCATGGTACACCAGCAACCACGGCGCGACTTCAACTTCGTCGGCCATGGCAACTTTTCTTGTAGTGTGCCTTTTATTTCGCATTGCCTCTTTTGCTATGTTGGATTCATTTCTTTGATCCATTAATGTCCAGTAGCATTATGCAATGTCCAGAAGTGAAAATAATGATTGTGTCACCTCTGAATGTGTGAATTATTAATTGTGCACTAACCCTCTAATGAGTTTGCTTGAAGTTTGGTGTGAAGGAAGTTTTCAAGGGTCAAGAGAGGAGAATGATATACTATGATCAAGAGGAGTGAAAGCTCTAAGCTTGGGGATGCCCCCTTGGTTCACCCCTGCATATTTTAAGAAGACTCAAGCGTCTAAGCTTGGGGATGCCCAAGGCATCCCCTTCTTCATCGACAACATCATCAGGTTCCTCCCCTGAAACTATATTTTTATTCAATCACATCTTGTGTTCTTTACTTGGAGCGTCGGTTTGTTTTGTTTTTGTTTTGTTTGAATAAAATGGATCCTAGCATTCACTTTGTGGGAGAGAGACACGCTCCGCTGTTGCATATGGACACATGTGTCCTTAGGCTTTACTCATAATGTTCAAGGCGAAGTTTCTTCTTCGTTAAATTGTTATATGGTTGGAATTGGAAAATGCTACATGTAGTAATTCTAAAATGTCTTGGATAATGTGATACTTGGCAATTGTTGTGCTCATGTTTAAGCTCTTGCATCATATGCTTTGCACCCATTAATGAAGAAATACATAGAGCTTGCTAAAATTTGATTTGCATATTTGGTTTCTCTAAGGTCTAGATAATATCTAGTATTGAGTTTTGAACAACAAGGAAGACGGTGTAGAGTCTTATAATGTTTACAATATGTCTTTTATGTGAGTTTTGCTGCACTTGTTCATCCTTGAGTTTGCTTCAAATAACCTTGCTAGCCTAAACCTTGTATCGAGAGGGAATACTTCTCATGCATCCAAAATCCTTGAGCCAACTACTATGCCATTTGTGTCCACCATACCTACCTACTACATGGTATTTCTCCGCCATTCCAAAGTAAATTGCTTGAGTGCTACCTTTAAACAATTCAAAATTTATCACCTCTTATTTGTGTCAATGTTTTATAGCTCATGAGGAAGTATGTGGTGTTTTATCTTTCGATCTTGTCATTTACTTTTGACAGACTTTCACAATGGACTAGTGGCACATCCGCTTATCCAATAATTTTGCAAAAAGAGCTGGCAATGGGGTTCCCAGCCCCAATTAATTAACTTTCATTAATAATTCTCTTCACATGTTTTGCTCTGATTCATCAGTAAGCAACTTAATTTTGCAAATAGACACTCCTCCATGGTATGTGAATGTTGGAAGGCACCCGAGGATTCGGTTAGCCATGGCTTGTGTAAGCAAAAGGTTGGGAGGAGTGTCATCCATAAATAAAGAAAAACTAAACTAAAGTACATGTGTAAACAAAAGAGAAGAGGGATGATCTACCTTGCTGGTAGAGATAACGTCCTTCATGGGAGCCGCTCTTGAAAGTCTGGTTGATGAGGTAGTTAGAGTGCCCACTACCATTCGTTGACAACAACAAACACCTCTCAAAATTTTACTTTTATGCTCTCTTTATGTTTTCAAAACCAAAGCTCTAGCACAAATATAGCAATCGATGCTTTCCTCTTTGAAGGACCATTCTTTTACCTTTATGTTGAGTCAGTTCACCTATTTCTCTCCATCCCAAGAAGCAAACACTTGTGTGAACTGTGCATTGATTCTTACATACTTGCTTATTGCACTTGTTATATTACTTTATGTTGACAATATCCATGAGATATACATGTTATAAGTTGAAAGCAACCGCTGAAACTTAATCTTCCTTTGTGTTGCTTCAATACCTTTACTTTGATTTATTGCTTTATGAGTTAACTCTTATGCAAGACTTATTTATGCTTGTCTTGAAGTACTATTCATGAAAAGTCTTTGTCATATGATTCATTTGTTTACTCATGTCATTACCATTGTTTTGATCGCTGCATTCATTACATATGTTTACAAATAGTATGATCAAGATTATGATGGCATGTCACTTCAGAAATTATCTTTGTTATCGTTTTACCTGCTCGGGACGAGCAGAACTAAGCTTGGGGATGCTGATACGTCTCCAACGTATCGATAATTTCTTATGTTCCATGCTACTTTATTGATGATACCTACATGTTTTATGCACACTTTATGTCATATTCGTGCATTTTTCGGAACTAACCTATTAACAAGATGCCGAAGTAGGTTCTTTTTTGCTGTTTTTGGTTTCAGAAATCCTAGTAACGAAATATTCTCGGAATTGGAGAAATCAACGCCCAGGTTCTATTTTCCGAGGCAGCGAGAGCCGCCAGAGGAGGGCCCTGTGGGCCCAGATGATAGGGTGGCGCGGCCAGGGCTGGGCCCGCGCCACCCTATGGTGTGGTCGCCCCTTCGCCCCTCCGACGCTGCCCTTTCGCCTATATAAAGCCCCGCATCGAAACGGGGGAGCCACGATACGAAAAGTTCCAGAGCCGCCGCCATCGCGAAGCCAAGATCGGGGACAGGAGTCTCTGTTCCGGCACCCTGGGGAAGTGCCCCGGAAGGCTTCTCCATCGACACCGCTGCCATCTCCACCGCCATCTTCATCACGCTGCTGCTCCCATGAGGAGGGAGTAGTTCTCCATCGAGGCTCGGGGCTGTACCGGTAGCTATGTGGTTCATCTCTCTCCTATGTACTTCAATACAATAATCTCATGAGCTGCCTTACATGATTGAGATTCATATGATGATGCTTGTAATCTAGATGTCATTATGCTAGTCAAGTGAGTTTTACTTATGTGATCTCCGGAGACTCCTTGTCCCACGTGTGTAAAGGTGACAGTGTGTGCACCGTGTGGGTCTCTTAGGCTATATTTCACAGAATACTTATTCACTGTTATGAATGGCATAGTGAAGTGCTTATTTATATCTCTTTATGATTGCAATGTGTTTTGTATCACAATTTATCCATGTGCTACTCTAGCAATGTTATTAAAGTAGTTTTATTCCTCCTGCACGATGTAATGGTGACAGTGTGTGCATCCGTGTTAGTACTTGGTTTATGCTATGATCATGATCTCTTGTAGATTGCGAAGTTAACTATTGCTATGATAATATTGATGTGATCTATTCCTCCTACATATGCATGAAGGTGACAGTGTGCATGCTATGCTAGTACTTGGTTTAGTCTTTTGATCTATCTTACACTAAAGGTTACTAGAATATGAGCATTATTGTGGAGCTTGTTAACTCCGGCATTGAGGGTTCGTGTAATCCTACGCAATGTGTTCATCATCCAACAAAAGTGTAGAGTATGCATCTATCTATTCTGTTATGTGATCAATGTTGAGAGTGTCCACTAGTGAAAGTCTAATCCCTAGGCCTTGTTCCTAAATACTGCTATCGCTGCTTGTTACTGTTTTGCTGCGTTACTACTGCTCTTACTGTTTTCTTTGCAAACATCTTCCACTCGATACGTTTAATCCTTTGTTACAGCAAGCCGGTGAGATTGACAACCTCACTGTTTCGTTGGGGCAAAGTACTTTGGTTGTGCAGATTCCACGTTGGCGCAGGAATCCCTGGTGTTGCGCCGCATCACATTTCGCGACCATCAACCTTCAACGTGCTTCTTGGCTCCTACTGGTTCGATTAAACCTTGGTTTCTTTCTGAGGGAAAACTTGCTACTGTGCGCATCATACCTTCCTCTTGGGGTTCCCAACGAACGTGTGAGTTACACGCCATCAGCGCGGCTCAAACTCCTTACTAAGCCACGACAAGAACTAAAAAACGCGCTGAAAATCCAGATCCGCGCGGATAGTCAGACAGCAGGGACAGGTGGCACACACAGCTGTACGAAGAGAATCAAGCTGACGCCAAATAGCAACACTCTGAGTGTAGAACTCATCAATAGTAGAATCACCCTGCTGAAGGGCATGCTCCTGGCGGACCACATACAGATAAAGACCATCACCAGACGGCTAATAGCGCTGACGAAGAAAAGCCCACTTAGCAGCAGCAGTGGGAAGACCCATGAACTCAGCAGCATACTGAGGTAGGACACTGGAGGTGAGAACAGCAGCAGCACGAGAATCCTCATCGATCCACTAAGTGTAGTCTGTCAGATCCAGCCGGTAAATCGCAACAGCAGTAGAGTGGTCCTGGACCTTCCGGTCATAATCAGCCAGAGCAGTATCATCAACACTCTTGACTGCATCGTTATCCGCCTGAGTAACATCAGGGGCAAGGGCAACGGGCGGCGACGCAACATGCACCGTAGGAGCAGCGGGGCGCGGCGGACAGGAGACCTCGCCGGAAAGCACACCCCAAAGACGAAGACCGCGCATGTGGACGCGCATAAAGGCAGCGAAATCAGGATAATTCGCGCCATCAAAGATCACCGGGCAGCGAGGAATCGCAACATAGCACGAAGAGGAAGACATATCTCAGAGATAGATTTTTTTTTTCAGAACAGATCGGCATCAAACCCGATTGGAATTAGTGCGGGACGAGCTCTGATACCATGTTAAGCTTCATGCACTAGCCACTTGAACCAAAAGTCTGAAATGATGGAAAGGGCTAGGCAATCTACTTATACACTTCAACACCCCCTCTCACGTGTGACGGGAGACGAGAAGACAAGTCAACACGTGTAGAGAGGCAAAGAGGCAGTGGGAGGCCGGGACCACACGGCAGGAGGCTGCGGGAAATTTAGAATAAATTGTGAAAGCCAGGATTTGAATTCGAGACTCTGATACCATGTTAGGGTAATATGCTTGTTGTATTACCAGGGGGCCAAAGGCCACAATATATAGTACATGTACAGGTGCAAATATGCAGGAAGCCCCTAACATACGGGGAAACTACAATATACATATATATACATCTAACATCCTAATCAAAGTATAAGACACACGCTATAGCGTATCTGGACAGTCCACGTTAAATTTTTATAATTGTGCTCGCGAAAGTAATTTTACAACCTATTGGCACGAGGGTTCAAGTTATCCTCCTTAAGAAAAGAAGAAACTGCCTTTTGTTTATCATGGTGATGAACGTCAATTTGTTGGTCCTCTTCTGAATGTGAAGGCAATATCACTAATGATGATTATTCTTAATAAATAGTTTGTACTATATGTCGTTGCATGTTGATGTTACACTTCTAAAAACTGGAGAACTATTTTTCTATGTGGTTATGTATGTTTGAATTTGTCACTTTTTGACTGAAATACTTTATTTTTAAGTTATACCTGGATTTTTGTTCAAAATGCTATTTGAAATATAGCATGCTAAAAAAGCGCCCGCGTCGTCCCGCTCGGGCGACTCGGGTGGCGAAACCCTAGCCGCCGGGCTCGGCCGCCCCCCTTCGCCTCCCCTCCCCTCTGCCGCTGCCGGAGCGCTCCGACGGGCAAAGCTCGTGCGGCTGTGGGCGGTGGCGGGGAGCTCATCTCGCGTTGCGGCGTGGGGGTAGGCGCTAGGCGCGGCGTCTTCTGGTCCTCGGCGGCGGGCGCTGCTGGGCTGGCTGGGGTCGGCGCGGCCGGATCTGGTGCGGAAGCCGGGGCGGCGGCCCCGGGAAGTCAGTTCTGCGGCGCTTCCTCGCGCGCGCAGCGAGCTTCTGGCGGCAAGGCAGGCCGCTGCTGGCGGCCACGGGCTGCTCGGCGGTTGTCGGGGGCTGCTGCGGTCGGCCACGGTGGCGCGGCGGCGGGCGTGCTGCTGCGTGCGGCAACGGGTGGTGGCGTGCCGGTGTTGCCCACGACGGGCCGTTTCTGGACCTTGGCGGGCTCAGACGGGGATGCGGTGCTGCTCGTGATGGGTGGAGGTGGAGGAGGTGCCCGGTGCTGGCATGTTCTCTGCCGGAGTTGGGGATGCCGGGGCGGCGGCCCCGGGTGCGCATCTTCGCCTCGCCGTCTGCGGCGTCTAGACTGCGCGTGGGTGGTTGGCGGCCGGGCAGTGCCTCGACGCAACGGTTGCGTGGAGGTCCATAGATCTGGTGGGTGCCTCGGCGCGGTGGTCGCGTGGTGGCTGCCCCCAGTTTTACGGCGTCCCGGCGGTTGTGCCACCTGCAGGCCATGGTAGAGGTGTGCCATGGTGCATGGACGGCGGCGCGGCGGCGCCGCTTCTCTGGTGGTCGGGGTGCTGGCTGGCGCCCCGAGGCGAGCCACGAGTCGACTTGAGGTGTTTTCTCTGCTACTGTGCATGGAGGCCGGAGCGGCGGCTCCGGGACGTGGAGGTTTTTGCTGCTCTGCCCTGGCCGTGCGGGCGGCAGAGCACGACTGCGTGAAGCGTCGTCATAGGGTTGGCTTCGTGTGGTGGCGGCGGGCTGCAATGCAGGCATGTCTTCTTCTTCGCCTTCGTGGATAGGCTTCAACGACTTGGGTTTGGGTGAACTCCGCGCGAAAGCACTGCATCCACTTCAGTTGGTGCCGGCGATGTCGGCGTCCTCGGACGTCACTCCCCTCGTTGGAGGCATTGTCGAGGAGCTCCTTCACCTCCCCTGTCGTGTGAAGTCTCAGACTTTCGCTAGAGCGGGCATCGACGGTGCCATCGTCGTCTCCCCCTTGGGGGCGGTGCCTTGGAGTTCTGGTACTCCGCTGGGCAAGGTTTGGCATGTTTTGCATGGCAGCAGCTTCGTCGGCTAGGTGGGTGCGCGGTCTCGAGACCGGTGTGGACGTCGGAGCGGCGGCTCCAGTGCTATGGGTCTTTGAGTGTCGTCTCTTCTTGCTTGGGCTGAAGTGTCGTCGGCTCGTAGCGTGCGCGGCCCCGGGGCCGGTGTGTTGTGTTTGGGCTGTCTCTTTTCGGTTCTCGCTAGTGTGCGCGGTCTCGGGTCCGGTGTGGACGTCGGAGCGGCGGCTCCGGGAGATTCTGTTTTGAGTGTTGCCACTTCTTGGTAGGGCGGGAGTGTTGTCGGCTCGTGTGGTGCGTGGCCTCCGGGTCGGTGTGTGGTGTTTGGGTTGTATGGTTTTCGGCCAGTTTCCCTTATAAACTGACCAAATTTCCCTCTTCTTAATGAATAGGTAGTGCTCCTGCCGGTTGCTCCAAAAAAATATAGCATGCTATTAGGGGAAATACAGATTGGCTCTCGGGTGCCACACACCCCTATACTTGGAAAAATAAAATAATATATTAAAAAAGTTCAAAAAAATTCAAACTTTTTTGGGAATCAAAGATGATCAGGTATTGTACTTGAAACAAAATATTTCCCTAGGAAATCACTTTTATTGTATCCTGGGTAAAAAAACAAACTCGAAACACCCCATGACCAGGTACTATTCACTTTATATTCGTCATAATTTTGTCTTTTTTGCCCTGGAGACCATAGGAATCATTTCGTTTCCAAACATTTTTTTACGAGTACAAACTTGATCATCCTTGGTTTTCAGAAAGATTCAATTTTTTTAACTTATTTAAATTACTTTAATTTTTTTGGTCTATGGGGGTGCGTTGCACCCGAGAGCCAAAAATCCGCTTCCATGCTATTAGGGCATCTCCAGCGGCGCGACGCATTTTGGACGCCCAAATTGTCCGCTGGCGTCCGTTTGCGTCGCCTGTCGGACGCCAAAATGACCGCGAGGGGCCAAATGTCCGTTTGCGTCGGGGGCTACCTCCAGCGAGCTGACGCATTTTGGACATGCAAGTTTTTTTTGGTGCTACTTCTTTTCAATTTTATTGAATGATCAAGTTTTAAACGCGAAAAAGTTGTACTCAATGATGTCATGTTGGTCCAATCGAATAGATTATAGCCTAAACAATTAACCGGATACTTCAATCGACTAGATTCAAACATATTTAACAAAGAAGAAATTTAAAAACATATAAACTAAAACTATTTTTGGCCTTCTTGTTAGAAGGCCCTGCTCTCGTCCTGCGCCTCTTGCTTGTCACCTCCTCGTCGGAGGGAGGACGACGCGCCCGTCGAGGAGTTGAAACTGGAAGAAATGGTGTCTTCGTCGTCGTGTGATTAACGGACGACGACCGCGCCCGCCAGCGTCCTGGACTTCTTCTTTGCTGCCGCCTTGTCGTCCGCCGCCTCCTGCGCCTCCAACCGGGCGAACTTGCTGTCGTGTCCTCCTCCTCCTGGCCCTCCTCCTCGTCCTCGGCGTCGCTGGCAGCGCCGCCTCCGTCCTCCTCCTGGCCTTCGCTGCCATTGCCGCCTCCGTCCTCGTCGTCCTCACTCGGCGTGGAGGCAGGGTCGCTGGCCGTGGAGCCCGGATCGCTTGGCGTCGCAGGGGATTCCCACCAATGCAGAAATCTGGGCGACTTGCCTCGCTCTCCGAGTCGGACGGCAGCGTGTAGTCGCTCATGGCGTGCCGGTGTTGGAGAAGAAGAAGAAGAGGAAGAAGAAGGAGGCGGTTGAACTTGAATTACCGTACATGCGGGGGTTATAATGTGCATGGATTAACGGCAGCGCATATAACGAAGAGGCCGGCGGTTGCTCTTCCGCGGCGGTTCGGCGCTCCATTGCGGTGGTTGCCACACCGGCGCGCGTTGTGAATTCGAGCCGATCGAACTAGGTCGCCGCCATGAGGGCCCGTGGGGAAGCGAGCGGACGCTCACGCCCGCAAGCGTCCGGACGCAAACCTGGCACAGATTTGGGCCAGGTTTGCGTCTCCGCCGACGGCCGGTCACTGCGTCGCCCCGCTGGAGGTGGTGCCAGCTGCATTTCCGGTCCGCGCGGGCGCAAACGGTAGCTCAGCGTCCGTTTGCGTCGCGCCGCTGGAGATGCCCTTAGCAGGATACAACGTGTATAGCGATTGGAGAAGGCTAGCGCTATTTTTGTTACCACTCTATTTTAAACGTTGCTCCTAATATAAGGAGATAGTTCATCGAAAATATGGTGCAGAACCTGGATACGATTTTTGGATTGCGTTTCTTTTGAGATATTGTGAACCTAGCTTGGTACGATTTTTGGATTGCGTTTCTTTTGAAATATATTGGGTACTTTTGGATTAGGCAACATATTTGAAAACGAATGACAATGTTCAGATTCTCAACTTCACGTGATGATTCAGGTGAGAGGTGACGGCCAAGTTTTCAGTAAGCATTTCATAATGAGACCTACGCGCTAGCGACTGCGCCACCAACCCTTTGTGTTAGGTCGATGAAACAACCATTACCGTTAGCAGGATCAGCGAATCGATACATACACCACAATTCATAGATGAGGCTGTTAAGATTTTCAAAATCTCTGCGGTGAGTAGTAGCTGCAACACGAATGGCTTATCCCCTTTTGTTTCTTCCCATTCAGTTAATCAGAAGTCACTGAACAATGAACATCTGTACGAGAGATTTAACACACCTACAATTAGCATTAGTAAGGTTCGCTGCTGGTGCTTTCGGATCTTGATTACATCGGCATGCTTCTAACAGTTGGCTGAGACAGATGAACATAACCGAACTTGCATATACTTTAATGAAAGAGAGTGGACTTTTGGAGCAGGTGCTTGGTGAGCACCCGTATCCATACCGTGTATACTGCATCAAGATTCGTGCAAATTCTTTTTGTTCCCTTCTCAAACAATTTCTCATTTTTGTATCTCTCGCACCACACATTGTTTGAACAAAAAAATTTTGCAGATCACTTAAACATAACAATTAGAACATGCGAAAAATATTTTGGATTTTTTATTTCATTGTGTAAATATATATTTCAAGAATTTATTTTGAATTTTAAATAATTTGAATTTTAAATTGCACAAAAAAAATCCGAGCTATTTTTGTCTCATTCCATTTTTTATTTTCTTGTGAATTGCAAAAAAATCAAATCAAAATATTACATAATTTGAGAGATATAAAAAAGAGAAAATGAAAAAGTGTGAGGGTGCTGCTCGCTCACACTTTTCCCTTAATGAAATGAGATTCGGAGATAGTGGTGTTCATTGTTCAGAGCGTGAGGCCGCAGGACTTGTTCGGTCATCCTTGTAGCGTCGTTGTAGGCGTCCGGGGTTGAAGAAGATGTAGCCCAGCACGCACGCCAGAACCCACTCCGGGTTCAGAGCCCTGGACAACCGCCGGAGCCTCGTGTTCTCCGTGTCCATCTGCTCCTCCACCAGCTCCGATCCCCAAGGCCTCGACATCCGCCGGAGACCCAGGCCGTTGAGGACCGCCGGAGACAGATTCATAGCCGAACACGCCTTCAGGCCTTCTTTGGAGTAGGCGCACCTGAACGTCTCGGCCCTGGCCACCCTCACCAGAGCCCGCGGTGGCGGCCTGGCGGCAATGACGACGGTGGTGGCGCTGAACCTGAGCGTAGCCATTGCTTATGCGTGCTATGTGGGGGAGAGATGCAGTAGATGATGGAAGCAGAAGAGCCAAATGAACTGTGGTTTGTCGATGGGAGTTTTGGTTCTCAGCTGGTACCGTATTTATATTGCATGAACCATGATCATGGGTGTAATGGGAAGATTCCACCTGAGATATTTGGCAGGAATTTTGCACACGGGAAATGAGCCCAAGCAAATTGGATTAAAGGAAAGCCAGCAGACCAAGCCACAGGTATCAGAGGTTTGCAAGCCATAAGTACACACAAGGGCTGTAGGTAGCTTTTTTTTTTCACAAAGAAGGGGTCTAGAAGACTCTAGAAGAACCTCAATTATCATAAGTGGTGGATACAAATTTGCAGACAAGCACTTTTACATCACTCTCCCTAAAGAACCAGCAATTAGAAGATAAGGACAGCCATGTTACAGAAAACACCCTAGAACTTAAGATGAAAACGCAATCGAGTTCCTGGGCGTCTCCACCACGAGTCGCTGGCGTCCTCCAAGCGTCGCCGCCGAGGAACAGGGCGCAGATGCCCGAACACCCATGTCCGGCGAAGATCCGTTGCTGCTGGATGCCTTGGAGCCACCGGGGATGCACCACTTGGTAGCAGCAACGCGCCGAGCTCCAGCAGGAAGGAAGCTGCAGGGCCTCCGAACCGGTGGTTGTTGATTCAAGGCCGCCATGCCGTCCATGGATAGCAGAGGCGGAAGTACCTCTAGCTGTGAAGCTCAAGACGAAGCAGAACCACCGCCACCGCCTCTCCGTCGATCTGCAAAGGACATCACCATCGAGGATCACTCCCTCTTCTCCACCACCATGGTGGCCAGGGAGAGCAAGATCCAGGACGAATCTATCCAGATCGAGAGAGAATCCCGAGAGCTTTATTGAGGGGGTTGTGGGAGCGCCGCCGCCCTCCGCCTCCAGCTCCGACCATCGGAGTGCCGCGACCAGCAGCCAGACGATCACAAGCCACCGGGAGCCGCTCAATCTCCGCCGTGGCCAGACCCCCATGGGCATAACGCCATTCTCCACAGGGGTAAAGCAGCTAGATCTAAACCTAAAACTAATCCTATCTACTCCGGTGCCCTTCCTTGACCATCTCCGGCCGGCTAATCCAGCGGAGGAGGCCTTGGAGTGGCCCGGCCGACGAAGGTCGACCCTCAACCTACTGTAGCTGCACGAGAGAGGGGGAGGGGGAAATGAGAGCGGTCCAATTACCAACCTTCATAAATAGTTCGGGCTGTAGGTAGCAACAGGTCAATTTGGCGCCTTTAGCTCAAGCCACAACGGCCCTCTTGCACTATGTAGCTAGATATATAGACTAGACAACGAGACGAAACATTCCTAGAAAGCCCTGGCATCACCATTCTTGCGGTGGCATCGACCTCTGTGGCGGAGAGGCGATGGACTAAAACTGTCCATTCGCGGAGGGACAGAGGAGATAGCGCACCACTAGCGACCAAAAAAAAAAAAAGATGGAAACCGGGTTCAGATTATCTTAGAGCATACCGCCTGAACCAACTCTATCCGATCCCCCAAAGGCTTTAGCGGAGCATAAATATTCCTCATCGGCCTCCGCGGTCTCAAATATTGTCGCCCGTGGCCGCTCTCCTATAATTTTCCTCATCCACCTTCGCATCCGGCCCCTCCCCCTCCCTCTCCGCGTAGCCGCTCGTAGCCTATATCGAACGAATCGAGCGTCACAGCCTCGAGCAAATCCACTGCCGCCGCCACCGAAATCCGCCGGGATTTGTCAAGGAACAACTGGATTCACACGGCCGCGTACCTCCGGTATGGCTTCCTCTTCCTCGCTCTGCAGCCAGTCGCCGAATTCAGGGTTGAAGGACATCGTGTGGGCACCGCCATCCCCTCTGGCTCCGCACCGCCATCACCTCCAGCGCATGATGCGGCCATTGCCCCTGCTCCCGCCTTCGCCGCCAGACGAAGAAGATGATCCTTGGATACCCGCAAGGTATGTCTTTTACCCTTTTTTTTTGTTTGAAAAGAACTTGGTGAAGTTCGGCGGATGAACAAGATGTATGTTCACTTATATTTGTAGCAAAAAGAAGAAGAGAGAAGTGACTGAAGATGAGGACAACGATTTATACTTCGCATGGCATGATCAAACACTCATTGGAGATACTTCGCATAGGCAGCCGCGGAAGCAATTTTGGGAAGGGTTAATGCAAACTTTAACCAAAGAACAAGTGGAGATGGTCGATCCTTGCTGTCGATAACGAATAGGTGGTCGACTCTAGTCATGCGCTGCAACATGAAGATGTCTCAAGAGAAAGATGACTAGTGGAGGAGGTTCGAGGAACAAGATGGCTAGTGCTATGAATTTGTATTTCAAAACTTCTAATTTGTTAGGTTTAGATGATGCTATCAATTTATGTGACTTTATATACATTATGAATCATCTTAGGTTAATGTTGTTATGTATGAATATGCTCAAATTTACAAATTATGTTGAAAAAAGTTTGCTCCTCTAAGTTATTAGGCTTCGATTCTAGCGCACAAAATTTAGAGGAGCAAATATGAGAAATTAACTTTTAGGATGGCGGTTCCTCCTCTAAATTGTTGGGGGCCTTCTAGAGATGCTCTTAAGTGTCACCCACTAGCGACCAAAATAAAAAGATGGAAACCGGGTTGAGATTATCTTAAATGTCACCTGAAGATTCAAGTTACCACAGAGCGTTCTTGGCAAATTGCCGGTGTGAGGGAGGAACCCTTATCTCCAACTTAGGGATACGCTAGCAAAACTGAGCCACAACCCTGTTGTGAATAAGCACATTCCACTTCACTTCGTAACTGTACCGTCAAAGTAATTGCCCAATTTTTTTTTTGCCAACGTGCAAAAACTATGGAACTATGATACCGCCTTTTGGTTATGCAGATTAAAGTTGGTCGATATTTTCAAATAAAAAAAGTTTAAGGCAAGGTGAACCGTTATCTCCTATTCTATTTAATATAGTGGCGGATATGCTTGTGATCATGATAGAGCGAGCTAAAGTTGATGGGCAAATTGAAGGGGTGGTTCCTCATCTCGTGGATGGTGGGTTATCTATCCTTCAATACATCGATGATACGGTTCTATTTATAGAACACGACCTTGATAAAGCGAGAAATATGAAAGTGATCTTATCAGCTTTCGAGCAACTATCAGGATTGAAGATTAATTTTCATAAAAGTAAAATTTTCTGTTTTGGTGAGGCCTAAGACGAAGCAAACCTTTATGCCGAGATATTTGGCTATAAGTTGAGCTAGTTTCCTATCTCATACTTAGGTATCTCGATTCATTTCCGGAGACTTACGTTGGCAGAATGGAAACATGTCGAGGAAACATTGCAAAAATGTTTGTAGTTGGAAAAGTAAATTTCTATCCCTGAGTGGAAGATTGGTACTCATTAATTCAGTATTTACCAATATGGTACTGTATATGATATCATTTTTCCAAATTCCCAAAAGAGTTTTGCATCGTTTGGATTATCCGCGATCAAGAATTTTTTGGCAAGGGGATAACGAGAAAAAAGAAATACGGGCTAACTAAGTGGGGAGTTGTGTGTCGGCCGAGAGATCAAGGAGGGCTCGGTGTTCATGACCTCCAGGTTAAGAATAGGGCCATGCTTGGTAAATGGCTGGCTAAACTACTTACTGAAGAAGGGGTCTGGCAAACCATTTTAAAGAGAAAGTATATTGGCTCAAAGGCAATATCTCAGGTCTCATGGAAACCAGGGGATTCTCAGTTTTGGGTGGCCTTATGGCGACGAAGAGACATTTCTTCCCATTTGGTTCTTTCTCGATCAAGGATGGAACACAAATAAGATTTTGAGAGGATAGGTGGCTCGGAGATTCCCCTCTCCGATAACAATATCCAGCCTTATATAATATTATGCGACGTAAAGGAGATACCTTATCCAAGGTAATGTAGTATTATCCACCCTCTGTGACGTTCAAAAGGAATCTTACTGGACCAATGCAAGCATCTTGGGGTGCCCTATTACTGCGTTTGGCATCTATCCATCTAACGCATGGGCCGGATGATTTTGGATGGAATCTAAATGAGAATGGGATATTCTCAAATGACTCCATATATAAAGCCTTGATCCAACCCGTCGAGCCGGTATATAATAATAAGCTAATTTGGAAGATGAAAACACCTCTAAAGACAAAGATGTTTACATGGTATCTTCGTCGGGGGTCATTCTTACTAAAGACAACCTTGCTAAAAGCAACTAGCAAGGAAGTAAATCGTGTGTTTTTTGTCATCGGGATGAGACAATTAGACACTTATTCTTCAAGTGCCTGTTTGGAAAATCTATATGGTTAATCATCCAAATGGGTTCTACCTTATATATCCACCACGTGTTGTTGCCATTATTTTTGGTAATTAGTTCAATGGGGTGGATCGCGGGTACAAAACACTTATTAGGGTGGGAGCAATTGCTGTTATTTGGTCGCTTTGCTATGTAGAAATGACAAGGTTTTTAATAACAAAAATGTTAATCTTTTGCAGGTTATCTACCGGTGCAACCGTTTGCTCCGTTTATGGTTGTCGTTGCAGCGTATGGCGGATCGCGACTTCTTTACGGAGATGTGTACACGGTTGGAGGACACGGCGAAGGATTTTATTACCCTACGTGGGTGGCAGCATAATCTCAGGATTGCTCATTCGATTCCGTAGTGTTTCAAGCTATGTTATGTGTTTTTTCCATTGTATCGTTAATACTTGGATTGGTTCGTTTTAAGTATGTCGGGTGTAATATTTAAACCTTTTAAGTAATAAAATCGTCCTTTATCGAAAAAAAAGTTAGGAAGTCATATCAACTGAAACAATTTAGAGCTCCTTTGACATGGTTAGAAATTTTTCGAGAAATGCTATTGTTTCATTCTTGATTTATAGGAAACGTTCAAGTTTAAACTAGAGGAACGTTTTCTTTGCATCTCACTTTAAGGACAAAGTTGGAGGAAATGAAAAATTCACTCAACCTCATTCTTTGGTTCATGTGCAAAAATAACGAGAAATTTTTTACACCGGCTATCCTTTCTTATTTTTATACCTTTCTGATGTTTGTCATCAGCTGCTAGGCTTACCCTAACAGACGTGTGCCTCTCCAGTCTTCCAGTCTTCTATCTCTAAATAGGAACCCCACTACTTGATTTTCCAAGCCATACAGACTACCCATGTCATCTGAATTGTTATGTCCGTTGGATCTGCATCTGTTGTTGTGTTGATGCCAAAAGCTTTTCATGCATGCATTCTTTGCTCGTCTTGACTTTTAATGCTAATCAGGCTATGCAGCAAGAAGGTACAATTAACAGGTTGGATTGTACTTATGTTTGTCCTTTATTACATTTCTTCAGTGCATATTCGCCGCCTATTTTCTTCGTAAACTTGATCACTGCGTCTAATTTCGTTACGGTACTTACAGACGCATCTTCGGGCGCTATTGAATTTCTGCATATATAGTCATATAGCATTAAAAAAAACTGTACATTTACCATCACATGGCATCTCTATGAATTGACATATCCACTATTTATTTTACAGGAGTTTCCGATCCAGAATGAAAAGAATTGTGATTTGAGACATTTTTTTTGTTCGATTTAACTTATAAAACATTTGGGAACCTGCGTACACCGGAAAATATTTTTCTTTAGAACTCAAGAATAGCATTGTGACAATTTTTTGGGGTCGTATTTTGACATTAATGGGTGAGCGATCTGTGACCCAAAGTGTTACTTTGTCCTATATGTATGTACTATTTATACATATTTCTAACTTTATTTTTTCCACAATTTCCTATCAGTTCGATGCTCATAAAATTAGTCGCTACATCGTTTCGCAGCAACGCGCGGAGCATCATCTAGTTCATACAGTGACAATGTACATGTTAGGAGATGGAGTCCATAGGCTTAACAAATGCAGAATAAAACTAGCGTTTAATTTATCAAACACAAAACTTATATAACTAGGGTTCACCTATGTGCACCAAAAACTTATGCTAACCAAGACAATCAACAATGTGATAGCAAGATATAACATCAAGCACCAAGGCTATCACAAAGTAAAGTGGAGACGACGATATATCCTAAAGTTCACGCTCTTGCAAGTGCTACTCTCCATTGAAGCGGTGTGGACGACAAAGTATTCCAAACGCCACGAAGGCCTCACCGTATTCTCCTAGAGCCTTCCCACTAAAAGGAAAGTTCTCGATCTACTATGGAACGTTGAGGATGGTCACCGAACCCGCACAAAGTTTGGGGAAATCTCCACAACTTAATTGGAGACTCCCAAGATATTTGCCACAAAGACTCCAACCTTGCTGTTGTTTGGACGGCCTCCTCGTTTACAACGATCACAAGCGGGTGGACGAAGCTTCGGAGCGGGAAGATAGACGAGCAAAAGAAATGAGATGCCTCAATCTCGATTTACATTATTTGGCACATTTAGAAGGAAAGAGGCCGGCGAATATTACAATACCAAGTTCTGCCTGCCGGTTCCATAGCGATGCTGGTTAAGAATGATATCGAGCTGCTTCTGTTAGCAAAGGGAGGGGTGGCCTCTTAGATTACAACTTTTTGTTTCCTGTTGTTTTTCCCTCGAGTTTTCTTGCTTTGCCAAGATGAGTACATATTAGGATGTTGTAATTGTTTTGTAACAATGGGATTTTCCCCTCTTCTTCAGTGAAAAAGTAGAGCACCTCCAGTTCACCGTAAAATTTCAGAATACAAAAAATAGATTCAGATGGAGGTTTGAATCGCGCTACAAAAAAGGGAGACTAGGTTCATATTTACTCATTTCACAACCAAGCAAGAAGAGTACATCTTAGGATGTTGTAACTATTTTGTAACTGTGGGGTTTTCCCTTCTCCTTCAATGAAAAAGCAGAACACCTCCAATTCACCGCCAAAAAAATCAGAATAAAAAAAGGGATTCAGATGTGGGTTTGAATCGCGTTACAAAAAAAGGGAGACCAGGTTTAGATTTGCTCATTTCACACTCGAGCAAGAAGAGTACATCTTTGGATGTTTCAACTATTTTGTAATTCTGGGATTTTTCCCTCTTCTTCAATGAAAAAGCATAGCACCTCCAATTCACCGTAAAAAATCAGAATACAAAAAATGATTCAGATGGAGGTTTGAATCACATTACAAAAAAGGAGACTAGGTTCAGATTTGCTTTTTTCACACCCTTGAGCAAGAAGAGTACATCTTAGTATCTTGTACTACTTTGTAAGTGTGGTGTTTTTCTCTCTTCTTCAATGAAAAAGCAGAGCACCTCCGATTCACTGTCAAACAAAAATCAAAATACAATAAAAGGGATTAAGATGGAGGTTTGAATCGCGTTACAAAAAAGGGAGACCAGGTTCAGATTTGCTCATTTCACACCCGATGAATCAGATGGATGTGTGATGACCCAAGTTGTCACAAAGTGTTTCATCACTTCATCAACATAGGGCCAGGTTTGTTCGGGGCGAGAGAGGCTTAGCCAACTACTTCACCACCGCCTTATTATTCTACTGTCACATGCTTTCTAATCTTACTTAAGACCCGTACAGGGAAGCATTCACGGATCATGGAGGAACAAGACTGTGGTGGTGGTTTTCGGAGCGTGACGTGAGGCCGCCGGCCGCAGTTCTGGTGGTCATCGCCGACGTCGAGGGCGGAGAAAGATGAGGCCGGCCACATACCATAGGATCCACCCTGGGTTCAGAGCCGTCGACCACCGCCGGAGCCCGGAGACTCGTGTCCTCCGTGTCCATCCGCTCCTCGACCAGCCCCGGAGCCCGTGGCCTCAACGACCGTCAGAGCCCCATGCCCTTGATTCCATGAGGACCACCGGTGACAGATTGAGAGCTAAACAAGCATTCTTGCTTTTCTTGGAGTAGCTGCACCACAGCCTCTCGGCCCTTGCCAATCTCAGCCGAGCCTGCGGCGGCCGTTTGGCGATGAAGACGACAACGTTTGTGGTGACGCAGCTTGTTGGCATTTAGTTGCTGGAACATTTTGTGCAGCATGAAAACTGAAGTAAAGAATGAGTTGGTGCTGGTTTTTAGTCCTCTTTAGTTGCTGGAATGTCTTGTATAACATCAAAGCTAAAGAAAAATGGTGATTTTGTTTTGTTTACGGGTGCAGATTCGATATGGCGATTTACTAAGTGACATGCAATAGCAAAGAGGGTCGGAGGAGATGCAAATGATGGAGCGGTGGTTCTTTTGTGTTAAAACTTGTTGTTTGATTGAGCTATGGCTCATGATCTACTTGTTCTATTATCTGTTGAACTCAACTAAGTGCATGTATTTGTGAACTGTGATGTATGACACTTTATTGGACTAAGTGTATGCATGAATGTACTCTGTGAAACTTATTAGACAATGTTATGGATGTATTTATGTTCAACTGTTTCTTATAATTGTGAAATATTACATTTTTAGCAAAGGTCATGGCGAATTTTTTAATTCCATCGAGCCTTCGAGCCGGCTTGCAAGCTTTATCGAGCGAGCTTGTCGAGCCTCGAGCCTTGATCGGGAGGTTTAGGCTTGGCTTGTCTGTCCTTCGAGCCGAGTCGATCCCGAGCCGAGCCCTGTCGAGCTCGAGCCGAGCCTCGAGCCTTGAGCTTTGTGTCCACCCCTATCTACAGAAGTGCAACTGAGAATACAGGATGGACATTCATCAAGCACTGAATCAGATTATCCACCTACAAGTTGATTCACTCCTCCATACGACTACGCGCAAAGATAATTTGCCTTCCACACCATGCAAACCACTGATTGTTTCTTGATTATTTATGTCGCCATATAATTTAAAGGCTTAATATGCATATCTTCCCTAATCTGAAAAGTTGTATACACAATTATAATCAGAGAACCTCACAAAGATTTAAGAAGCGGAGTACTGAATACACGCAGTCACGGGCCATGCATGCATGTTCGGTTGGTTCGGTCTTGTACTTATGGTATTGCATAGTGACAGTTCAATACTAGCTCGCCCGGTTGGGTTATTCCTTGTTTTCCACAAAGAAACTAGCTATCTCACCGGGGGACCCAAAGGTGTTCCTAAAATAACTGAAACAAAGCTGCTCTAGTAGGAAAAGCCTTATAGGTGAGATCTTATTAACTAGCTAGTCTTGTTCCCTTTCGTGTGAGATCTTAGTTCTGTCGACACAGCAGGCTTACGCACCGAGAGTCCGTGAGCCACAGAAACTAGGTGGGCCCACACCCTGCCACCCCTAATCATTGGTTTCACTATTTCTATGGCGCACTGCACTCGGTGCGCCACAGAAATAACTGATTCAGTGGCGCACTAGTTCTGATGCGCCACAGAAATATTGGAACATATATCATGACGTGTACCCCCTCCCCACCCGTACCGCGCGCCCGCCGTACCCCTCTCCCCTCTCCGATCCCTACCGCCGTGCGCCGCCATGGTGAGCGCTGGCGTCGCCGTCGCCATCGCCATCGCCACCGCCTTCCTCCGCGAGGGCCGCATGCCGCCACACTCCTCCCATTTCCGCCACATGCAGCACAAGATGCCGCTACGGCGAGGAGGGGCCGCCGCATCAAGGTGGAGGAGGGGCCGGCGTCGCGTCAATGTGGAGCCGCCGCGTCCTCCACCCCTGTCGTCGTCGTCGGTGAGCTCCTCCACCCCTGCCGTCGTCGTCGGTGAGCTTACTCCCCTCCCCTCCCTCTTCCTCTCCCGCGCGGGCACAAAGTGCTCGACGAAATTACTTTGTCCCTTTGTTCCCGGTTGCCTCATTAATTGATGCCTTATGATCCAAATTACTATATTATTGGATTGAGTGATATGGCTACTGCTTGTTTTCTCTCCAAATGTGTTGGTAGCTAGTGTGGGTTTGGAAAGTGACCCAAGTGATGAATATATAATCCCTTTGGAGCATCTGCCCCATGCTATATATGTGTGTTTGACCATGCTTATGATGGATTTCTTTTAAGGACTCTAGCTAGATTAGAGGGGAAAAAAGATTGCTGCTTTGTTTCCTATGATAATGGATCATCAAATATTTCCCTTTGTCCCTGGTTGCCTCCTTAATTGATGCCTTATGATCCAAATGACCCAAGTCCCTTGCATGATCCCATTTGTCCCTAATGTTGCTTAAGATGAATAAATTCCCTCTAAACACCATTTGGAGATCAAGACTAGTTCTTGATTTCCATTAGCTAGACTCCAATATTAAAAATGTCTCCCAAATATGGAGACAAATATTTTAACATTACCCCAATGTTATTTCTCTCAAAAGGACAGTTTCTGATGGTATGCTTGCTCCTCACTACTTTATCAATTCCCTACTGATCCTAAGTACCCATGAATATCTGGTGGTGTTCTTCTGCTGTTTAGTTACTGTCAACACATGTGTTTGCATGTGTGTGTGAGCTTCTTGTAGTGTCACTTGACTGTTCAAGTTTCAATGTTGGTTACTTTTCCTCTAGTGCAAGAAATGGTTGAGCTGATGTTTATCTACTGTTGGCCTTTATTCTTGGTAGCTCAAAGTGTCATGCACATGTGACTTTACCTTATGGGTGTACTATTATTCCGGGCCTCTCCTATTAAACTATATGGTTAAATTATCTATTTGTCTTTTGTTAATCTCTCCGTGGCTGACAGTAACTAAATGAGTTTATGCTTAATTAGTCAGATGTTGAATTAGTAAGATCAAGTAGTGGCTTGAGTTCATGTGGTAATCAATACCAACAGAGAGCTACTTTATTTTAAGTAGAATTTCTTTTAAGGACTCTAGCTAGATTAGAGGGGAAAAAGTTGCTGCTTTGTTGCCTATGATAATGGATCATCAAATGTTTCCCTTTGTCCCTGATGCCTTGATACGTCTCCAACGTATCTATAATTTCTTATGTTCCATGCTAGTTTTATGACAATACCTACATATTTTGTTCACACTTTATGATGTTTTGATTCATTTTCCGGCACTAACCTATTAACAAGATGCCGAAGCGCCAGTTCCTGCTGTTTTTGGTTTCAGAAATCCCACAGGAAATATTCTCGGAATTGGACGAAACAAAATCCCACGGTCTTATTTTCCACGGAAGCTTCCAGAGAGCCAGAGAGGGACCAGAGGGGAGCCCAGGGGGCCCCACCCCACAAGGCGGCGCGGCCAAGGGGCAGGGCGCGCCCCCCTATGGGGTGGGCCCCTCGAGCCTCCTCCGCCTCTGCCCTTCCGCCTACTTAAACTCTCCGTCGCGAAAACCCTAGTACCGAGAGCCACGATACGAGAAAGTTACTGAGACGCGCCGCCGCCAATCCCATCTCGGGGGATTCAGGAGATCGCCTCCGGCACCCTGCCGGAGAGGGGAATCATCACCGGAGGGCTCTACATCACCATGCCCGCCTCCGGACTGATGCGTGAGTAGTTCATCCTTGGACTATGGGTCCATAGCGTAGCTAGATGGTTGTCTTCTCCTCTTGTGCTATCATGTTTAGATCTTGTAAGCTGCCTAACATGATCAAGATCATTTATTTGTAATGCTACATGTTGTGTTTGGTGGGGTCCGATGAATATGGAATACTATGTCAAGTTGATTATTGATCTATCATATATGTGTTGTTTATGTTCTTGCATGCTCTCCGTTGCTAGTAGAGGCTCTGGCCAAGTTGATACTTGTAACTCCAAGAGGGAGTATTTATGCTCGATAGTGGATTCATGCCTCCATTGAATCTGGGACAGTGACAGAAAGTTCTAAGGTTGTGGATGTGTTGTTGCCACTAGGGATAAAACATCAATGCTTTGTCTAAGGATATTTGTGTTGATTACATTACGCACCATACTTAATGCAATTGTCTGTTGTTTGCAACTTAATACTGGAAGGGGTGCGGATGCTAACCCGAAGGTGGACTTTTTAGGCATAGATGCATGCTGGATGGCGGTCTATGTTCTTTGTCGTAATGCCCTGATTAAATCTCATAGTGATCATCATGATATGTATATGAATCTTTATTTGTCAATTGCCCACCTGTAATTTGTTCACCTAGCATGCTATTTATCTTATTGGAGAGACACCACTAGTGAGCTGTGGACCCCGGTCCATTCTTTTACATCTGAAATACAATCCCTAATCTCTGTTCTCTGTTGTTCTTCGCAAACAAACATTATTTTCCACACCATACGTTTAATCCTTTGTTTTCAGCGCCGGTGAGATTGACAACCTCACTGTTACGTTGGGGCAAAGTATTTTGATTGTGTTGTGCAGGTTCCACGTTGGCGCCGGAATCCCTGGTGTTGCGTCGCACTACACTGCTCCACCAATAACCTTCACGTGGCCTTCATCTCCTACTGGTTCGATAAACCTTGGTTTCATACTGAGGAAAACTTGCTTCTATACGCATCACACCTTCCACTTGGGGTTCCCAACGGACGTGTGCTTCACGCGTTATCAAGCTAAACTGCGCCGTTGCCGGGGAGATCAAGACACGCTGCAAGGGGAGTCTCTCACATCCAATCTCTTTACTTTGTTTATTGTCTTGCTTTACTTTATTTTATTTTCTGTCTTGTTTGCTTTATATCAAAAACACAAAAAAATTAGTTGCTTTACTTTATTTCTTGTTTGCTTTCTTAATATCAAAAACACAAAAAAAATAGTTACTTGCATTTACTTTATTTACCTTTTGTTTATTTCATCATGATTCCTCCTAAGTTCACTCTGAAAGATATACCGGTAGGGCAAGGGTCTATCATTGGAAGAGATAATATAGAAGAATTTTTCACTCATGTTAGTATAGTTGAAGATTTTGAAGATAGATCCTTGGTAGAACTTGCTCCTAATTATAAAATTGCTACTGCCTCTTTAGTACACATGTTGGAAGCTAGATTTGTTAATCTTAATCCAATAATGCAACATATGTTTCCTACACTCTCTGATATTGAAATGGGAGAAAAGAGGGATTTTGTTGTAGAGGTCCTTCTTAGAGAATTTGGTGATATAGCTAAAGAAGCTAGAAAAGTTTTTATTAAGCATAAGAGTCTTGGATTTTATACCGATTTTGCAAAAACATTTGAAAAGATGGACATGGATAGATTAAAGTACACTAATAACGTCAATGGTGAGGGGGAGATTAAAGTACCGATACCTAGTAAGCTCCTAGGGATGCATGAAGCTCTAGAAAATAACTATGCTTGGCTTGTTCCTGAAAATTTGTTTGATGAGAATAGTAAGCCTAAGAGAAATGAAAGAGGAGTTACTTACATAGACAAGATACAATGCATTGTTGAGAAAACTCCCAACTCCCCTGGTAAGAATGTTAATGCTTCTTCTCTTGATGTTACTTGATTTGCACTTTCTGCGCCTAGCTGAAAGGCGTTAAAGAAAAGCACTTCTTGGGAGATAACCCATGATTTTATTTTACTACTGTTTTGTTGAGCTTGGAAGTTGTTACTACTGTAGCAACCTCTCCTTATCGTGTAATTGTGCCAAGTAAAGTCTCTAATAGTAAAGTTGATACTAGATTTGGATTACTGCGCAGAAACAGATTTGCTGTCTGTCACGAATTCGCGTCCTTCTCTCTATAGAAGAATCAAAAAAATCTGCCAATTTACATGCGTGATCCTCAGATATGTACGCAACTTTCATTAGTTTTGAGTTTTTCCATCTGAGCAAGTTAAGTGCCTCAGAAAAATTCGTCTTTACGGACTGTTCTGTTTTGACAGATTCTGCCTTTTATTTCGCATTGCCTCTTTTGCTATGTTGAATGGATTTCTTTGTTCCATTAACTTTCAGTAGCTTTGTGCAATGTACAGAAGTGTTAAGAATGATTATGTCACCTCTGAATATGTGAATTTTTGATTATGCACTAACCCTCTAATGAGTTTGTTTTAAGTTTGGTGTGGAGGAAGTTTTCAAGGGTCAAGAGAAGAGGATGATACAATATGATCAAGAAGAGTGGAAAGTCTAAGCTTGGGGATGCCCCGTGGTTCATCCCTGCATATTTCAAGAAGACTCAATCATCTAAGCTTGGGGATGCTCAAGGCATCCCATTCTTCATCGACAACTTATCAGATCACTTCTAGTGAAACTATATTTTTATTCCATCACATCTTATGTTCTTTACTTGGAGCGTCTGTTTGTTTTTGTTTTTGTTTTGGTTTGAATAAATTTGGATCCCACAATCCTTGTATTGGAGATAGACACGCTCCGCTTTTTCATATTGAACACTTGTGTTCTTAGTTATGCTTTAATGTTCATGGCGAAGGCCGAAACTGCTTCGTTAATTGCTATTTGGTTGGAATCAGAAAATGCTTCATATGGTCTTGAATAATTTTATACTTGGCAATTGTTTTGAGCTCTCATAGATCATGTTTAAGCTCTTGCATCATGTAGTTTAAATCTATTAGTGGAGAACTACCGTAGAGCTTGTTGAAATTTGGTTTGCATGATTGATCTCTCTAAAGTCTAGATATTTTCTGGTGAAGTGTTTGAACAACAAGGAAGACAGTGTATAGTCTTATAATGCTTGCAATATGTTTTTGTGTAAGTTTTGTTGTACCTGTTCATACTTGTGTTTGCTTCAAACAACCTTGCTAGCCAAAGCCTTGTACTGAGAGGAAATGCTTCTCGTGCATCCAAACACCTTGAGCCAAAACCCATGCCATTTGTGTCCACCATAACTACCTATATGTGGTATTTTTCTGCCATTCCAAAGTAAATTACTTGAGTGCTACCTTTAAAATTTCATTCCTTTGTCTTTACAATATATAGCTCATGGGAAAATAGCTTAAAAACTATTGTGGTGATGAATATGTAGCTATGTATCTTAGTTCTTATAAGTTGCTTGTTGAGCGGTAACCATGTTTCTGGGGACGCCATCAACTTTTTACACCTTTGTTGAATATCATGTGAGTTGCTATGCATGTTCGTCTTGTCTGAAGTAAGGGTGATTTATCATGATCAAATGGTTTGAGTATGCATATTGTTAGAGAAGAACATTGGGCCGCTAACCAAAGCCATGTATCATGGTGGAAGTTTCAGTTTGGACATTAATCCTCAATCTCTTATGACAATATTATCTGTTGTTGAATGCTTATGCATTAAAGAGGAGTCCATTATATGTTTTCTATGTTGTCCCGGTATGGATGTCCTTAGTTGAGATCTATCAAAAACGAGAAATCAAATGCGATTTATCTCCTTGGACCTTTGTACAGGCGGCATAGAGGTACCCCTTTGTGACACTTGGTTGAAACATATGTTATGCAATGATAATCCATGTAAATCCAAGCTAATTAGGACAAGGTGCGGGCACTATTGGTATTCGATGCATGAGGCTTGCAACTTGTTGGAACTTTTATGCATAACACATATGAATTATTACTACCGTTGACAAAATTGTTTCTATGTTTTCAAAATAAAAGCTCTAGCACAAAAATAGTAATCCATGCTTCCTCTGCGAAGGGCCATTCTTTTACTTTATGTTGATTCAGTTCACCTACTTCTTTCTATCTTAGAAGCAAACACTTGTGTCAACTGTGTGCATTGATTCTTACATGTTTACTTATTGCACTTGTTATATTACTTTATGTTGACAATTATCCATGAGATATACATGTTACAAGTTGAAAGCAATTGCTGAAACTTAATCATCCTTTGTGTTGCTTCGAAACCTTCTACTTTGAATCTATTGCTTTATGAGTTAGCTCTTATGCAAGTCTTTTTGATACTTGTCTTGAAAGTACTATTCATGAAAAGTTTTGCTATATGATTCAGTTGTTTAGTCATTATCTCTTTGTTAGCAATCTATTGCTTCGAATCACTTCATTCACCTCATATGCTTTACAATAATGTTGATCAAGATTATGTTGGTAGCATGTCACTTCAGAAATTATTGTTTTTATCGTTTACCTACTCGAGGGTGAGTAGGAACTAAGCTTGGGGATGCTTGATACGTCTCCAACGTATCTATAATTTCTTATGTTCCATGCTAGTTTTATGACAATACCTACATGTTTTGTTCCCATTTTATGATGTTTTGATGCATTTTCCGGCACTAACCTATTAACAAGATGCCGAAGCGCCAGTTCTTGTTTTCTCGCTGTTTTTGGTTTCGAAATCCTACACGGGAAATATTCTCGGAATTGGACGAAACAAAAGTCCACGGTCTTATTTTCCACGGAAGCTTCCAGAGAGCCAGAGAGGGAGAGGGGAGCCCAGGGGGCCCCACCCCACAAGGCGGCGCGGCCAAGGGGCAGGGCGCGCCCCCCTATGGGATGGGCCCCTCGAGCCTCCTCCGACTCTGCCCTTCCGCCTACTTAAACTCTCTGTCGCGAAAACCCAAGTACCGAGAGCCACGATACGAGAAAAGTTACTGAGACGCTGCCGCCGCCAATCCCATCTCGGGGGATTCAGGAGATCTCCCGGCACCCTGCCGGAGAGGGGAATCATCACCGGAGGGCTCTACATCACCATGCCCGCCTCCGGACTGATGCGTGAGTAGTTCATCCTTGGACTATGGGTCCATAGCGTAGCTAGATGGTTGTCTTCTCCTCTTGTGCTATCATGTTTAGATCTTGTGAGCTGCCTAACATGATCAAGATCATCTATTTGTAATGCTACATGTTGTGTTTGGTGGGATCCGATGAATATGGAATACTATGTCAACTTGATTATTGATCTATCATATATGTGTTGTTTATGTTCTTGCATGCTCTCCGTTGCTAGTAGAGGCTCTGGCCAAGTTGATACTTGTAACTCCAAGAGGGAGTATTTATGCTCGATAGTGGGTTCATGCCTCCATTGAATCTGGGACAGTGACAGAAAGTTCTAAGGTTGTGGATGTGTGTTGCCACTAGGGATAAAACATCAATGCTTTGTCTAAGGATATTTGTGTTGATTACATTACGCACCATACTTAATGCAATTGTCTGTTGTTTGCAACTTAATACTGGAAGGGGTGCGGATGCTAACCCGAAGGTGGACTTTTTAGGCATAGATGCATGCTGGATGGCGGTCTATGTTCTTTGTCGTAATGCCCTGATTAAATCTCATAGTGATCATCATGATATGTATATGAATCTTTATTTGTCAATTGCCCACCTGTAATTTGTTCACCTAGCATGCTATTTATCTTATTGGAGAGACACCACTAGTGAACTGTGGACCCCGGTCCATTCTTTTACATCTGAAATACAATCTACTGCAATCTCTGTTCTCTGTTGTTCTTCGCAAACAAACATCATTTTCCACACCATACGTTTAATCCTTTGTTTTCAGCAAGCCGGTGAGATTGACAATCTCACTGTTACGTTGGGGCAAAGTATTTTGATTGTGTTGTGCAGGTTCCACGTTGGCGACGGAATCTCTGGTGTTGCGCCGCACTACACTCCTCCACCAACAACCTTCACGTGACCTTCATCTCCTACTGGTTCGATAAACCTTGGTTTCATACTGAGGGAAACTTGCTTCTATACGCATCACTGTTGGAGATATGCCCAAGAGGCAATAATAAAAGTGGTTATTATATATCTTTATGTTTATGATAAATGTTTATATACCATGCTATAATTGTATTAACCGAAACATTGATACATGTGTGATATGTAAACAACAAAGAGTCCCTAGTAAGCCTCTTAACTAGCTTGTTGATTAATAGATGATTAGTTTCATAATCATGAACATTGGATGTTATTAATAACAAGATTATATCATTATATGAATGATGTAATGGACACACCCAATTAAGTGTAGCATAAGATCACGTCATTAAGTTATTTGCTATAAGCTTTCGTTACATAGTTACCTAGTCCTTATGACCATGAGATCATGTAAATCACTTATACCGGAAAGGTACTTTGATTACATCAAACGCCACTGCGTAAATGGGTGGTTATAAAGATGGGATTAAGTATCCGGAAAGTATGAGTTGAGGCATATGGATCAACAGTGGGATTTGTCCATCCCGATGACGGATAGATATACTCTGGGCCCTCTCGGTGGGATGTCGTCTAATGTCTTGCAAGCATATGAATAAGTTCATAAAAGACCACATACCACGGTACGAGTAAAGAGTACTTGTCAGGAGACGAGGTTGAACAAGGTATAGTGTGATACCGATGATCAAACCTCGGACAAGTAAAATATCGCGTGACAAAGGGAATTGGTATTGTATGTGAATGGTTCATTCGATCACTAAGTCATCGTTGAACATGTGGGAGCCATTATGGATCTCCAGATCCCGCTATTGGTTATTGGTCGGAGTGAGTACTCAACCATGTCCGCATAGTTCGCGAACCGTAGGGTGACACACTTAAAGTTGGATGTTGAAATGGTAGAACTTGAATATGGAATGGAGTTCGAATATTTGTTCGGAGTCCCGGATGAGATCCCGGACATCACGAGGAGTTCCGGAATGGTCCGGAGAATAAGATTCATATATAGGATGTCATTTTATGTGAATTAAAATGATGCGGAAGGTTCTATGGAAGGTTCTAGAAGGTTCTAGAAAAGTCCGGAAGAAACCACCTAGGAAGGTGGAGTCCACATGGGACTCCACCTCCATGGCCGGCCAACCCTAGTGGGGTGGAGTCCCAAGTGGACTCCCCCTTTGGGGGCCGGCCACCCCCCCCCCCATATGGAAGGTGGAACTCCCACCTCTAGTGGGAGTCCTAGCTTGGGAAGGTTTCCCACCATATGGAAGGTTTTGGGTTCGGGTCTTATTCGGAGACTTGTAGTCCAACACTTGGGGCTTCCACCTATATAATGAGGGGCCAAGGGGAGGGGCCGGCCACACCAAGACCACAACCTGGCCGCCCCTTGAGTGGTCGGCCACCCTCCCAAACCCTAGCCGCCCCCTTCTCCTCCATAGCTCCCGCGCTTTAGCGAAGCTCCGCCGGAGTTCTCCACCGCCACCGACACCACGCCGTCGTGCCGTCGGATTCAAGAGGAGCCACTACTTCCGCTGCCCGCTGGAACGGGAGGTGGACGTCGTCTTCATCAACAACCGAACGTGTGACCGAGTACGGAGGTGCTGCCCGCTCGTGGCGCCGTGATCAAGATCTTCTACGCTTTTGCAAGCGGCAAGTGATCGTCTACCGCAGCAACAAGAGCCTCATCTTGTAGGCTTTGGAATCTCTTCAAGGGTGAGACTCGATAATCCCCTCGTTGCTACCGTCTTCTAGATTGCATCTTGGCTTGGATTGCGTGTTCGCGGTAGGAAAATTTTTGTTTTCTATGCTACGTTATCCTACAATCACACCTTCCACTTGGGGTTCCCAACGGACGTGTGCTTCACGCGTTATCATGCCTCCTTAATTAATGCCTTATGATCCAAATGACCCAAGTCCCTTGCATGATCCCATTTGTCCCTAATGTTGCTTAAGATGAATAAATTCCCTCTAATCACCATTTGGATATCAAGACTAAATCTTGATTTCCATTAGCTAGACTCCAATATTAAAAATGTCTCCCAAATATGGAGACAAACATTTTAACATCACCTCAATGTTATTTCTCTCAAATGGACAGTTTCTGATGGTTTTTAAAAAACCAAGTGATGAATAATCCCTTGGTTTATACCAAGTGATGAATAATCCCTTTGGAGCATGATTAAACAACAGCTATGCTTGATGTCTTAGCTCAGCCAATGATGCAAAGGCTGAGGCAAAAACTTGGATAAGAACAGATACTAGTATGAGGCATATGCTATCTAGTTGATAACACTTGGCTCTTTCTTCCATTTTAGTGCCGATGATTAGAATGGTTGGTCACCTATACACTCCGGGAAGGCGCTAGTGAGCCTGGTGCGATGGCACAAATATCAATCTCTTGTGCATCCTACCTGGCCTCACTAACGCCTTCCCGGAATGTTAATATTTGTTTCGACCAACAAAGTATGAGGCATTCCATTTAGTTCATACTAGCTACTTGTCTCTTATTTGAATTGGCACTTCTTAATTGCGTTGGCCGATGATTAGAATGTTTGGTCACTTTTACACTCTGGGGTGGGGCCAGTGAACCTGGTGTGATGGCACAAATATGAATCTCTTGTGCATCCTACTTGGCTTCACTGATCCCATCCCTGAATGTTAATATTTGTTTCGACCAACAAAGTATGAGGCATTCCATTTAGTTCATACTAGCTACTTCTTAATTGCATTGGCCTTTCTTCCATTTTACTGCCGATGATTAAATTGTTTGGTCACTTGTACACTCTGGGGTGGGGCCAGTGAGCCTGGTGCGATGGCACAAATATCAATCTCTTGTGCATCCTACCTGGCCTCGCTGACCCCATCCCCGAATGTTAATATTTGTTTCGACCAACAAAGTATGAGGCATATGATATCTAGTTGAGATACCACTTGGCTCTTTCTTCCATTTTAGTGCCGATGATTAGAATGTTTGGTCACCTATACGCAATATACTTTGTAGACGGGCCCCTTTCCCTCGCCGTCGTTCGTGAATGAGTCCTGACGAGACAACAACGCCGACCTGCCGCGCAACCACGCCGGTCCCAGCCGCCTTGTGGGCTCCTGCGCCATGGCCGACCACGATTGGACTCACCGGGGAATAATGATAATCGCCATCACCACTATCGCACACATGTGAGTACTGCAGAGATGACACTTTTCTTCTCGCCGTCCATGAACGAGTCCTTCATGCAAGACCGGCCTGCCCATCATCATGCCGCCTGCCCCGCTTCAGCGTGGGAGACACAGCTGAAGCGCGGCAACAGGGGCCGGCATGATGCTGGGCAGGCCGGCAAGGTCTTTGCATCAAGGACTCGTTCACTGGACGGCGAGGGAAGAAAAGTGGCATCTGCTGCAAACTGCTATGCACCTGTGGAGTCCGACGATAGTGGTGATGGCGATTATCATTATTCCCCCGGTGAGTCCAATCGTGGTCCGGCCATGGAGAAGAGCGCAGGAGACGCGGCCACAAGGGAGGCGGCTGGGACTGCCGTGGTTCTGCGCCGGAGAGGCAGGTCGCCGTTGTTGTCTCGTCAAGACCCGTTCACGGAACGGCGGCGGAAAGGGGGCCCTTCGCAAAGTATACTCGGTGTATACCGCAACTATTTTTCTGACCATAGTATTTGTGTTAACCAACAATGTATGAGGCATTTATTCCATTTTGTCTTGTGCATCAGACTTGTTGGTCTCACTTGGTCTCACTTTCTTCCATTTTAATCATAGTAGGAACCGGATGAAGACCCCGATGCAAGCGAGCCTGGTGGGTAGAGAGGAGGGAGCAAAGGAGGAACCGGATGAAGACCACTTTGTATCTCAAAATTGTGAAATTTGTATGAATTAAGAGTTGCATGTAAAACATTTGACACTTTCCACTATATATGTATCTCGATCGGGCTGTAAGTAATGTGATGATGATGTCTACATTATATCTGTGCAATGTACATGATATTTATATTATTTCTGTGTGTTGCTGTATATAACATGTATATTGCTGTCTATAAACTGCATGTGTATAGCAGGCAACACAAAATCGTGTATAATACAAGCAAATTCTGTGGCGCAGTGAAAATCAATTCTCTGGCGCACGCTTTTCTATGGCACCTAAGCACGCGTGCACCCCTTAGAAAGGGCATCTTAGTATCTTGTACTACTTTGTAAGTGTGGTGTTTTTCTCTCTTCTTCAATGAAAAAGCAGAGCACCTCCGATTCACTGTCAAACAAAAATCAAAATACAATAAAAGGGATTAAGATGGAGGTTTGAATCGCGTTACAAAAAAGGGAGACCAAGTTCAGATTTGCTCATTTCACACCCGATGAATCAGATGGATGTGTGATGACCCAAGTTGTCACAAAGTGTTTCATCACAACATAGGACCAGGTTTGTTTGGGGCGAGAGAGGCTTAGCCAACTACTTCACCACCGTCTTATTATTCTACTGTCACATGCTTTCTAATCTTACTTAAGACCCGTACAGGGAAGCATTCGCGGATCATGGAGGAACAAGACTGTGGTGGTGGTTTTCGGAGCGTGACGTGAGGACGACGGCCGCAGTTCTGGTGGTCATCGCCGACGTCGAGGCCGGAGAAAGATGAGGACGGCCACATACCATAGGATCCACCTTGGGTTCAGAGCCGTCGACCACCGCTGGAGCCCGGAGCCTCGTGTCCTCCGTGTCCATCCGCTCCTTGACCAGCCCCGGAGCCCGTGGCCTCAACGACCGTCAGAGCCCCATGCCCTTG